>CM023449.1:29238156-29860656 GCA_013339765.2 Haemaphysalis longicornis
CCATGACCAGTTGAGCCGACCTATTTTTCTCATTCATTATTTCCAATATGCCACCAAAGCGTGCCTAGTTTCAGCCAGCGTATTCTTTTTTTTCAGTTCAGTTCAGTTTATTCGCATTGAAAATAGAGTGTGTAAAAATACATATGCAGAAAGGGGTCCCTTTTGTTATTTCGCTACTTGATTTCGACCATTAATATTTTTTGCACTCGCAAGTAGTGGCTCCCCTTGGAGTTTCCGCTCCTCTTGATGCTAGCCGAGAAAAAAGGTGGTTTTTGTCTTGTGCGCTTCTGTGGGTGTACGGGGAGCTTCTTTAATTACACCACATACACGAATGGCACCATCTGTTGTAGACCCTGCTACCTTCTACATACCCAATTTTTTTTTGTCCGGTGATGTGCCCTTGTTGGGTGTGCCACCAGACGCAAGCTACGAAATTACACACTTTGTTCGAACAGCCGCCGAAAAATCTGTTTCCCAGAAATATCTTTGACGATTTACCCCGATGACAAAAGAACAGAACCAAAAATGCCTAGCGCTTGTATGTGCGTGCCTCGCGACGACCGCACAGCGTCCACCGGCGCACGTTTGTCAAGCCAAGCATACCAACTAAGGGAGATTGTCCAAGATTGCGGCGACCGACCGGAAGTTTAAAAAAAAAACATCCCCCTCGCGAGGGGCACGATCAAATGCAGAGCATTTCTGCGGGGGGGCGCGCCTGCAAGTCGTATGGACGTATTGGTTGTTGTTGTAATTGTTGTCTTCCAGCGTAGACATTGTCGATGAAGTCGATGGTGAAACGTACCG
Organism: Haemaphysalis longicornis; assembly: GCA_013339765.2. Taxonomy (NCBI): domain Eukaryota; kingdom Metazoa; phylum Arthropoda; class Arachnida; order Ixodida; family Ixodidae; genus Haemaphysalis; species Haemaphysalis longicornis. The sequence continues at coordinate 29,238,961 of CM023449.1, forward strand.
TGAACCCCCTGCCGCGGCTATGACGCAACGTGGAGCGGCTATGACGCAACGTGGCGCGGCTATGACGCAACACAATCCAACACAATCCACTTTAATCCAATCCAATCCAAATCCAAGCCAATCCAAACCAATCCAATCGAATCCAATCCAATCCCTCGCGAGAGTTTATAGCGTTGACGCCACCACGCGAACTCGTGATTATTCTACGATCACCCACAGATGTTAGCGACCGCAGCGCGCGCGAACGACATATGTGGTTTAAGCGCGAACCGACCGCGGCGATAGAGTGTGATGCGAGCCCCCACTATTCTTGGGCCTTTTTTATTGGGCGAGATGATTTGCCAGTCATCACTGTTGTGCGCCCGTACCGGACCGCTTGAGAGTTGCCCCCGTTCGAGCGGAGAGCCGGAAAGGAGGACGGTGTTGCTTGTGCGCTTCTGGCCGACGGTGAATGAGTCAAGTTATTAGCACATGCGTAATTCCCATTCTGTGTTGGCTTTGGGGCTCAGTTGGTACATACCGTTCTTTTTGGGGTTCCGGCCCTGAGTCGTGGTCGAAACCTGGCCCCGGGAAATTAATTTTGTAGGGGGAGCGCCGACGGACTCGTTTCCCAAAACTGGGATACCCCGGTTACAAAAATGCTCCATTAAAGACCGCGCGAAAAACGCTCCGCTTGTTATATTCGCGCTAAAAGTATTTCGTGTTTTTATGCATGAAACACTCATCTCAGTTACAAGCACGGGGAAACAAAGAAAGCAATTTTGGCAGAACCGAGACCCTCACCGGCAGTCGTACCAGGTGTAAAGAACATTGATGCGCTAGATTCGGTTAAGAGGATGACACCAGTGTCTTCCATTTAAGCCCCACTTACCGTAGTTAGTCCGCTGGTTGTCGGATGGTTCTCCGTGTCAAAGAAATATGCGGGAAAAACGAATGCCGGATTGCTTCTGGGGAGTCCGTGGTGAATCCGGTACTGATATCCGGATAGCCCCACTGACCCAATGCCGTCGTGAAGAAATTAGTAGAACCTGGTGACACCTAGCAGGCCGTTTGAGCATGCAGTAAGCTGAAATCGCGGAACAGCACAATTATACGCTTATCCTGCGAGAATTAGAACGTTTATTTCGGGTATTATACAGCCGAGCTATTCCGAACCCATAGTAATGTTTCCGCCAACTGCGCTTCACGCATCTAACAACGGGCGTCGGTGGTGTCCTGAAAGCGTGTGGAAATAAATTTCCCGTGTTTAGTGTTACGTACGCAAGCTGTAAGGGCTTCGTTATTCGCACTTAGGCGCTGGCACCCGAAACGCAGTTTTATGTTTTAGGCTGCGCATTATAAGGCTGGGAGCGAAAGTGAAACTTCTCAAGGCTCATATCACGCGTGAGTGTCGAATTTTTTTCCTTTAACACGAAAGTGTTTTATGTCCGGTTACAACAAGATTTCACCGGCGTCATATCCGTCACGGAAATGACATCGCCCGAAAAAGTTTTGTTGACGTGGCTCTGCCGGGATTCGATCCACTAAATCTCTCGCCGCAACGGGAGGTGCAGAGTGCTATGCCTACTATGATTCCAAGCGCCAGTAGGCTTACGAACACCTCTTATATCTTTACCACTACCTTATTCAATCAGATGGTGCTGTCGTCTAGGAGAGGCGAAGCGGAATAGTTCAAAATGGCGCTAATGAGAGCCGACAGTGGCGTTTCGATGCCAGCGTCTTCGTGTACGCAGGGCGCGAGTTAATTGAGACACCTTCCGCCACCTACTGCTTTCGGTTTCGGTTCCGTTTCTTTCGCACGGTTTTCAAGGAGCTATAGTTTCAGTCGGACTTCCGCAATGTTCCGGCGCGTGTAATCCAGTGTCTAACGTTGATGCGTCTAATGGTGCCATACCGACATTATATATAGCGATGTGCAAGTTCATATGGATGCACAATAAAAACTTAAATGCTCGTGTTAAGGCACATTTCACATTCGTGTTTTACCGTTTCCAATGAAAGAGGCATCAGCCATATTTTTTTTTAGGAAGGAGGACCAGTGTTAAGAAAGCAACGCAATTACACAGTTTCAACAGCAATTTTTTTTTTCTTTTAATCAGGCTGGGCCATATTTTTGCTCCACAAAATGTACGTCTAACAGTTCGTATGTGTATTCTTAATAATGCGTTCTATGGTGCCTGGACTGTTTCTGCTTCTTGTACGACGTGTTGAAATAAATGTGAACACCAGGCATGCGCAAGCGGCTCCAAGAAATACGGCATTAAGAGGTTCTCAATCTAGAAGTGTTCTGTAGCGGAAGTTCAACCTTTTAATGAACGGGAGTATGCAGTGCGCAATTTTTTTTTCAGTAATCAAGACAATCTTTTGGGCGAGTTGGTGCCGTATTCTGTGACTTGCATGAGTGCTTTACAGATTACCCAATTTCATTGAACACTAACCACTCCTTCTGTGTAACTCAGAGGAAGTTGCTAACGGGGGCTGCTCCTGTAAAAAAATCCAACATCAGTGGCTTTTCACTAGTGAAGAAGCATGACCAGTAAATGTTGGACGCAGTGTAAGGAGTGCAGGAAACAAAACAGATTTCTTTGTAATTAGCGATTGAGCATAGTTCCTAGCCAATTAGCTGAATGAAACTTCGAACCCTAGCTTTATTCCAAAGCTGACAAACAATGGGTTGTTTGCTTCTCAATAAAATTGACAGTTGGGCTAGTTGGTTTTGATTCATCGTAAGTAGCGCTAGAGACGGGACACAGAAGAGAAACGCCGTCGTGTGTGTCTTCTCTTCTGTGTCCCGTCTCTAGCGCTACTTACGATGTTTGCTTCTCTCCTGCGTCATAGGCATCTTCGTGTCTGTAACACACCAAGAGAAACCGCTCGACCAGGGAGGACAGGGAGGTCGCATCGGGTTGTGAGACGTCCGCCCAGCATAAAGAGTATGTCGACGGTGAGTGCGTGAAGGTTGGTTCCTGCTCCCTCCCCAAATGCACGCATAAAAATGGCAGGGGGAGATAGGCTCCGCCCGTGGCGGGCAGCATACACGACTCGGGAAAGAGGCAGCGGTGGTGGAGAGAGTGTAAATTGGGGCTGTAACCATCATCCCTCCGCGGACGGGCATGCTTCATGCTTCACTGCGAAACCAGCTGTGCGGGAAAGCCAGCTCCAGCTCACACAAACAAAGTTTATGGCAACCTTTGTAAAGTCGGCTTCACCTTTAACACAACTGCATTGCCATTGAGATTATACAGTAGGGAAAATATGCGACATCAAAATATGGAGCCCCTAGGATCTATTTATTTTTATTACTTTTTTCGTAGGCTGAACACATCTTTGATATGCTGAACACGATTCTGCTCTTTTTATCGGTTGTGGTGGGTGGGTACCGCAAAAATTAACGTAGCATGGTGACGTAGGTATTCTTACAGCTGGGGCGGTCTGCTTTCAATACCTGTGGCGGATTACCAGCTATTTCCTGCTCGGTATACGCTGACTTGCGGCTATGGAAACACACATGTTGGAGCTTCCATATGTTGCATACGGAAAAAATCGCATATGCGTGCTATTAACGTTAGGTCCCCTCCCTGGCAAATCGCGAAATATTACTCAGCGCGTACAGTGAAGCGTCCGAACGCTCAAATCGGGTGATCAAGCTTCGTTAACGCATAAAACCATGCATAGGATTTAGTTACGATTGTTAAAGTGGCGAACTTCCATTTTGTGCAGCCTCAGTTGTCACTCTGCATCGGACTACGCTGAAAATGTACCGTTAGAATAACCTACTTCAACGACTCACTCGGTGAAATGTATCGTTCAAGATTTCAGATACTGGTTCTTCGAGAGTGCCCTTCGCAAGGTGCGTGATGCTCACTGAGGGCACACAATGAGCATACCTTCCGAGCCACAGTTGTAGTCGGTAACGTTTTTTTTTTTTTTTTTTCTCGGCTTTACCACAGTTCGTCTGATCTACCTGTCGCATCGCAATAAGCAAGGCACATATGGCCTATGGAATGAGCCTGAGCTTTTGGGAGCGAATGACGGAAGCAGGCTTGGTGGTGCCGCTCTGCAGACTTCACATACTTTCGTACATTGTAGCGCTTCCGCGCACATTCTGTTCTACTTCGCGACGACCAAAATGAGCTCCGACTGCGTCGACAATATTAAATTATTATTGTTCTTCGTGCCTAATTCACTTTGTCAATGACCCACTCCGAGAGGACAGTGGGAGTCAAAGGCGAAACCGAAACTGGAAAAGGCAGGTAGTGGCTAGAGCGGCGCTGGCGCCATCTGGCTAAAGCGGGTCTAACTGCACGAACCCCTGACACCCCCGACACCGTAAAAAAGAAGCGTGGCAATTTTTTTCAAAGGAGAAGAAAAATAAGGGAAAGCGAAACTTGGGTCAAACCCCCCGAAAAGCCGGTTTCACCCACCACCTGTACACAAATGAAAGGAGAGCCCAACCCACAAACTACGAAGAGGTCAACCTTGCACCAAATATCAATGTTGAAGCATGGTGATGATGATGATGATGACTGCTATTGGTTTCCTCTTTGTAGTGGGGTGATTACGTGTCATCTTTCCAAAATAGACTAATATAGCTATGTTTCATAATCTTGGTTTAATACTAGCTCTGCTTAGGCAGGTGGTAACTGTCCTAGGCAATTATCCCCTCTCTGCTTTTGGTCCAGCAGCATTCTAATCTTCTTTTCGTCACCTCGACACCCTTGAAGTTAACTTCCTCTGTGCTACCCTTAAATCCCAGGGCTTCTGGAAGCAGAATATTTCCCTCATGTAGATTTTGATGGACACCCTCGCATTCTAACACTATGTGCCGCATAATTTGTTTCTTTTCCGCATACTTTTTTTTTACTTTCTGCTTGTTCCCCACTGCTTTGTTGAATTGTACGTCATATAAGTAATAACAATGTCGCTGCTCCTATAGTGTAATTGGAGATGTACACAACCTCTAAAGAAAACGTAGTTTTATATATGGTTTAGTCCTGCTTTCTAATTATTGCAGACTTGTTCTTTATCTTCTTTATGTTTTGAAAATTGAGTAAAGGGTTTTCGTTCCCTTTGTTCACGCTACACATTGTATTTAGAACTTTGTCATAACTCCCATTGTCTGCTGCATATTATGCATCATCTTATCCACAATGTGTTAGGAGGTCCCCCAGACAGTTCTTACTCTGGGACCTCCTCATGTACTCCGCTTATCTGTTCATTTATATGTATGCCTACCGTTCAATAAACTTCAATAAACTTCATACCAGGCATACCAAATCATTTTGTGAATACTTCCCCAAAAGCTCTCAGTTCGCAAGCAACCATCTCTAGCTTCAAAAAGCGAAGCAATTACTCCCTCCCCCCCCCCCCCCTTCAACTAACTACCCCCCCCCCCCTCTCATCGACATCCACCAAAAATGAAGCTGCAAGCCGAAATTTCTAACAACGAACAATGAGAAGGTCGGTGCTACTTCGCTCCCTAGTACCGGATCACCTGGAACCAAATGCCCTTTTTGAAGCTTTCCTATGAAAAGTTAGCTGCGACGAGTTGCCCTGCCCACTACAAGGGGAGGGCAGGAGCACTGATTGTGTTCGGTAACGCACGTCTCCCCTGCCTCGAATAGCCGTAGGCTAATACTGCGTGACCAAAGCTAGTCTTTATTCAGAACTCCTTATACAGCCGATGCTTTTCTGTCCTCCACTTGGAACCATTTTAGTTCTCTCTTCCAGCACCATTGAACAGAAGCAATAGTGAGGAAACCAGCTGACAAGAAAAGTAGGGGATCCTCCGAAACCGTCTCTAGAAGCGCAGCTCTGAGAAGGGCCAACGGGTGGCGACAGCACCATGGTTAGACCTATCACTGCAAAAACAAAACAAAAAGAGAGCAGGTGGTGTGAGTTCATCCTCAAAGAAAATACAAGACAAAAGAGAGTGGGCTCACAACCCGTGACGTGGTGCGGTGCAACGAGGAGGACAAACGAACCTGCGGTAAGGTTACCGATTTTGTAACTAGCTTTTTTATCGTTAGTTCTAAGCAAGGCGTTGAGAACCGCAGGAAAAGGCTTGGAACCTCTTAACAACAAGACTGAGTGGCCATTGAAAATTTCGAAGGGAGAAATCGGGAGACAATTTTGTAAGCTTTCCAGTTTACAGTTTGCTAGCTTTAAACTAGATCGCTCATACGCGAAGTACACGCTTAGAAACCACGAACACGCAAAGCCCCACCCTACCTTACGGTTTTTCAATGATTTGCAAAACCAGTAATTGAGCAAAAACATCACTTCGCGCAGTTTTGTCATGAAATATTTGTATTATGCGTTTGGCTGGGCATATACCTGGTGTCAAAGTACAATTTACCATAAATGGTTGAGCTCGCTTGCGAAATGTATCCCAGGTAACTAAAACAAGTGGACAAGGGCTTAGTCAACAATAGAGACCAACATGAATCCGTTTTTCCAGATTCTACGCGTCCGGTTCGACATACACCAACGTGACTCGGGCTCCAATCATTCGTTCTTAGCTCCGCTTGCTTGAACACATAACAGGCAATACTCGATAGAGATAGAGAGATTGAGAGAGTGAGAGAGAGAGTGAGAGAGATAGAGAGAGAGAAAAAGAAAGAGAGAGAGAAAAAGAAAAAGAAAGAGAGAGCGAGAGTAAATTGTTGTTCAGGCAATACATGAAAATACCGTTTTAAATAGTCCTGAAATTCGCGCAATGGTTCCAGTATCCTCGTCACCATCCTTGAAGGCGGCACTGACGTGGAGCTATCATCGGGTCTCCCGGGGAGCAATTGAATGCTTCCGCGAACTCTGGGGTGTACTGCAGATCGATATTGCAGATGCCTTCGCTATACGTGGCACCGCTTCCTTCGCAATCAGCGTAGCACCGAGCAATGAACAGAGTCTGCAGTCCGCTGTAGCGTTCAAGTCCAGGAAGAGAACCGAGACCGTCATTACCGCTAGTCAGGTACGCCTTTATCAGAGCCCTTAGCGTGAGGGTTCTGGCAGGGTTGTTGTTGATGTCCCAAACGGTGCCGTACGGTCCAGCTTCCAAGCAGCCGCGGAATGCGTCCATCTGCGAAACATTCGCGAGCTTGAACGCGTCTACAATGAAGTCGCCCAGAGCGGTGGCCACCTGGTCTCCCAATCCTCCGTAATTGACAGACATGGGCAGAGCTGTGTCAAATAATGGGTAATAGAGTGCGTAAGGGGTCAGTTGGAAATCCAGCTCGTCTTTGTTCACACTGTAGCCGCGTTGAAAATTGATGTCCTGCACGAACGTTTCGACTGCTGGCGTCCGCTTGAACAGAACAGATCGTTGCCAGTTTTTGACGAAGGAGCGTGTCATGTCGACCTGTTGGCTGTTGTCGATGGTAACAAATTCTTGCGCCTGATCGAACCTTCTGAACATTGTCTCCCCTGAACTCCAGTTGCCGACCACCGTAATGTTCTGGTCGAAGTAGGGCCAACTGGACAGCTGGCTGAAAACGGTGCTTCGAACGGACAGCGCCGTCTCTCGTGCCTTAGCCTCCCCGTAATCACTGAGCACCTTTCTGTAGTAACGCGCGAAGGTTGCGTATGGTGCGAAGAACGCGGCCCTGCTGATGCAGAAGGCAGTGTGATAAAGCTCTGCTGTTTGTTCACGCCAACCGTAGTGGCTTAGTATAAGGTGTCGGTTCGAATATATCGCTGCGACCTGAACTGTGCACCAGGAAATCAGCGAGTGGAACGAGTCTTCCCCATACTCATTCCACACTTTCACAACTTCCTCCAGATATTCAGGGTTGGTAGTCAAAATCATGAGAGGTGCCGTGTGTAGCCTCACATTCAGCTTTACCAGGGCTCCGGCCCAACGTTGTTCAGTAAGATTAAGGCCTTCGGCCTTTTCAGCAATGGTATAACTGTAACGAGCAAGCGCGAGTATTCTGCTGATGGTGTTACCGTAGCTTGACATAAGTTCGTAACTGAGTGAGTCGCTTTCTTTCTCTTTAAATGTCTGCTTAAGGAACTCAAAATGGGCTTTTTCCTTGGCTGCAGTAAGCAATATGCCAATCTCTCTGCGTTGCAAGACAAAAGCCGACTTTCCTTCACTGATGACCAGAGTGGTGCTGTTCCCAGAATTTTCCACCCTGAAATCAAGCAGCGTGCCCCAGCCGAGCTTCAGAGAACAGTACAGCAGCGTGTGGAGGGCGTCGGCGTTCTTCGAAGTTCGTGGCCACACGATGCCTGCATCGATGAGAGCCCGCTTGACGTCGGCCAGCTGGTCGCTCCTACCGAGGAACACGTCGTTGCAGCTCTGGTAGACTGCCGCTGCCCGCTGCTCGTCGTTCTGTCCTTCCGGAGGCCACTCGATGCTGCGCAGCGTCCAGTTAATTTGGCGGAGCATTTGAAGGAATATATCCTCCCACACGTCGAGCAGGTTGCTCTGGCGCCAACCGTCGCAGACGAATCGCGTGAAGCTCACGCACGGGTTGGCAGACGTGTTCAGGGACGCCCGCAATCGCCTGGAGTATTCTTTGCAGGCGAAGGTTGTGCACGTGCTTGTAAGGGCACGGGCTCTGGCTGATGACGCCATGATTGACCTGATCACCAGTATGGCAGCGACGATTACTCCCAGAACTGCGATGAAGGTGGCCAACAGTCTTAATGTGGGTGCCTGAAATTCATGAATAGATACAAATTACCACTTTACCGAGCTGACAGATATCGCAAAGCAGAAAACATTTAATCAATGCTAACAGCTGTGAACACTGTTTATGCCTGTGATGTAAATAGGAGCAACAGCACCCTGGGCCACTTCCCCGGTGGGCCCAATGTGGTGCTCCTCCCAGGATGTTTTATAGAGAAGACAGTCTTTCTTGGGGTAGCTAGATGCGAAAATCTATTTCTGTCTTTCCGCTAGTCCGTGTGTCGCAGGGCGAAGGAACTGCTCATCGTTAATTACGTACTGACAAGACTCTTCCAAGACGGATGAAACTGCTACCATAGATCGTATAAGTCCTCATTCAGGCGAAAAGGAGCCTCCGTACGCAAAAGATATCTGCACGCAATCGGGGCTAACAGCATTCTTTGAAGGAGGAACGCCCGTTAGATCGGTTTCACAATAACAAATTCAGATAGAAATGTCGCGAAAAACGCCTTTTAAGAGAGGCGAGATGAAAGGAAACACTAAAAACGACCCTGTCACGAGCTCATTCGGAGCCAGCCAGTAGAAAAAAAAGCTCCCGAGAAATCGCGGGCGAGCAGTGGAGCAAGAGAAAATTGGGTTGTATAGAACCAAACCTGACTTCGTTTGTGAAGCAGGGAGTGAAAGGAGGGGAACTGCGTGATCAATCGGAAAGGAAAGAGTGGAGGGTGTTACGTGGAACATGGCTGCCGAAGAATCGCGCCTTTGAGGAACAATTGGAACGTGGCAAGCAATACGCGGCCAGTTTTGTGAGAGGAATCTCTAGCGCATGGCGAAGGCATTCTCAGCTGGAAAGGACGCCCGCATCACAGTCTCAAGTGAACGAGTTTTTCTATATGTGTATGGGCGTGTGACCAGATGGGGGTCAGCCGCCAAGGCAGGGAAAAGGCGCTTTCCTAGGCAATACTGTTAGCGGGTCCATAGCGCCTACGGTAATTTTGAAGGGACTCTCAGTAGGTGACACATTCTTCGCCTAAGTCTAGACTCCAAAATCACTCGGAAGCTGCACTCGCGTTGCTTATTCTTTTTCTGAACAGCAGCCTTCCCTGAAAACACAGATGGCCCCGTTAAAAAAAAGTGGCTCCAATCCACGGCGTAAGGTGGTTGAAAGGCCAAGCTTTAAATGACGCCCACAACAATTTTCCATGTGGCTTCACTTAAACTCGCCCACGTGGCTCTACAAAAAGTTAAACCAGAGATTCTGCCAGCCGTTACCAGGAATTCGCGGGGGAGGTATCCCGAATGCAGCAGCGTCGGCCACGGCCGGGCTTGAGCGGCTGACGCCGCCGCCGTAGCCCGGCCTTGCGTCGGCAGAAAACAAAAACAGAGAGGAGCGTCTTTCCGAGGGTGAGACAGCGGAACCTAGCCATCGGGATGCTAGCTTGGGGCTACACCACCACGCGAAACAAGCGCAGACACCGAAACAATTCGGCATGTTAGCTTAGTGATTCCCTATTATACTGATTTAAACTAGTTAGGTTAGTAAGTTTGAGAATTGCGATAAAGCTGAGGGAACTTATCATCGCTATGTATCAGATCTAGCTGTTCCTTTCGCCTTTTGTAACACCCGTTAAAACACAACCCATTTGGTATTCACCAATTTAGAAAACGGAGTCCCATTTGTGGCAAGCAGTGCACAAAAGGTAGCGTTTCTATAGCGGCAGATGTCTCTACGTTGCCTCTAGGTTTTGTTTCCCCGACCTGCAAAGCAATCCTTAACGTATCTTACCCGTACGACCAGTTAATTCCGCCTGGTCCGGGTTACCCGGGAGGTGCTGTCGAACAAGTTCATCAAGCTGTACGAAGGAAGTGCGGCGCGCAATGGACGCGTAGCTGGAGCAAAACAGGCTCAAAACAACCGTCGCTAAAGCAGACGGCAAAGCCGTCCCGCCGACACGCCCACCGGTGTCAGCAGGTACCTGCGCGCAGGGAACGCTTCTGCCCCGTCTCAGCCGCGTTGGGAGTTTCTTATCGCACAGGCCATGAAGGAACCATTGGCTGGTAAAGGTAGAGCTTTCCTTTTCAAAAAGACGTAATTCGCTAATTAAGCTGGGACCAGGGAAGGCAGGAAATGACATGGGCGTCAATGTCCAGCTATACACATGGAATTCCGTTATTTATGCACGACAAAAACGAAATACAAGTAACTGACAAGGAATACGTCGGGTAGCGATCGCCTGGAAGCTTATATATAGACCGTTCTATCGGTCGAGGGGGAAACGTACCCGCGCACTCAGCGGTCGCGGTCCGCGGGCCGCATTTCCCCCTCTGGAGTGTGCGAGCCGCTAACGGCGCGCTTGACGCGACCGCTGGTTTGCCTTAACTGTGCTTTGTAGGCACGGTGCGCACGTGTTTTACACTAATATGCGCATAATATTAATGAAATGTTGCTAAAAATGAGTCATTATGGCAGCTTGTGAGTTGCGCACTTCAAAGCACCTAAGATGTTTGGCACCTTTGTTGCGCTGAGCTATTTCTGTACACCTACATTGGAGTAGCGGCAGAAAATTGTGCAAAATGTAAAGGTCTCTGTGCCTGGGTCCGCAGATTTTATTGCTACAGGTTGACGTCATGAGGGGGTAAGGAAGAGGGGAAGGAGTAAATATCATTAGGTGAGCCTTAGGTGCTGATGTCTGGGCACCCGCCTGCTCAGGGTTTCCTCTAGTCCGGGATACCTTGGCCTGCGCTGGCCACCCGGGCCATCTCCACCAGGCTACTCTGGGAGAAGATGTCACACTTGGTTAGCCCTGCAGCCACTGTTTGTAGGAAAGTAAATAAAAACCTAATTGATTGTTCCCTTGCCAAAATGTCATCAGGGTCTCGCGTATACCGAGTTTTGTTTGGTTGATTGATTGTAGGGTTTAACGCGCCGACGCAAAGCAGGCGATGAGGCGCGCCCTTGTGGTGTGCTCCGGTTTAATTTTGACCATCTGGGGATCATTAACGCGCGCCGAAGTCTCGTGCACACGGGTGTATTTGCATTTCGCCTTCATCAGAGAAGAGGCTGCCGCGGCCGGGGATCATGCCCTCTTCCTCCCGAGTCCTCTTTTCGCGGTAGCGGGCGTAATTTCGCAATTATGCGTCATTCTAACTAGTTCTCGCTGCCGAATGCCTCTTCAGCCTAGAGGAATAATCGGCGCCCAAAAAACTAGAAAATTCTGTCTGTCTCTTCAGATTGCAGCCACCATTTCGCTGTGCTTGAAAGCTTGTAGCGGTTGGCAGCTGGCCGCAGGGAATAGAAATTAGCGGGAATTTCTCTGCCCTTATGCGTACCTACTTTCGAACTGAAATGGGTCACTGCCACTTGCCAGTGCCGCGGGTGAAACTAACTCCATCTCCACTGTTGCTGCGTCAAGTTGCGGCCTACCCAGTTTCAAGTATTACGTCGTGGTCTGGCCTTGGCAACATTCACAGTGACTACTACCTCCCGAGGTTGTCCGTTTCTCCAGCAAACTTCGGGGGGGGGGGGGGGGGGGGGGGGGGGGGGGGGGGGGAGGCGGGGGAGGGGGGGGGGGGGGGGGTAACTGAATAGGATTACGCCTCCCTTGTTCTCGCATCCGAGACTCGGGCAAAATATCACTCACCAGTCACTCCAGCGAAGGGTTCGGTCTATTGCCAAAATGGCATGGCTCTTTCAGCAAAATCAAATTAAGCAACACAAAAGGGAACGCTTGTTTGGTACCCGAACGGCGGACGCTTAACAAGTGCTTATAAAACGCTGTCCGGGAACTGTTTTGTTTATTTTGTTTATGTTGTACAATCGCTGCACGGCTAAATTTTGCTGCAGAGCCGCTTGTTATTCTAGGGAGAGGAAGATTTGTTTATATTCGGTGGCCGTGGTGGCTGAGGGTGTAGTGTTGATATATCGATAATATGAAATACAAACTATATATTATGCCAAATACTAACTAACGTCAATCAAAAATACGTTTTATTACACCCTGGAGGGATTTGATACCAGCTGTTTGCTATCCTGCCACGCGCAACTGCCTTTGCCCATGGGCGCCAAACGTACAACGCCTAGATCGTTTTAAAAAACATCCGCGTTTGCAGTAAAACGATCAAAGTACCGGCTTTACGCGATCCCAGCCACACACACAAACAAAAAAGTTATCGTGAAGTATTGCAACAATTTATGTTCGACACGGCATCCTTTACCCAACGTGGACTACGCTACCTCGAGGCGAATTTCTGCTCCACCACGGCAAAAAAAGCGGTCATCTTAAGTCAGATCGCCTAAATAGATCCGATGCAACAGATTTCCCTTTAAACTATATTACGGAAGGGAAATTACAACGCGCTACAAACAATACTTCGGCGAGGCGCAGCTGGCGCCCATACGCCGCGGAGCAAACGCCCAAGCAAGCAAATCGGCCAGCTACCAGAGGGCGCTGCTCACGCAAGGTGGCAGCGCCCTCGTTGGAATGGTCTATAAAAAGTGAATACAACAATGCAGTAGTGGGGGCATGAACAGAACACTCAAGGCAAGCCAAACAAGCAAGCATGTTGTACAGGCGGAAACAGAGTTGAAAGAAAATGCCAGTGATATCTGCGATAAACATCAAGCGGTTTTAGTCTATCTTACGGAAGGCATTTCTTAATCGCTTACCGCATACTGTCCTCTAAAGGCGGCCTATATAAGCTCCCTTCCCGTTATGTTTCTCGCTTTCTTGGAAACGTCGACTGGCCGAGCTGCGGTGTACAAGCCCAGCACTTGCAGTGGTCTGCCTGGTGCCCACCGATGTTGCTGCTGGCTGCCAACCGGCACTCTCTCGTGCGATCGTTAAAGTATCGCTCCGTTTAGCCGATACACGCACTAGCACCGCTAAGGGGGACAATGTAGAACACGTTGCTAGAACACTCGGTGTATCCTGTGGCGTGCTTCTGGAAGCATGTCGCACGAGGCGGCTTGCGTGAAGCAACGCTTTCAGTGTGTTCAGTGTTTCCTCAACGTTTTCTCAACAAAATCAAAGTGTTCACGCCCAGTTTTCTTTTCGTAGCACATTGCACTTTAAAACACAATCGAAGTGTAATTTCTTCTTGTGAAGAACCCGAGACCCCAGTCTAGGCTTGAAAGGGGGGGGGGGGGGGCTTCATCTCTTCCTTCGTAGAAAATTAAATGGCTCTGTGAAGACTACACTATAGTCTATTCTCATATATAACCATGATATAGAGCATCGCTAAGCCTACGTGAAAGGCGGTAAGATTCAAGGGGGACACCCTCATGAGGTAAAAGGTCGGTGGAAGATAAAAAATGCTTCAGTTTAAACACAGCTCCGTTATTGGAAGAAGAATGGTAGAGGAATCGATAAAGTCAGGGTATATACGTGGTTGTTTCAATCGTTTCAAAGAACGGATCCTAACTGTGCACTGCATATGCACATCAGACTTTATTGGGTGCAGCGTGGCGGTTTTCTCACCTTCGGTTCGCAACTCGGTGACGGCGTATTCTTGCTCCGTGTGGGCAGCTCTCCTGAAGGCTGGCATGACGAGCCAGGAGAGCCCACAAGGGTGTTGCGTCCGCTGTGTGGAACCTGCTCCAGGTACAGGGGTTTGGAACGGCGTGGGAGGTCGTTGCAGAGTGCGGACGACCGCGGCCGGTCCTCTCGCTTTATCCCGGCTGCCGTAGGGGCGACGTCTTGCTGACCGATGTGTATGGCCACGTTGTCGTCGGGCGATTGCTGCTGAGGCGAACCCCCTGTACCTGCCACAGGCCGTAAGACGCGATGCTAATATATTTCGCACCGGAACGGTAGTGCGTGTATGGTAAAAACAATAAATCAAGCGGAAATGTTTCCACTAAAAACAGAACTGGTAAAACTGCAGATGGTTTCCAGCTCCTGTACCAAACAACACGCGGACGTAACCTTTTCTTGCTCGTATTTAGACGACAGTTTCGCTAAAATTGTGAATGATCCAGAAGAAATAACATGGACTTTTGGGTCTGCGGTTTGAAAAAATCAAATAAAAGTCTTTCACACTACTGTGTTATTGGGATACAGATGCCTGGCCCTGAAACGATATCTTCTCAGCGGCAGGAGGCAGCTCAAGGACATCTGGGTTTGCGTATCCTATGAACGATACTACCCGGTATTCTTCAAGGACACGCAAGAGGCTACGCGAAGATCCTCACGTAACATTGCAAAAGCGTAGGCGGTACCCTCCTTTCTCATCATGCCCCTGCTGAAAGTGCTAGGAGGGAACGGCCAATCGGGGAAAAAGAAGGGTTATTAAATAGAGAAAACCGACACCTAAGGAGCGTACCATGCCGGAGTTGTTGGATCATGCGTGGCGATTCCAGTGATGTCTTGTCCGCGGGAGGCGCAGGCGAGTTGGTGTTATCACCCAAAGGCGGGCTGGCGCCATCGCTGCTCCGTTGTGAGGGCCTTGGCTGGCGGTGCGTCATGTCCGGGTTGCGGCTACGGCTCCGGTGTCCCGACCGGGTAGAGCCCTGTCTTGGGGTCTTGTCCCGGGTCGCATGCTTCTTCCAGTGCTTTGGCCGCTTGCTCATAGAAGGAGATACGGCCGCTGACTGGTCCATGAGCTGAGAGTGGACGCTGCTTTCGCGGTATCTGGCTGCCTCGCGAAACGATGGATGCCGAACGGGTTCGATCTTCTTCTGAGCGTGCTGCGGGCTGCGCGTGCCCACTTCTCACGAGACAAGTAATGATGATGATGAGCATTGGTTGGCGAAAGCTTTAATCGTACGTTTTGCTAGCACGGCTTACGGCTGTTTTCACACTACAAGATAACCTGAAGGACATTTTACGTTTCATTTCGTAGAGCGGGCTCTAAAATATGCATAAATAGCAGCGCTGTTACGGTTCAAAAAGTTAACGGGCTCTGGCAAGCGTAAGTTTTCAGAACGGAATTTCGCATTCTTTTACCAAGCTCTATCCGCCTTGAACTAACCCCACATTTTGTGGCGCACGACACAGAAATATGGACCTTCTCGTGGAAGACCGGTTATTCGTAATTGTATCGCAAGTGAGGAATTAGTTTCCACACGCACCAAATTTTTTGCTGGCCGTACTTGCAAAGCAAGGCTTTCTTGGTGTCACTGATGGAGGTTTCATATCCGAAACGCACGAATCAAGCTCAACTTTACACAATGGGAATGCACATGATGATGATGATGATGATGATAATGACAAGAAAAAGCGGTTCCTGCAGTCGCAATCGAACCTTTAGACTCGGCTATCGCGGTGTGCCAGAAAGCTGTAGTAGTGGCGGGAGACTTCAACTCGCATCATGTATCTTGGGGATTTAGGACAGACACCTCAGGGAAACGTCTGTGGGAATGGGCAGGCGATAATGACCTTCACTGTAGAAATATGGGCAATGCTACTTTTATTAGTGGTCAGTCGCGGTCTGTCCTTGACCTCACTTTTGCAACATCAGGGCTGGTATCCTCGTGGTCAACAGTTGATTGCGAGACGAACAGTGACCATATCCCTATTCTCTTCGAAATAGTTTGCACCGCGAAAATACCTAGCCACAGAGTACATTCATTCGTCAATATAACTAAATTTTCCTCGGCGTTGGGCAATGCACTCGCTACTTTTCCGCCTATGGAACAAACCTGCAGGGCTGAAAGCGTGATCACAGCTATTAATGATTCGATACGTAAAGCAAAATTTACTGTTGCATCAGTCCACAACAACTCGTGCAGTCCTTGGTGGAATGAAGAATGTACCAGAGATTTCCGACGTAGGAAAGCCGCTTGGAAGCAGTTTCTTCACAATCAGAGCCCGGCTAACTGGGTTAATTTTAAATTTTACCGCGCAACTTTCAAGCGAACTGTAATACGTGCAAAGGAATCCTTTAACATTGGCCGATTTTCAGCCCTATCAGAACCACATCGTAAAAAAGCATTATTCAAGTTTATGAGGTCTAGGAAATCATGTGCCCCCTCTCTGAACGCACCCTCACTGGTTCGTACGCCGGAAGAAATCGTAGACTTCCTAGAGAATATTGCTGGTGACCTACAGTTGCGATTTACGTCGAGGATTCCTCCTACAAGCCGTCGTACTCTAGGCTCAGCTGATTTTGAAGAGGTCACTATAGGCGAACTGGGTAAAGTGATTTCTTCCCTCCCAGCGTCTGCGCCAGGGCCGGATGGTATTACCACCGCAATGATAAAATTGTTGTATGATGAAGCTCCGGCAGATTTGCTAAATGTAGTTAACGTTTCACTTAGAAACGCATGGATATTACCTGAATGGCGTTTGGCCAAAATTCTGCCTTTCCCCAAAAAGCCGGAGCTCGGTTATTCAATTGATAACATTAGGCCGATAGCTCTAACATCTACTCTAGTTAAAGTGATTGAGCGCGTTTTGCTTCCCCGGATTAACAAGTTTTTGACTGATAAGAATATCCTAAACTGCAGACAAATTGGCTTTAGAGAAGGATGCTCCATTTGGTGGGCACACATAGACTTAGAAAGTCGCATTCAGTGGGCACGACGGAATAAGCAGGTTGCTGCATTGGTCACTCTGGATATTTCAAAAGCTTATGACAGCGTGGAATATGGCATCCTCCTAGATCTCCTGGCTTATTATTCATTCCCGGAGTACATCACTGCGTGGATAGCGGCTTTTCTAGAAAGCAGAGAGTTCTTTTGTTACCAACATGGCTACGCCTCTTCTCGTTATAAGCAGACGCGTGGAGTCCCCCAGGGGTCTGTCATCTCCCCAGTGCTATTTAATGTGCTCTTGAGCTCCATACCTAGTCAGCCTGATGTACAAACATACGTTTATGCAGATGACATTGCCTTTTTCTCTTCTTCGCAGGATATTCATTCCCTGTTTCATTCTCTTCAGTCGTATCTGAATGCTCTAGAATTATGGCTGGACACTCTGAAATTTTCGTTAAATATTACTAAGTGTGCCATTCTCGTGTTCCCCCTTACGGACCCAATATCTATTTCGTTATCCTATCGTCACCAATCCATTCGGCAGGTCGATTCACTAAAATACCTTGGAGTTATATATGACAGTAAATTGACTTGGCGTCTCCACATTGAGCACATTGCAGTGAAAGGCTCCCGCGCTGTCGCTCTTTTGAGGGGCCTTAGCCACAAGCGATCAGGTCTGAGAGCAGATACACTCCTTGATGATCTACCGCATGTATGTTCGCCCAGTCTTAGAATTTGGGTGCGTTTTGTTTCTCTGGCTCTGCTGCCTATAAGCTCCTGCCTTTGGTGAAGCTCGAGCGTCAAGCATTGCGCTGCTGCTTAGGCCTGCCCGCTTACGCCCCGATTAGAGTGCTGTACTTAGAAGCCGGAGTCCTAACGCTGAACTCCAGGTTCAAATACCTAACCGTTAATGCATTCGCAAAGTTCTTTGAGTCCCCGCTGGCCAGACCACAGGCTGTTTTCCTTCAGCATGCAAGGTCCTTTTTTGGTATATATTGGTCTCGTCTCCGGCGCCCACAGGTCATTTTTGCCAATTCGTTGCTTACTCCATTTAAACACCACCCTGCCTTTCCATTCCCGCCTTGCAGACACCATCCACAGTAGTAAGGATTTCATTTGATTATATTTTCCCTAAAAACGCTAAGCTTCTCCCGCCTAACATACTCAATAACATTCTCCTGGCTCACCAGTCCGAATTCCCATCCCACGTGGTCATTGCAAACTGACGCTTCGAAAAAAGACGAAAAGGTTGGGGTGGGCATTTTCTCTCCGACGTTGAACTGGTCTTTTTCATTGCGGATTACCAGATTTTATCCCCATTTTTCATGCAGAATTTCTTGCTCTACTCCTTTGCAATCCTGAAAACTTGATCCGGCGAATTCTTCCGTGATGCTACTCACCGACTCCTTGTCCGTGTGCATGGCTCTCTCCTCAGAAACTTTACATCCTATTGCCAAAACTTTTATTCCTGCGTCCCCACTCATGTGCGGGAGATTCGGCTCGTTTGGCTGCCGGCCACTGTGGGTTAACCCTCAATGAAACCGCTGACATATTAGCTAAAACAGCTTTGGCTTTTACCGATCGTCGAGGTTCTTCCCCCGTTTTCTTGCGTGTTGTTGGCACGCTATCGCCAATACCTGTTTAATCAAGATGCCCTCCGACCATGGTCTGAACACTTCTCCTGAACTGGAACACCATCAGGTACCGCTGGGAGAGAAGTTTATGCCAAACTCGCTTGTGCGAAGTATTGATAACTTCTTTTCGTTGTGGTGTGCCACCCCTTAATCGGTATTTATACAGGGCAAATCTGATAACCACCCCTTTGTTGCCACTTTTGCCAAGAAATTGAATCCGTAGAGCATTTCGTTCTTCTTTGCCGCCGATTTGCTAACCATCGGAGAAGGCTGCTGGAGATTCCCCTGCTACGTCTTGGTCTGCCTTTAACTGTACCGGTGCTCTTGTCGTTTGGGGGGACTAGGCTGGGCCGATGCCATAGGGACGTGTGCAACGCCATCCACTCCTTCATTTCGGAGACAGCTCGTCCTGCAGTGCTAAAAACATTCCGATTAGGCTGACTTTACTATAAATTTCCTATTCTTCTCTTGTTTTTTTTTCTCGTGTTTCTCCTCTCTCTCTCTCATTAACCTAGACCAAATTCTTTCTTCTGCTCCATTATTTTGCCTTGATTGATGTAATGAAACATAACTCTTCTGGGCCAATCCCCCTAAGTGGGTATGCGCCATTTTTCGGGCCACCACCACCACCACCTTTGTTACTCGCTCTTTGCGGCCGACGTCTCTCCGACTGCGCCATCGAAGGAGTTAATGTTGCTCAACGTTTCTTTCGGGTTCGTTGCGCGGACGTTTTGGCTTGAGGTTGGCAGGTAAGATTTTGAATGCCGACGATGGGGGCGGAGGTTTTTCGCAAGGGATTTGTTGGTGTTTTCTGAGCTTGGAATCTATTTCCACTTCGATTGTTGAGGCTGGAGCTTCGATTGCAGTGGATTTGAATTTGACACTTTGCCATTATATTTTGGCACGCAAGAAAACTTCACGTTTCAACCATCATATTTGTTACACCGAGGGGCGTCTGATTTTTTAACAGTGAAGCTATTTAGCGAATCGTAATTTTTTGTGTCTGCTGTTAAAATAGCACGAAAATACCGAGCGCACTCCCGTAAGCGCGTGCCTTGTTTTAACCGCTCGGCACTTAAAAAAACAATAAAATGTGGAGCGCTCGTCGAGGTGGAGACTGTGGCCCAAAAAATGGCGATTTAGGGGGATCGGCCAAGAGTAGTTCTTTTTTTATTGCAATTACTAATACGATGCAAAATGGTGGAGCAGTGCGTGCCTAGCGACGACCACCCAGCGTCCCCAGCGCACGTCTGTCAAGCCAAGAGTACCCATGTAGGGAGATTGGCCAAGATTGCGACGACTTCCTGGAAGCTAAAAAAACAAAAACTACTGAGGCGCTTGTGTGTGTGCCTCGCGGCGACCGCCCAGCGTCCCCAGCGCACGTTTTTTAAGCCACGCATACATAGCGGGATTGGCCACGAATTCGGCGAGAGCCCGGCAGTTAAAAAGCCAAGAAAATGGTGAGCGCTCGCACCTGCGTGCTGCGAGACGAATGCCCAGCTTCCCTGATGCACGTTTGTCAAAGCAAGCGTACCCATGGACTTAGAGAGATTGGCAAAGAGTGTCAAAAAATATCTCCAGCATTCGCCGTAATTGTGGCAAAACTTGCTCGAAAGAAGAAAGATTCTAGCGTTCGCCTTAATCGTGGAGCACTTGCTCGCAACGAGAACCCTTCCAAGGTGACGTCCAATGATTACCACCAACAAAATATTATGGGAGCTTCCACTTATGCCCAAGATTTTGGAGTAAAGGTCATTGTTTCGCCGGGCTGTACACAAGCGAATATAAACTGTGTACGGGCAGAGCATACCTACGCCATATCATTAGGGAATGTTCCCAGAAGAAGAATCCGTTAGGTCCTTCGTTATTAATTAAGACCGCGGAGCAGTCCGAGGCCATTCTACGCAGCTCCGACCCGGACGTATAGATCTGGGCTGTCAAAATGGCCGGAGACGCCGCCAGAGCTCAAGAACTTCTGGCCGCCGTCTGAGCGTGGTGAAGAGGCTCCTACTGCTTTGCTTGAAAACCATGTTGAACAAATAAATTTTCTCTCTCTCTCTCTCTCTCTCTCCCTCTCTCTCTCTCTCTCCTCTCTCTCTCTCTCTCTCTCTCTCTCCTCTCTCTTCCTCTCTCTCTCTCTCCTCTCTCTCTCTCTCTCTCTCTCTCTCTCTCTCTCTCTCTCTCTCTCTTGTTCACGCCTCGCGCTACAACATACCGCGTACTAAAAAAACACCAAGACACTCTTTCACGCATCGCGCTCTAGCGCTTCGGAACGTGTACTAAAAATTGGCCGCGTATCTGCTCCTTTGGTGGCAAAAAGTCGACAAAGACAATAGTCTTTGCAGACATTTGCCAACTAATTGCCTTCCCCTTGCTTTGCCGCTCACCTCTCAGTGCTCTTCCTCTTCCATGGCGCTACTCCCAAGGTAAACACAGTAAAAGGTTCGCTCAAGTCAGTTCAAATTTACCGCGTTCCGCTGCTCCCAGTCGGCTGCCCCAATGCCAGAGAGAGCTGCCTAGCGGAGGAGACGCGCGTGAATCGAGGCACCCTCCTACAACGTTTATAGAACCCCGTTGCCCCTACTCCACGAGCATTGTAAACGGTACGTAGAACGTATCTAGTGGAACCTTTGGTTGCTGTTGCCGTTTGATTTTTATGCGGGCCAGGTAGCGTGGGCAACACCAGGTGATGGTTGTCTGCAGTTGATGTAGTATTTCAACTGCTATCACCAAAACCAAGCATCCGCGAAATTTTTAACAAAGAAACACTGCAAATGTCACTCATGTATTGATTTCCTGCCTTATATTTGCGTAATGGCCTGTTTTTGCTCAACAATATTTACAAGTCTCAACATTAATTCCAGTCTTCAATGTTTAGATTTGGATGTGTGGTATATAAGACTATTCGCACTTTCAAGCAATGGTGGCGCCGCCGGGCGCCTTTTTTCCGAAGCTGTTTGTAGGTAATCGGTGTCCCGGGTGAAGGCAGCCGGAGCGTTCGGAAACGTGGGGATTGAGAACGCAAACCAAAAAAGCAATCGAATGTGCTGTGTACCGCAGTATACAAATCGCTGAGTGCCGGGAAAAGCCGGCGTTCATACTTTTCCAAGAGATAAAAAAAAGCCCGAATGGTTTGGTTAACTATTCTCCGCATTGGAAAAGGTGTCAACAACACAATGGGGTTTCCAGTAGCCACTTCAAGAAAGCTGACTTCTTCTGGAGCAATATCCGCAAGTTTAGTTCGCTCTCTCGTTATTGATGGTGTGTTTCTCGCGCAATTCAAGTGTGTCGTGATGATGATTTGATTTTATTGGCGCAAGGCCGACATGGGCAAAGAGCGCCAAACACAAAGTGATTTGATGAGGAGAGAACAACAAATAAAATCAGTTAAAAGCTATGAGCACGGCTGGTGTAATGGGCCAGGGTGAAGAACAAGAGTGGTTAAAATAATAAGGTGGCTGGTGTATAGGACCAGGGGGTAAAAGCTATGGGTGGTATGAGATGAGCTGTAAAAAGTGAACTTCTGATAGGAACTGAAGGTGCGTTGAACAGAAAACATGGCATCGTCTCCTAAGAAGTATGACGGGTGTTGGTGGAATATGTCGTGTGTGTAGTTGAGGGAAGTGTTTGCGTCGTGTAGTGTCGAGTGCCTTACATTGTATGAGAATGTGCATCACGGATAGGGCCTCTCCGCACCTGCTGCACCTGCTGTGTCGTTTATTAATATATGGTATGCAGTCACTGAAGTTTAAGTAGCCCAAGAAGTTTCAGTTTAAGTAGCGTTTAAGTAGCACAAGAAAGATATCGTCTTTAAATACACCATTTTTACGTACGCGGCTGTCACCGCGCACTACCGCCTCCTCCGCCAGAAATACCCTCCAGCACACTTTTCCCTTTTTACAAAGCAAGAAACGCCTGTGGCGGCTCCTTCAAATAATACCCTACCGTGCCGCGCACACCTTTATCGCATATACCCCGGTCAGTACACATCACCCCTATGCCCCCACTGCGGAGATGGTCGACACCATCTGCCACGTTATGTGGCGCGTCCTCGAAATCCCTTATATCCCTAATCCCCTCTGTTGATCAATGGCAGGCGGCGTTGAGAGGCTCTGACCCCAGGGCCCAGAAAGCCTTGGTGGAAGGTGCTGCCGAAGTCACCGCTGGGCTGTGCCCAGTGGTCACCACCCGCCCCTAAATTGCTTACTGCAATAATGTTTATTTCTCCTCCTCCTCCACCAGGGCACTCGTTTACGCCCCGCGCTAGACTGCTTTGTTCTTCAAAGACGAGACACTTTTAAAGGAAAGCTGTATACCTATAGACCCCCGAACAGTTTCATCTACGTCGGCAAAAACGCCAAGGCGTCAAGAATACACTTTTAAACGGTATGCTTCACCCCTCCCCAGGTTCCTTGTTATTGGAGATAGCCCGAGATCTCTTTTTTCATTTTTTTCTCACCCCTAACCTCAACCCTACCTATGAGCAGTGGGTGGAGCTGCTGACCAGCTCCGACCTTCCACACCAGCGACGATTGGTGGAGAGGGCACGGATGGCCAGCATAGCCCAAGGCATCCCGGACTAAGGAAGCCTCCCACCGGGCGGATGCCCTAACATCAGCACCTGCTCTCCAATAAAGTTTATTCATCATCATCATTTGTCATTTGCAAAGTTAGCAAAAAAACGTTCCCTAGCAGAAACCCATATACTATCACTCTGCGATGACAGCATAAGCGGCTTAGAAGTGAAACTAATCGATCAGCGAAGCCAAGTGATAAACGGCTCAGCCGCAAGGCGTTTAACTGAGCTCAAGTATAAATACCTGCGGGAAGTGTTTACCGTCCTTCTGTGGACGTTCATATCCCAACAGCCCTTGTCTTTAGGCTAAAGGCCATCGCTTGCGCAACCCCGGCTATCAATTCTCGAAGTTTTGAAGTGGAGCCTTCAAAAGTTTCCCTCGTTGCTACACCCGACAAACACTTGATATTTGTTCCCTTTTTTTGTTGTTTGTTGTTGTTCTGTTTGATTTAATGTAGTGCCGCATGCTGTGCGGGATTTCGCTGTCTCGTTTCCTTGAGTTCATTCGTAAGTTTTCTTTATAATACCAGTATTTGTCACTACTTTTGCCGCTCCAAAAAAGCCTCAAAGTGCAGCATTTTTACGAGCGGC
This sequence comes from Haemaphysalis longicornis, assembly GCA_013339765.2. NCBI lineage: Eukaryota > Metazoa > Arthropoda > Arachnida > Ixodida > Ixodidae > Haemaphysalis > Haemaphysalis longicornis. The sequence continues at coordinate 29,262,867 of CM023449.1, forward strand.
GATCATTTTAACCTTAGTTTACGCGCCTCAGATCGGATATTTTGGCAGACACTAAAGCTCTAATTAAAGCAAGAAGCAAGCGCCCGGAAGCAGACGAAATCAGTCGCAACGACAACTGGGGTGGGGAAGTGTCGGTAAGGAGAAGGAGGAAGAGATAATCCGTGACATTAGTAAGCGCCACGTTTGCACCGCGTAATTTGTGCCCTCCTGGTTCGCGCTCGTGCCATTAATTATTGTTTTTGTCCAGCGAGGCATAAAACAGTTTCTGATAGTCCCGTTCTCTCAGCTGTCCATGAACGCTTGGAGAGCATGGATGGCGAATGCCGCAGCTGGATTCCAAAACACTCCCTGGATGTCCAAAAACTGCTGTGGCGCCCCACATATATTCATACCTAAACGTACCTGCCCTTTGCAAGTGTTTATGTTTCAGGAGTTTACAATCCGCTTCAACTTGGACGCATCTTTTCAACAGCTCATTACATTTTACGTGGTTGTGAACCAACTTAAGCTACATTCAAGCCCTTGGGCAACAATACAAAAGAAAGTGGTCGTGTTGATTATTGCCTCACCCTACAACAGGCACGCTTCGGAGGTAATAATTAAGGATAATAACCCATCCAGCCTACTTAACATTTTAAAACTAAGCTTTGGTGTCCTCCCTGACGCCGTTGTACACCGATACGCCCTGCAGAAAAGGCAACTTTGTCTGACGATGATGATGAATGATTGTGGGTGAAGTGAAAGAAGAAATTGGCCGCGTATCTGCTCCTTTCGTTGCAAATGTCGTCAAAAGACGATAGTCTTTGTAGACATTTGCCAAGGAAATGCCCCCCCCCCCCCCCCTTTGCTTTTCCGCTCACCTCTCATGCTGTTCCTGTATCGTAGCGCTCATCCCAAGGTCAACACACTGAAGGTTTGCTCAAGGCGATTTGAATTTACCGCGTTCCACTGTTACAGGCCGGGTTCCTCGATGCCAGCGCTGCAGTACGGGGGAGACGCGCGTGAATCGAGGCGGCCGACTACAAGGTTTATAGAACCGCGTTGCCGTGCTCCACGTGCGTTCCAAGCAGAGCGTGGAACCTAGCTAGTGGAACCTTTCGTTGCTGTTGCCACGTGATTTCTCATATGCCGCAAGGAGGCGCCGCGGGCAACAGCAAGCGGCAGTTTTCTGCAGTAGATGTAGAATATCATTTGCTATCGAAAAACCAAGCGTCCATGATTTGTTTTTAAATAAAGGAACACTGTAAATATCCCTTGTGTACTAATTTTCTGTCTTATATTTGCGTAATGTCTGGTTCTTGTTCAACAAAGTTAACAAGTATGAACATATAAACCGGGCTTAGACGTTTACATTTGGCTTTGGAGTATATAAGACTATTGCTCGATATCTATTTTACTTTGGCCAGGTGGCTGAATCGAGTCACAGACAGACAGAAGGACAGGCAGACAGAACAGACAGACAGACCAAAATTTCTGGGTTTAAGTAGCCCAAGAAAGACTATCGTCTTTAAAAAACATGTCCCGTGGACGGCATCAAACCTGGGTTCCTCGCGTTTTGAAGCTGGCGTGTTTTCGATTGCTCTATTTCGACATAGTAGGAGAGAGAGAGAGAGAGAGAGAGAGAGAGAGAGAGAGAGAGAGAGAGAGAGAGAGAGAGAGAGAGAGAGATAGAAGGAGAGAGAGAGGAAACAATTTATTAAGAAGAGCTCCAAGCCAGGGAGGTGGCCGGCAGCCGGAGCTGTTCGGCGACATTCGAAGTCCAGGCTATGATTGGTCTTCTGTCCCTCCGGGTCAGAGCAGAGAGAGAGGATAAACATAAAAAAAAATGCTTCAGAGAGGTGGCCTCATTCCTGGACGCCTTGAGCTAAGGCCACTTCAACAGCCCTTTCGATCAGGCGCAGCTGATCTTCCTGGCCGGAGCTGGCCAAGGCTCTCTCCCTTAGCTCCGTGGAAAGGTGAATGTGAGGGCGGTCTAGGGTAGACTTGTCGCAGCCGCCCACTATTTGTCTGAGAGTCCCAGGCTCTCCACAGAAGCGGAAAAGTGGAGAAAAGTATGTCCGGTCAAAGAGGTGAAGTCTGGTGGGATGTGGGAATGTGTTGACGTGTAGGGCACGCAATAATCTTTCCTGATCCCTCGGCAGCGATTTCTGGGGTAAAGAGTAGGTTTTACGGGGCAGCCTATAATTTCCTGGTATGTGACAAGAGCTTGCATGCGCTCGGGTTCGGCTTTGGCTTCATCAGCGCTCACTCGCCGGGTCAAATCTGGAGCCGCGAGGTTGGCGATGTCGTTGCCGGCAATGCCGCTGTGAGCTGGTGCCCATACAATCCTGACTGGTTTCGTTGGTGGCCTCTGATTGATACGACGGAGTGTTGTGACGTACAAGCGACCGTTAGCAAAGTTGCAGCACTCCTGCTGGAGGTCACATAACTTTTGCGTCGCTTTGGCTGAGCGCAAGTGCTATTGCCGCTTCCTCGGCTTGGAGAGGGCTGTGTCCGGGGATTGAGATGCTGCACCTGTGCTGCTTATTTAAAACGATGGTGGCTGCCACGGCTGCACTTCCGGGGTAACAGGCAGCTCAACGCTTCCTCCCAGAGCTCTGAGGAATTAATTTGAAGGAGGAGATTATATAGACAGGACCACATGTGATGTTGCACCGTGGCCTTGTCTCCGCATAGCGGCGAAAAGGGAGAGAGATAAACTGAGGGACGTATGTCATAGAGGAGTGCCCTACTGGGAAAGGGTTCGGTCTGTGCGAGCCTCCATAGTCGTTTTTCCATATAAGTCAGGGAGGGGTGTGCCCGTGGGTATTTGAGGCGAGAGAGGCGGTAATGAGTAGTTATTTTTTCGTAACTAGATAGGCTATCTCGGGCTGCTCTGTCTGCGTGAGAAGCCACAGAGGTGAGGCACGCACGTGATGTGACTGCTCGGGCGGTCTTCTGTGCTACCTCGTTACCCCAAAGCCCAGTGTGGGCAGGAATCCAAATTAGCTCAAGTTGCGTAGTAGGTGGGTTTTGAAGGAGAACTTTTAGGGCCTAAGTTACGCCAAGCAGCAGATACCTGTTCGCGCCGTGCACCCCAAACTCAAACGTTAGGCCTACGAAGTGCAGACCCGAGCGTTGCTGCGGGTATTCTACAACATTCGTGCGTACCTCCAGAGTAGCACATATTCCCAGAGTGCGGGATTAGCCAATCACAGAATCCATCACGGGAAAGCTTCGCGGTCAACCACCGTCGTCGTTACAGTGAACCTGCACAATTTTCATAATTAGTTTTGTATGAAAAAAAAAATTGATAATTTCCACACTATAGTTTTGTTTTTCTACGCCTTCAACATCAAACTTTGAGAACTGCGCTTTTGTATGTGGTTTACACGGAGATCCTCGCTGAAAAAGGAATACTAGATGCGAGCGCACACCCCGTGTACAACGTTGCCAGCGAACATGCCTGTTCATCCCTCCCTGCATGATTGACACAGTACGCATTAGGGCGTGTTTCGCAAGCCTCTTCCCTCGGAGCGCAACTAATTTCGCCAGTTGGTTGCAGGCCCCATTTTTCGGTTATAAGTTCGCCCGACGCGGCAGTATACATATGCGCGCGTGTAGGTTGCTTTTCTCCCGTCATGCAAAGCAGCTCGGCTGGTTACGCAAGGTATAGTGCTTCGAACAAGAGCTGTCCACATAGAGCTGTCCACGTACAGCTAGTTTGTACGGGCTAACAGCAGGGGCATGTGCTCCACTGGGGACTAGACATTAAATAAACTGAAGACCTGCCTAAACCATTGACAGGTGCTTTCCTCCATGTCCCCGTTCCCCGAACGACTAAGATTGACGTCATTACAATCGTTGGGAACTTCGAGCCACTCCACGTGCACGAGGAAAGTTCGTTATTGTGAACGATTAGGGCGACGCTAGTGCATCAATTGAAAGGCTCACGGAGGTCTGTTTTGGATCACGGCCGAACGACTTCATCGGCGCACACTTCAGCGTGAAGTGCACAGATCAAATACTTACGATAAATTTGGACATTCTCGCTAAGGGCAAGCGAAAGGCACCCTGTGGTTTTGTTCTAAACGATTTTCCCATGGAAAGAGGTTAATATGCTATTTCTGTGTGTATTCGTATTCGCCCGCGCCAGATTTGGGTTTTTGTTTGTTATTTCCCTTTTTTCTGGTTTTATCCCAACGGTAATTCCTGCTTTGAAATTTGCATATCGATTGTTTTACTCTGCACTGTCTCAGTTATTGTACGTACTTAATTTTTAAGCTGTTTCTTGTTCCACAACGGCATTGAAGCTGCCTAAGTTTCTTCGCTAAGGTTACTGCCCGTGTTACTGTGTGGTATCAAAACAATTTTAGTATTACTGTGTTTTACTTTAGATCAGTGATGGGCAACCTTTTGATGTAAAAGGAAGAGTTGCATGACGCCAACAAGGCGGAGGGCCGGACAGCATAGCGCGGGAGGGGGGGGGGGGGGGGCTTTGCAGGCAAAGAGAAAAAAAATTCAGCGAATTCGCAATAATTTCTGACAACAATTGACCATAACCTGGCTAAATGTAAAGATGCTACCAAATTTCTTCGAAGCTGTCGTCGACGGTCGAGAGGCGTTTGCTAATGTAAGTCATTTTACCGGCGTCTGAAAACGTTGCCTCCACGGTTGCCTCCACGGTGCCCACGCCCAAGTGGTGGTAACATCTGAAACATAAAGAGGGAAAGGTACTCTTCTTGCCGCATAAAATGCGTCGTTCTCCGGGCTCCAAAGTCTTCCCATCAAATGACTTCCGTTTAAATAACGAACAATTGATTACAAGACGAATTCCTGATTTTGTACCTTCAAGTAACTGTGAAACGTCCGGAAGGGGCATTCAGAGGCTGTTTGAAGGGTGAAACAAAAATTTGTTTGTCTCTCCTGATTTTTCATCAGTCAAACACAGGGAGGAGTTTTGTCCATTTGTCAGTGTTAGCTCATTTTTGCTTTTTTTAATTGTAAGCCTTAATCTTCAGAGTAATAAACTATGCTCCTCCTGAGCCTTCATTGATGCATTCTGGCTTGTTCAACGAATGGTCATTGTCTGTTGTGTTGCTTAGAAAAGGCACCACAATTCATGCACATTTGTTAGTGCGCCGCTTCCTTGAAATTGCGAAAGTGTATTACATCCGTGTTCAGCGGTTGCTTTATTTGCACGAAAGTTGCTTTATTTGCACCTAGAGATAACATGTGCAGCGGGGTCGGCAACAAACTCTGATCGTTCATAATTTGAACATCTACTAGAGGTTTATGCCCTCTACTTACACCATCCAGGATAGATTACGTGCATCCTGAAGCGCACTCTATTGGAGCTTTAAGTGGGGAGTGGCTAATTGAGAGTTCGTCTTGATGTTTTCAGAGAGGAAGAGAATTTACAAATGTACGAGAATGAAGACGATTTTTCACCAAGGACACAGCCAAAGACTGCCCGTCGCATAACTCAGACGGATGTGTTGCCACAGAGACTCAGAAAAGGTTGTGTTCTTTAAGAACACCAATATCCAAATCGAACCGTAGCAAAAGGTAACTGAGGCTGCCCAGTGTCTCCACCGACACTGCCGATGGCATCATGTGGGCTTTTTGTAAACTACAAAAATAAGGCACGCGAAACATAGACCAGTTCGGGCTAATCAAACAGATCACGTAAATGTTTCTAGTGATATCGACTGTATGTTGTTCTACCGTAAGTGCCGCTGTGGGAGAAATTTAACAGCTGGAGACCGCACCATTAAACGTGACCGGGGGAGTGATCATACCTACCTGGGCATAGTTCTAAGATACAGGCGACTCGAAGATTCAAGATTATCGTTCTTGAACAGAGGAAGCCCTTTGAAATAGGACACGGAGTAAAACATGCCCACGAATGTTGCACCCCATGTCGTATTTCAAAGGTCCTCTGAAACCCCGCAAACGCCTTCAGTTACGAAAAGCATGAGAGCCGCCCGCGTCTACTTTGAGATTCTTTTAACAATAATTGCCTGGCGATAGACCGGTTTCTGTTGGAAAAATAGCATATGTATACTTATGTGTATAATGTATGTGCATGTAGGTGCGCGTGTATATGAAAAAGTGTATGTGTGTGGGTGTGAGAGAGAGAGATTGAAAAGAGAAAAAAGGTGACTTAAGCTCGCGTGCATCTTTTCCACAGGCGTAGTGGCGAACCCCAGCCCTAAAAAAAATAAACTGGCGCAGCTTTCACCAGTAGTGCAACGCTGAAGAAACCGCAGTGCTGGCACCCCCTTACCCTTTCGCAGGAGACCCGGCTGTTGCACCTCGCACGGATTTCCGAATTTTTCGCTAAAAGTTCTCTATCACTGAAGGCCCGGATCGTTTTGTCTGCAGGCTTTCACATTTTCCCAAGAGTGGAGCACGCTAGCACGCACTAGAACCCGCGGCAACCGCCTTCGCAAACTCGGCGTCTGTAGCGTTTAATTGGGCGTTAAACTCGGCGCCTGTGCACTCGAAAACGACCCGCCAATAATGAAGATTAGGCTATCTCTATCCCCAAAAAGAAAGGTGCTCAATCAGCGCATTCTGCCGGTGATGGCCTACGGAGCGGAAACTTGTGGCTTTACTAAACGATTAGAAAGCAAATTAGGATTCGCACAACGTGCCATGGGGCGAATATTGGTAGGAATAACTCTTAGAGGCATGAAACGAGGAACCTGGATTAGGGAGCAAGCTCGACTAGAGAATATCATGGTTCAAATTATGAAATAGAAATGGACTTGGGCTGGCCATGTTTAACGACAAACAGACAACAGGTAGAACACGAGGGAGAAAGAATGGACACCGAGAGACGGGATTAGAAGAAGAGGAAGGTAATTACCTGGATGCAAAGAAGAAGCGAGAAAAATGGAAGGCAAATAATGGACTCGAGTAGCTCAGTACAGAAGCGGGTAGAGGTCAATGGGGGAGTTCTCTTCCGGCTATGGACCTAAATAGGCTGTTGTTGATTATGATGATGATATTAAAAAACAAAGCTTTACATCGTTTCAGTTAAAGAGGCATATAAACCGGAACCCCCCAAAGGTTTCTAAGCTAAAAATGTGCATAGAAGTAAAAGTCAGCAGTGGAAAGGAAATTGTGCAAGTTCATACCGGTAATTTAACAGAACGTGCTGTTGGGCTAGTTGGTATATACTGAATGGGAGGCTAAGCGCAAAAAAGACGAGGACGGTGGACGGTGGACGGTGGACGAGGACGAAGACGAGGACGAAGACGAGGACGGTCCTCGTCTTTTTTGCGCTTAGCCTCCCATTCATTTAATACCGGTAATAATAAAAACGATGGTAACCAGAGTAGTAAGCCAACAAATCGATACAATTTATTAGGTGCCTATAGGGAGAACCGGTTCCGGGACACTTGTACAAGGGACGAGTGTCAGCGGTGCCAAAGACTGCGCAATGTTAAAACCCAAAGGTTACTACCTTCCACCGAGATAAACGTCAGGACGGGTCCAGACTGTTGCCGTAACTGTCGCAATAACTTAAAGAATGACGTCATTTCAAGTCTCAGCCAACCGAACTGCGGGGCGGCCCGTTTTTTTACGCCCATAAATCACGATATGACTTTTGCATCAGTAGTCTGAACATAGCCTTACAAACACGTTGCTTTACAGCATCACGTTATAACATGCCCCTCACTTATTTAATTTTCGTTTCATATTTTTTTTCATTTTTTTTCTGGTGGAGGGGGGGGGGTGTTGAAAGAAGGTAGAGTGTTTTTTACTGCTCCATCCGCGAAGGGTCCTCGTAACGCGACGCCTCGCGATGCCGCCGCTCGACCAATCCCTTAATCATATCTGCCCGGTTCCTTTTGCTTAAAGCTAGTATGCAAGGAAGCAGCAACGAAAGCAGCCCATTTGCATGATGCATTGGTTCGCTGCTCGTGTAATGTAATGATGCATGTCTCCGGGCATACATGGCGCTGTCCGTTGAACCGTGGGGAGCCCGCTTACAGTGATTGAATTACGGCTGCCTGTGCTTGCTGTTTTCTCAACGAGGAGCAAAAAATAGGATCAGAAGTTTTCTGGAAGCGACACTTCGAAGTTTGCGGCAAGTTATCGTCAATCACGCATCGTTTGTAGCTACGTGGTTCCAAATACGGTTTCGGGGATGAGTTCCGAAGCAGGCTATGTCACCATAACAAAACAAAATTCAGAAACCTTCACAACGGTGAGGGAAGAGAGTGGCGGCTGTTCTGATATTTATCTCGTACCCGAAGTTTCAGGAACCAGTGAGATGTCGTCCGCACAAGTTTGAAAGTAGGCCGTCTGCGAGTCTTGCATGCCTGACTACGCTAATGTTACGTTACTCGACGAACCGAAAATGACTAGCTACGTTAACAAAAAGAGTTGCGAGTAAAGAGGCGTGAAGGAAAGCATATGTTTTCGAACTGAATCATAACCTAATGTGGTCACTCAACCGTAAGTTATACAACAAGCCAAAATTTCGAAGGCCGAAAAGTGCGCCATCTGTACTAAGCGTCTTTTACCTTTTGATATCTTCTGAGAGAGCTATTTATTACAACGGTCTCTCGGTGATGTTATATAATTAGAACATAAATTTATTGCCCTACATTTCTTTCGACGCTTTGAAGCACGAAAAAAAAACAAAAAAAAAACAGCTAGGCCTTCCCTGGTGGCCTACTATATGTGAATCCAAATGCTCATTTATTCATTCAATGACTTTTACTGCGTGTTCAAAGCACCACAAGGGCTTTTAAGTTGGTACACATATCATGATAATACAAGGTAAGAGTACGTATACTTGTATTATATCAGTAATATGGCTTGTAGGTGTTCAGAAGGTGATTTGCTATTATACGCAATTAGGGCTAATAAGGTACAGTATCGTGTAAATCGCTGAGGGACCTGTAAATAATGCTGTGCAATAAATCATGTGCGTCAATCTTACCAATTAGGACCTTATATATAAATGTGACGTGACGATAACATCGGCGACTAGCTAGATCTTTAATGCCTATTGTATTTAAAATGAAGGGGTATTCTTAATACACATTTCGCTCGAAATATCTGACAGATAATTTGAACCGGGCGTTTTTTGGATGGATTCGATTAAGTGGGAGCACATTTTTGGGAGTTGGTTCCATGCGACACAACCAAATTCTAAACGTGGTCTTACCAATGAACGAAGCTGGTGTACGATTATATCAGGATATTTGAAATTGCGTGTGAGGCACGAAATTTCACCCAGAAGTTTAAAACCGGGGTTACGAGTGGACGCAACGTGCGGTTTGAAATTAAGGTGACTATCAATGAGTACACCTAAGTACCTGATAACGTCCCTGAAGATTTTCACCGTCCCCTCTTGATTGAATTTTTTAAAAACAGTTTCATATCACCTGTGAATAAAAACACTTTTCCAAAATTTACACGATTAACCACTTCACTAAGAGAAACAAGAAACATTAGTGGGCCCAATACCGACCCTTGTGGTACTCCAGAGGACAGAACAAAGGGTATGCAGAGTAGATCATGAATACGAACATAATTTTCGCGCATTGATAAGTAACTCAGCATCCATTTACGGAGCCCGATACAGAAACCGAAGCATTTTAATTACCGTGTGCATGGCTTGAGTAGACGACACTTCTAAAGCAAGTGACGCTAGAATCGAACCCAAGGTTTAGAGGAACTTGCGCTTATACAAGGTATTTCCAGCACAGTGGAAGTGGAGGTCATGCGTGTCCCTGTTTTTATGCGAGTATACTACGGATGCACACAACCGTGCTCACGTCATCATGAGAAAATGTTTAGCATTGTGTTCACACCCACACTCTTTCCACTTTAACTTCGTTCCCTTTAGATTTCTGCGTAGGCTTCAAATTTGTTCGCTGCTACCCGCCTACGCAGCGTGTTAGCAACAGGAAATAAAAACTGAAATGCCCTGACCACATATTAACAGTAAGACTTCGATGACTTTTGCGTGTCAGCAAAGTATTTTTACATGCATGCGTTGGTCACGCAACAGCGTACACTATGCACAAATGAAATGCGAACACAAATTTATGAACCAGAACACACAAATAGCGCGATTTCTTTTATGAAAGCCAAATTGACGCATTGCCTAATTACAGAAACAAATTTGGGTAATGTGGCTTTCTAAATATTTGCCAACAGTGCGCTATTATTGTACCTTCACGAACAGCCTTTGTTAAATTCCCTTGTTCAGGTTATTATTTGTGTGCTCACATTTCATTTATTCATGACTGCTCATGAAAATCACTCGGAGCCGCAATGACTCCCATTCCACTTCACGACACTTTCTACTTCGCTTTTCGCAATAAACACGTTTACTCTCTCTCTCTCACTTCATCGATACCTGATACTCAATGATATTTTTGTTCTTACAGCGACTACATTCTTCTCGTCGGGAGTAAAGAACCTCTCTATACGGGTGGCTACTGGGGCAGCGGAGAGATGGATGCAACGTACTCCAAGAAACGAAACACGGCAGAAGAATGACGTGGTCCAGCAAGCCAAAGCATGGTAAATCTTGTCTTGATGCATTTGTCCGACATTACTACAGTGCGTGGTCACCTGAAAGCGTAAATATGTAGAGTACGGGGTTTGCCACTTAAAGTAGGGTGTTCTGAGGAATATCGCTTGAACAGTACCGCGTTTGTTCGTAGCTTCCGAAGTCCTCGGAACTGACGGTATTTTTCGCACTGACCGACCGTTCACGGCTGCTGCACACCACTAAAACAACGGATAATGTTACGACGTAACACGACCGTGGGGTTCTATCATCATGCTGACCGCAACATCTAACATTCGCTCTCATATATGTCCAGAGAACTAAGCTAAATATTTTGAAAGGAAGAAGTCTCTCGCAGACAATACCACTAATATATACAGCGCACCCAAATGGTTAATCGGAGCTGAGTACAGCCACAGGATCTTTTGAAGGCTCGATTTTGATCCCTCTTCACCGCCATCTTATAAAAAATCAGAGCTCACGGATGTTCCGGGGTAACACCTTCTTGGAGTGCACGAGCGACGGTTCAAGCCCTCTGTGCCGACTGCAGAAAGCCAATTGTCTATGTCCACTCTTTGAGCCTTAGGTGATGCGCCGTTATGATGGGTTTCATCCTTCCGTCGCCACGTCTCCGCCCTCTCCTCCATGCAGACATCGTTCCGATTGATTGCCCGCGATGTGTATTACTGTACCACCCTGATTCAAGGACGACAACAGCAGAGGCGTAGCTCGCCGCGTCTTAGCACCTTCTTTCGGTTCTCTTGCCCGGCTGTCCCGTTCTTCAGTTCGTAGTATTTTTCTGGCTTATGGAATCTACAGACGGATGGTGGAAAAAATAAGAAAAAAAGAAACACCCGGACTGTCTCAAGCCTCCAGGGGTATGAAAGTGCCACATAATGGCTGCTTGCTCACGGCCGGATTCTGAGCGTCGTTTGTCATGCGGAAATAGGATACAGTGGCTCAACGTCGCACTTCCGGCTATTGTCAGCATATATAGGGTACCCGACATAGAGAAAGAGTAGGGTTGTGTCGGTATTTTTTTTTGTGTTGACTGAGTAGCACACTCGCTAAGTACCTGATTAATCTAAACTTGCCAATAAAATGACTAGGTGCTCTTCAAGTCATTTACAGACTGTTGTGCCAGAGCGCCTGGCCCAAAGGCGTTGCACGAGGCGACGCGCCGACAGCGAGGCTGAGTCACGCCTCTCCCTTTCGTCGCTGCGGCGCGGCCGAATCCCGCATCTCAGAACGCTGCGGCGCGGCCGAATCCTGCATCTCGGAACGCTGCGGCGCGGCCGAATCCCGCATCTGAGAGCGACCAAACAAGGGCATGTCGCTACGCCCGGAGGCGAGGTCACGGAGACGGCAGGAGCATCGCCCTCCCTTTCCCATTGGCGGCGCAGTTGACTCACCGCTTCGCTACCATTCGTCGGAATTCAAACCTCAGGCAGCGAGAGCTCTGATTGGAGCTATTTGAACTTCTCGGGGCCCCAACGAACTTCCCGGGCTATAAAAGAAGCCCGGAGGCTCTCATCGTCGGCATTCCTCGGCGGCTTCTCTCCGGCACCAGTCTCTTCGGAAGCACCGAGTGAAAGGGTGCTGTCGCCTTTGTGCGAGTCATGTAACGTTTGCTTACCCTGTATATACTGTATATAAATGTTACTTCAACTCTTCGTCGGCTCGAGAACTTCGTCGCTCTGCTCTGCGCCGCGTCGATAGCGGACGGAGCAAGGCAACATCGCTACACCGGTGACTGCGCTCGGGTGGCCAGTCGCAACAGTGGTGGCAGCGGTGGGATGACTGATTCCCAACGTCGGTGACGAGCAGGAAGGCGAGTCACAACCTGGCAACGGCCCTGGGATGCTCATTCCCAACCTGGCGGCAGCGGTGGGATAGTCATTCCCAACAGTGGTACCAGCGGTGGGATAGTCATTCCCAACAGTGGTACCAGCGGTGGGATCGTCATTCCCAACAAGACGTAACTGGGTTCTACTACGCGCTTTTGCGAGATCTAAGTGTTGGGGTTGAGCATGAGGCTATAACGCGCAGCATAAACACGCGGATGACAGCTCAAACATACTAAAAATTACTTTTTCCTGCTGTCCCTTTTCTATGCCATTTTTTTTCTTTGTAGAAATATGAAGAAGTACCAAGAAGCCTAGGAAGGCGTACCAGAAATGAGTGAACTAACGAGAGAACAAGAAGTGAAGCGGGGAGGGCGAAGATAGCTTTATATTTAAATAAAACATACAAAAATAAAGTTGGCATGCGATGTGCAAGGTAAAGTAAAACTTGTGCTCTCAGAGCAACGTTTTATTTGCAGCTCCACCATGGGGCGTCTTTGATCGGCGCCTTGAGCTGCGCTATCCTCCGGAAAACAGGTTAGAGCCATAGACTAAACAGTTGTTCCAGTACAGGTAATAACATTAATAAAAAAAATGAAGGCAGTTCCACCCAATACAAAATCTGCTCACACGGGCGCTCACGGGCACTCGCCGGAGAACAGCAGCGCCGTCACCGCGAAAATTATTACAGTTCGTGGAAAATAATTAGCTGTTAAATGTCAATCACTGGAGGCTTCCACCCCTCTCCCTCCACTAGCAGGAGAGAGAGGAACGTTGCCCTGGGAGACAACTTTTTTTGTTCGTACCATTGTGCGTACCATTAACGAATGGAATCCCCTCCCCCTTGAGGTTTTACAATCAAGAAACTTCTTACAAGAACTGGAAAAGTACTTGCCTCATGAATTAGAATAATCTAAACCTAGGCTTGTGACCACTTGCACGTTATGAGAAAATTTAACTGCTGTTTTGTTATATTATAGTGCTGTGTTGTTGGGGCAAGGCGTTTGGCCCCACTGCGATTTATTGTGTTGTTCTTATGTTGCGGTTGTGCTAAGTCAAGTATTTGTAAGCTTTTGTGACATGTTATAGGTAGCATCCTGTTCATGCGTTCTTTGAATTATTGCTCTGTACTGCCCTCCCTGCATGGGCCAGCATCTTGGCCTGCAGTATGAATAAATGAATGAATGAATGAAAACTTCGTTTTCATGGTAGTTCTCGGAACGGGCTTCTGCGGCACCACCAGAGGCCCTGAGAACAACCTCCTACGTCTGCGTGACGCAGGACCTACAGTAGACTTCTGAAATGACTTTACTTGCAAAAGCTCCGCTGTTAATATATGATAACAAATGCGATTAAGTTTCTCCATCACACCCTTCAGATGTTGTAGCGCATGTTTAGCCAGCTTCCATGTTTAGCCAGCTTGCATGGAAGATTGGATCGGCACGGGAAGTATCGCAATGAATGATACAACGAGCTTTAAAGGCAGACAGTTTTTATCTCGACGTATGTACGTACTTTCAACATTTAAACGACCGTAATCAGGAAACGACAGCGGGTAGCTTTCTCCAAAAGCAAACAGTTTCACATGCCGTGTACTACCTGGACTAACAGTAGAGAAGCCTTCACTACTTAATCCTGAAGATGAGCGACGAACACTCTGTCCTGTATTCTATCACTTTTGGAGTAAGAATAAGAGAAAGCACGTTACTGGCGAACACGGCTTGGGCGTATTTTAATTAATCAAGAAGGAGAAAACTCAGAAATGCCCGCCTGCATCCGCAACCATTGCTTATCAGTTTGCGCAGGTTCGTAATTTTCCAGCAATGCTCGACCTGGCGCCATCCTTTTCGCCTTTAGTGGAAGCGCCTTGCGTAAGGCTAGGCTGAATATTCCTTTCCTACGACTGCTTCGTCTCGAGTTTTCATCAGTGCCCGAATCGCCGATTATTCCACTACATATTTTCTTCGAAATGAGCCCGAAGAAATAATTCAAGATACCTTACGTGCTGCCCTTTCTCGTTGCTGACATGTATTTTTTGGGCTGTTTCCCGGGGATATCAGCTGTGTCGGGGAGAGTAATTGCGTATTTCTTCGCTCGTGTCAGCCTCAATTTACGGACCTCTTTTTCTATGCCTTCTATTCGCCTATTTTCCCTCGAGGATGAACCTGAGTTATGTGAAATGAAAATCAGTTAAGAAAAGTAAGGAAGGAAACAAAGAAGGAATTAAAGAAAGAAAGAAAGAAAGAAAGAAAGAAAGAAAGAAAGAAAGAAAGAAAGAAGAAAGAAAGAAAGAAAGAAAGAAAGAAAGAAAGAAATTGACCGTGTTTTTCTTTTTGTGAGCTTTCGTCTCGCGAAATGACTCCAAACAACCTTGCAGGAGCTAGAAGAAGTAGTAGAAAACGGGGAGTTGAAAATTGAGCGGAATTTCGGAAATGACAGTTTCGCTTGGGAAGTGAAACTTGTTCGTTAAATGCTCGGAACCAACAATGCATGCATGCTAAGGTAAAGTAAGTATGCAAAGTGTTATCTTGATGTATTAAAGACAAAACAAGTCAACTAGCTTGTAGGACGCATCTCGAAGTAAATGCAAGATTATACCTTACCACAAAACACCCGTCAATGAGAGTTTTGAAACTAAAAAAAAGCAGTAACGAATACTATACCCCCTAATGCGAAATTTGGGCGCAGCGCGAGCTGCAGTCTCCTCGTTTACGGCGAATACCTGCTGCGTCGCAGCGAGAGATCGCGTGATCAGCGAAAGCAGGGCGGCGCACGCTACTCCGCTGTTGTCTCGCAGCGCGCCGCCGCCACCGGCCAGCGTGTTCTTGCGAATCATGTTTGAACCTCCCGCGCAGATGTCCAGCCGTTCGGATTAGCCACGCGCGCGAAGCAGAAAGCTTGTTGTTGCAAATCGGGTTTGAAACTCCCGCGCAATTGTCGCGTTGGTTGGATTAGCGGCGAACGCAACAGCGTCTGGGAAAGGTGTCAAGGCCTTGGCGGCGACGTTATGAAACAAGAGTAAGGGGAAGGCGGGGAGGAGAGATGACGCCATAGCCGCGCGTGCCACACTCCTCCGGACCCTTCTCCAGATGCTCCTCTCCGTTTTCTTCGTTCGCTGCTGCGTTCGGTCACTCGATTACAAGAACGCCTACGCCGCGAAGCCCAGCTAACGGCTGCCAGAGGGTTGCGCCCTAAAAAATCCGGCAAACTTAGCATTTCAGAGGAGACGACGGACGGAACAGCGGAACTTGTTATCTTCACTAGATTTAACTTGGCTTTTTTAATAGGTTTAAGTTTTATTTTCCGTAGCTTTAACTTGGGTTATCCCTAGGTCCAACTTCCTCCTTGGGAGAGAGTACTTTCTTAGGTCTGCCCATCTTATCGGTGCATAGGATACCGATGTCGCCGAGCGCATGCCGTCTCTTTCAACTATAGAAGAAGAACCACACGTCAGAGCTTACGTCATTAGTAGGAACAGCCAATCGCCGACCTGCACACCCCACACCTGCTTTTCGGCTCTTGCCTCCTCACTACTCCCCTTTAACTTCTCGACCTGGCATTTTCTTCTTCTCCACTTTGCTACGCCGATTTCTGAGCCACGCCCCGCGCGGATGCAAATCAAGCTCAAACAGATTCGCTGTTAAAATTAGAAGCAGAAAACGTTTGTTTTTCTGTAACTACTGCCATTTTTCAGCCTCCCGAAGAGCCGAAGAAACAGTTGTTCATATGAAACGGCTAGTAGCGTTCGTGATTCTCCTTGGGGCAAATCTCTCTGGTTGCACGACCAAAGCGTCCTACTTCACATGTAAAAGGATCCTGGCAGTCTTCATTCGTATATGAACTGCTTAGTGCTTCTTATTTTTGTCTTCTATCAAGCATTTCGCTCTTAAAATACGACACCGAAGGGGCATGTTGTCTGCATCTCAAACAAGAAAAACGGTGCCCGTAAGAAATCGCAAAGGCCGCTTTTTAGCTTCTTTCGAGACCATTAGACGAAACAACGTGGGACGGTGGCGCATCTACTTTGAGGAATTATAGGTATATCTTTGATATCGAATTTAGACCTTCACTGAGATCACTGTCAATCAAAAATGGCACGCTAAAGTGTGCCACGAAAACGTCTAGCTTTCTGATAGAAATTTGAATATTTGATCCCGTTCAATGGTTCCTTAAAGTGTTCCTGCTTCAGTAGCGTGGGCGCGCAGCGGTACATATGCATAAGCCAGTTTGTTTACCACATTTGAATGGGTGTTATGACGGTAATACTCATTGACACTAAGTAAAAAAAAACATTGCTGTAACAGAGGTTTAATATTCCAGTAAGGAGTTTATTATTTGATTATCTCAGATTTTAATACCCAATTGGCGCTGGACGTGTTTTTATTCTCGAGCAATTTTCGCCGAGGCACAATTTGATATTACCTTTGCGCTGAGGCAATGCTGGTTTAGCTTCAGGTGTCCCCGATAAATCTGGTACTGGACTACGGTTGGCTGTGATGAACATGAGAGAGGGGTATGGTTGTGCGTATTTCAGAGCAAATTCTGGCTAAATTTTCGGTTAAGTTTCGGGTGTATGAAAAATTGCAAATTCTTCGGGTGGCTATTTGGAAATTCCCGATTACACAACCTTCGGAGTTTATTTATTTGATTTTAATCCATCACCAACTAAATTATTACAAAAGGCATGCATTTCAGCCCATAAAAGCCTTAGTTTTAAGAAGTAACGTGTATAGCAGCCAACGAAGACGTTTCTTTCTATAGCATTTTACAGTTTTACATCCACCAGCAACAGCAACTGTCTCCTCTTATGCTGCTTTCGTCTGGGTAATTCATGCTCTTGGCATGTAATACCCAGACTAAAATTTTTGCGTTAGCACTAGATACGTAAAAAATAGACATTCACAGCTCACAGCATAACAAAATGATTCAGCCTGGGAGAAGCCTGAGAGGGAGTGAGTGAAAACTATTTAAAATTTCCCGCATCCTGGCTATCTAAGAGAAGCATTGTACAGAGTGCCAGCGGCCTAGCGATCGAAACCTTAATCAAAATAATGTTAATCAACGTTGAGCGGTGCAGCTTGTAGGAATAAAGTCGCATTTTCTTATACAGAATTCCTTAATCAAATAAGACTAACAATTACTCGTGGCTAATGCCCTTACACGATTGAACAAATCACACCCTGAGCAACGCTCAAAAAGATAGCTTCTAACTATTTTACGTGCGCAGATTCCTTTCCTTCTAGACAACTAATAACTGAGATCGGAGTAAGAGTCGTTACGTAGAAAACATAAGCTTCAATGTCAGCGATAAAAGGAAAACAAAACAATGCCAAAATTTATTACACGAGACACATTCAAGACAAAGCGCCATAAAACAATTGTCAAAGTCACAGTAGTGATTTTTGTACAGCTCTGTATTGTTGATGTGTTACGCGCTCAAATTAGCGTTATCGCACAGGGCTGCATAATGCAAGGCACTGCATCTCTTTTTTGTCGTATCTCTAAACGGGATTGCGATGTCAAATTAAAGGGCCGCTCTTCGTATAATCAGAATGGAAAGAAAATTCACTGGCGTCGTACAGACAAGTTTCGCAAGTGGACGCGAAATGGTGGCAATAAAGGAAAGCCACAGCGCGCTGTGATAAAACTGCTGCAGCATGTGCCCTTGTTTCCAGCCTGACTAATGTCAGGCTGGAACAGAGGGAAAATTTCAGTCTGGCCCACGGACACCGACATAGGCGCCGGCGGTGCTTAAAAATGCAGTAGCGCTGAAAGGAAGCTTCAGTAAAATTAGTGAACATACTGAAAAGATCTTTTCAAAAATTTACCGGCCGCTACATAACTAAGAAGACAACGAAGAACCATCGTTTCGCTTATAGACCTAGAAATCGTGGTACGAAGAGGGCATCCAACTCGAATAAATGGCCCTCCAGATTTCCCACAATTAATTTACATGGTGATACTAGACACATGAATGATAAGAAGTAAACTGTCTTGTGAACAGGTAATATCAGAAAAAGAAAAGCTGGTATAATATAAGCCGTGGAGCCCAAGGAGGAAAATAAAGCAGTGGTGTTAAATTTGTGGTCTCCCAGGCAGCACAGGACTGTTCGGCCTAAAACAGGCCGGTGTACTTTGGCCGGTGATTTTCTGTCCGGCCGTTTTCCGGCAGTCATGTTCGGCCCATGTCCAAATATGGGCCTTTTGGCCGTATACAGCCGTACTCCCATGGCTGTCCAACGGCCAGTGTCCGTCGGCCAGTCGAACGGCTTACGGTCATACGGCCACATTGCAGCCGTAGGGCTCCGGCCATTCCAAAGCTACCCGTGTACGGCCAAAGTACGGCCTCCGGAGGACAGCCGAGATGCGGTCGTCGGACTCTAGCCGGACTAAAGCTACCGGAAATACGGCCGTGCTACTGGCATTGGAGTTCAGCCACAGTACGTTAACTGTACTGAGGCCGGTCACTGCATGTCGCGCAAGCAGATGACTCATTCGCGCAGTGCAGAAGCAGCACAAACCCAACATTTTGGGTCCAATGCAGCCACATCAAAGTGAGCTCGCGCACAACCACCAGCCGTCAAGCTTTCAGCGCAGCCTTGCTTAATTACCAGCCTCAGTTGACAGCAAATTCATTTATTAAACAGTGCTCACAAATTGTCGTTCCTTTAATTGCTGTGCCTCTTTTACTGCCGAACACAGAAAATATTCAGTTCTTTGTAGAGCCTGAATAGATAGATGTATTGTCCAGGTCCTGATATCCTCTGTGGGGCGGCTTACCTGTAATGAACGGGGAAAGAGGAGGGGGGGAGGCGGCGGAGGGCGCATACTTTAGTGGGTTGAATTTCAGATAGATAAATTGCGCCGCTTTTAGCCAATTTCTTTTAGGGCAATATTCCGGAACACTTTCATGCTATGACTACATAAACTATTTTTATAACAGTTGCTTGACCAATTTTGATGTATATGAAACCGGCGTGCATGCCTTTACGAAGCGTTTTGGTTCTCAAAAACACTCAGGAGCATTTATTATAACTCCTTCACAAAAAAGTATGTCCTGTTTTTGCCCATTTTTCTTGCAAAGACATTTTCTACTCGATCAACTTTTCTGATGATCTTGCGCAGGGCTGATCCTAAGAAGGAGCGAACAGGTACTTTTATTTTCAATCTATTTTAATGTTGTTTTTATGAGTTACGTCCACGCCACTAAATAGTCCAAAAGAACTTAATTTTCTTCTAATGTCATATTACGTTAAAAAAATTCTCGACGCGTTGCGAATGACGCCCTGCTTCAGGTAGCTGCAGTTGTAACCCTCTGTGTTCACGCAAGGAAAGGCGTAAAATTAGAGTTACATAATTTGTTTCAAACCAATAACACAGCAATGGTAGCATGCATACAGGAAACCTTGCATACTGCAACGAATAGGGCAATAAATATTTTATTGGTCAAGGTTGAATGCGTCGGGTTCTCAATCCGTCGGAGGCAAACTTGCGCCTCTGGAAGTTTATTTATTTATTTATTTGTTTGTTTATTTATTTATTTTTATTAATTTATTTATTCATTGTTTTATTTATTTATTTATTTATTTATTTATTTATTTATTTATTTGATGCCTGCTTGCCCTTGCACGCATTAGAGAAGGGAGAATCATAACACTAAGCATGAAATATGATACAAAATAACAAAATAATTCTACAAAACGCGCTGAAAACCGTCCATATAAACAGTTAATGCAATCATACGTGGAAGATAATTACACTGCAGTATTGATGAGAAATAAAATGAATCGCGCAAAGCGTCACCTTTAAAGGAAAGTTAATAATTTGCTTTAAGCTAGCGGTCCCACTTTGCGATATGTAGAATGGCGCTTGGACATACTTCTCCCCTTCTACTCCAATTTTCGAATGATAGATATTACGAAAAAGGTTCAACCTGTGGTTTCGTCTGTGATCTTTCACGTCCTGCCACTTCAGTTTACTTTTACTTTCTCTCATGCCAAGTTGAGCGTGCCAGTTACCTAATACGAATCGCACTGACATATTCTGTATGTTTTCGAGCGTATCAACCAGCTCTTTGGTGTAGGGATCACGAAAACACATGCGTACTCCAAGACTGAGCGCACATGAGTGAAATACGGTTGTTCTTTTCAGTTAGATGGAGGTTCACTGAAATTTCGTCTCAGAAAGCCAAAAACATATGCAGCCGTAACTTTTATGGTGTGAACCTGCCTATTTAACCTCTAACCACTCCCTAAATAAACTCCTAGGTATTTATATTCCTCGGCCGTTGTCACAGCAGCATAATTTACGGTATACGTATTCAATTGGAATGAAGGTTTTCTTGTAAAGGTGCCGTTAACACACTGTTTAACATCAAAAAACTTTTCTCAATCAGCACACCAGGATATTATTAAATTCGAATAAAGCTGCAGGTATACGGAATCACGTTCATTCGCTATAGTACAGTAAACTACACAGTACTTTTGAACAAAGCTATAGGGCCAATAGTAATAATAATGCAAAAAACGATTCATTGAGTTCATAGAATGAAATGTACTATGCAGAAGGTGATATGGAACACCATCATTTGCTTTTTTGCAGTCCAAGAATATACAGTCAGCCACTTTAAGCTTATCTATTGCAAGAGCCAAATCGTGCGTGAACTGAACAATCTGCGTTGAGCAAGAAAATCCTGACAAAATCCGTGTTTCCTAGGATGCTGGCGAATATGTTTAACCAAATGAGTCATATCCCAAGAGTAGCTCAGCTCACCTTCAAGGAAGGAAGGAAGAATATAGAAGAAAGGCAGGAAAGTTAACCTGGCTAGAGCCTAGTTTGCTATCCTGCACGTGGGAAAGGGGAAATGGGCAAAAAAGAGAGAGGGAAAAAAAAAAGAGGAAAAGTTGGACCAGACACGTATGCCCAGCACTGAGAACATCAGCTAGGCTTCGTCAGTGACAAGGCTCGAGTTGTTATCGCAAATTTAAAATAATTTTTTTTCTAAATAGGCAGTCGTAAAATCCCATGAAGTAACTTAGTGCAGGGCATGAATTATATCCTACCAATGCACACGCGAGTCTCTTCTACGTTTATCACCAACAACATAGTGCAACATTGCTTGTCGCAAATTAATTGTAGGCAGAATAACTTGCGCTTTTGCTCGCGCTTGCCTTTCTTTGGTGGGGAGTCCTTGACATGGTGGCAGTTTAGCTCCTGCGTTGTGGCCGCTTGCTCGACGCCCTTGAAGGCCAGTTATTTTGGTGAACCATCTCCATGTCGGATCGGACATCTCTGCCGGGTCGATGTCTCCAATGCTCTCCATTTCTTGAAGGGGCGAATAGCCTCGAGCTGATGCGTCGACGAAGGCGGCGGCCGAGGCGTGGTAGCGGCGATGACTGGCGAGGCTTAGCTCACCCGTCGGTGTGGCACAATCTGCTTGTGGCAATAAATGACATTTCGATGGCCGAAAAGGTTCCCTGCTAATGTCCAGTGAGTCCTTGCACCTTGCCCGTTCACCGAGAACATTCATTACTGTTTGACAAACGATGTTCGTTCATTTAAAACGTAGAAACACGGAGCGGATGAAAAACACGTCCCCGTCGTTCGGCTCCCTAACGGCTTTTTGCCCCCCACGGAATAAACCGGTCGGTCTCCTTCCAAACACGTCTGTGCATGAATTCTCGGCGCCCAGCCGCGTGCCCTTGTTCGGCTGTATGCCGTTTGCCGAAAAAATGACGTATAACCAGATAACTAACGTAGGCCGCTCTCCTCTTGAACACCGGTTGCCAAATATTCTGTGGCCATTCGCTTGCCGTAATTCGGCCGAGGACAGCTTACCGAATGAAAAACGTATATTCTGGGGCCGTACGTGGGCCGGTATCCTTAATAACAATGGTTGCCCGAAGAAAACGAATATTCTACCACCGGACGCGCGGTTCACCGTTGAAACAACGAATGCACGGCAGCCGCGCTCCGGCCGGTCTCCTTTCGAACACCAACTGCCGCAAGAATACGCATATTCTGTGGCCGGTCGTTTGCCGTGCTTCGGCCGATTACCGCTTCCCGAAGAAAAAACGGATGCCCTAAGGCCGTACTTCGGCCGTTCTCTTTCTCAACAGCGGCAGCCGTAAGAGAACTCAATATCTGGCAGCCGGTTAGCTGCCGTTGTGCGTCCGGACACGGGTGGACGGAAAAATACCGAAGCGGTGGTTGCCTAATGTTGGCCGTTCAACGCATGATCAGTGGCTGCCAGAACCTGGATGCTGGCCGGACATGCCAGAAAGCGGCCATAGACGGGCCGGTCTTGGGGCACACTTTCTGTGCCGCCTGGGCTGGTCGTTGTTTTATGCTTCTTTTCTAATTTGTTCTGCCCCTCTTCGCTTTACGCCTGCTGCTTGTTTTTCGCTGCGGTTTTCGTGTCTGCTAGCCTGAGAGTTCAACGGCTGCTAGAAAACGATCGCAGCACATTTATTACCATCTTGCTGCTGTTGACCTGTATTCCTTGTTGGCAACCTTGATTATAAACTGAAAAGAAAAAAAGAAATATGGGGGCACAAACGCCACAATTGGGCACAAAATGAGAGCAATTCACCCTAACAAAACAAAATGACCGAAGCAACAAGTCTGCAAGCAGGTTAGTTACATGGCAGTGAAGAATATACAGCCGCGAAAGCGGGTGCCGGTTTTCACATACTTTACATGGAGGCGTAGGTAGCGACGCCTACGGGACGGCATGCTTACAGATGAAAGCCAGAACTAGATTGTACACAGTCACTGTCGACGGCAGCGCCGCTACCACTTCACTGTGACATCGCACCATGAGATAGAGAGAGAGAGAGCGATCTTTAATGAAGTCTGGCGATGTTAGCTGGGCTAAAATGCCTAACTTGCTACGCCAGTTGATGACGGGATGAAGATGATGGCGATGATGTTCAAGAAGTTGATGCGTACAGATACGGCGAGTTATTTACAGCGACTGGTCTAGACCTGTGTGTTGCAGGTACTCTATCAGAGCTTTGGTAGCCCTTAACGCACGTTTGGGACAAGCCCATGGTCCTAAAACGTTGCGAATGAGGCGATAGGATGGCTTAGCGAGAGATTACGCTATAGGGAAAAAGCCAACTTATTGAGAAGCCGAAGAATCATTAAATTCTCTATAACGTCCTGCCACACTAACATAGTTTGCGCAGATGTTTGCAGGTGCCTTAACACCAAGCTTTTGCTTTATTATGCAACCCAACAGCAAGTATGGCTTAACATGAAGCTCATACTTTAATATGCAACCCAACAGAAATCATTTCAGTACGCGGCTAAATGTACACCTTATTAATAACAAAAAACATCGTAGCAAATTGCTATAAGGTCCGCATGAAAGTAAAATTGCTGTCGGGTCATGTAAACTCAAAACTAATGTATCGATATTCAAACTTTTGCGGCACATCGTTTTATAATGTCACTGGTAACTGAAACCACAGTACTGAACGTTGTACTTCTGCATCGAGATGTAAGCCAATTGTCAACGAATCGGACTTTGTCAGCCGTTACTGAGGGACACATCCAGGAAAGCGGGAGGAAACAAACAGTACGGACGCTTCCCCTATATCGTTACTTCTACTGGCAGGGTGTGTGTTCGAGCCTTTTAGTGCCCTCGCTCGCTCGTCGGTCAATAAACACAGGAGGCAAGAAAAAATTCCCCGCATTTCCCCGAGGGGAAGAATGTGAAAGTGCGAATGCACGAGTTGAATTTGCGCGGTTCGGTAATGTTCGCGAAAGAGAGATCACACACACACACACAACTACAAAGAAAGAAAGATGCATGTATTCACAGACACCTATTTGTGTTGTCGTTGTACTTGATTGCTAGAGCGGATCTCAGCTTTGAAATTTCGTGTCAGTACTCCTTTAAGCGGGTGCATTAGCCCTTCTCACGCCCGATTCCTGGCCAATCCCCCACGTGGGTATGTGCCATGTCAGCGGCCAGGCAGCGCGCTTCCATCTCCCCCCGTTGCCAAGGAAGACGATGAGATTCCTGGCCAATCCCCCACGTGGGTATGTGATGCGGACATCGCCGGTGGACGCAGGTTCAGGGTCGCTTAAGAAGTGCATTGCACTTAAAAACGCCAGGGCTTCTAGACTATGCGCAGACTAGGTGAACCGCCAGCAAAAAATCAGAACGAGATGCTCGAAGGGTTCTGCTGCTTGTGCTTCGGGCACACGGAATAATGCAGTGCTGGCAATCAATCGAGAGGATGCGAATGAGACATGGCGTCGCGGTACGTACGAAAACTCAGTGCCTACAATGACGATACATCGTCCAATAAGCAGGCGTAAATGTTTGATGTCCTTCCTGCGACGTGCCTCTGGAGCTGCAGCTCGGTGAGGTTTTATTTACTTGGCACTTAGTGCTCATGCTTGTCTGTAAGCCACTTCTCGTTAGTCACTGTCATGCGGGCTTAGGAAACGAAGTTTTCTTAATTTATCTCTAGCAGCTACGTGTGCCAAGCCTTTTGTTTACCTTTTTTGTTTCCCTGTTTTGTAAGCCTTTTGTTTTGTTTTGTTTCCTGGCGCCTTCAGTCTCCTTTTCGCGCAATATAACAGTGTGTGGCGCTGCATTATTATTTATTTTCCCCGTAAGGTTCCGCACTTCGGTATCTTCCGTAGATTCCGAAAATGATAGAGGCGAGGAAGCGTGGAATGCAAGTCGCGCCGCGGCCGTGTTTATCAGTGTGTGCTGGGGGCGCACCAGCATGAATAAAATGAGTATTGGTACAGTTGGCGAGCGGAAGGCTCTCTACCGGTTCGCCATCTACATGCTTGAATTGGCGCTAAGTTATTGCTTTTCTACTTGTTATTTTGTTAATACTATTTCATATCTTCATAAGCTGGCCTCGTATGGGGAAAAATAGGCTTTCATAATATTTTATTTTTTCTCGCTTTAAATCACTCTGTAGCTTGTTTCTAAAGTTTTTGTACGCCTTGCGTATTTAGGAATCATTCGCTTTTATAAAATTGTGTAGGATTGAATTTTTTCCTTTTTATGCGTTTATACATATCTGTATCCACCCAGTTGTAGCGACCGGGCGGGGGCACCCGATCCGAGCTCCGTGGCCTCCGACATACGAGTGGTAGCGTGTATGATGCGAGCGGCCAGCCGCTGTTGCAGCCGTGAAAAAGTCCAGAACCCGTAGGCTAACGTAACTGTTTACTTCATAGCGAGAGGTGAGCCGAAGCCAAAGAACAATGCCCCGACGGGCGAGGTTACAATACAAGACTCGAGCAGAGCGACAACATCGATTCGCTGCTCTAACAGGAATGGTTTACAACGCTTGGGCAGCTCTATTTATACCCAAAAGCGATAACGGTCAAACGCAACAAGTGGGAACACGCACAACACTCTTTCCAGAGTTCGTAAGCCGTTCATAGCCTCGGGCACGTTGAGTCCGAGAGAGGGGAGAGAGGAGGACTCCGTTGCGATCGACGGGGCCTCTGTGTCCTTGAAGAGCGTGGAGACGAGCCACGCCGCCAGCCGCCGAAGTTTTGATGCGCTGAGAGCGAAGCGTCTGACGCGGCTTGTCGCAACTTGCCACCGACATGGTTGCGCCTGTTTTCGAAGGAGCACGCAGGGGCTTCGCCGCACAGCCGAGGAGTGATGCGGGACAGTACGGCGGCGCTGGCCGATTCGTAACACCAGGCTTTTCGCACGTTTTAATTTCTGTTATTCGCAAGCTAGGGAGGAAGGGCTGCACCGTACCATTCTCTTATGGATTGCAGGAAAACATTAAACGTGACATTAACCTTGCTCACTCGATAGAGGATTTTCCAGTCTAGCGATTGTACTAGTTCTCGGATATTTTTCATTGTGTGGCTCTTGTCCTTGCGGAAGAAGCGCGGTTGAGGGGACAGATCAGTTATAACAGAAAAAACCTAGGTAGAAAAGAAAACTAGCAAATGATCTCTAATATCCACGGTAAGAACTCCTGTGGATATATCACAATCATAAAAATTCGATATAATGACATCAAAAAGTGGGGTACTGTTCGAGTCAATTCTAGTTGGTAGCATTATGAGATTCAGACAACCATGACAAGATAACAAGGTTTTTGAGCTCAAGAGACGCTTCTTCTTCTAAGTATATGCCGACGTTCCAATCACCCATATAATGCACGATTCATTGCGCAAACAAGCATATGTCAATACTCTCTCCAAGGAGGTGCAAAATATTCTTTTGTTGCCCGTAGGAGGTCTATAGATAACACACACAGTAATTTTCTGTAAGTGAAAAGCTAAGCATTCGATATCATTGGTAATTTGCGAAAATTCTTCAAGACCCGTGAAACCAATTGTGTTTTTTATGTATCTACTAACGCCTCCGCCTCTTTTCTTTTCCCTTCTCGAGTGCATTGAACAGTACCCATCGAGCAGTGGTACTGGTTCACTCCCAGTCAGCCATGTTTCCGTGAGAAATGAAGTGTCGAAATCACGTGTAATTGATTCTAATAATAAATGCAGCTAATATACCTTATTTCTGAGACCTTTCATATTCATGTGCATAACAGAAAAGTTAAATTTCAAAAGTTCTGCGTTGAAACTCTGTCATAATAATTACCGGTGTTTTTTGAGCTCGTCATGTCGGATTAAGGGACCAAATGCTTAGCATGTAATTCGAACGGCATTAGCTACTTGTTGGAGGGAAGTGATTTTGGACTCAAAACCGGTACTTAATTTCAGTACCAGTACACATGTGTACCAGTACCAGTACACATAGGACTTAATTCGACGACCGTTATACTTGAAACACATTTGAAATATCCGAGGAAATCAAGTCTGGAAGGCTTGCTTTAAAACTAAAAAAAAAAAAGATTTCACATCTCTAAGTTTCATTTCCTTCACTTAATCTTCCGTTCACTTTGGCGTCAACGTAATGGGACAGATGTTTCGCCGATGTCCTAGTTGCCATTCGAATTTATGATAAGCCAGCCCCTAAAGTTTGTATGGATGGAATAAACTTCATTCAGGACGAGCTTTAGGTGCTGATGTTAGGGGCACCTGTCCTGTGGGGGATCTTCCTTAGTCCGGAAAACCCATGTCCTCGCTGGCTGCCCTCGCTTTTCGTACCAGGTCTCGCTGGTCGGAGAGGTCTGAGCTGATTAGCCGGTCCGCCCACTGCTCGTAGATGGGTTGGGGTTTTGGGAGAGGTTAGGGGCTTACGAGCACTCCCGTACCATATGGTATAGTGTGCTGGGCTGGGTGCAAAAGTTGCAGGTGGAGGGATAGAGGGTGGGGTGGATGGCCTGTAGAATGGTGCCATGAGGGTATGCGTTTGTTTGTCGTTGGTGCACACTGGTGGCTTAGGTGTGGGTTAGTTCAGGGTGCGGTGGTGGTAGTCTTCTGCACACGTGGCGGTAGTGAGCCAAGATGTATGAATAGTTTAGTAGAAGTTCAGGTCTTGAATCGTTGCCCTCTTGAGAAATGGCCCGCAGTGTATACGCGCAGGCCGCGGAATACGCCGCTTCATTTCCCTCGAAGGACTCGTGTCCGGGGGTCATGACAAGTTGGATTTGAGGTTGCGTCTTCTCAGAGCGTAGGATGTGAAGCGCGGAGGGGCATATTCGGACAGTGGTGTAATTCAAAAATAAACTTGTGAAAACACCCATGGGACAGCCCGAACAGTCAAGCCAAAAGCAAACTCCCATTAGGCAAATGAATTCGGCTCATTTTGATCCGTACCACAGCAGAATCTCGCCTATTTTCGACATGATCTAGTATCTCGCAGACGTTTGCAGGTCGTTATCTTACGTACTTTATTGCTCATTTTTTTGGGTGGGGTGTCTGTGTGTGTGTGTGTGGGGGGGGGGAGTAGTCGAGTTTTTCTTGTCATTGCAGTTTTACCTGGCTTAGTTTCTGATAGTGGATTTCACTCATTTAAAAAAGACGCCTCATACACTCCAAAGCCATTACTTCCTAGTAACTAGATAATGAAGCAACGTGGCCACCGTTAGTTTCGCCCTCTTCAAAGACCCTTATTTGCGACAACTGTCAGTGACTAATGTTTTAAGAAGCTCACGTGATAGACTCAGGCAAAAGCGTGAGCAGTGTTCTCTGTTAGGGGGAGAATTGAAGTCTTACCGCAGCGAACCCACCCTCCCCAGAAAAACGGCAGTTTTTTTTTTAAATGCGTAAGAATTTATTAAGTTAATGTTGTCTATTCTGAAACTCCTTTTACGCTGCTGTATTGCTCTGTGCTTGTAAATAACGCACGTTATTTTGAGGGAAAATAAAAAGAGGACAACCTCAGCACTAGATGCAAAAATGAAAATTAAGTGATAACGGGTTTTCACAATGGACTGATTGTGATCTCCGTCTTACCGCGGCTGAAAGTAAACAGCTTTTGGAAGGTAGCACGAGGGTTAATCGGTTCCATTTATAGTGAAAACACGAGCGTGCTCATAACCCCACAGGGCAGGAATTCGATTGAGTAAAGGTATGGGGCAAATTTGACGCCCCTCCCCCCCTAAGATGATTAGGCGGGGGGGGGGGGTTGCCCCCCTGCCCCGCTGTGCGCATGCATATGCACACAGTTTTTTATGCAAGGAATCTTCAAACCTGTACAGCCTAATTTATTACCTTAGCGCGTACGAAACAGAAAACTCCCCCCTGCGAAGTCAAAGCGAAACAACGTGTGCTTGAGAAACTCAACGCAAGTTAATGGAAACACCACGGCCTCGAAAGCCGGGAAAGCGCCCGTAGTCAAAAGTCATTACACCTTCTGTAGCTTGAGACAACCGAAGATCTCACTAAAGGCCAACAATCCCGAACTTCTTCGTTAGAAGTGTGCCTAAGGGGTCACAAATGCGGTCGCGCTCGGAGGGCCAAACTTCGCAATTAGTGAAAGTCCAGTTACTAATGGTCCTCGAACCATGCAATTAGCAGGACGTTGGGGTCCTTTTCCACCCCGCCCCCACGGCTCACGCGCTGCTGCGACTGCCTTCATCGGCAGCTGGAAATGCTCACACGCCCCTGAAATACTGTTTCCTGCGCTCACTTGCCGAGAATAATTGGTGGACTCATTGTTCCAATGTGAGCTGCTTGGTCGTTTCCCGAAAAGCTTACCAAACGGTCATAATGGTTTGGAAGGCTCAAATGGCAAGGCTGAGTGAGAAACTGGGTTTTTACTTCATGCACTGTACTGTTTAATTCATTTGGCTGCGTTTTGCAGTTGTGTATGAGCGTGTCTTGCTGGGCGGCAGGCGCTCCACTAGGAGGCAAAAGCAGTGGAGCCGCATTAAGGCCACTGGCGCTGCACGCCTCAACTTCCGCAACGCCATGCGTTGTTGAGAGTAAGAAATGCGACAGCATCGGTGAGAATACGAAGTGGTTGCGTGCTGAGTGCACTCTCAAACCCAGTGCATTTAGTTATTTCGCACTCATCGCCTATTCCATGAATGCGCAGACATATGTTTCACCTTCATCGTCATTATTTTTTGCTGTGGACAGTATATAATGTGCAAATTCATTGTCCACTTAACCTTAGTCATTTTTCCCTTCAGCGTCTTAGTTTTCACAGAGCACAGCGTCACTTAGGTAAATGCCTCGCGTACTTTTTACCTTGCAGCCTTACTTCGGAAGTTAATTGCGCCTGGTTTAATAAATTTTTTAGAGCAAATATTGCGGTGATATTAATCCGCATTGTTAACGTTGTCGGTAATTTTTTTAAGCTACGAACTTCTATAACTGAAACTAGTAGATGTTAATTCTTCAAAGACAAATCCCAAAAAGTGTTGAAACATGCGCCCAGTTGCTGTCCGCGAAGCAACCTTGCAAAAAACGTTATGAGCACAGCAACAGCCTTGGACGGCATGAGCTTCGTTGAGGACACTAACCACCGCAACCAGGAAACGTCGACAGCGATTCAATTTAGCGTCGGCAAAACCCAATGTTTGAAATCTATCGCATGGCAGCAGCCTTTTACTGCCATTGGTTAAGAAGCTTGTTGGCCGCCACTGCTTTGTTTTAAAGATTGCATACAAAAAAAAAGGCGGGGGAAGTAACTTCCAAAAGTCCGTTGCATTTAAACATGGGAATGATATTTTTGAGCCTATTTCGTCGTCTGATTTTCCATTTCATTAAGAAGTATGACTCCAAACGCATCGGTGGAAGCAGCTATAAAGGACACAAGTGGTAACAAATGTTAAGCAACTAAGAGCTCCTGAAACGCTGGATAGTGATAAGGCCACCTGGGTATGCATTAGGTGGAAGGGCTTTTTTCACTGCGAGAAAAAGTAAAGACGGATTTCAAAGACCGATGGGACTCCGCCTGCATGCAAAGTTCTTGCCTCTTCCTGGCGAAAATAAAGGCAGAAATAGGGTGTATTGTGTCTGAAACAGGAGCAGTGAAAAGAACAGGTTGCTTTCGCTCACCCAAAAAAGCGAGGAAGTAGTTACGACAAAAATGTTCCTCGCGCCAAGAATCGCGACAGGGCCAACGCAATTCTGACCGACAGAACACCCAGTCTCCCTGTGTAGAAGCTGGTCAATTCGTTATAAGGGTTCAGCCCCTGAGAATGGGCCACCGTTCGTAGTTTAGCCGCCTTGTTTGCAACACCGCCAGTCTTCGCGCAAGTTGGGCAAACAATGGTTGTCGACGGGGCACTCTCGACCACACGAGCGAAAGGGGCGCACGGATGATAATAGGCTTTTTTCGAACTGAACAGCATCTCACATGGTTTGTTTCTGCCCAAGTGCAGCTCGTCCATTAAAAAACGGGCTGGAATGCTTTGGCGGTCTGCTCGATAAGTTTAAAGGAGAGAGAATCTCTCAGTGCCTCGCACGACCTGTCAGTTTGAATAGGCGCACGATGGTTAGGACCTGGACACACAAAGGAAGCCCCCTCTCCTTAAAACTAATTCAGGGAATGTAATAGAGAGTCAGTGCGCACGTTTGTGTCAGCCGCAACACTACAGTGCCTTTGCATACGAAGGCGTTGTAGGTGCAAAAGATTTTACGTGTGAACATCAGCGGACGTTGCTGGACAAAGAGGCCTAGCGCAGAGTGTACCGAATCACACACAAAAGCCGCCGTTCTGGTTGCAGTTCAACTAGAACGCAATTAGGGAAAGCAGGGCAGTGCACCCATCTCGAACAATGCGTTCCGTGAGCTGCTAAGCGATGTGGGCGTTGGTTTCAGATGCCACGCACGTTTTCTCCTTCGCCTTCGGTGATTCTGAAAGAACTGCAGGCTTGTGTAAGTGTGCATTCAGGCAGACACTGCTTCCAAGCCCACGTGCCACTCAACACATTCGCGCGAGAAATAACACTTGTTTTATAGACAAGAACAGCTGAAGGATGCCCAAACATTGTGTCCGCGTACTGGGCTGTTGGGTCAGTGTACTACAGCGTGAATGGGTAGACAGAGGATAGAGCAAGTAAAAGTTAATGGTTTCACAGAGATCCGCAGTAGAGAGATTCAAAGCAGATAGATTCACATGAAGCGAACCCCATACGCAAGAACGGGTGGGTGGAAAGCAGCAGGTCGTCAAAGGGAAGAAAGCAACAGATTAAAAAAAAACGCGGAGTGATATAAAGCGATATAGGCCCATCTCCCCTCGCGGGGAGATGGGCCTAATTTTTTTTCGAAGCCCCACCACGTCCCCTCACACAACCCCCGTGCACGTATTTACTATAGTTTCGCGTTACCTGAGGAAATGAGAGGAAAATGGTGCAGTAAAACGCCAGGCGTACGCAAGTTGCTGTTGCAACCTTTTACGTCACATCGTTTCCGTAGGTACCGAGGAAAGCACTCCGCTCCAACCGTTGGCAGCATCGTCCCGTAGTTCACCGTGCCCGCCGGGCACGGTACTAAACGTGTTCACCGACGATCCAACGCACCTCGCAACTCCACGCACAGCAAAAATTAAGTGCACACCAAATTAACAAGGAAAAACGAATGCAAATCGCTTCAATGTCAGAACAACGGGCTTATAATACTACCGGGGTGCCTACACAATACAAGATTCCACGCAACAGAGCCCACACCCACTCTAAACGCATTCGCTACACGGTCGGACGCAAGCTACCATCGACCAAAACGAGACCGAATGCAGCTGAAATTCTTTGCGGTACGGCAACCGTACGACCACCGACTGGAGATGCTACGCCCTTGATTCCGCCAAAAAGTAAGAGCACACACAACCAATACACGGACTCAGGCCTAAAGCAAAGCTTACGACGTGACGAACTTCCCGCAGTGCGCGATGTCTGCTTAGAACAAAGGGTGGACGACCGTTGCGGGGCGAATACGCATTTCTTCGTAAGTGAACGCTCAAACGTGCGCAGAATTTGGCAAAGCGGGAACAAAGTGCAAAAACGTACCCACTGGCCGAGAGTACACCCGCACGCTGAACACATATTCGCTACATAGTCGGACGCAAGCTGCCGTCGAACAAAACAAGCGCGGATACGCGTGAACTCAATTTCGGCACGGCAACCTTACGAAAACCGACTACGCCCCTGATTCTGCTGGAAAGTAAGCGCGCACACAACAAATACGCGGCCTCAGTTCTAAAGCAAAGCTTACGACGTGTGACAAACTGCCCGCAGTTCGTAATGCCTGCTTAGAACAAAGGGTGGACGACCGTTGCGCAGTAAATACGCATTTCTTCGTAAGTGGCCGCTCAAACGTGCGCAGAATTTGGCAAAGCGGGAACAAAAAGCGCAAAAACTTACCTCGCAAAGTCGTGATGATAGCGTGGGCTTGAAGTCTGCCCGTCCAATTCTGTGCAGCCAAACTTTTCTCCTTTCTGCGTTGCGTTGGCCGGTCGGAATTAGGAAAAATTCCCCCGCATTTCCCCGAGGGGGAGAATGTGAAAGTGCGAATGCACGGTTGTCGGCCCGCTTGCGGCGCTTGCGCTCGGCCCCCGCAGCCCACCGCCTCGCCGCCTTCTCTTCCATCTCTTCCATCGGGTTTGTAGTATCACGTGTACACCACGCAGTTATCAAGCCGCTATAACGCCGCTGAGTCGCCAACGCACGCCGCTGACGACGTAGTTTGAATGCGTTAAAGATATAAGGCGCGTCACTAACACTGATATCAGCGTCGCGTCCGTGGCTTGGTCGGTAGAGCGTCGCGCTGCGGCCGCAAAGTCCTCGGATCGAAACCTGGCGCCGGATGGTGTTTCTTTTTTAAATATAGAGGAGCACTGCGGACGCCGCCGCCGCCGCCGCCGCCGCCGGCGGTGGATGGTTTGGGGTCGCTAGTTTTTTTCCATCACTGACCTTATTCAAGCAGCCGAAGGCACAACAACTCGGCACAACAACACAAGCGAATGGACAGTGGCGGCGAAGAGAAGAAAAAACAAACGCGGGGACGAGGTATACGTCACAGGCCGTTGGCCAATGGCGCGCGGCGTTCGCCGGCGAAAAAGAAAATGGCAAAAAACGAAGGAGGAAAGGAGCGCGGGCGAGGGCGAAACGCGGTGAGATCTAAAGATGGCGCTACCTTAGTAATTTCAGGGAGCGGCGTTAGCGCGCAGCTGGCGTGGCGAGGAGAATGGGGGAGAGGCGCGCGAATGGACGCCGGATGCATGCATCCGGCTTAACTCGCCTTTAACAAGGCGAGTTAAAGAGATGCGTCGCATCTAAAAGGAGCGGTTCGTCGCCGCAATCAGGGATTTATACACGCCGCATCAATACCCCGTGACACCCCTCCCCCCACAAGGATTTGGAACCCCCCCCCCCCCAAAAAAAAAGATTTCACAACCACGGCCCGGCACCCCTACCAGGGATTTATACACACACACCCTCAACAGCCCCCCCCCCCCCCCCGACCCACGGCGGAAGATTTTTACACCCTCTCCAAATCGAAATTCTGAATAAACCCCGGGCCGCAGTGGTTGGATACAGTGCACGGACTGTGTAAGCCCAAGGTGAAAAGGAAACTAGCGGCGAAAATTCATCGGTGCCTTTCAGAAATCGGCCGCGATATCAACGGGAAACGTGGTGTTCTGTGCGACCGTTTCGAACGTAGGGACGTAGGGAACGTAGAGAATGTAAAAAAAAAGACATTCGGCTAGCTATTATAAAAAACATTTGAGTTCTGTTACCGTTTCAGGGCATCCTGTAAATGCAATTATGCGTCATGTTACCAATAAAAGCGACTGCTGTCAACTGAATTCCTGAGATCGGGGCTTCCTGATTTGTCCCTATGCCTGTTTTTATGGAATGTTAAAAGTCGCGTTCGGGAAAGATAGAGCTTTCTACGAGCCACGGTGTGCAGGTTCATTGGGATTATTTTGGCCGTTCAGTGATTCCCGATGGGTCGCCGCTTTTTGGCGTTGTAATGAAAACATATTACGGCTTCCGTGCAATACTTTGAACGTCCAGGAACATAACTACAGCATACCACTCTTGTCAACACCGTTCGTGTGCCATACGGCGCGAAACAGGCACAAAGCGAGCCCACAGCGTGCATTCGCCCGCTACCTCTCAGCGGAGCATCCACACTGGCAGCGCGACGCTGTCGCCTTCTACAGGTCAATCTCGCGACGAATCTCGACTCAGGATAGAGACGGAGGCGGCATGAAGTGTAAAGTGAGGCTGTAACCATACTCCCTTTGTAGATTACCGTGCCACACTGTGCAACACACAGTGTGAGGAAGCCAGCTTACAAAGATCAAGCTTACACCGATTCCCTTGAAGTCGGCTTCATCTACAAACACTAATGTACTGCTAGGAAGATTTCGTCTCCAGCTGCAATATAGGACGTGTTATATCAAAATAGGGAGACTCAGGGATCATTTTAGGGCGCAGCCCTTTGGCGCCCGTCCCTGGGCTCATCCGCGTCGCCGAGACCGAGCGAACGATGGGGAGAACGATGAGTGAAAAACGAATGGAAGACCTGGGAGTGAAAGAAAGCAAAGGAGGAAAGCGTCGCGACATTGAGAGGGGAGGGCGATTCGCCGCGGCGGCGCGAGCCAGCGCTCTCCGAAAGTGTGCGGTGGGGAGGGGAGGGGGCAGTATGCTGTGCCCGCACGAGGCGCTCGACGGCGCGACGCTTGGCGAAAACGTGAGGGGGCATGCGCGTGACTATGATGTGCGTTCGTTTAAGACGCAGTTCGCGTTCCCTTCCTGAGACGCACTTCGCGCCGCCATCGCAGAGGCTCACCGTCGAGAGAACCCACGAGTGAGTGATTCCTCAGCGCACTGCAGACATCAGGAGTGGGTGCTGAACTGCGAGTGAGGCAACCGGTCGTGCGCTTCGTCAGCCGCTGCAGCTAAACAAAGCGGAAGCGGAGCTGCCAAAGCGGAAGCTCAGCTCCGCTGACGCCAGAACCCCGAGTGAGTGCTGAACAATGAGCGAGGCAAAGGGTGCATGTGCTTCGTCAGCCAGTGGAAATACGAGCTTTCTGTGACCATACAAATATGTCCGTCTGAAATTATTTGCCTCAGCATATTTTGCACAGTGAAAACAGCTAAGCAGTCGTGCCCAAATATCGTATTAGGGAGAATCATAATCGCCAGCCAATTTTTTGCAGATTTTTTTTTTCATGCGCTGAAAATTGGTGGTCTACCTTCGGTCTCTCGCGGGAGCTGATCTGCTGGATCCCAGCAACAGACAGCTTCGCTCGAAAATCGTATGTCTTCCTCTACCAAGCGCCGGCTGCGGCCCTGCAGAAAAGGATCGGCGGCATTCTGAAGGAGGGCGCCACGGGCTCCAGCGATAGCATAGTTGCGTCCTCTGAACCGGCGTGCGGAGTTGGGGGCGGGTGCGTTCAAAAATGCTATCTGATAGCAATAAAACAATAAAACGATCCGCGTGGCTTATCGTGCGAGGAACGCTTATGCGAGTAGCACGCACGACCGCGCCCTATCTGACCGCGCTTTTGTTCCCCCTGGCCGTCGCATTCAACGCGAAACACTCCTGCCGAGAAACAGAGCACACAGGTGGAGGCCGTGAACTCTGCTGGAGGCGGCATCACGATCCATGGATTTTCTGGCTCCTCGCAATGGAAGCTGCAAAGTAAGATTTTTTTCTATGAACCGCATTGTTCCTGAGTACGTGTTGCCTTGAACTACCGACGTACGCAGGGACGGGGCGAAACTTTCCAGCTCGGGGGAGGGGGGAGAGGGGGGGAGGAATACGAGGCAAGTAACTGTGGCTATCATTAAATAGCGCCTACTGGTAATCACGTTTCTGTCGCAAGCTTCACACAGCCTTGAGAGAGTTTAATGTCTGCTGCTACCTCCTTTGTTCTGCCGTTGCTGCCGTTGTGATCCGTTGTTGAACGTCCCTGAGAAAACTAAACTTAAATGACAAATGATCATAAGGCTATGCAGTAGGCTGAGTAGGCTGATGATGATGATGATTGATATGCAAAGTACGCTCATGACACATCGGAGTTTTTACTTCTGATTCCCTGTTTTTTTTGTTGTTGTTTTCGTTGTTTTGTTTTGTTTCTTTCATGTTCTTTCTTTTTTGGCGTTTTCAACCCCGAACTGGAATTCTGTTTACGTCTCTGACGTGAACATAGCAGCTTTAAACGACACCGTTGCTCTTGGGAAACGCCTCGGAAGGTTATACAATTTCCCCTGCCATTGCGTCAATTTTGAAGGCTCTAAGGAACTGCCAACATGTGATAAGCAATAAGTATCACAAGCGCTGATTGAGTCGAATAAAAAAAAATGCGACCTTTATGTTTTAAAAAATCTGCCAGCTCCTTTTCCTCATTTTCCGTGGTGAGACTTAGATGTTCCCCGTTTCAAACGCTTGCTTTCCACGTTGTCTTTCACATAACCAATTTATAATTCACATTTTGTACGTGAAAGTATCAGCAGCTCAGTGTATACAAGAGCCTAGTGGGCTGACATATAAATTAAACGCAATGAAGCGCTAATCGCTTAAAACACGACATCATCTTTGATTTCGGCTTCAAATTGCATCAGCCAAATTGTGGCTGATCATTTATTTATCCGATCCCGTATGATATCTACTTTGCTGCTAGCAGTGATCGAATAAAAAAAAGGCATCATGTAATTACAGCAGTTTACTGGCGATCGCCTACGTTCAGCGAGAAATGCGCTATAATAAGGAGCCCGAAATTTTCCGCTAGCAAATGAAGAAAACTTCGTGCCACCTATTCGCTAGCGAGAATCGGTCAAACCAGGCGTTATGGGTGTTAGGGAAAACAATGTTACATCAGATACCTTCATTGCAAAGAGACTGAAATGAACTGTAAGCATTATCTAACTGCCTTAAATTGAAGCCTATAAAATGCGCTGGCCATGTTGCGAGTTTTTCTCAAAAAAGGTGCGTGCGAGAATGCGGCTTCCCTCACACCATCCACCGCACCGTGTTGCTCACGACATACTGCCAGGTCCGGAAGGCTGAATTTGGCTGATTGCTTGCATGTTTGACATCGTGCAAATAGGGTGTGATAAGCAAAATTTAGTGTTAACCACGACATGAAAGTCAGGATTATGTATGTTTGAATACATTATGACGTGATAGAATACACGTGGCGTCACTAAAATTGTTAGTAACGACGTTTTCTCTTCTCTCACTCAATACAGGGGAACTAAGGCTCTAGACGTTCGTTAAGCGGTCAAATAATCAATTCCATAGGTGAAGCCGCTCCATGCAACCAGAAATAACACTTCGAAAAATTCACTTCGGTGTCCCTGTAAAGGAACGATGAAAACCAAATGCAAGTTTGGTTTATTAAAAAGACTGTCTTGTTCCAATAACAATGCCACCAATTTTATAGAAACCTTCAAACAAATATTCGAGATATTAAAGGAAATACATGAACCAGATTTGGCGTTTAAATGTCCAACGAGACGAACGGTCCAACAGTGGATATTCCGTCTCGGTGGACCTTCCATCTCGTTGGACATTCAGGCTCGATTGGACCTTCTGTCTCGGTGCATCTTTCGTCTCGTTGGACATTTAGGCTCTTACTCCGGAGCACTCTCAAGTTTAAACTGGGAAACTTTAGTTAGTCACTCTCAAGTTACCTTCAATGACCTCTACCGCAATATAGTTGTGGGACGTTCTGCATTTCCACATGCAATAACTTTTACACGATAATTTGAAGTGAAATGTACGCCTGGTACCTATCATTTACGTCGTAAAATTTGAGTCTGCCTGCAATGCTATTGACGAAAGCAAGCTTGGTCGCGAGTACGTTGCTGAGAGTGCCCAAATAGGACGTCAGTGTTTTCATTCGGACCTGTTTTATCATACGAGAAAACTGTAAGGGTTTTTCTTATTTTTGGGGGTGTGCACTAATATTAGCGAAAAAATAATGTTCCCGAGCTTCATGCGCATGGCTGGCATGTGAGCGCTAAGCAAACAAGCAAACTGTCACATGATGAATTAGATCAGGCAAAGAAGCAACACGTAATACGAGTGAATAGCAATCAAATATACGATATCTTGGGGTGAGTAATCAGTGTTCACTAAGTGACACAACCGGCAACCAAAAGCAACCAAAGAAAGAAGAAAAAAATTCCCCCGCATTTCCCGAGGGGAGAATGTGAAAGTGCGAATGCACGGTTGTCGGCCCGCTTGCGGCGCTTGCGCTCGGCCCCCGCAGCCCACCGCCTCGCCGCCTTCTCTTCCATCTCTTCCATCGGGTTTGTAGTATCACGTGTACACCACGCAGTTATCAAGCCGCTATAACGCCGCTGAGTCGCCAACGCACGCCGCTGACGACGTAGCGTTAAAGATATAAGGCGCGTCACTAACACTGATATCACCGTCGCGTCCGTGGCTTGGTCGGTAGAGCGTCGCGCTGCGGCCGCAAAGTCCTTGGATCGAAACCTGGCGCTGGATGCTGTTTCTTTTTTAAATATAGAGGAGCACTGCGGACGCCGCCGCCGCCGCCGGCGGTGGATGGTTTGGGGTCGCTTATAAAGTGCATTCGCACTTAAAAATAGACGAAAAGAAAATAACATTTCTACTTAACGGCGGACATTGTCAATCAAACTATAGTTGTCTAGATTATGTAACCAAAAACCCGAAACCATGCAGCTAATAATTTCGCAGAAAAAATTTAAGCGACTTTCTGGATGATGGCAATGTAGACAGCGATTTAATAGGAAGAGGCCGGTCATTCCCTAAAAAAATAGCCGGAAAGGCAGAGGTCATTTTTTTCATAATTTGTGCGCAATTCAGGTAGCAAGAAGTTAAGGTTGGTTGAAAATCCGGTCACATTGTTGTTTCGTAAAAAAAGTGGATCAATAAAATCAAAGAGCCGCTGTGCATTTCGCAATTGAAACAAAAAAGCGGCTATGCTATAAAAAACGAACTTACGACCAGGTGAGATTTTATTGTCATGGATGGATTGCTTGCACTGGAGTAAGGCGGGCGGATCGCTTGATTTTGTATGCTTTGTATGTATGATAGATTACAGTCATGTGTTCTTCCCCAGTCAGCAATACCGTATATGATATGAGAATGAATGAAGGCAAATACAGGCGCAGATATACCTTTATAGGAAGAACTTGACGAGCTTTTATTAGAGTCCGAATTCCGAAGGCCATTTTCGTCCTCAGGTGATCAGTGTGGAGATTAAACTTCAGGTGGCAGTCAAGATCCACACGAAGAAAAATAACAGTATGCAGTCTTTTCCTAGCTTCCGCAGTGAACTCTTTCGCTGGAGTTTCCAATTGCTCTCTAAACATGGATTAAAGCGCTTCAATTATTTTGACAGGTTCAGCACAAGTAGGCACTGTACATAGATAACAAGCAGCGTTCAGCAGTAGTCACGGTAATTGTTACTGCCCAAAATACTTAAAACATGCACACCGACCTGGAAAGACAGCGTACGACGATTCAGTGCATGCTCCTTCCGCCACGACTGCTGCTGCTGCAGTCTTGATGTATCCTCGGTGTATCTTCACGATGTATCGAGATACATCGAGAATGTATCCCAATTGATTATGCTTTGCGCCGAAGCCGCGGCGATTTTTGTCCGCCATAGTGGAGGGCTTTCCATTTAAAATTCCGATCTTTATGTGCGCAGAAATCTCGTACAACACGGGGGGCTTTCGCCTCATCAAAAAAGAAAGGCGGCCGTGGGGACTCGTTTCTAAGCAACGCCTTAGGCATGGCCCCAGCGGCGGGTAGCGGAATTTCCCCAGTTGGATATCTTGCGAGGCCCGCGGGCCCGGGTTGCCTGCTGAGCACAAAATTTCCGGATGTCACGAAATCAGCTCAAGCACGGCCACGCCCCTTTAAATGGGGGCCGAGGTTTGGTTGTTAAGCAATGTCGAAACCCTTAGGGAGTTTTTTCATTATCGGGGAGGAAGACCGGGGGGCTGAACAAAAGTTTTTCAGCACGAAACGCCCCAGGGCCCAAAGACCGAGGTTATGCAAATTGGCAAAGACAAACTCCAAAAGGTGGACTCATTGCGGGAAACGACTGAACATTTTCATAAACGGGAAAAAAAGACTTGTCTCATCGACAACACCCTTTTATTGCCTGTTTTTATTCCCTATTCAGTATAAATTTTCCCCACGCCGGAGGGCCCTCTTTCCTTTTTTTAAGCTCTTTCCCCACTCCCCATTCGGGTTTTTGGGGTTACTTTCCCCAGGGTTCCCTTACGTCCGCGTATACCGCGTGGATGCGCTTGATTTCTAACCACGCTTGATTAATCTGCTCCCTGCATAACCTATTCGCGGGCTCCGAGTATCCCCCAAGTGCTAGGGCCCTCTCCTGCATCCCACAGCAGTCGCCGTACACATGGCTCTCCTATACATTGAGTGAACCCCCTATGCAGAACCTCCTCGTCTGGACATTTTGCAAAGCCCCCAACTCTTTCCAAAACAGGCGCCCACCGAAGCTTATTTCCGGTTCTGTCCTGCCCAGCACAGCTGCCTTCATTTTCGTTCCAAAGGTTTTATAGCTGACGCGCATGTGGGAGGCCATTTCCGGCAGTTTCTCGAAACAAGCTGCCAGTTCCAACCCTATTCCTGGACCACATCCTGGGCGGGGCGATTAATGAACCTCAATCGCCGAATTCCTCACTCTAGTTTCGCGAGGAGTAACTCTCCTTGGCCAGTCCACGTCGCACCGCGCCTGGAGCTGACAGCCATTCATGCGGAGAAGAATGGTCCCCTGTTCAAACTTCGATCCGCCTCACTTTGACACCCCGAGATCCGATGGTTGAGACAACGTCAGTTCCGGGAAGTCTCCAGACACGGGTGGACACCGTGTAACACTCTCGTGTCCGACAAGCCACTTCTAGGGATTTCTCTTTTCTCACTGAATCCTCGTTTTTGTTTTTCCGTATTCTTCGTCTTCTACTCTACGGCATTGCTGCTCTCACATTACGACTTCTTTCTCGACCGGACCACGCGCTATAGTTGCCTGCCGATTGCATCTGGGCGCGGTGTTTACTTTTACCTTGCACATGGTCATTTTCGCCTCCTCTGCGGTTTTAGTATCGATGAAAGGCTACGAAATGAAAGGCTACGAACAAGACTCTTTTTTTGCGTAGTTGCGTGGCCAGCTAGAGTTTGTGGTTTATACTATCCATCATTTTTCGTTTTCCACAAGCGAACACTCTGGGTTTCATTTTAGAGCTGTTGTAATTCGCCTTTTGAGATGAATGTTTATAGCAAACAGTGATCACTTGTTATTATCGAAAAAAAGCCGTACATTTCTTGTGAACACTTGACCCTGTTTAGAGCAATAGTTCTTCTATATGCGTTCAAGGGGAAAGAATTATATCTGGGCAGGTTCGCCTGTAACAAACAGACGGATGCGGCTTTTGTGCAACGTTGTGCCCGTTTATATCACGCTACGCCTGTCGGAGAAGTATCGAGTAAGTACGGCAGTAACAGCCTTGGTTCTGCCTTTACTGTGTTGTCCGCCACCTCATGAGTGCAAGGCAAAGCTCTAAATCCCTCATAGCAAGTTGAAGCCTTCATCTTCATATTTCGGCATTCCGTGTGAGAATTATCGCACTGTCCCTGCCCGAGTCTGTTTTGGGTTTTCCTCGTTGAAAGCGTCGTCACAATCGTTCGAAAGCTTCTCTCCACACCCCTTGTCCCCTTCTGTTTTAAATCACCGTCGAATTTCTAAACGCTCTGCTTGTCGGTAATATTGTCATCCTCCTTAGTATTGTCATTGTATTTCCGACAGAAGATAAAAGACTTCTTTTATCACGAGCGAATCAGCGAGCGAAAGCAGAGAAACATCCTTATCTGGCATATTAAAACGAATTGCAGCAGTTTTTTTTTACTTTTTACTTTTCAGTTTGATGGTATAAAATTCTTGAAAAGGAGAAGAAGTAAACATAATTACAACCAACTGCTAATTTGGAACCATGGCGGTGGGAGGTCTTAGTTCGAAAGTTCCTGAGCGTTCGCTGCCATGCGGTCCCTTTTGACAAGTTTGAGCTGATCGAAGGCTGGCCAGCATGCTTTCCCACTGCCCGTGCCTGCGGGAAGGAATGGGGGGAGAAGGAAAGAAGTGTGGGAGCACTGCCAGGTAATGGTACATTGTACGAGGTTCGGGCAAGAATATCTTGTTGCAGAGTTTAAGGTGGGTGTATGGCGGCGAGTTGGGGGCTGTTTTGGCATGAGAACGCTTGAGAAAAAAGAATTATATTATACGGACAGCAAGGCACTGATGAAAAGCCTTTCAAAAGCGATGAGAAAGCTGCAGCTTCGATTAGAATTAGGGGTAGGATCATTAAACACTATTTATAGTGAAGTTTAACACGAACTTTAACGAAACATGGGCATTTAGAGACGTAGATCATAATTCCTTCATACTTAAAAAGTGCGTTGGGTCCCATATGATCCTGACATTTCTTTTCGTTTATAGTTATAAACTGCGTTGTGTTCCATATGCTCCTGACATTTTTGCAGTATAACACGAAATATCCTGTGAGTATCATAATTATCTGTGAAAAAGAGAGAAGGTAAACTATTTTCACTGTTGATGAATAATACCTTCTTTTGCTTACGCTGATGTCGTAAATAAAACTACCCGTACTGACAAAGGCTAGTTTACACGAACACTACGATAGTTGAACCCGAATAATTTTCAAAAAAAGGTGGTGCAGCACAAAGAAGCGGCGTCTCGTTCATGTTTACACGAGTCTTCTTTCAATATAATGTCAAAGTTACACAGGTCGTAAGCGAGGAAACAGAGGGCTCCCGGGTAAAGAAATTAGAAAGGAGAAAGTCGGCGCACCAAATACCGAGCTAAATGGACGTCTTCTCCGTACGTCACAAGCAGTGGACTGCAAACATCTCCGCGGCTTTGGGATCTGGCCAGCCCGTGTCTTCGGTTTGATTTGAGGGCCCACGGCGGTGCCGGCCCACCGCGCTTATAGGCAGACATACGACGAGTGTATCGGTGAGTGGTCCTGCCCGCAGGGCATCACCGGATGGCCTCCCCTAATTCAATTCAACTCTCCCCGAGACGAGAGACCTGAGTGTTCCCTCGCGAGAGAATGTTTGAGAGCTCTTTGAAAGTTCCCAGGGCATTCGTAAAAAAAGTGCGAAATACCGGCCGATGGCAAGTGAATGCGGTATAAAGTGAATGAACCTCACGAGCTTTTTTCTTCCTTGAGTCCGACATAGTGGACGAAACGGGAGTTCCATTGCCTCCCTTCTCATATTTGCTCCTGAACAGGCGTACATTCAGGAAAACAGCTGGAGCATGCGGCCAGCCTCAAATCCGATTGCGCGAAGCACTGGCCCCGACAAACAACGTCGTCTCCTCTCGACCGAGAACGCCACCTTCCCTCTTGGTCGGGGAACCCTTCCAATGACCGGAACAGCACGTAGTACGCGGGCTTCGGTGCTTCCATCTTCCTACGCCACCGCGTTCCCACCCCGAATTTCGTTCACCGTACGACTTGTGGATGATAGCAAGAGATAAGAGGTTGAGCCGAGCTGCTGCTCTTCTAGCCGGTCTGCAGCTGAGGCGTGCGGAAGTCCTGTACGAGCGAAAGAAGGAAATAACTGGGCAGGGGAAAACAAATGGTCCGGGAAGGGCGAGGCAAGACGAGAAAGAAGACGGAAGAACGTAATGCGTCATAACCGAACGAATCGTATTTCATCAAGCTGCTTAACGAAGATAGTTACCTAGCGCTTCACCACTTTCCTTTGCTTCATTTTGCTGGTGTGAAACAAAACAAATGAGAACTCTTCCGGTAAAGAAAAGCCGTTC
This sequence comes from Haemaphysalis longicornis, assembly GCA_013339765.2. Classification (NCBI taxonomy): domain Eukaryota; kingdom Metazoa; phylum Arthropoda; class Arachnida; order Ixodida; family Ixodidae; genus Haemaphysalis; species Haemaphysalis longicornis. The sequence continues at coordinate 29,307,421 of CM023449.1, forward strand.
AAACTGCACTGTTCCCGCTGTACGACTACGGGAACTCCGTGTTGCTTAAGAAGTCTTCCCTCCATACGTAAAGCTATGATTTCCTTCCCTGCACTATCTTGGCTCTTCACGATATCAGGGCCTAAAAGCAGGTTTACTTCAAAACTGTATTAAGGGTAGCACCTAGTTCAGATGACGAGGAAATGAGGGGAACAAAAAGGGTACAAAGGGGAAAGAAATGTACCTCCAATGTGTTCCCTCTTTTTTTGTTCAGCGTGAATGTTGTCTTGTAACATTGTTGTATTGTAACATGTCTCGTGATGTTGCCTTGAATGTCGTCACGTCTTATTACTCCGTGTAATGCCTATGTAAGGTGAAGCAGATGCCAAATCACTTTGCTGACAAATGTAGTTCGAACCATTGCGCAGAAAGTCGATCAAAAGTGATCCTTCACCAAATGCAATCTAGTGTAACGTGATGTTTTGCTGATTGGGTGTTGTCTCCGTGATGTGGAGAGCAAGGAGAACACAGAAGCAGGCGAACGAATGAAAGTCTTCTCGTTCACTTGATCGCCTGCCCCGTTTACGCTTTGCGCTTGACGTCGTTGGAGCTTACTCAAAACTGTTCGGGCAGGGAGGCGCACCTCGGGGATTGGCTGAGCCTAGTGATGACGTACGCGCTGACGTGCAGGTGTTATCCTAGTTGAGAGGCACGCCGTACGCTCAGCGGCATCAATGTCCGCGATCTACCGCTAAGATTGACAAACCTAAAAAAAGCGAAGCTAAAGCAAGTGAAGACCAACAGCTCCGCTGTGTCCTCCGCCTTTGCATCTTAATTGCAAAGGTGGCCAAATGTTTGTCTCCGGACCTCCCAGACCAATAAAACCTGACCCAGAGGGCCACCCGAGCAGCGAGAACACGGGACTACCTGTACTTAGGCGGCTGCCCATCTTATTTAAACTTGCAAAATAAGAGTTTATTCCTCCTCCTGCTATAAAATGTTTGACCCCTGTTTAGCCTGTCACGCATATTGATTGCATTTGTTCCGAGTAACTCATTCGCAGAAGTGAAGCGAAGTCAACCTAACATATCTAAAAAACTTTTCTCTCGCATTAAATAAAGTCATTTCCCTCTCTCTATTAACTTCACTAGTTGGAAAACCATGCTCAAGCTTCGATTAGATGATTTAAAAAGCCAAGCAATGTTGGTCCTGTCGAGGCTTACCAGTAAAGAATGGCTGTTCCAGTGTTCGAAACATCGGCATCTTCCAGAGATGAGAGCGCAAGAGCGGTAACAATATAAACGGAATGCGAACGTGTAGCTGCTTCCCCTACGAGGAAGAAGAAATACGAGGAGAAAATGGTAAAAGGGAGCGCGAATGCTGACACTCCGGTCATTAACCTGTGCGCCGGGTGGCGGCCCATCCCACATTCGTGACGGCGCAAAAGCATCCGAGAACAGAACAGGAAAGGGCGCTTTGTATCACACGTTTTTGACTCTCCCCTCTCACGTTGCTTCCCCAACCCTGTAGATTCCAGTCAGAGTATTTTGCGAGGGATCCGGAGATAAAAAAAAATGAACGAAGCTCACACTAATGCGTAGGGCTTGAAGGTACCGAAGCTGTACGCCACCTTCACAACCATCACGAAGTTTTAAGCTTTCGAGCGGAACCGATTTGCTTCTTCGCGGCCACAACGACCTTTACTACATCATTGTTGCTATAAGTGTGAACTTATTTCATGTTTTTTTTTAAAACTGATAATGATGGGGTAACCCCTTAGGGGGGAGGGGGGCGTCCGTTAGGACGTTTCTGTCTCGTTTCCGAGCAAGAGTTGCCACGATTATGGCGAACGCTGGTGGTCTTTTTTTGCCACTCTTAGCTAATCGCCTTGAGTGGGTATGCTGGGCTCGAAAAACATGCAGCGAGAACCCTGGGGCATCCACCAGAGGTACGCACACACAAGCGCTCAATATTTTCTTGGTTTTTTGCAACTGCCGGGGTAGTCGTCCCAACCTCGGCCTATCTGCCTAAGTGGGTATGCTTGACTTGACAAACATGTGCAGGGGACGTTGGGCGGTCACCGCGAGGCCCGCGCTCACTTGCGCACGCTCGGCAATTTGTATTTTTAACTGTGGACACGAAATATTACGATTTGCTAAGCAGGTTCGTTGTTAAAAACATAAACTAGGAATAGGATAATATACACTATATCAGGACGCGACAACGATTCCCCGTAATATTCACTCTCGTGTAGCCAAACGACTTCCACACAACATACTCCCCACGTACCACTCCGACCCACTACTTGTGTACGTCGATGGAGCAGGGTACAGACGCCACACGGCTCTCACCGCAATCGTCGTTCAGAATTACCCCAACACCAGTATGCTCGACTCTATCACTGTCTGGACACCCATCCCAGAACCGGCGGATGACGCGGCGATAGCGCTCGTCCTTTCACTCACCGCCACGCCCAGAAGAATAATCGGAAATTCTAAAACCGCCCTCCAAAGTTTTTCTGCTGGACGCATATCCCCAACGGCGCTCAACGGCATATCAAAACGGCGCTCGAGGGAAGCAAGGTCGCCCAGGACGTAGCCCGAGAATTCACTACCCGGGCTGGGCCAAGCTCGTATGCTTACGGCGAAGCCCGGTCCACGCTGGACCGTCTGACCGCATTTTGTGATATCACCACCCATTACCTCCTTTCCGGCCGGATGTGTTCTCAGACAGATAAATCTCTTACCTTAGAACAATGCCACGTCTGGCGCCAGCTCCGGACGGGAGTCTTCCCAAATCCGGCCAAGATGACCCATACCCACCCCCGCCTTTATCCAACCTCCGCGTACCCCTTACGTGGCGCCCATGCAAACCTGGCTCATATCATGTGGTCATGCTTCCAGGAACCTTTACCGCAAATATCCTCTGAGGAGAGGTGGGAGGTCTCGCTGCGCAGCCCTGACATGGACCTACAGGTCCGCGTGTTAAGAGGAGCGGAAGAGGTCGCCGGAAGGAACCAGTCTACTGCCATCACGGGACCGCCAGGCAAAGTTAGCGAGATGTCCAGGAGGGCGCGGGTCTTCATCCCGTTACCTGCCACCACCACCAGGACTTTAATTTTCCTCGAGCCACTTCCTTACAGTGAAGTCTCTCTCTCTCTCTCTCTCTCTCTCTCTCTCTCTCTCTCTCTCTCTCTCTCTCTCTCTCTCTCTCTCTCTCTCTCTCTCTCTCTCTCTCTCTTCTTCACGGGCGAGAGGTTTGTAGTAATTTAATTGCACCCGAATGAGTAAAACGGTTCCTCAATCTCCCCTGTTTTCTCTGGCTTTATTCTATTTGCCTTCTCGCCCTTTTTCCTCTGCTTTCAATTTGCTGTAGCTAGCTGACTTCGTTCAATTCTAAAATCAGACTACCGCAGCATTCTATATTTCTTCCACATTCTTATGGACAGTGTAGAGTAACAAGTGGGAGCGGCAGCACGACAGCGGCAATGTCGCATGACCACGCATGGCTTGTTTTGCAGATTCTGCCGCTTATCGTTAGCAATGCGGTGCCCAGTACAGCAGCGGTGGACGTCACTTGGATGAGCCAATCGGACCGTCAAGCAGGAGTGACATCGGCAGCGGGCAGCGGGGATATAAAGCCAGCACCTCAACCAGCTACCTTCAGTGGGAGCGGCAGCACGACAGCGGCAATGTCGCATGACCACGCATGGCTTGTTTTGCAGGTTGGTTATTAAGTGCAATGCACTTCTTAAGCGACCCTGAACTTGCGTCCACCGGCGATGTCCACGCACGTGGAGATGGGCGCGCGCAGCCTGGCCGCTGACATGGCCCATACCCACGTGGGGGATTGGCCAGGAATCTCCTCGTCTTCCTTGGCAACGGGGGGAGATGGGCGCGCGCTGCCTGGCCGCTGACATGGCACATACCCACGTGGGGGATTGGCCAAGAATCGGGCGTGAGAAGGGCTAATGCACCTGCTTAAAGGAGTACTGACACGAAATTTCAAAGCTGAGATCCGCTCTAGCAATCAAGTACAACGACAACACAAATAGGTGTCTGTGAATAAATGCATCTTTCTTTCTTTGTAGTTGTGTGTGTGTGTGTGATCTCTCTTTCGCGAAAATTACCGAACCGCGCAAATTCAACTCGTGCATTCGCACTTTCACATTCTTCCCCTCGGGGAAATGCGGGGAATTTTTTACTCTCCCGTATCACGATTGCGGTCAAATTGCATTTGTCTGTTGGTGCTGCCGCTCCCTGTGAAGTGTCTTGAGATTTTGAGCGTGTGGTGGTTGGACCTGAAGGTCTTGCTTTCTGGGGACGTAGAAACGAAGTCTGGTCCAACTGTGGAAGAATTGCTGGAACAAATTTTGGAAAAGCGAAATCAAATGGACAACAAGCTTGCCAATTTGGAAGAAAGCCTCACTAAAATTATGAATCAATGTGCTCGGGTGGAAATTTTGGAAAGAACAGTTGAAGACGTTAAACGAACAGTTCAGCATCAACAGCAGCGACTAATTGATTTGGAAGACCGGGCACGGCGGAATAATATTATTGTATTTGGTGTCCCCGAGAGTGAAAACGAAACGCATGAGGACATCGAGCAGAAGGTTGTAAAAAATATCTTTTCTGACAAACTTGGCGTCATGGTCTCGTCAGTTGAAAGAATACATAGGCTTGGTCAAAAGAAACAGTCCGTGTTAGGCCTGTTATACTAAAATTGTACGTTTTCAATGGAAAGGTGGAAATCTTCAAGAACTGCAAAAAACTCAGAGGAACAAAAATCAGTGTTTCTGATGACTACTCGCCGGAAACAGTTGAAAAAAGAAGGCTACTTTGGAAAACGGCGCTGACTGAGAAAGGCGCCGGTGCAAAGGTCAACCTTGTTCACGATAAGCTTTTTAGATGCAGAGCATCTGATTCACTCGCCTTGTCCCTCCGGCGTCGTCGTCGTCGTTGTCGTCGGCGTTGTCCACCCCTCCCCCATTCTCCTCGCCGCGCCAGCTGCGCTCTCCGCCGCTCACCCCCTCTCCTCTCCGATAGCGAACACTCTCTCGCGAGGGGCATTGGATTGGATTCGATTGGATTGGATTGGATTGGCTTGGATTGGATTGGATTGGATTGGATTGGATTGGATTGGATTGGATTGGATTGGATTGGATGGGATTTGGATTGGATTGGATTAAAGTGGATTGTGTTGCGTCATAGCCGCGGAACGTTGCGTCATAGCCGCGGCAGACGCGCTGGGGCCGGCGCATGTGCAGTACTCTCTCTTCCGCGGTTTTCTCTCCTTCGGGCGCGCTTCGCATATAACCGGTGTGCCGTTCTCCGGCGAAGCAACATCCACGCTTGGCTCAAACACCTAGAGTCCACGCCGCTTTACAAGTACGCCAACGTCGTCATCGACTGGGACCGGCTTACGCAGTCCCCTCAACGTTATGCGCGCTATAAAACGCGGTCCCTTCGGCGTCCGCCTATGCGTCGCATCTACACAGGGGTTCCCGCGAGGGAAGGTGGGAGTTTTTTATCAATAGCATTGCTTATACATGGGATTTTAAGCAGAACGTGCGCGTGAGACTGCGCAACGAGTGGCCACTTGCTTCCGAAAAAGTTGACTGACGCGCAAGGCAGCCACAGATAGGATTACTTAACATAAATGCCCGAAGCGTTGTGAATAAGGTAGAACAACTTGAATACTTGTCATTGCTCCACGACGCGGAGCTAATTGCCATAACAGAAACGTGGTTGCACAGTGACGTTAAGGGCGAGGAAGTATTCCCAGGCAATTACAGTGTGATCCGCAAAGATAGAGCAACACGAGGTGGTGGCGTGGCACTATTAGTGAAGTAGCCACTCAGATATGAAACTGTGTCATCCATAAACGGGCATGAAAGTGCTTGGTGCAAACTGTTTCTTGATACCACCATTTTGATGGTGGGCGTTATCTATAGAACCCCCGGAAGCCCAGTTGAGTTTTTGTATGCTCTTGACCAGCACTTAAACACTATAAGGAATGCCAGAAGTAGAATTATTTTAGCAGGGGACTTTAATTTACCTGGTGTCGATTGGAATGCGAGAATTACGGGATCAGTTGAAAAGCCTAGCGCTGATACAATGTTAGAGATTATGCTTAAGCATAACCTTATTCAGGTGGTCAAAGAACCAACAAGGACACAGGGATAAAATAAATCTACGCTGGATTTGCTTTTCTTGACAGACGGAACCTTCATTTGTAATATCGACATACAGGATGGCATATCAGATCATAAAACCGTCGTTGCAACTTTAACTATGGGTAATATACAACTAGAAAGAAATCCCTCTGTACATGTGTATAATTTTAATCGTGCTGACGACACGTCAGTTACCGACTACTTAGAATGCGCTCTTGGTAATATCCCTGTCGAAGATGATATAAATAGTCTTTGGAAATACTTTGTGTCAGTTGTACGCGCCTGCTTAGAAAAATATGTGCCAAAGAAGGCCAAACGCATGGGAAGACGCAGCCCATGGGTAACCAGCAGAGGTCGGCGAACTCACTCATGAGTCCACTCACTCAGACTCATTTGGACTCAAACTCACGCGTGAGTTTGAGTTTGAGTGAGCGCGAGGCTAGTGTGGCATGGTGAGTTTGAGCTTGAGTGAGTTTGAGCCGAGTGATCCCGACTGAGTTTGAGTCCGATTGAGTTTCAGTATGCCTGAGACCTAGTGAATTCTGAGTCCATTTTGAGTTCTGAGTACATTTTGAGTTTGAGTCCATTTTGAGTTCTGAGTGCATTTTGAGTTCTGAGTACATTTTGAGTTTGAGTCCATTTTGAGTTTGAGTCCATTTTGAGTTTGAGTCCATTTTGAGTTCTGAGTACATTTTGAGTTTGAGTTCATTTTGATTTTGAGTCCATTTTGAGTTCTGAATACATTTTGAGTTTCATTACATTTTGAGTTTTGAGTGCATTTTCAGTTCTGAGTACATAGGAGTTTTGAGTCCATTTTGAGTTTGAGTACATATGAGTAGCCTAGCTGGCAGCTATGGTTGGCTGTTAAGTTTCATGCGTCACTGTGGGCTCGGAATTCAGGTTACCTGCGGGTACGGCACCAATCGCGATCTGCATGATCGGTTGGGAGGGAGGGGGTGTCTGATTTTTTTTAGTTTCTTGTTGAATTTTCATGGCCATAAGCACTTGCTGTATACCTAAATTTCGCGGCTGGGCGCGTGAGTGATAATTGACTGGTGAGGTCATAAAAAAGGGTTGTCTTAATTTTTCCTCCTGACGGGTCCACTAAGAGCGTGGGAAAGGGTGGTGGGAAAGCACACGGCGGCGCTGGCGTGCTGGTTGTTCGCCTGCTACTGTTAACGGCTTGATAGACTAGGGGTCACAAAGGAAGAGGGGAGAGCCGGGGGGAAATGGGGGCGGGGGCTGTCTTTTCTGCTGTTTCAAATGAATTAGCTGAATTGACTGGGCAGCACCCCTTAAGACAGAATAATGACCACATTAGATTGGGTGAAAAGTAAACTGATGAGGCTAAGGCGTGTAAGGTATCAAATGAAAGTCCGGATTAACGGAATCAAGCGGGGTAAATAAAAAATGCTTCCTCATTGTAGTCATCAGCCAGTCATAATTAGTCATAGATTGGGTTAAAATTCAAAATGACGCTGCGAGGGCATGTGGGGAATCAAATTCAAGGTCTCGATGAGGGGAATCATTCGGGACGAAAATGAGTTATGGATATATCATGACGTAGTTATGGTAAGTCATAGATTCGGTTAAAATTCAAGTTCACGACGCTAGGGCGTGTGGCGTATCAAATTAAAGGTCTGCATGAGGGTAATCACGTGCTTCCTGATTATTATCATGACATAGTCAAAATGGGTCATACATTAGGTTAAATTCACAGTGATGCCACTGGCTGTCCGGGGAATCAAATTTGAAGGTTCCGATAAGGGAAATCACGTGGGACAAAAATGTGGTAGGGCTATATCATGAGATTGTCATGGTTAGTCATTGATTGGTTTAATTTTAAATTGATTCCGCTAGGATGTGATGGGTATCAAATTAATGGTCTTGATGAGCGGAATCACGTGGGAGAAATACAAAAATGCTTCGTGGTTATAACCATTAGATTGTCATGGCGAGTCTTATATTGGGGTAAAATTCGAAGTGACCCCGCTAGGGAGTGTAGGGTATCAAATTTACGGTCTTGAAGAGGGGAATCACGTGGTACAAATAAAAAAAGGCTTCGTAGTTCGAATCATGAGATAGTCATTATGAGTCATAGATTGGGTTAAATTCAAGATGAGGCCGCTGAAGCATGTGGGGCATCAAATTGGAGGTTCCAGTTAGGGGAATCACGTCGGACACCTAAATAATGCGTCCTGGTTACAGTCATGAGAGTCATGGTTATTTTGACTGGTATGAATTCCATATGACCCTGCTAGGGTGTAGGGGGTATCAAATTAAAGGTCTCGTCGAGGGGGATCACGTGGGACAAATATAAAAATGCTTTCTGGTTATAATTATGAGGATATAAAAAAGGTATATAGCAAAATGTACACACTCTCTCTCACACTCACACTCACTCTCTGACTGTCTCAATCTCTGTGAGGCCATTTTTCTGAGTTCATTTTGAGTTTTGAGTACATTTTGAGTTTTGAGTCCATTTTGAGTTTTGAGTACATTTTGAGTTTGAGTACATTTTGAGTTTTGAGTACATTTTGAGTTTTGAGTTCACTTTGAGTTTGAGTACATTTTGAGTTTGGGTTCATTTTGAGTTTTGGGTCCATTTTGAGTTTTGAGTACATTTTGAGTTTTGAGTCCATTTTGAGTTTCGAGTTCACTTTGAGTTTGAGTACATTTTGAGTTTGAGTACATTTTGAGTTTTGAGTCCATTTTGAGTTTTGAGTCCATATTGAGTTTGAGTACATTTTGAGTTTTGATTACATTTTGAGTTTGAGTACATTTTGAGTTCTGAGTACATTTTGAGTTCTGAGTCCGAGTGAGTTCTGAGTTTTGCGCTCAATGTGAGTTTGAGTTTGAGTGAGCGCAGATGTGCTGCTCAGCATTGAGTCTGAGTTTGAGTGAGTGGTGATTCGAAAAAAAAATTGTGAGTGAGTTTGAGTGAGCCGCGCCAACTTTGCCGAGGTATGGTAACTAGGGACATCATCCATTTGAAGCGACGACTGAATCGTGCGCGTAAAAGGATGCCAAGGAGAAGTGAAGAAATAGCTACTCTCAGCACGCAACTCAGAAAAACTAAAAAGTGCAAAGGCGACCTTTTTTTCGACAACGCTTGTGGATTATATGCAAAACTCGCCTCAAAAATTCTGGACGTGATGATGATGTTAGGTTTTCTTGGCGCAAGGGCATCAAGGCCAAAGAGCGCCAGTACTATAGTGAAGGATTATTCAAGTGGGAATATAAAGTACAGAATATATAATAAAAGGTATCTCAAATTTCTGTTAAAAAAGAATTGGTGTAGAGGGCCAAGTAAAAACAATTGTCACTATGTCAGGAATTTTCTACGTGCACCCCTTGCCACTGTCTTTTCGGTAGCAGTGAGAGGCCCTACCGGGGTTCTAGCGTGCGATGGTGGCTCGGGTCACGGGTGATATGACACATACCTAAAAAATCTACGTCTGAGAGGTACTTAAAACACGGTTAACAGAGAAAAATGGCTCGTCTGATAAAAACAGCAATGGGTGTTGAGGGATCATGCGTGTGTACAATTCTGGAAAATGGAGCTTTCTTTGCGGTTCAAGTAGTTTGCATTCCACCAGTACGTGAATGACTGATAGCGACCCTCCACACCTCAAGCAGCGTGGCTGTTCTGTTCCTTTCAATAGGTACGCATGTGTAGCATGGGTATGGCCTATGCGCAGTCTACAGAGAGTAAACCTCTGATCCTGTCCCGTTTTTCAGGGATCGATCTACCTAACTTGGTTTTTTACCATGTGCAATTTGTTTGCTATTTGCCTATTCCAATCTTCCTGCCATTGGTCGCGCAGCCTCTTACGTACGTACGCTTTAAGATCCTCGTACGGGACGCTTTGAATATCTAGGTCACTCCGAAGAGCTGCAGTTACAGCATTCCTGTCTGCTTGCTCATTTCCGGCTATGCCGCAGTGACCTGGGACCCAACAGACTGTGATTTCAAGTTTTTGTTTGTGGGCTGAACACAGTAGTTTTAGCAATGATTAAAGACTTGGATTTTTTTTTGTAACTTTCCTGACACTAAAGCCTGCACTGCACTTTGAGAATCAGTGAATATCACTGACTTTTGGATATTGTTCTGAATAATATATCCTACAGCCAATACAAGGCCGTGTGTTTTCAGCAGTGAATATAGATGTGGCTTTAGGCATAGTCTTTGACGAGGAAAAGTTTGGACCATGTGCAGCACATGATACTGCACCAGCTGACTTGGAAGCATCTGTGTAGAACTCAGATGCTCTGTACTTGTTCTGCAAAAGCAAAAAATGCTGCATAATTAATTCATTTGGAGCCGTTCTTTTGTCAATCTTCATAAAAGAGAGATCACAAGAGATAGGGCACAGATCCCATGGAGGGGACAACGGTCAGCAAAGCTGGTTTTTCTGAGCGTCAGTGAAGGATATTCCCAGGCCTGTGGCCAGTGCCCTCACCGACCAGAAGAAATGGCTCAGCCAGGCAGGTCGCTTTTCAAAGAGCTTGAGTGCCTGGTTACCTAGAGTGCTGTTAGGGTGTCCCGTCAAGGATGTCACTTTTAGAGCATAATTCAACCCAGTGTACTTCCGCTGTGTTTCAAGAGACCACTGATTGGCTACCACATACAGGCTTAAAACAGGGCTTGTTCGGAAAGCGCCTGTAGCCAGACGAAGGCCAAGATGGTAGACAGGGTCTAGCATCTTTTAGTGCTGTTCTCCGCGGCGGATTGATAAACAAGACACCCGTAGTCGATTCGGGACCTCACAAGGCTATTGAATAAGATAATAGGCACTTTGTGTCAGTACCCCAAGACTGGTGTGAGAGGACTTCCAGGATCCTGACTGTATCCAAACATTTAACTCTAAGGCGTTTGAGGTGTGCAATGAATGAACGTTTGTCATCAAGCATAACCCCAAGGAACTTGTGCTCCTTTTTTACCGCTATGGGTGTTTCATTGAGTGTAATAACGGGATCTGGGTGGATACCACGCTGCCTAGAGAAGACCACACACGTGCTTTTTTCTGGGTTAAAACAGAAGCCATTCTCATCTGCCCATTTTGTAAGTTGTTTGCAGCTAGTTGGATTTGCCTCTCACAAATGGACATATTACATGATTTAAAGGCAATATGCACATCATCAACATATAGTGAGTAGGATATGGAGCGAGGCAGTGCAGTTCCTAAGGAATTCATTTTAACAATAAAAAGGGTGCAGCTAAGCACACCACCCTGCGGCACTCCATTTTCTTGGACGAACGTCTTCGAGAGGACGTTTCCAACCCTAACCTGAAAGGTGCGCTCCGAAAGGTAATCTTTCAAAACTGTTCAGCATGTTTCCGCCAAACTCCAAGGCGGCGCAGATCACAAAAGAATACCATAACGCCAGGCTGTGTCATAAGCTTTCTGGAGGTCAAAGAAAACTGATAAACAATGCTGCTTATGAACAAATGCATCCCTGATGTAGGATTCAATAGCCACTAGGTGGTCTGCTGTAGATCTACCAGAGCGAAAACCCCGCCTGGCGATTGTCTATAATACCATGGTACTCAAGAAAGTAGATAAGGCGACGGTTAATCATTTTTTCGAAGACCTTGCATAAGCAACTGGTCCAAAGCGAACCGGTCTAAAACTAGTTGCAAGTGATGGATCTTTCCCCTCCTTTAGAATCGGCACCACAATAGCTTCTTTCCACACTTTTGGAAACTGTCCTGCACGCCAGATCTTGTTAAACAACAGTAAGAGCGCTTCTAGCGTGTCGTGGTGCAGGTGCTTAATCATGGTATATGTTATTCGGTCTCGCCCTGGTGATGATTTACCACAGAGTAGTGAGCGCAAACTTTAAGCTCCTGCATAGTGAAGGGGCAATTATACCCTATCTCAGACTGCCGTTTGTCGCGTACGAATCTTCCGTTCCTTTGCATTCTTGTGTCTCAGGAAGTTATTTGAATAGTGAGCTGAGCTTGATACATACTCAAAATGCTTGCCTAGGGCATTCGCTTGGTCTTGTAAAGTGTCTCCCCTTGTGCTGACCTAAGGGTGCGTAAGAGTGTTACTTCCTCGGAGTGCTTTGATTCTCCTCCATACTTTCAGCGTGTCAGTATATGATGTGATTGATGACACAAAACGATTCCAGCTTTCTCTCTTCGCAATACGCCGTATCCTTCTGCCATTGGCCTTTGCCCGCTTGAAACGTACCAAGTTTTCAGTCGTTGGGCACCTACGCAAGACACCCCATGCCTTATTCTGTTCCTTACGGGCCTGCCTGCAATCATCATTCCACCAAGGTTTTGGCTTAGTAATCCTACTAGAAGAAGTCTGGGGGATGGACTTCATTGCAGCTTCAATTATATGGGTGGTCAGAGTTTTCAGCAGCTTCTCGTCAATACCAAGGTTGTCAATAAGTGTATAGTGACACTCAGAGAGCTCTTTGAATTTTTTTCCAATCTGCGGCCATCCTCCTTGAACTTTTGTGGGCATGGACTGTTGTCTTGTTTATTGTCTAAAAGCTTGAGGATTACAGGAAAGTGGTCACTTCCGTACAGGTTATTAATGACCTTCCACTCGAGTGCTGGAAACAGAACTGGAGAGGCTATGGCGAGATCTATGCAGGAGTACGTGGCATTGTGTGGTGTTATAATATGTTGGGTCTTTCTTGTTAAGTATGCACGCTCCAGATGATAGCAGAAACTTTTCAAAGAGGCGTCCTCTAACATCTGTGCGTGCAGAACCCCAGAGTGGGGTGGTGAGCATTACAATCCCCAACTAGCAGATACGGCTCTGGCAGCTGATCAACTAATGTTTCAAACTCCATACTGGAGAGCCTGTGGTCTGGAGGTATGTACAGTGAGCATACTGTTACCAGTTTATTAAAGATAAGGGCTCGTATGGCTACAGCCTCTAAAGTGGTCTGTAGCGGTTAAGAACTGGCATGGCACTGATTTTTGCACGATAATCGCAACTCCTCCAGAGGGGTGCATGCAGCCATCTCTATCTTTCCTAAATACTGAGTAGTTCTTTAAGAAGAAGTTTGTTTGGTTCGTCCTCAAGTGTGTCTCCTGGAGACACATAATACTTATTTGGTGTTGTGACAGCAATCCATAGATATCGTCAAGTTTTTCAGGAGGCCTCTGCAGTTCCATTGGACTACATTATCAGTTACCATCAGCTTATGCTGAACAAGGATTAAGGAAGTGCCATGCTGTCGCCCTCCCAGGCTCAAGACACCTTCCCAGGAGCCTGACCCTAGGTGTCTTTTGCTTTGGAACGGTCAAGCGACGTGCCGCGCCACTATCGGAGTACCGCGCAACGGAGGGCTTGGCGTTGTGTCCATGGCTTCTTGCGAAGCCTCGTCAGCAGGGCTAGGTGGCTGGGTTGCGGCAGCCTGCCTCTCAGCAGGGACCGGCACTGCAGTGCCAGGCCTAGCGTTGGCATCAAGGGGTGCTGGGGCAGCCCTTGACGCTTCTTTTTGTGGCATGTGCAGTGGCCTTAGCCACCGGCACTGAAGGGGCTTGGGGCGTCCCTTGGGGCCTCACTGGGAGGGTTCCAAGGGGAACTCGAACCGAGTGTAGCGCCGCCCCCCGTCGCGCTACATCGGCAAAGCTAGTTGTGTGTCAGGAACAGTCTCTGTCGTGCTTCCCCTAAAGGTAATGTTTTCCTTACTACTTCAAGAGCAATTATTTCTTTTTCTTTCTTCCATTGTGGGGCACAACCGCGAGTACGCGGCGTGCTCTCCCTTGCAGATTACACAGTGTAGTGGAGCTTCACAGGTGTCAGACGAGTGGTCGGGGAGGCTACACTTAGGACATGCTGTCTTGCCCCGGCAGCTCAATGAAACCATGGCCAAATCTTTGGCATTTATAGCCAGCGTCCGGGGGTTTGGAATATACAAGCGACAGGGATTTAACGTAGCCTGCCTCAACAGACCTCGGGGCAGTACACTGGTCGAGAATGTGAGGGATTACATGCTTGGTCGGAAATCTCCTTCCCATCTCTACGTATTTTGATTCGTTGAACATTTACAACATTCTGGCCCTCGAACCCCCTCCAGGAGTTCTTGCTCAGACAAGTTCAGAAAGTCTTCATCAGAGATAACACCTCTGGTAGTGTTCATGGATCGGGTGGGGACTGATGCTCACAGGATTGTTCACCAACAGTGGTTATTTTGCGTCAACTTGGCACACTGAGCTGCGTCTTGTACTTCTAAGAGAAGGTCACCGCTTTCCCAACTTGCTTACTTTATAGCCACCGCCTAGTTCACTTGTTAGAACTTTGGCTACCAAGAATGGTGACAGACGTCTCATTGACATGCCTTCTTTTTCACATGTGCATGACGTGGAACTTAGGAAATTTTCTGGCTTTTTTAGGAGTGGAAAAACTGCTGGACTGCTTCGTTGCGCCCCCGTTTCGAAGGACGATCATGGGATGCAGAAAATCTTGTTGCCATAACAAGTGAAATCAATTCAGCAGCTATGCTGGCCGCCCCACCACCGAGCCCAACCTGGGAACGCACTAAATGCGCGTTAGCCATACATAGCTGCTATAACCCTGTTTAAGTCCTCAAGGTTGATTCCTTACCCAGGGTTAACCCTCGCCTCCTGGAAATGTATGGAGATGAAGAAAGAGAAGAGATGACAGGACAGGGGTAGCAAAGAGGACAGGAAGGTGAAAGAGCTAAGAGGGAGGCAGGAAAAGGCGACTGGCTGGTTCCCCCCCCGGGCGGGGTCAGACCGGGGGCACCCGTCTGCGAGAAGCAGGGGCCAAAGTGGCGTGTTGCCTTTACCGGGGGGCCGTGAAGGTCCAAAACAACCCCGGCTTTGGCTCAGCCACCAGGATTCCCCTTTTCCCCGGACACGGCTCAGCCACGCACAGCCGGGGCGTGGGTGGGTCCAGCCCACATGTGCTCGGTCCGTGGTGTTGCAAGACACCAAGTGCCTACGGCAGTAGGCACCCCTGCGGAAGCTCGGCACCGTGGTGGCGCTACTCACCATAACAACCATTGAGTACACAAGGTGCCCCCTGCGGGGAAAAATTCTGGACGTACTTATCGGGATTCTAAGCGCGACATTAATGAAATCAAGGTAAACGGAAGCGTCTGTAGTGGGCCAGATTTGATCGCTCACGCTTTTAACAGTATGTTTAATTCGGTATTTACTCCTAGCAGTAATAGGCGCCCCTCAGATACGACTGATGCTTTGTCAGTGTGTGCAGATACTAACGATATCGACATTTCCCGAGATGGCATTGTAGCGTTGTTGCTGAAGCTGGATACCAAAAAATCTTGTGGTCCCGATGAAATACCCAATCAGTTCCTGAGGCGCTATTGCGAATGGATATCCCATTTCTTGTTGAGAATTTTTTGCGGTGTCATTGCGTACTGGAGGTGTACCCGAAGACTGGCTCCTTGCTCGCATTGTACCTGTTTTCAAAGCGGGCAATAAGTTATTGCCGGAAAATTATAGACCAATTTCCATTACATGCGCAGCGTGTAAAATGTTAGACAATATAATATCGAAACATCTAGGTTGAATACATTGAAACTAACAACTTATTCTACGGAAAACAGCATGGTTTTCGCCGACGCTTGTCGACAGTAACGCAGCTTTTTGAAGTGTCACATGCGTTCGGCCTTGCAATTAACAACAAGGAGCAAATCGATGTAATAGGTCCCATGTGTTCGGCCTTGCAATTAACAACAAGGAGCAAATCGATTTTTCAAAGGCTTTTGATCGGGTTATCACACTAAACTTCTTGAGAAATTATATAAACTTGGAGTTAACAAGCAAATCGTGAAATGATTCACGCGTACCTTACCAATAGAAAACAGTATGTCCAAATAGCTGGTGAAACGATCATCTCTTTTGCCGGTTTTGTCGGGTGTGCCGCAAGGGGTCGGTTTTAGGACCAATTTTGTTTCTTTTATATGTTAATGACATTGCTAATGACATTGATTCTAAGATTGAACTACGTCCTATTTGCGGATGATTGCCTCATTTATTGTCGCGTCAAGAATGTTCAAGATCAAGTGCTGTTAAACGAAAGCCGTCAAAAAATTTACGACTGGTGTGTTACATGTGACATGAACATTAATTTTGATAAATCGGCTTACATGACTGTATCTAGCAAGAAAACCCCGTTGCCTTTTACTTACACAATAAACAATATTCCACTTCAGCATGCAGTAAGCTTAAGTATCTCGGGGTCACAATAACGAACAATTTGAACTGGAACGAGCACATTGATAACATCTGCGGATCTGCTCAACGCAAACTCGGTCTGTTAAGGCGAAAGTTAAAAGATGCTACACCTGAGGTCAAGCTCAGGCGTACCAATCAATTATACGGCCGACACTGGAGTACGCTAGTATAGTGTGGGATCCGCACAAAGTGGGTTTGATAAACAAATTGGAACGGATTCAAGGCTAGCCGCAAGGTTATCTTCGGTGCGTGCCGAAGAACGCAGTCTGTATCTGCACTATTATCTCGTGCCGGTTTTGCCCGAACTCTCCACGCGCAGAAAAATAGCTAGGCTGAAATTCTTGTACCAACTGTATAATAATAAATTCAACTTGATTCCAGGCTATACTTGTACCCCCCAGGGCGCGTGTCGCCATGAAACAGGTCACTCTCATGCTGTGATGCCGTATGTGCCACGCGTTGATGTCTTCAAATTTTCCTTTCTTGTAAAACTATAGTTGAGTGGAACAACCTTGATGCAGATGTATTTATTGGACACACCCACGACTGAATCATTTGAGCCTAAGCTGTAATTGTGCGTTCTCTGAATGCATTGCTTGTCTATCGCGGAACTGGCGTTACATGTTTGTGGAAAATTATTTTCCTCCCACCTCTGTAACAGCCCGCAAGGGGCTAACAGTATTGGAAATAAATAAATAAATAAACTGTTCAACAGGTGTATAGTTGCGTAAGAAGAAAAAGGAGACACTTTTGTTTAATAAAACGCTATTAAGGAACCTACGAGGTGCAAACATAAGCAGGCATGTATCAGTAGATTATAGCGGCGAGGTTTCAAGCATGCGGTGAATGACAGCCACAGCTGTTTGATAACGTCGAGAATAACACAACCAAGAAAACAGAACCACTGCCCTGTGCAGTTTTCAGTACTATTATTCGTGACTTGACGAATTGTGCTAGAATAATCGCGCAGGAATTTTCTATCACAATCATTTAAGCATTATTATGGCCGCGGCCCAGATTATTTGCCCACAGTATGATTATGAGCTCAGATATGGCAGCGGCCGCTTTCGTGCTCAAGTTATGGTAGGCGTTTACATAAACTCATAGCCACCTACTGCCTCGGAAATCGAATAAAGCCCCCAAAAATAAATAAGTAATGCCTCCTGACACAGCTCTTGGCCAGTACTCAACCCATATTATGAAGAGTTCAGAGACTTAAAAGTGGATCTGCGGTCTTCTATGTTGCATAACCTTCTATAACATCAAATGAATATAAAAAAACAATGATGTGTTTCGGGATTCCTTTGTAAAATGGGCTCAAATGGCAAACACGCACCTCGCTTCACTTCCTAATCGAATTTTACGGATTTCGGGTACTGTGTAACTACATTACGTAACTACACCACGGACCTAAAGTGGCAGCAGGTATATATAGTGTAACGTCCGTTCGAATGCAAAATCGGCCCTTCCGCTGCAAGCGAAACTACATGTCCGTACATCCTGTGCGTGCATAATTGACTCCAAAGCTGCATCATCTGGAGGCACCTTGGGATTTGAAGATACAAAGCCTGATTTCTTGAAACCAAATGCGCGACCTGCTTCCCGTCGCATTTATCCTCTTCGCACTCATCTGATGCAGGCCGTTGACAGCGAACTCTTATCACCCTTGCAATAGGCCAGATTTAAAGAAGAGAGTGGGGAAAAATCTCCGAGGCGTCGTTCCAGGAATTCGAGCCTCCCAATCTCCCTAAATCCCTGCTCACCCATCAGCCTCCGAAACGACCATGGGTTTATCTCTGGGCGCGGGTGGGCTCTACAACATCTCGGCTCTATTTCGCATTTAGTAGATCTCAATGTCTTCTCCGGCATAACGACTAAAGAGAAGTTTGCGCGATGCCCCTTTAAGGCTGCCTGTAAATGAAAGGTTGTACCGATTCATGTTTTTTTATTTCAACGACTTCCTAGTGTTGATTGATTGATTGTAGGGTTTAACGCGCCGACGCAACGCAGGCGATGAGGCGCGCCGTAGTGGACGGCTCCGGATTAATTTTGACCACCTGGGGATCTTTAACGTGCGCCGAAATCTCGGACACACGGGTGTTTTTGCTTTTCGCCTCCATCAGAAAAGCGGCCGCCGCGGCCGGGAATCGAACCCGCGACCTCATGCTCAGCAGCGCAACGCCTTAGCCGACTTCCTAGTGTTCCGTGAGCGTTGGCTATTGCACCGGCAACGACATTCTACATATGAGAACTGGTACGTGATACCGCGCAAAAATTATCACGTAGGTTTTAGTTTGCCGTATTTAGAGCAAATCATTTGTTATGAAATCGCACGAAAAAGAAACTGTATAGCAACAAAGCTGTTTGTGCACTTTGATTCCCCAAGCAGTAACTACGAAGGCAACCAGTGGGTATAACCGGGACGTGCCGTGTTCTCGAATTTAAATTTTTTTATATCTATCGGTTAATTTTACCTTTTTTCCCTATTCAAAATTTTCATGCTTACTTGGCGTGTCAAGTTATGCGTATTTGCTCTACTAACATGGCAAGTCAATTAAATATCGCTCTTCAGCTTTTTCCACAAACTGGCCATATCGACTTGAAGCGTCTTTTGGTTCTACTTCAGCCATGTCCTGTGCTTTCGGCTCATCAATTTTGCCTATGAGGGTATGTATTGTGGCGGATGTTAGCGCTGACCGTAAAGGAGGATGTCGGCAAAATGTTCTTTCGTCCATAGATGTTTTCTTTTCACCACGAGTCTTTTGTTCTTTTGCAATAATGCGCTCTATGTCAAACTTTATGTTTTGATGATGATGACAATGCCCTCAAAGTTTTTTAGCACGTACCCACGAGGGGGGATAGGCCAGGGCTTTCCCTCTTCCACTCTCTATTTTCTCCCCGTGCATGCGCGTGTGTTGAGTGTCATCTTTCTTAAATCTCAGCCATTTCACCGGCAGCTGGCCCGGAAAATAGCCCCTGGAGGATGAACAACAGGACCATGTCACTTAGTAGCGAAGTTCGTCTTGAAAGGCGGAAATTTGTTACGCGCGCTTAAAGGGGCCCTGAAAGGCATTTTGAGCACACTAAATGAACTAGCGCAATCGCTAGATTGGGTCGCCAACGTCACCTGTGCCAAGTATTACTCTTTTACGCGCAGCGGAAAGCTCACACTTTTGTTGCAAAGTTTGTCGCTTTTTTCTCACTCTTTCCTTCGTGTTTTTGGACGCCGCCATCTTCACATGTCTACATCATCGATTCCCAGATGTTCGTCATGAGCTAGACATCCTGCTATTGGGCGGCTTTTTCACGCACTTCCGGCAAAGAGATTAGTCGTCTGCTCAGCGTCGGCTCGCCGGCTGATCTGCCAGCGGAGTGCCGGAGTGCTTTGACATTTTACGACAAACGAAACAAGTGTAAACAAACGCTTAACCGTTTGTGTTGAATGCAACACGGCCATAACACGACGTGGATTTTATCTTACGTGAGTACGTACCATAAAGAAAGTCCCGTGGCACTTCTTTGGTGCAATCGCAGAGAACGCCCTGAGCCGAATGCCCGGGTTTGACGCGTACATTTTATTCAACTTCAAAACAATCCAGAGATGCGTTTCGAACGAACGCAACGTCACAACATGCGTTGCAAGTCTGAACCGCGATTGACAGACGATGAGTTGCCTCCTCCTGCCCGTCGTAAATTCGGCACTCACCTCACACCCGGCTTGCGGGGACGAGCAGCAAGTCACAACTCTGGCGCGCAAGCGAGAAGGCTTTTAGCCAGGCACACTGCACATACCCCATGCGAGGTTGAGTGGTACGTCGTTCGAGAAAGATAATCCAGACCATGGGAAGCACTATCCACCCGCAGAAGTACAATGTCGCATTTCATCGCGAAACGAACGCGTCCACAACACACAGGAGGCGATGCACACACACACACACAGCTTCGGTCGCTGCATTGGCTTAGCTGCAAGCTTCGTTCGGACAATCAGCGATGCTACGACGATACAGAGCTGCGTGAGGACGACGTGCTAACCACTTCACGTATTTAAAAACACAGGGGCAAAGAACTAGGTTCATCGGAAGCAAAAAATCTTTCCTCCATTATAGTGCCTGAAATATACTGGCTAGTGTGCCGAGGGCGGGCTCCAGGCGGGCGCCGGGAGCGATGTACGCGGCCGTCTGCCGCTTGGGGCGCTGCCGTGCGGGAGTGTGCGCGTTCATCCGGCCCGAGCAGATCGCGCGGTTACCTCCGAGCTGCGTAGCAGACGGCAGCGGCAGAACTTTCCATTCCCGCTTGCGACGAAAGCGAGCGAAAGCGACGGGAATTCTGTCGTTGATTTGATTGTAGGGTTTAACGCGCCGACGCAACGAAGGCGATGAGGCGCGCCGTAGTGGAGGGCTCCGGATTAATTTTGACCACCTGGGGATCTTTAACGTGCGCCGAAATCTCGTACACACGGGCGTTTTTGCTTTTCGCTTCCATCAGAAAAGCGGCCGCCGCGGCCGGGAAACGAACCCGCGACCTCGTGCTCAGCAGCGCAACGCCTTAGCCACTGAGCCACCGCGGCGGGTCGGGAATTCTGTCGCGCAACCAAAATTTGTCCCGACCATTCGACAAAAACGATCGTCGCGCGACAAAGCGACGGAATTCCTGCCGCTCTCACTCGCTTTCGTCGCAAGTGCGAACGGGCCTTTATGCGCAATCTCCGCCCCACATAAAACAAGCTCTTGCTTGTCGCCTGAGCATACGGTTGATATCTGACTACGTTACACTGTGCTTGCCAGTGTATTTAAACGATGTCACTAGGTTTGAAACGTACGCGCTCGGCGTGCAGCTTTGTAAACGCAAGCGGTTTCACATACGCACGCTATTTTGCTGCTAATAGAGTTTTAGTACAGCGTTTGTGGCCTTTACATACGCTAAACGCTAAATTTTTGCGTCCCGCTACGTGACACCGCGATGGGAGTTTTAGTAGAGCGTCTCATCAGTTTCGCGTAGCGACACACTAATGCATACGGCGCCATCTGTCAAATGTTTTCCGAAATGTCTCGCCGGCTGATCTGCTAGCGGAGTGCCGGAGTGTTTGGACATTTTACGACTATCCAAACAAGTGCAAACAAACGCTTTCCCGTCAGTGTTGAATGCAACACATGGGTGCAGCTTGTCAGAACACGGGTTCTCGCATAGAGTTATTTGTATGAAACTCTATGGGTTCTCGCTGATCGAGTGCAGCGTTGGTTTGCTCTTCGCCTTCACGTTCATCGCCGCTGATAAAGCGATCCGATCCGGCGCGTTTTGTGCACGGGTTTTGTGTCGGTTGAAAATGTCTTTTTTCACATGCCGCCGGTAGTAGGAATTACAACCACCGCAAAATAACACCCGGCACCAGCGGGGCCACATCTGAGACCGCGCTTTTTGGATAAACAGTGCGCGGTGCACCAAAGGGAACGAGCGCACGATTCTCCCCACGCGGCTGCGAGTTCGCCGCCGACACCAACTGCAGCTACGTGCACCGCGAAAGGGCAAGGCCAGGCCGCACACATGCGGCCAGGTCATTCGTTCGCTTTTCCAGCCTGTGTCCATGGTGTCTACAGAGATGAAAAAGCCGAAAGAGCTGGCCCGTAGCAGACGGCAGTCTGTGGGAGCGCAATAGCGGAAGTACGTCACCGCTGAGGAGCGGAGCATCATGGGAGGGGAGGCCAACAGCGAAGAAACAGTTGAAAGGAGGAGGAAATACGGCGCGACGA
Source organism: Haemaphysalis longicornis (assembly GCA_013339765.2). Lineage (NCBI taxonomy): Eukaryota > Metazoa > Arthropoda > Arachnida > Ixodida > Ixodidae > Haemaphysalis > Haemaphysalis longicornis. The sequence goes on from CM023449.1 coordinate 29,329,520, forward strand.
TAATTCGCGGTTTTTGATTTACGATTTCTCAGCTAATACTCATCGCTTTAACAAAATTCTTGCAGGAGGAGATTGCTAATACATTGCTTTATTTGGTTACATGTACATCCATGCATCGGCGGAAGGCATTTCAGGACCCCTTTAAAGCGAAACTTCGAGAACTGGTTAGATGAAGCCGGATAACATGTGCGCTAAAAGTGCGGGTTAAACTGCGAATAAGGAACAATAAAGAATGGTGACAGGGTATAAAGCAATTTAATTGATTACCCGCTGCAGTTTTGGTTCACTGTGCTGCCGCCAATACCGCAACCTGTTCACCTTGGATCTATGGGTAGTGCATTGGCGCGGGAACTGCCCGTGTAAGAGCAAAATATCGCCCGAGTTCAGATCAAGCAAAAAATTTAGTTCACGTCCGGAAAGTTCTTTCCCGTCTGCCGTTTTTCATAAATGCATTAAATGAGCATACAAACTGAGCTACGAAAGCGGTGTAGTTAACAGCGCCTTGAAAACAGCTTTCTCCACTGGAGAACGTTAGAATACATCAGAATTACAATCAGAATCTGAAAGAATGTTGTTCTTGGGATGAAACGCTTACAGAAATTATGTCATAAAACGCTTACAAATATCATGTTATACTAGGGATCTATGCTCATAGGCTGAGTGGGTACCTCCTGTGGCAGTAAACGCAGAATTATTAGAGAGTTTTAGCATAGCGTGCTCCGTCTGCTAACGCTACGGCGGCGGGTAGCGGGGCCCGACTGGGGAGAGCAAATTCGTCACGGTGGGGTGGATTAGTTCCGCGCGGCCTGCCTTCGCCATGCCCGCTCTTTCCCTCCGCTGAGGGGCAACCTCCTCGCACTCCCCGCGCGCGCATGCGCAGTCCGGTCCCGCTACCCGCTAACCTTAGCGTAGCGTACGGGAGCCGCTATGCTAAAACTCTCTATTATTCACGGGACCAAACCTTGGTTGCCAAAACACTATTTCACATATACCAGACAAGGCCAGGAGAATCCGAGGGAAAGAACACCACATTTAAAAGAAAATAAGAAATAGGCAAGAGAAACAAAATGCAATACCTATTCATAGCCGCAGTTAGCAGGTTGTTGAAAATCAAGCGAGAAAAAAGAAAAAAGCACAATATGGAGCGACATCTATATTTAACAGAAGTACAACAAAAGCAATGATGAAGTATTTTCTGAAGAAAATAATATATTTAATGTATATTCTTGACAGGGAGCTACAAATTCAAAACAGCCTAAGAAATAAAAAAAGTGCACCATAAGTATACAGAAGGTGACATGAATGTAAGAAAAAACTCGTTATTTTTTACAATTGGCGATGTAAGCATGGTGCCGCCTTTAATTACAGTTGCATCCAAAAGAGGTTAGCTGTTTGCTAAGCACATGGTGCCAACTAGAACTCCTGGACATCCTCGTTGCAGTTGACTTGACTTGATTTGATTGATTGTAGGGTTCAACGCGCCGACGCAACGCAGGCGATGAGGCGCGCCGTAGTGGAGGGCTCCGGATTAATTTTGACCACCTGGGGATCTTTAACGTGCGCCGAAATCTCGTACACACGGGCGTTTTTGCTTTTCGCCTCCATCAGAAAAGCGGCCGCCGCGGCCGGGAATCAAACCCGCGACCTCGTGCTCAGCAGCGCAACGCCTTAGGTTGCAGTTGACTGTCGCGCTAAGAAAACACTACGTATACGTCTACCAGGATGTCTATATTTCTTAGTGTTTGAGGCGGATCCGAGAGCAAGCTAAACCAAAAGGTACAGATTATACATGTAAGTGTCAAAGAGAGAAACAAAAAGCACATAAGCTATTTTTTGGCGCACGCCGTGCGCCAAAAAATAGCTTATGTGCTTTTTTTCTTTTGTCCACATTTTTCTTTTGTCCAGATTGAATCTGGACAAAAGAAAAATGCGGCTAGGCGCCCTGAGAAGCAAAGCTGGAGTCCAACCGGCCAAGGTCGTGATTTATTGCTCCGCCAGCGCATACGGCTATTGCCAACGCATTCTTGGTCTTCATGGCTGCGGGTGCTATGACAGCGTTTCATAGGCCGGGCTCCGCTTGCACGGGCATTCAATATCATAGGCCGAGATTACGAACTGAACTATATGAAGGCTACCTTTGGCCTTTTGTTGACTCCATCTAAGGTATAAAAAGTTCGGTTGCACCCTTTATTTTTTATTCACACACTTTTTTCGGCGATGTGGAATATTTTGTTGGTTGCAGTTGCTCTTTACAGAACTCGTGACTGGTGGCTCTCTGGAGGTTACCCGTACGCAAACACGAACACAGCTCTTGACCGGTATCTGTTATTCAACCTGCGTGGTATTCTACAGGCTTAATCGACTTGTTTCGCACATATCGCCATATTTTCGTCACACAGGATGGCATTCACAAGACTGCCGTCAATGTGCAATATGCCCGTTCGGTCTATGTCATTTCCGCGCATGCCATTTTTACTACGTAACGCTACCCCGAATTCTCACAGTTTCGTCGACACCGTGTTAGAACCACCCTTACGTGTACGCCTACGTGGGCGATATTACGGGGGGGGGGGGGCGGAGAGGGGGCTGCTTTGTTGAAGAGCACCTGCAGTATCACCGCCTAGCCTTCTAGTGTCACTGCTCATGGCATTGTCATCACCCACTTGAAGAGCGAGCATGGTGTCTCTGCTCTGGACTTCTTTGGCCATCATTTAAACACCACTGGCAATCGCCCACCGGCGCTGGCCACCAATAATTTCCCCGAAACCACTTCTGCTGAACGTAACTTGGACGGTATTCTCGTAATTGTCCGTTTTGAAGACATCCCTTTTGCGTCCCTTTCATCGTGACGTACTTCTGGTTAAGCCGAGGGCCTTTGATAATACCGTAACTGTTTTTGCAAACGCATTCTAACGAACTGAAACCATGTAAAACTATCTTTTCTGCGTTTCTTTGAACGTGTTTTGAAAATGTAATCGCGATGAGATTTTTTATGACGACGTTGAGAATTTTAAAGGCAAGGGGACGAGCGTCCAAAGATGGCAGCTGCAGCCAGCTGTATCCTGTGACAGTAAAGTGTAAACAATGCTACGGCTACTCAGTTTTGTAGCGTAAGGTACACTGGCCGAGGTTGAGCAGTTTCGCGTGGACCTTGAAGGGCCGCGCTGCGCAAGCACGAGCAGCATTGCATTGGATTGGATTTGATTTCGATTGGATTGGATACATTAAATTGGATTGTATTGGATCGAATTCAATTGGAGTACGGGTGTCTAGAGAATTGGGTCTGCACATTTGCCGGTCTGCGCATTCCAGAGGAGTGACGTCATAGCCACGGCAGACACACTGGCGCCGGCGCGTGCCCAGCTGTGCGCCTTCGTTGTGCAGTATCGAAATCTGACGGTGAGAGAGAGAGAGAGGAGAGAGAGAGAGAGAGAGAGAGAGAGAGAGAGAGAGAGAGAGAGAGAGAGAGAGAGAGAGAGAGAGAGAGAGAGAGTTAATGCCAGAGCCGCTTGATAGCCGTTTCGCGTAGCTCCTGGAGAGCCGTGCTGCTCATGCGCGAGGAGCAGTGACTGGACTGGACTGGATTGCATTGGAAATCGTTTTAGCAGCAGTAAGCATGATAACCAGCTAATCCTAGACCACAAGGAAACCTAAGAATAACTAGTTGAGCCTTAGCTCACGCTACGTATATCCTGGCATAGCCGAGCTAAGCCACTGCTATTTTTTTTTATTGCTCTTGGTCCCCGTTTCAAGGGCAGTGACCGTGACCGTGCATCAAAAAAGCCCTCCCGTTACGTATTTCTGCATCGACCCACTTTCGGCATGCTGACGCTACGTTTTCCGAGAACCTGGAATGGTGTGTTACACCGTTGACATTTTCGTTGTACTCTACAAGTGAAAAAAAAAGTGTAAGTGGTGAGGGTTTTCATTTCTTGACGACTAACCTGTTGCGCGTGAAGCCTACGAACGTTAAGCTGGTATGCGTATTCGTCAAGTACCAATAAACTGTTGTAAATTTCATGTCGAGTGTTTGTGTAATTGCGGTCGTCCGCTCGACAGCTATTGAGCTCGCAGATGATCGTTTATTTCACTGCGTGATGGAGACGGCGCGGATACGCCGGCTCACGGAGGGAGCTGCGACAGCGATATCGTTTCTTCACCAGCGACCACTAAAGCCACCGGTAGCGAAGAAACAAAGGGTAGATATTGCTTGGTCCTCGACACTGAGCCCACGCTGCAGCCGGCTACGTTCGTCCCAGAGCTCGAAGCAAAGACATCGGAAAGTCATCTTCGAGAGGCGGAGATGCTTCTGTTGGCATTTCGAATGAGTCTACATTACTTCTCGACAGCCTGTTCCGCCGGCGAGCCAACAAGGCGATCACCGGGAAATTTACGATTGACCTTCATCTTTTTTAAATTCAAATCATCTGCTCCGCCGCGCTTGCGTTATGTCACATCCGGTTGTGCGGTTTTAGCTAATCCGGACTCGCTCAAAGCGGACAATTTTGAAACGGAAAAAGAAGGCACAAAACACAAGAATATCACCCCTGGTCTAAAGAAAACGAATGAAAAGGGAATAAACGAGAATACTAGCTCAGACTGTGTATAGCGGGAACTTGGACTATAGCAAGGAAGGGGAAAGACACCAAACAGGGTATGAGACCCGCGGCAGCAAGAAACGTTCGATTAACCTGGCCGGCTTCGCAAAATTGCCGCGATAGAGAAGAAATGAAAAAGGTTCCCAAGAGGAGTAGCAAGACGGATGACTTAGCTTATTTGCATAAGCATTTGCAACTAATTTCACAAGAAAGACTAAGCAGAATCATCAAGTATTCGTGACAGACACTGGGGATGAGGACTGCAGATGAAGCGGACGAACAAAAAGACGGCTCAGCGTTCAAGTGATTCTGCTGATCTCATTCTGGAATAGTTTTCAACAATTTGGAAGCTTTTGTCGCTTGTGAGAGAGAAAGTCACAACGTTAATTATGTGCTTAAGATTAGCAGTAAAGAGCTCTTCGTTTAGAATTGGCCTTAGTTAAAAAGTTCAAAGGTAAATAGTTTTCTAACATTTCATGGTTTGATTACGCAGTTCACTCGATGTCCTTGGTCTAACACCAACCATTTTAGACGGAACGGGCCACCTCCTATCCCTGCTGTTATGCTGCTGCCAGCAGCTGTAATGCACTGGCTAACGCGTTGTGCTGCTGCGCCCGACGTCGCGGGTTCTACCTGAGCCGTGGAGACAGCTTTTCTGGTGGAAGCGAAAAGCGAAAACTCCTGTGTGTCTATATTTTGACGAACGTTATATATACCGGGGTGCTGAAAATTGATCCGAAGCCCTCCAGTACGCCTTGCCTCATAGCCCAGACTTCAAATCTTTTTTCGCGCTTTTATGACCAACTAATACGTTTCGCAGTGGCTCTTGCCGCTACAATATCGACAGCGACTAAACCAACTAAACAGGTAAAAGCAGCCCTTGATGATATTTATGTTATGACTATTACGGCGACGATGACGGCTTTAACCAGCCGCGGTGGCTGTGTTCTGCTGCTGAAGACGAGGACGCGCGTTCAATTACCGGCCGCGGAGGCCGCTATTCTAATGAAGGCAAAAAGTAAAAACGGCCGTCTGTTCGGGATTTCACCGCACGTCGAATATCCCCAGGTGGTCAAAATTAATTCGGAGCCCTCCACTACGGCGCGCCTCATCGCCTATGAAGCGTCGGCTTGTATAGTTCAGTTCAGTTTGTGTAGTTTAGTTCAGTTGTGTAGTTCAATTTTTATATGCCGGCTTCTGTCTTTCTTTGGCCGAAGCACGTGCTTTTTTTTTTTTTGCACAACTCAAAGCCGGCTGTTAACACAAATTTTATTCTTACTGAGTTTACCCGTTCGGTTACAGGACACACACGGACGCCCGCTCACACAAGCACGCACACACGCCCGCACACACACATAAACGCACACAGACACGCACGCACGCATACACACACACGCGCGCGCACATACGCAATCCCGCCGTAGATTTTTCCAGATGTTTGAAATCAGGACTTGGATTTAGAGCACAGCTTTAAGCACGAGAGACATTGCCTAATTGAGGAGCTCTTGCGGGGAAGGGTAGGAAAGAAAAGAAGCAGGACAGGAGGGGGGGGGGGGGGGGGGGGGGTGAGTAAGCGTCGGCCTCTCTCGAAAAGGAGAAGACAAATGGAGACGTCATGGTTCTCTACAATGGGGTGAAGCTCTCTCGCTCACTTAGCGCTGCGGCTTCCTGTCGTTTCTGACGTAGGTTAAAGTCATGCAGACGTTGCATCCACTGGGACGTTGCAGTGTGCATTACTCCCGTGATAACCGAGTCGAGTAACAGGGTTAGAAATGAGAGCTGCGGAACAGTGGTACCATTCCCGCTTCGATTGTGAAGCGTGTAAGTAGAAGCCTCTCCAGTCCGGCTGTGTCTGTGTTCCCACTTGAGGCGCGAACGCAAGTGAACTGGCGATGAGAAGAGCACGCGAGAGATCAAGCCACGAATGGTGGGCAGAGTGTTCTCGAAGATCGAGCTGCGCCTGCGCGCGCGATGACGTCATATCTAGGAGAGGCTTGGCTATGCCTACCCAGATTTGCGAAGGTCGTGCCGGGCAACTCGCATCCGGGGGAGTTTATTTCTTTTTTCTAATTCCAACGAAAAAACGCTCGAGCTTAAACACCTCTGCTGTTAAATCAGTATTTTCCCTTCATCCGAAGTGTTTTTGACTGTCTGTTGCGGTGGTTTTAGTAGCAGCTGTTCATATGAAAGAGCTAGTAGCGCTCGTGATTCTCCTTGCGGCATACATATCGGGATGCACGACCAAAGCGTCATACTTCGCCAGGAAAACGATCCTGCCAGTTTTTATTCGGATATAAACTGCTTAGTGCGTCGTATTTCTGTCTTCTAGCAACCGTTTCCCTCTTAAAATACGACACCGAAAAGGATATGTTGTTTTCATCTCAAAAAGAAAAAAAAAACGGTACCCGTAAGAAATCGCACAGACCACTTTTTGGCTTCTTTCGAGACCATTAGAAGAAATAACCTGGGACGGCGGCGCATCTGCTTTGAGGAATTGTATATCTCTGCTGTCGAATTTAAACCTGCACAGAGATGATTTTCAACCGAAAATGGCACGCTAAAATGTGCCACGAAAACATGTTGCTGTCCTGCAAAAGTCTGAATATTTAAGCCCTTTCAGGGATTCCTTGAAGTGTTCTTGCTTCAATAGCGTGGGTGCGCGGAGGTGCGTCTGCATAAACCGTTTTGTTTACCCCATTTGATTGTGTTTTGCGTTATGATGGTAATACTTATTGGCACTAAATAAAAAAAACTGAAATTGCTGCGACACAACTTCAATGCTCTCGTACGGATTTTGGCATTTGGTTATCACAGGCTTTAATGGCCAATTGACCTGGACATATTCTTATTCTCGGCAATTTTTGACGAAGCAAAGTTTGACGTTACCATTGCGCATACACAATGCTGCTTTGGCCTCAGGTGTCTCCGATAAATCTCGTACTGAACTACGGTTGGCGGTGAAGAACATGAGAGACGAATATGGTTGTGCGTTCTAAGAAGCCAATTCTGGCTAATTTTTGGGTTACGCTTTGGGAGTATGAGAAATTTGAATTTTTCTGGGATGGCTTTAAATTCTCGGTTACACAAGCCTCGGAGTTTACTTATTTCCCCCTGATCCGTGAGCAGCTGATTTTATTACAAAAGTATGCAGTTAAGCCCATAAAAGTCTTTGTTTAAAGGAGTAATATCTATAACCGCCAAACAACTCGTTTCTTCTTAGAAGAATATTTTTCAGTTTTACGTCCGCGAGAAACTCCAACTGTCTCCTCTTGGCTCATGGCATGACGTAGCCACACCACAATTTCTGCGTTCGCACCAGATATACATTAAAAAAAAAAAGACATTCACAGCTCACAGCACGACAAAATGATTCAGCCTGGGAGAAGCATGAGAAGGAGATAGTTAAAGCTATTTAAAAGGACCTGTGTCCTGGCTGTCTAAGAGAAGCATTGTACAGAAGGCCACGGGCTTAGCGATTGAAAACTTGATTAAAATATTGTTAATAAACGTTGAGCGGTGTAGCTTGTAGGAATAAAGTCGCATTTTCTTATCATACCGAATTCCTTTAACAAATCAAACTAACAATTACTCGTGGCTAGTGCCCTTACATGATTGAGCAATTCACAGCTTGAGAAACGCTCAAAAAGGTAGGTTCTTTTTAACTGTGAAGATTTCTTTTGTTCTAGACAGCGAATGACTCAGATCGGATTCCGATTCATTACGTAGAAAGAAGCAAGCTTCAAGGTCTGCGATAAAAGGAAAACAAAACAATGTCAATATTTTTTACACGATACACATTGAAGACAAAGCGCCATAAAACAATTGCCAAAGTAACAGTAGTGTTTTTTGTACAGCTTCATATTGTTGATGTGTTACACGCTCAAATTAGCGTTATCGTACAGGGCTGACTAATGCAAAGGCACTGCAGCTCTTTTTTGTCGTATCTCTAATAGGGATTGTGGTGTCAAATTAAAAGGCTGCTCTTGGTCTACCTAGAACGAAACGGAAATTCACTGGCGTCGTACAGACAACTTTCGCAAGTGGACGCGAAATGGTGGCAATAAAGGCAAGCCACAGTGCGCAGTGATAAAACTGCTGCAGCCTGTGGCCTTGTTTCAAGGCTGACATTAACTGGGTTAGAACCATGCGAAAATTATAGTCTGGCACATAGACAGAGATAGGCGCCGCCGGTTCTTTAAATGCAGTAACGCCGAAAGGAAGTTTCAGTAAAAGTACTGAAAAAACGAAAAAGATCATTTGGAAAATATAACGACCGGTGTAATAGCAAGAAGAAAAAAGACGAAATATAGTTTATAGCCATGGAAGTCTTGGTACGAGGAGGACGTCCAACTCGAATAAATGGCCCCCGGATTACGTACTGTTAATTTATATGGTGCTACTAGACACATGAAGAATTATAAGAAGTAAAGTGTTTCGTGCACACGTAATATCAGAAAGAGAAGAGCTGGTATAATATAAGCCGTGGAGCCCAGGGAGGAAAATGAAACAGTGGTGTTAAATTTCTGGTGTGGTAATAGTTTTATGCCTCTTTGCTAATTTGTGCTGCCCCTCTTTGCTATGCCTGCTGCTTATTTTTCGCTGCGGTTTTCGTGTCTAGTAGCCCGATATTTCAACGGCTGCGTCGAAAACGATCACAGCGGATTTATTCCCTTCCTTCGGTTGTCGGCCGGTATCCATTGTTGGCAACCTTGATTATTAACTTAAAAAAATATGGAGGCACCAACGCAAGAATCGCGTACAAAATGAGAGCACTTAACCCTAACACAAAAATGGCCGGAGCAACAAATCTGCAAGATGGTTAGTTGCATGGCAGTGAAGAATTTACAACAGAGAAAGCCGTTGGTTGTTTTCACACGCTTTACATGGTGGCTTAGGTAGCGACACCTCCGGGCCGACTAGTTTGTAGACAGTCAAGAACTAGTTTGTAGACAGCCACCACTTCCATGCGACATCGCACGGTGGACTATATGAATAGAGCGAAGATTATGCTACTGTGAAAAAGCCAAATTATCGAGAAGCCGAAGAATCATTAAATTCTGCATAATGTCGTTCCGCAGTGACATAATTTGCGTAGACGTTTGCAGCTGACAACATAAAGCCGTTGCTTTATTATGCTACCAAACACCAAGTATGGCCTTACGTAAAGCTTCTCCTTCAATATGCAACACCAAAATAAGGTATTTCAGTACGCGGTTAAATGTAAACTTTAGGAAAAATTCTGCCGAAATTCAGAAAATTCTCTACCAATGCGTAGCATTCTTATGCCGCCTGTCTTGAGGGTGACGTTTTTCCAGCCACACTTTCGTTTTTTTCTAAATCCTGCCCGATCAATTATCTCTATTTACGCAATTAACTTCAACTTCAACTTCAACTTCAACTTTATTTACCAAGAAGGGAATACATTTATAACCATTACAGCTGAAACTTTCGCGATATCTGCATAATTGTGGAAATGCTATGCGGTATACCATTTGACATTCTCCATTATTTTTTATATTTTTGTTTTTATTTAGTTTTTTTTTAATTGCGCTCGACCAATTATCTCCATTTACGTTATTCTAACAATTACATTTAAACTTTCGCGAAATCTGCAATGTTGTGGAAATGCAGGGCGTTACACGCTCCTGTCTGTGCGAGTACTCGTCGAAGATTGCTACTCATAATTAATGAAAAACATCTTACATAATTGCTATAAGGTACGCTTGATAGTACAGTTGCTGTTGGAGCGTGTAAAGTCAAACCTAATGTGTCAATATTCAAACATACAACGCACATCATCTTATGGCGTCACTGGTAACTGGCCCCACCGTACTGTGTGCTGTTTGTTTTGCATCGATGTGTAAACCATTTGTCAGCCTCTCTGACTGTCAGCCTCTACAGAGGGACAAAACCAGAGAAACGGGAGCAAACAAACAGTATGGAAACTTCCCCTCTCGTTACTTTTACAGGCAGTGCGAGTATTCGAGCCCTGTAGAGCTCTCGCTATCTCGTCGGTCAATGGACACAGAAGAAGAGAAAACGCCTGGGCTTCTAGAATATGCGCCGACTAGGTGAATTGCAACGAAAATAATCACGATGAGCTGCTCGAATGATTCTGTCGTTTCTGCTTCGGGCACACGGAGTCATGCGGTGCTGGCAATCAATCGAAAGGATGGGAATGAGACATGGCGTGCGGCGGTACGTGCGAATACGGAGTGCCTATAATGTCGATGCATCGTCCAATAAGCAGGCGTTAATGTTTGATGTCCGTCCTGCGGCCTTCCCCTGGAGCTGCAGCCCATGTGGTTTTCTTTATTTGGTACTTTGGGAATTTTCTTCTCTGTAAGCCACTTCCTGTTAGTCACTGCCATGCGTGCTTAGGAAACGGAGTTTTCTTAATTTATCTCTAGCAGCCATGCGCGCCAAACCTTTTGTTTACCTTTTTTTATTTACGTTTTTTGTAAGGCTTTTGTTTTTGTTTTGTTTCCTGGCGCCTTCAGTCTCCTTTTCGCGCGATATTATAGTGTGTGGTTATTCATCTTTCCGAGAAGGTTCCGTTCTTCGGTAACGTTCGTAGATTACAAGACGATAAAACTGGGCATTCTTGCAATGTTATTCGCGCCGCGGCCGCATTTATCAATGTGTGCTGGGTGCGCACCAGCATGAATAAAATGAGTATTCGTACAGTTGGCTAGCGAAAGGCCATCTTCCGGTTCTCCCTCTAAATGCGTGAATTGTGGTTGTGCTATCGCTTTTTTACTTGTTATTTTGTTAACACTATTTCATATCATCTTAGGCTGGCCTCGTATACATGAAAAAATGGGCGTTCGTAATATTCTGTTCTCACTCGCTTTAAATCGCTCTCTAGATTTTTCGTAAACTTTTTGTACGCCTTGCGTATTTCAGGATCCGTCATTTTTATAAAAGTGTGTAACATTGAATATTTCTTTTTTATGCGTTTATCAAAGATCTGGATCCACCCAGGCTTTCCGCACATTTTGAGTTCTTTTACTTGCAAGTTGGAGAGGGAAGGCTTCATCGTAGCATTATCCTATGAATCGCAGGAAAACAGTACACGAGATGTTAACCTCGCTCATTCGATAAATGATTTCCCAACTGACGCTTGTACTAGTTCCCGGATATTTTTGATTGTGTGGCTCCTGTTCTTGCAGAAGAAGCGCGGCTGAGGGGACAGATAATCTATAACAAGCTTTGTGTCAGTAAAAAAGAAAACTAGAAAAATATCACCGATATCCACAGTAAGAGCTACTGTCGGTATATCCATATCACAAAAATTTGATATAAAGACATGGAAAAGTCTGGCACTGTTCGGGTCTATTCTAGTCGGCAGCATTATGTGATCCAGACAAACATGACAAGATAACAAGCTAAGCAATCGAAAACATTGGTAATTTCCGAAAACTCGTCAACACCCCTAAACCAATGGTGCCTTTTATGTATACACTAACACCCCCGCCTCTTTTCTTTTCCTTGTCGGGTGCATTGAATGGTACCCATCGAGCAGTGCTACTAAGTCACTCCCAGTTAGCCAAGTTTCAGTAATAAATAAGGCGTTCAATTCACATGTAATTGGTTGTAATAACATATTCAGTTGATCTACCTTATTTCTAAGACATCTCATATTGAGTTTCATACAGAAAAAGAGTTAAGGTTAGAAAATTCTGCGCTGAAACCTTGCATGTCATAATAATTACTAGTGTTTTTTGGGCTTGTCATACCGGATTGTGGGATCAAATGCTTATAATTCGCACGCCGTTACCTATTTGTTCCAGGAGGTCATTTCGGACTAAAAAATTGTACGCATTAAAGGCACCAGTATTAACGTAGGACATAATTCGGTCATAGTAATAACCCGCCGCGGTGGCTCAGTGGCTAAGGCGTTGCACTGCTGAGCACGAGGTCGCGGGTTCGATTCCCGGCCGCGGCGGCCGCTTTTCTGGTGGAGGCGAAAAGCAAAAACGCCCGTGTGTGCGAGATTTCGGCGCACGTTAAAGATCCCCAGGTGTTCAAAATTAATCCGGAGCCCTCGACTACGGCGCGCCTCATCGCGTGCGTTACGTCGGCGCGTTAAACCCCACAATCAATCAAATCAGTCATAGTAATACTTGAAAAACCGGTGGAATAACCGGGGAAATCGAGTTTGGAAGGCTCGCGTTTTAACGAAAACATTTTACACAAAGAGAAGTTTCATTTCCTTCACTTCTCTTTCCATTCACTTTGATGATGATGGTTGCATTTCAATGGCGCAAGGCCAACTGGGGCAAAGAGCGCCAAAAAAAAGATGGTTAGCTACCACATATTAAAGTCAATACTAGAAGTGAATAGCACCAGAAGTAAAAACAAATAAAGACAATGAGGATGGCTGGTGTAGAGGGCCAGGTTGTGATTATGCATGATACGATATGAGATTCAGAAATTTAACTTCTGACAGATAATTAAAAACACGTTTGATAGTAAACATTGGTTCATCGCCTAAGAAGTGCGATGGGTGGAGTGGGATTTGTTGTCTGTAGATTTCTGGAAAGTGTTTGTGTCGTGTGGTGTGAAGTGCCTTGCATGTTATTAGTATGTGCACTACGGATAGGGCCTCTCCGCACCTGCCGCACTGGGGTCTAGGAGATCCCGTCAGCAGATACGAGTGAGTTGCATACGTGTGCCCCATCCGTAGCCTAGCCAAGGCGAGTTCTGTGTTTCTGTTGTGTGAGTCAGCTGTGTACCGTCCCAAGTGTGGCTTTATTACATGTAGTTTGTTGTCTGTCTGTTCGTTCCAGTGTGTTTGCCATGTTCTGCGCAGGTGTTGTCTTATGTGTGGCTTGAGGTCTGTATATGGTACGCTTGTTATGTCTACAGTGTTCCTGAGTGCAGCAGCACCGGCCCTCTCGTCTGCCAACTCGTTCCCAGCGATCCCAGCGTGTCCTGGGACCCAGCAGAGGAGCAGCCGATGCTTCTCCGCATACACCGACATGATAGTGTTGAATACAAGATTAACTATGTGGTTTTTGGGGGGTGTATGCGATGAAAATGCGCGAACAACACTCAAAGAATCTGTGTAGATGATAGAATTGGGAATTTGATTTTCAAGGATATGTCGTACAATCAGTAAAATTCCGTACGCTTCTGCTGAAAAAGTTGTTGTGTGCACGCTCATGGTTCTGGCTGCATGGAAATTCGGACCATGACCAGCGCACGACACCATAGTGGAGGTTTTAGAAGCGCCACTGTAGAATTCAGCACGTGGGTATTTGAACTGCAAAGAAAGAAAGTGCTGCAGTATTGCAGCTCGCGGTACCCGATTTTTGTCAAGCTTTATAAAAGAAAGGTCACAGGACACAGGACGAACTTGCCAAGGCGGTAAAATGTTTAAAGAGGATGACCTGTACACGTCTAAAAACGAAGCACTCAGATCCGAGGCTTGCTCTCTCGCTCGAAGTGAAAAAGGCGGAGTAACGGACGGGCGATTTACAAACAGCACAGATGTGGATGTATCGTTAAGGACAGGATAAAAAGGGTGGTTATTCTGAGATGAAATTTTAAAAGCATAAAGTAAGTCCATGTACGTTCGCTGGTTCTCAAGGCTCCACTTATTACATTCAACATATAGACTCTCGACAGGGCTAGTACGAAAAGCACCCGACGCAAGCCGTAGCCCCAAGTGTAGTACTGGGTCAAGCATTCGCAATGCTGTTTTACTCGCCGACCCATATACCACACTGCCATAGTCCAAACGAGACCCAACCAAAGCAGTATAGAGCCGTAGTAGGAGTTCTTTGTCGGAACCATACGAATTGTGGGAGAGAACCTTCAGGATATTCATTGTTTTAAGACATTTATGTTTAAGTTTCTTGATGTGTGGAATGAATGTGAGTTTCTGGTCAAACACAACACCTAAAAACTTGTGCTCTTTGTTCACAGGAAGCGACACGCCATTAAGGGTAATGTCTGGGTCTGGAAGGATCCCGCGCTTCCTAGAGAACACAACGCAGGAGCTTTTTGCAGGATTCAATTTAAAACCATTTTTGTCTGCCCAGCTGGCAAGTTTCTTGACGCCGAGCTGGACTTGACGTTCGCATATTGACATATTACAAGATTTAAACGATATCTGCACGTCATCTACATACATAGAGTAAGAAATTGTAGGCGGCAGTGCCTTCCCAAGGGAGTTCATCTTTAATATGAAGAGAGTGCAGCTTAGAACTCCACCTTGCGGCACGCCATTTTCCTGCACGTGTACCTTTGACAGTGCAGAACCAACTCTGACGCGAAAGGTTCTCTCTGACAAATAACTAATAACGGTATTCAACATGTTACCACAGACACCGAACGACTTAAGGTCAGTAAGTATGCCATAACGCCATGCGGTGTCATAGGCCTTCTCTATGTCAAAAAACACCGTAAGACAGAATTGTTTGTGAATGAAGGCATCCTTAATGTATGACTCTAGTGCCACAAGTTGATCGTTTGTGGATCTCCCTGCCCTGAAGCCTGCCTGGCAGCTCTCAAGAAGACCGTTGTACTCCAAAAAGTACTCAAGCCTCCGGTTTATCATCTTCTCGAGAAGCTTGCACAGGCAGCTGGTCAGGGCAATGGGTCGATAGCTAGCGGGAGAAGAAGGGTCCTTCCCTTCTTTCAAAAATGCTACAACTATGGCATCCCTCCAAGACTTTGGAATGTGCCCCGAAAGCCATATCTTGTTGAAAAGGTGAAGAAGTGTTACAAGAGTGTCTGTGTGTAAGTTGTGTATCATTGTGTATGTAATGTTGTCTGGGCCTGGAGCTGAGGGTTTACACGTGCTCAGAGCAGCCCTCAGCTCATGTAGTGAAAACAGGGAGTTGTAAGAAGTCTGTGATTTGTTGTTGTCGTGTAGGGACTTCTTTTCACAAGAGGCTTTATACTTCAGGAAAGTGTTTGTGTAGTGTGCTGAACTGGACACGTGTTGGAAGTGTTGTGCGAGTGTGTCAGCCTGGTCTTCCAGTGTGTCCCCTGTTGTACTGACCAGGGGCAGGCTGTGTGTATGTTGTCCTTTGAGTTTGCGTATACGTGTCCATACCTTGCGTGTGTCTGTGTATGAGTTTATAGATGTTATGAATGAGCGCCAACTCTCTCGTTTTGCCTCACGGCGCACACGTTTTCCTAACGCCTTGGCCCGTTTGAACAAAATGAGGTTACCCGACGTGGGGTACCGACGAAGGACACCCCACGCCTTGTTCTGGGCCTCTCGCGCCCGCCTACAGTCCTCATTCCACCACGGCCTCCGCTGGTTGCGCGGGGCACCAGAGGCGTGGGGAATGGACTTTTCGGCGGCGTCGAGGATGTGCGCCGTGAGGAGTTGTGCGGCTTCATCTACGTGTAGGTGTGCTATGGATGTGTGGTGTAGTTTCGATGACTCTGTAAATGTGTTCCAGTTAGTTCGTGCTTCATTGAACCTATTATGGGAAGATGAACTGCTTGGGCCTTTACCTATATATCTAAGTGAGGTGGGGAAGTGGTCACTACCATATGGGTCAGTTCCCACACCCCACTCGAGAAGAGGAAAGAGAACTGCGGAGCCAATAGCCAAGTCAAGACATGAGTATGTGTTGTGTCCTATGTTATGATATGTAGGCTGTTTATTGTTGAAAAGGCATGCTCCAGAAGATGTCAGGAATTTCTCTATCAGGCGACCTCGGGCATCCGTTCTGGAAGAGCCCCAAAGAGAGTTGTGAGCATTAAGGTCGCCTGTAAGGATGTATGGTTCGGGCAGCTGGTCAACCAGCGCCTCGAAGTCGGAGCTCGTAAGTGCAACATCAGGAGGAATGTATATGGAGCATACCGTTATCAACCTATTAAATATTATTAAGCGTATTGCTACAGCCTCAAGGACGGTGTTCAAGGTGACAGGGTGGCATGCTAAGGATTTGCGGGTGATTATGGCAACACCGCCAGAAGAGTGTGTGCAGCCATCCCTGTCTTTCCTGTATACCATGTAACTATTCAAGAAATTTGTGTGTTTGGAATTCAGATGTGTTTCCTGGACACACATTATACTTGGCTGATTGGCATGCAGAATCTCATAAACGTCGTCAAGATTATTCAGAAGGCCTCTGCAGTTCCATTGAACAATATTTTCTCTTCCCATTATTATGTGTTCAGAGCTACTGGAGTGTGACTATTTATGTAGGGTCTTTCGGGGCTTGCACTCTTGGAAGGGGTTTTCTGACCTTCTCTACTGACCTGGACGCCGCAGCCCGTTCCTTCCGCTGCGATGAAAGCCGGAAGGGCTCGACGTCCATGTCATCATCTGAAGGCAAGGGGGTGCCCAGCGGACTGGGCCCCCTTGACGTGGTACCCTTTCGGGTGTTCTTTGCCTGTGCTGCCAGTGCCGAAGGCGTGAGGAGCACCACAGATGGCACAGGCAGTGAGGCGGGGGAGGGGGTCGCTGCGACTGCCTCCGTCTCCATCTCGTCCGGGCCCTCGCGTGTGCTTCGGGCCGGTAGAGAGGGGGAAACGGTGGGTGCAGCAGCATCCCCACCGGACGTGGATGCCACCACAGCCGCTGCTGGCTCAGCGAGCGGTGCGGAGGCGGGTTGGGCTGCCAGAGGCAACCCAGGGGGGGGGGGGGGGGGGGGGGGCGGGACCAAGTCCGACTCGCGGTACTGGGTCCCCGCCGAAACCAGACGCCGCTCCGCCCCCCGGCGAGCTTCGTCGGCGTACCTCCCCAGAGGGAAAGAGGCGAACCTCTTCCGCGCCTCTGGGAAAGTGATGTTTTCAGTGACCTTGATGTTAATGATTTTCTTTTCTAATTGAAACTTTTCGCATTTTCTGGAGTAGGCCGCATGTGGACCCTGGCAGTTTACACAAAGAAGTTGTTGCACGTTGCAGTTTTCGGCCGGGTGATCGTGCTGGGCGCATTTTGCGCAGGTAAGTCGGCCGCGACAGGTGTTTGTGCCGTGCCCGAACCGTTGGCACTTGAAGCAGCGCCGTGGGTTCGGGATGTAAGGCCGGACTGAACAACGGATGTAACCTGCGTTGATGAATTCAGGAAGGGTCGCCTTGTCGAAGGTTAGGATGAGGTGCTTTGTCGGTATTTGTTTATCGTCTCTGCGGATGGTTATGCGCCTGACCGCTGTTACGCCCTGACTACGAAGGCCCTCCAGCAGGTCAGCTTCAGATTCATTGATTAGGTCATATTCGGAAATCACGCCCTGGGAGCTGTTTAGGCTGCGGTGGGGCGTGACTCGGATGGCGAGATCGGCGATGCGGGTTTGTGCAAGTAGTTTATCAGCCTGATCCTGGCTACTGACTTCAACAAGGATTTCACCGGTTCTTTGTTTTTTGGCTTTATATGATTCGCCGATGAGACCTTCAAGAAATTTGGAGACGAGAAATACTGACTTTGAAGCAAGAGGGTTCAACTGGTCAACTGATTCTATTACTAAGAAGCGACAGTAGTTGTTCGGTTTCGGAATACTCAAATTGGGAAGTGGTGGGAACGAAACTTCGGTGCGGCCCCTTTTCGGGGGCCGATCACGTTTGGGGGGGGGGGGGGGGGGTTTGGAAAATGCCATATGATACATTGGAAAGCAGGGAGACGGGGGTACTTTCTTCTTTGACCTTAGCCTGGTAGCCAAAGAGGTCCCGGAGCTCCCTGCCTGGTGAACAGACAGGGAGCCCATCCGCCGGAGCTTGACCTGGGCTCCGACGGCCACCGTTCGTGGTTTCTAACCCTCCACCTATAAACACATTGCCACGGTTGGATCCAGCGTATGTTTGGGGGCTCGGGGTCCGCGGTATCGCCAGTACCGTCACCAAGATTGCTCAAGGTGCCCCGTGCGGGGTTTCCATTCACTTTGTCATTGACGTCTGGGGACAGATCTTTAGGCGATCTCCTAATCGCCATCTGAATTTGTGATAAGTCAGCTCCGGAAGGCAAACTTAAACTTATGAAAACACCCACAAAACAGCCCGAACAGTCAAACCAAAAGCAAACTCCCATTGGACAAATACATTTGGCCTATTTTGATACATGCCACAACAGAATCTGACTCATTTTCGGCATGAACTATGATCTCGTGCACGTTTGTAGGGCGGTAGCTTGCCTATTCTCTTACTACCTCTTTTTTAGGGGCAGGTTGCCGAGTTTTTCTTGTCACCACAGTTTTATCTGACTTAGTTTCGTTTTGGCGATTTGGATCATTTTGGAAAAACAAACAAAAAACGCCTGATTAACTCCAAAGACTGTACTTCTTGGGAAATAGTGCAGTGAAGCGGGGCGGTCGCCGTTAGCTTCGTCCTTTTCAAAGACCCTTACCTGCGACAATTGGCAGTGACTAACGCATGGAAAAACTCACGGCAAAAAAAAGGGTGTTCAAACAAGCAACACCGAATTCACCAACTTAGCGTTTACGAGACAAAAAACTCACCCCCAGAAAGCCCCCCGTCAAATAACCTGTTTTGGACAAACTCAACCCAAATGAATGAAAACACCACAGGATGAAAAGCCGGAAAGCGCCCGTAGCAAGCAGGCATTACATCTTCTGTAGCTTGAGACAACCGAAGGTCTCACTAAAGGCCAACAACCCCGAACTTCTTCGTTAGAAGAGCGCTTAAAGTGGTCAGAAAAGCGGTCGCGCTTGCAGGGCCAAACTTCGCAATTAGTGAGGGTCCAGTTACTAATGGGCCTCGACCCCTGAAATTAACCGGGCGTTGACGCGCTCTTCCGCCAGGCCTCCACGGCCCGCGCTGCTGCGACTGCCTTCATCGGCAACTCGAAATGCTCACACGGCCCTTGCCGAGAATAATTGGTGGACTCATTGTTCCAATGTGAGCTGCTTGATAGTTTCCCGAAAAGCTTGCCAAATGCTCACTAATGGTTCCGGAGGCTCAAATGGCAAGGCTGCATGCGAAACTGGGTTTTGACTTCATGCGTTGTATACTGTTCAAATCATTTACTGTGTTCTGCGGTTGTGTGTTGTTATGAGGGCGTCTTGTTGGACGGCAGGAACTCCAATAGGAGGCACAAGGAGTGGAACCGAATTAGGGTAACGGTTCTGCACGCCTGAACTTTCCCCCATGCCCAGTTGAGAGCAAGAAACGCCAAAGCATCGGTGAACAGAAATGGTTGCTTGCTGAGTGTATCCTCAAACCTAGTGGGTTTAGTTCTTTCGCAATCATAGCATATTCCTCGGTTGCGTAGACGTATGCTTGACTTTCATTGTCATTATTGTCGCTTTGGACGAGATAGAACGTGCAGAGTCATTGCCCAATTCAACTACATTCAACTATGTTTGAACAGAGCGCAGTGTCACTTACGTAAACGCCTCGCGTATTTTTAGATGCAAAGCATCTCTTGCTCTCGGATCCGTCATCCGTCGTCCATCCATCTGCCGGCCCAGGAAGACACCGGCAACACTTCCGCTCCAGGAGCCCTTTAAGGGGAAGCGTGCTCGTCTCGCGCCGGCCCAGTAAGACAGCGGCAACACTGTCGCTCCAGCATCTCATGGTCCCTCCCTTGTTGTGGCGCCGTCCACACCCCCACTGCGCATGCTCGGCTCATCTCGGGCCGGCCCAGGAAGACACCGGTAACACTGTCGCCCCAGGAGCCATTAAAGGGTAAGGCACCACCGGGCGTTCAGCAAGCCGAGCATGCGCAGTGGGGGTGTGGGCGGCGCAACAACAACAAGGGAGGAACATAGCCCCATCGCATCTAATAAAATTACACCATCTTCCCGTAGGGGAACCCTAAGTAGTATGCGAAACAGCCATGGGCTCAACGCAATTTCCCATTCGTAGTTCCGGTAAGTGAAAAGTTTGGTAGTTACCATGGAAACCAACTGTAAATATAACAGTAGCTACGTACCTCAACCTAACGGAAACGACGAACTGAAAACTAATGGGCAATTGAATCGACCCCATGGCTGCTTTGCATACTACGCAGGGTTCCCTACGGGAAGATGGTGTACTTTTTTTACCTTGTTGCCTTACTCCGGAACTTTCGCCTGGTACTAATTATTTTTTTAGATAATGCTTGAGGTGAAATTCAACAGCGTTGTTTCCTTTACGCTCATCTCTTTTAGTTAGGAACTTGCTTAATCTGAACTAGTATACGCTAATTAATAAATGACAAATCCCAAGATGTATTCAAATTTGTGCCCTGTTACGGCCCGCGAAGCAACCTTTGGAAAAACATTATCAGGACAGAAACAGCCTGGGACTGCCTGAGTTTTGTTCCGCACCCTAAAAACCATAACTCGGAAACGTACACAGCCAGTCAATTCTGCGTCGGCGAAACCCGATGTTTGAAACCATCGCATGGCGGCCGCCTTGTACTGCCACTAGAAAATAAGCCTGTTGGCCGCTACTGCTTCGTTTTAAAGATTGCATACGAAAAAGGCGGGGAAGTAACTTCCGAAGTTCGTTACATTCAATCATGGGAATGATATTTTCGGCTAAAAATCGTCGGCTGATTTTCCCATTCATAATACGGACAAATCAACACGCATCTGTGGAAGGAGGTATAAAGGACACAGGTGGTAACAAATATTAAGGAACTAAGAGCTCCTGAAACGATGGACAGGAATAAGGCCACCTGGGTATGCATTAGGCAGAAAACCTTTTCCCCTGCGACTAAAAGTGGAGAAGGATTTCAAAGGCCGATGGGACCTCCGCCTGCACGCAAAGTTCTTGCCTCTTCCGCACGAAAATAAACGCAGAGATAGGGTACATTATGTCGGAAACAGGAGCAGTGAAAAGAACAGTCTGCTTCCGCCCACCCACGAAAGCGAGGACGTAGTTACGACAAAAATGTTCCTCGGGCCGACAATAGCAAGAGCGCCAACGCTATTCCGACTGATCGAACACCCAGTCTCCCTGTGTAGAAGCTGGTCACTTCGTTATCAGTATTGAGCCCATGAGAATGGGCGACCGTTCGTAGTTTAGTCGCATCATTTGCAACACCTCCAATCTTTGAGCAAGTTCGTCAAACAATGGTTGTCGACGAGGAACTCTCGCCCACCCGAGCGTAAGAGGCGGACGGATGCTAATAGGCTTTTTCCGACTGAACAGCATCTCCCATGGTTTCTTTCTGCCCAAGTGCAGCTCGTCCATTTAAAAAACGGGCTGGAACGCCTCGGTGGTCTGCTCACCAAGTTAGAAGGTGGGAGAATTTTTCAGTGCCTCGGATGGCCTGTGAGTTTGAATAGGCGGGCTATTGTTCGAACTTGGACACCCGCAAAGGAATCCCCCTCTCCGTTAAACTATTTCAGGAAATGTAACAGCGAGTCAGTACGCACACATGCGTCGGCCGCACCACTACAGAACATATAGTGCTTTTGCATACGAAGGCATTGTAGGTGCATAAAAAGTTACGTGTGAACATCAGCAGACGTGTCTAGACAATGAGGCGTAGCGCCGAGTGGACCAAATTGCAGACAAAAGCCAGCGTCCCGGTTACGCCTGAACTTGAAAGCAATTGGGGAAAGCAGGGAAGTGAACCCTTCCCCAACAATACGTTCCGTGAGCTGCTAAGCGATGTGGGCGTTGGTTTTCCCCGTCGCCTTCGGCGATTCTGAATGAGTTACAGGCTTGTGTGTGTCTGCATTCAGGCAGACATTGCTTCCAAGCCCACGTGACACAAAACATATACTTGTTTTATAGACAAGAAAACCGGACGGATGCACAAATGTTGTGTCAGTGTACCGGTCTTTTAGGCTTTTAGGTGGGCTTGGGTACAGATGAAACAGCAAGTAAAAGTGAATAGTTTCACAGAGATTCTCAATAGAGAGATTCATAGTCAGCTCCCAGGCGCGCAAGATTCACCCCAGGTGCAAGAAAGGACCAGCGAAGTCCAGCAGGTCGTCGAAGGAAAGAAACCGAGATTTTAAAAAAAGTGTGCCGATATAAAACTCCTATTTTGTTTTTGTATAAAGAGAGAGAGAGAGAGAGAGAGAGAGAGAGAGAGAGAGAGAGAGAGAGAGAGAGAGAGGAGAGAGAGAGAGAGAGAGAGAGAGAGAGAGAGAGAGAGAGAGAGAGAGAGGGGGGGGGATAGAGAAAGTTCCAATGAATTTTGGAAAGAGTGGCCCCGCCGTTACCTCAAATGAGGATTAATACAGTGAAGCGAAGAAGTAAAAGGGAGAAATGATTAGGTAAGCGCTAAGAAATAGGAGGGGGCAGAAATTAAGCGAACTTCGTGTGGTAGGATTGGATTGGAAAATACTTTATTGACAGAGATCCTGCAGTAGGCGGGGGCCGACTTACGGCTCCGCCTCAACGCGGCCTAACGTTGCATCCCCTTTCGCAGCCCTACTGAGCACTAGCTCCTTTCCGGAGCCCATGCCTTTCAAGATTGACACCATGATCAAAAGGTTGTACAAGCGAGCGTTGGGGTTGAAGGAGTCAACGAACACCGAGCGGCTGATGCAGTTGGGCGTTCACAACACGTCTGGACGAGCTCATCGAGGCGCAGCTGGCGGCACAGCGAGAGAGACTAGCGGGGACCAAGACGGGCCGGGCCATACTCGAGACCTTGGGGTACGGCTATCAGGTCACGGGGAGGCAGCTTCACGAGCTCTGTGATAAAGATCGAGAAAACGTGCGGGTGAGTCCCATCCCGAAGAACGTACATCCAGAGCACAACCGGGAGCGGAGGCGAGCCAGGGCCAAGTACCTCATCGAGCAGTACAGCGGTGACCCGAGAACGAGATACGTGGATGCAGCAGACTACGGAAAGGGCAGATACGCAGCGGTTACCATCAATGCGAGAACGGGGGAAGTGTCCACGTCAGCGAGTATGCGGTGTGTTAATGCAACCGAAGCAGAGGAGATCGCCATCGCCCTAGCAATGGCCGAGCCGTGGTGTGACACCGTCCTAAGCGATTCGCTAGAAGCCGTACGAAACCTAGCCAACGGCCGGATCAGTGACAAGGCAGCCATGATAATCGAACGAGTGGTTGCGCAGGAAGAAAGAAGAGTGGAAGTAAGGTGGATCCCTGCGCACGCGGGTGAATGCTCTCCGAATACACCCAACCACAACGAGACGGCCCACAGGGAGGCGCGCGCTATTACTCGAACTTCGTGGGGAGTATAAAGAATAATATCAGGAGAAAAATAGATGGGGACCCGAGGGTAAGAGAACCTCAGACAATCCGCAATCATTTAGAAAAGTCAACAGGGCCTTTCTCGCCAACATTGCCTTACTGTGATTCGGCCACGGCCCTCGTTTCTCGCAAAAGAAGCACGGCAGTAGTTGAAGGGTTTAGTGGTATGCGGAAATTATCGTTAATCAGCCTATAATATGCATCACAAGTAGTCTCAAACGACTTAGGTTATAATATTGCTGCCGTGGCCAAAAATGCGCTCCTGCTAAATGCACAAGCGAAGGCTCTGCAAAAAGAAAAATAAAGAATATATGGTTCCAAACCCGGATACAAAAGGATCCACGGCAGCTTTCTCGAAAACAACATTTTAGAAGAACTTCGTAAAGGGCAATAGTACCTGAAAAGAAATGAGAAAAAGATGCTGGCGGCAGGTAGAATATAGCTCCGATTGATTTTGGGGGTTTAACACCCCGAAGCTGCACTCCGGATTAATTTGAACAACCTGGGAATATTTAAAGTGCGCTGAAGTCTCGACACTTTGGCGTTTTTTGGTCGGCCATTTATCATGACAGTGGCCACCATGGCCATAATCGAACTCGCGACGCTGGGCTGAGCAGCACAACGCGATAGCCACTGCGCCACCGCGGTGGGTTAGAAAAAGCTCTTCGCATACAAGATTACGTGGGAGATGAGAGGACGAAAAGCGTGCAGGTGGGAAAACGAATGATCCGGGAATAAGTAGGCCAGCTGAGTCGGTGACGTAACGGACATAGTGAGATCCTGGAGAGAGACGCTGTTGCTGCGTTGCTCACGACATGCCTCCGTATTCGCTGTGAGGCTCGGAATCCAGGTACGCCCGAGGCACTGACATACGGGGATTGCCCGGAGTCTAGATCCCACACGGGGATTCGGAGATAACCGTGAGCTACACAACCTACCCCGGCACTTGACGGTGGTGGAAGTAGCGAGGGTGTGCACCGAAAGATCAGAGACCGTGTAAGCCCCGGGGATTACACCTCTTTGCAGCCGATCCAATTAGGAGTGATAGGAAGCTCATTCATTCCCATTTTGTATGTTTTCCAATTTGGCTAGCAAGTTCCGGTATTATCGCGGAAGCATGTCGTTCGCAACGACAAATAAATTTTGGATTCAGTACTTGCAAGCGTTGCCCTTAGAGAAATGAAATGCCGTACACGTGCAACAAAAATGAAGGATTCAGGGTTTATCGCAAGAATTTTTGACTTGATCAACCCCCATTGTACTTATTCTGTTCTATATCGCTGACACAATGTCGAGCTCAATATGTATTGAATTTGTCCATTCACTTCCTTGCTACCTTCCTAGTTTGTTTCGCTTTGCACGTATGCGCATGCGGTGTGTTATGCATGTTTACGTGATGGCGAAAGGACACAGTACAAAGCTTGATTTTGCGGCACTTTTACAGTCTAAAAGAACCACCACTGCAGTTCAATCCATGGGTTGACAGAAATGTTTGACCCAAATTCTGGCATTTATAAAATACTAAGATGCTCGCAACTTTTGAACATATCGATTTTTCTGAACAGGAATGACGACAAGAAAGGGGTAAATTTCTGGCGTGTAAATTTCTGGCATGTGCGCGCGTGCGTGTGCGCACCCATGCGGGCACGCACACACACACACGCACACAGCACGCACGCACGCACGCACGCACGCAGACACACACACACTTAATGCTTTCAGCTCAGCCGGAGCTCTTTCTTTCTAAGCTTTGCTCAGTCCCCATTCCTTTTTGGGCTTCCTTTCCCCAGGGTTCCCTTACGTCCGCGTAGACCGCGTGGATGCGCTTGATTTCTAACCACGCTTGATTAATCTGCTCTCTGCATAACCTATTCGCGGGCTCCGAGTATCCCCCAAGTGCTAGGGCCCTCTCCTGCATCCCACAGCAGTCGCCGTACACATGGCTCTCCTATACATTGAGTGAACCCCCTATGCACAACACCTTCATCTGGACATTTTGCAAAGCCCCCAACTCTTTCCAAAATAGGCGCCCACCGAAGCTTATTTCCGGTTCTGTCCTGCCAAGCACAGCTGCCTTCATTTTCGTTCCAAGGGTTTTATAGCCGGCGCGCACGTGGGAGACCATTTCCGGCAGTTTCTCGAAACAAGCTCCCAGATCCAACCCCATTCGCGGACCACAACCTGGGTGGGCTGATTAATGAACCTCAATCGCCGAATTCCTCACTCTAGTTTCGCGAGAAGTAACTCGACTTGCCCAGTCCACGTCGCACAGCGGCTGTCACTGACAGCCATTCATGCAGAGAAGAATAGCGCCCTGCCCAAACTTCGATCCGCCTCACTTTGACACCCCGATATCCGATGGTTGAGACAACGTCAGTTCCGGGAAGGCTCCAGACACGGGTGGACACCGTGTAACACTCTCGTGTCCGACAAGCCACTTCGAGCGATTTCTCTTTTCTCACTAAATCCTCGTTTTTGATTTTCCGTATTCTTCGTCTTCTACTCTACGGCATTGCTGCTCTCACATTACGACTTCTTTCTCGACCGGACCGCGCGCTATAGTGGTCTGCCGATTGCATCTGGGGCGCGGTGTTTACTTTTACCCTTGTACCTGGTCGTTTTCGCCTGCTCTGCGGTTTTAGTACCGATCGGTTTATGAAAGGCTACGAACAAGACCCTTTTTTGAGTAGTTGTGTGGCCAGGTAGAGTTTGTGGTTTATACTATCCATCACGTTTCGTATTCCTCAGAGGAACGTTTAGCTTTTCATTTTACAGCTGTTGTATTTCGCCTTTTGAGACGAATGGTTTATGACAAACAGCGATCACTTGTTATTTTCGGAAAAAAAGCCGCATATTTGTTGTGAGCACTTAACCGTGTTTGAAGCAATATTTCTTCTATATGCGTTCAAGCGGAAAGAATTGTATCGGGGCAAGTTCCTCTGTGGCAACCAGACGGATGCGGTTTTTATGCGACGTTGTACCCGTTTTTATCACGCTAGGCCTGTCGGAAAAGTATCAAGTATGTACGCCCGTAACAGCCTTGGTTCTGCCTTACTTTGTTTTCTTACACCTCATGAGTGCAAGGCAAAGTATTAAATCACTAGCAGCAAGTTGAAGCCTTCATCCTGACATTGCGGCATTCCTTGTAAGAATTGTCGCACTGCCCACTCTGGACTCCCCTAGTCTCAGTTTCCCGCTTTCCTCGTTGAATGCTTTGTCACAATTCCTCGCAAGCCTCTCCTACCCACACTTATTGTCCTCTTCTGTTCTACATCCGCGTCGAATATCTGAACGACCTCAAATTCGATAGTCTTACTGTTCTCCCCAGTATTGTCGTTTTATCTCTGACAGGAGATAAAATACTTTTTTTATTACAAGCGAAACAGCTAACGAGAGCAGGGAAGCATAATTTCCTTGCATATTACACAAACTGCAACAGTTTTTCCTCATCAATTTAATTGTATATAACTCTTGAAAAAGGAGTAGTAAACATAATTACACCCAACTGTTCATTTGCACCCATGGCAGTGGGACGTCTCCTTAGTTCAAAAGTTCCTGAGCGTTCGCCGCCATGAGGTCCCTTTTGACAAGTTTCAGCTGATCGAAGGCTGGCTAGCATGCCTTCCCACTGCCCGTGCCTGGGGGAGGGGATGGGGGGATAAGTGCAGGAAAAACTGTGGGAGCACTCCTAGGTCATGTGGTACAGTATGCGAGGTTCGGGCCAGAATATCTTGTTGCAGAGTAAGAGGTGGGTGTATGGCCGTGAGTTGGGTGCCGTGTTGGCATGAGAACGCTTGAGAAAAAGGAAGTATATTATACAGCCAGCAAGGCACTGATGAAAAGCCTTTCAAAAGCGATGAGAAAGCTGCGGCTTCGATTAGAATTAGGCCAGGATCATTAAACTCTTTTTATAGTGAAGTTTAACACGAACTTGAACGAAACATGGATATATAGAGACGTAGCTCATAGTTCCTTTATATTTATAAATTGCGTTGTGATCCATATGCTCCTTACATTTTTTGTTGTATAACGCGAAATATTCTGTCAGTATCATAATTACCCGTGGAAAAAGCGAGCAGGTAAACTATTTTCACTGTTGATGAATATTACCCCCTTTTGCTTACGCTATGTCGTAAATAAAACTACTTGTGTGTATCAAGGGTAGTTTACACGAACGCTACGATGGTTGAACCCGAATAATTTTCAAAAACAAGGTGCTGGGTGCAGCACAATACAAGTGGCGTCTCGGTCATATTTACAGGAGTCTTCTTTCAATATAATGTCACAGTCGCACAGCTCGTAAGCGAAGAAACCGAGGGCTCTCGGGTAAAGAAATTACAAAGGAGAAAGTTGGTGTACAAAATACCAAGCGCAACGGACGTCTTCTCCGTACTTCAAAAGTAGTGGACTGCAAACATATCCGCGGCTCGGGAATCTGGCCAGCCCATGTCTTCGGTTTGATTTGAGGGCCCGCGGCGGTGCCGGCCCACCGCGCTGATAGGCAGACATACGACGAGTGTATCGGTGAGTGGTCCTGCCCGCAGGGCATAGCCGGATGGTCCCCTCCTAATTCAATTCAACTCTCCGCGAAACGCGAGACCTGAGTGTTCGAGCGAGAGAGAATGTTTGAGAGCGCTTTGAAAGTCCCCGGGGCACTCGAAAAAAAGGGGCCAAATAGCGGCCGATGGCGAGTGAATGCGGTATAAAGGGAATAAACCTCACGAGCTTTTTTCTTCCTTGAGTCCAACATAGTGGACAAAAAGGGAGCGCCATTGCCTCCCTTATCCTATTTGCTCCTGTACAGGCGTACATTCAGGAAAACAGCTTGAGCATGCGGCCAGCCTCAAATTCGATTGCGCGACTCACTGGTCCCAACAAACACCGTCGTCTCCTCTCAACCAAGAACGCCACCTTCCTTCCCTCTTGGTCGGGGAACCCTTCCAATGACCGGAACAACACGCAGTACGCGAGCTGCGGTGCTTCCGTATTCCTACAGGACCGTGTTCCCCGCCCGAATTTCGTTCGCCGAACGACTTGGGGATGATAGCGAGAGACAAGAGGTTGGGCCAAGGTGCTCGTATTCTTTAGGCCGGTCTCGAACTGCCGCGTGGGGAGGTCCGGTGCGAGCGGAAGAAGGAAACAGCCCGGCAGGGGGAAATAAATGGTACCGGAAGGGCGAGGCAAGATGAGAAAGAAAAGGGAAGAACGTAATGCGTCGTAACCGAACCGTCTTTCATCGAGCTGCTTAATGAAGATAGGTACGTAGCGCTTCGCCACTTTCCTTTGCTTCATTTTGCTGGTCTGAAAAAAAAAAACAATGAGAAACTTCCGGTAAAGAAGAGAGAGAGATGAAAAGACACCTGGTGCAAAACTTATCTCTACTGCGAAAATGCCCGCTACAATATTCCTGCGCCGTTCCAACTGCACTGCTCCCGCTGGACGACCACCGGAATTCCGTGTTGCGTACGAAGTCTTCCCGCAACACGTAATATTATGGTTTCTTTCCTCGCTCTATCTTGGCTCTACACGATATCATGGCCTAAAAGCAGGTTTATAACAAAACCGTAATAAGGCCGGCGCCAAGTTATGCAAGATGACGAGAAAAGGACGGGAACATAACGGGTACAAAGGAGGAAAAAATGTACCTGCGAAATACCCCCTTCCCTCTCTTTTTGAGTACGGAGCGGGGTACATGTGGTACAGGAGGAAGAGGCAAGGAAAGGTGTACTACGACTGCACTAAGCGCCATAGGCGTTCTTCGGCGTGCCGGGGGCAGTAGACGGAGGGAGAGGCGGTAATGAGACGTAATCTCACGAAAGGAAAGGAGCCGATCTCGCGATGACAGGGCTGCACAAAGTCAGGTCCGCCATTCTTACGTCTTATTCCCTCGTCTAATGCCTATGTAGGGTGAAGCATACGCAGAATGAGTATGTTGACAAATGTAGTCCGAATCACTGCGCAGGAAGTCGATCAAAACCAATCTCTCACTAAATGTAAACAAGAAGAACGTGATGTTTTGCTAATTTGTGGTGTTTTCGTTTATGTGTAGAGCAACATGCACACAGAAACCTGCGACCATGTGAAAGTTTCCCATTCATTTGATCGCCTGCCTCGTTTATGCTTCGCCTTTCACTGCATGGGAGCTGACTCAAAACTATTCGGGTCGGGAGGCGCACGTCTGGGATTGGCTGCGAATAGTGATGACGTAAGCTCTGACGTGCAGGTGGTCTCCTGGTTGAGAGCCACACCGGGCGCTCGGCGGCACCAGTGTCCCATCTACGGCTAATTTTAACAGGCCTAGGAAAAGCCAAGATAAAGCTAGCGAAGACCACGAGCTCCGCTGTATCCTCCGTATCCGCATCTCAGCTGCATAGGTGGCGGAATTTTGATTTCCGGAGTTGCAGGACAAGCAAAACCTGATCCAGAGGGCCACCCGAGCATGGAACACACGCGGCTACCTTACTCTTATGTAGCCAAACCACTCTTTCGCAATATGCCCCCCCCCCCCCTTACCACTCCGCGCGGAGGAAGCAATGAGCTCGCGCCATGCACAAGAAGTACTAAAGCGACCCTGTAGTTGGGTACGTCGATGCAGCAGAGTACAGACACCACGAGGCTTTCACCGCAATCGCAGTTCAAAATTACCCCAACACAAGGATGCTCGATTCTACCACAGTCCGGACACCTATCCCACCACCGGCGTATAAGCGGCGATAGAGCTCGCCCTTTCACTCACCGCCACACCCGCAACAATCATTAATGATTCTGAAACCGCCCTCCAATATTTTTACCCTGGACGCATATCCCCCTCAGCGGCACTCAAAATTTTGCGCTGGAACCCATCGCAATCCCTAGTACAGCTGATCTGAAACCCTATAATTTTGTGCCCAAGGGAAGCGAGGTCGCCCATGGCCTAGCCCGAGGATTCACTATAAGGGCTGGGCCAAGCGCGTATGCTTACCCTGGAGTACGGTCCACGCGGGACCATCTTATCGGATTTCGTGATATCACCCCACATTACCACCTATTACCTCCTGCTGAGCACGAGGTTTCGGGTTTGATTCCCGGTCGCGGCGGCCGCTTTCTGATGGAGGCGAAAAGCAAAAACGCTCGTGTGTACAAGATTTCGGCGCACGTTAAAAATCCCCAGGTGGTCAAAATAATCCAAGCCCTCCACTACGGCGCGCCTCATTGCCTGCGTTGCGGCCTCGCGTTAAACCCTACAATCAATCAATCAATCAATCAATCAATCAATCAATCAAATCAATCAATCAACAATCAATCATCAATCAATCAATCAATCAATCAATCAATCAATCAACCTATTACCTCCTTTCCGCCGGATCTTTTCTCAGGCAGATAAATCCTTCACCTTAGCACAATGCCACGTCGGCGTCAGCTCCAGACGGGAGTATTCCATAATACGGCCACCAGGACCAATACCCACCCCAGCCTTTAGCCAACCTCGGCGTACCCCTTATGTGGCGTCCATGCCAACCTGGCTCACATCATGTGGCATGCTCCCCGGACCCTTTCCCCGAAATCCTCTCTGAGGAGATGTAGGAGGTCTCGCTTCAATGCCCCCACCCGGACCTACAGGTCCGCCTGTTCAAGAGGTCGGAGGAAGGTACCCGCCTACGGCCACTACGGGAGCGGCAGCCTGTCAAGGAGACTTCCAGGAGGGCGTGGGATTCAGCACTACCATCAGATTGCCGTCACCTGACACCACCATGAGGACCACCATGACATCCACTTTCTCACAAGTTGTCTCTCTCTCTCCTTCACGGGCGAGAGGTTTGTATTAATTTAATATCGCCCAAATGAGTAAAATGGTTCCCTAATCTAATCTCCCCTGTTTTCTCTATCGTTACTCTATTTGTTTTCTCGCCATTTTTCCTCTGGTTTCAATTTTCTTTAGCTAGCTGACTTCGTTCAATTTTTAAATCAGACTACCGCAGCGTTCTATTTTTATCCACATTCTTATGGGCAGTGAACTGTAACAACTATTCAACAGGTGTATAGTTGCGTAAGAAGAAAAAAGAGATATTTTCGTTTAATAACACGCTATTAAGGAACCTACGAGGCACAAACATAAACAGGCATGTATCAGTAGATTAGAGCGGCGAGTATGCGAGGTTTCAAGCATGCGATGAATGGCAGCCGCATCTGTTTGATAACGTCGTGAAAACCGCAAGCGAACAGACCGCCGCCCCATGCAGGTTTCAGCACCATTACTCTTGAATTTACGAATTGTGCTGGACGTATTCACGCAGGGATTTGCTCTCACAATTATTCCAGCATTATTATGGCCGCGGCCTTAAGTATTTGCTCTCACAATGATTTTGAGCTCAGATATGGCAGCGGCCACTTTTGTGCTCAAATTATGATAGACGTATATCCCAAATAATGCATTCGTAGCGAACTACTGCGTCGCATGTTAAATGAAGCCCCCTAAAATTAAATAAGCAATGCTTACTGACAGAGCTGTTGCTCAGACCTCGAACCATATTTTGAAGAGTTCCGGGACATAAAATTGAATTTGCGGTCTTCTCTGTTGCGTAACCTTCGCTAACCTCAAATAAATAAAAAATAAACATAATCCAGTGTTTGGGGCGTCCTTTGCAAAAGGGGCTCAAATGGCAAACATGCACCTCGCTTTACGGATATGAGATACCTTGTAATTGCATTACGTAACTACAACACGGAACTGAAGTGGTAGCAAGTACAGATAGTGTTGAGCCCGTTCGAATACAAAATAGGCCCTTCCGCTATAAACAAAACTAGATTTCCATACATGCGGTGCATACGAAATTACCTTCAAATGCTGCAGAATTTGGAGGTGCCTTGACATTCGAAGATACAAAGCCTATTTATCGGTACCGAATGCACGACCTCTTTCCGTAGCATTTCTTTTCTTCGTACTCATCTCATGAAGGGCGTCGACAGTGAGCTCTTATCACTTGTGCAATAGGCCAGACTTAAAGCAGTGAGCAGCGAAAAAGCCCCGAGGCGTTGTGCCAGGAATTTGAGCCTCACAATCTCCCTAAACCGATGCTCACCCATTAGCCTTCGAAACGACCATGGGTTTAACTCTGGGCGTGGGTGAGCTCTAGAGCAGATCGGCTCTATTTCGCATTTAGTGGATAGCAATGTCTTCTCCGGCACAACGATAAAAGCGAATTTTGCGCGCTGCCCCTTCAAGGCTGCAGCGCTTCGTGTTTTTTTTATTATTATTTCAGCGACTTCTAAGTGTTACATGAGCGTGGGCGATTACATCAATGGCGACATTCTAAATCCAAGCACTGGTATGTGATACACCGCAAAACTTATCACTTTGGTTCGAGTTCGGAGTATTTATGGCAAATCATTCTGAAATCGCGTGAGGAAGAAACAGTCTAGCAAAAAAGGTGTTGCTGGACTTACATACCCAAAACAGTCACTGCGAAGGCAACCAGTGGGTACAGCCGCCAGGCACCCTGTTCTCGACTTTATCCTTTTTTCATATATATATCGGCTATTTTTATTTTTTCTTCCCAATTTCTAACTTCTATGCCTAGTTGGCGTATCAAGTTATGTGTATTTTCTCTACAAACATTGACAGTCAATTAAGTACAGCTAATCTTTTTACACTAACTCAGCATATCGACTTGAAGTGTATTTTGATTCTACTTCAACCATGTCACGTGCTTTGGGCTCATCAATTTCGCCTATGAGGGTTTGCATTGGGACAGATGTTGGTGCTGACCGTAAAGGAGGATGTTGGACTAACGTTCTTTCCGACCGCCGGTGTTTTCTGTTCACCTCAAGTTTTCGTTGTTTTGCGATGATGCGCTCTCTGTCCAGATATATCTTTTTTAAGTGCAGAACCCTTTAGGGGCTCGCCTTGTCGTCGTAGCTCGCTCACTGGACCCAAGCAGAGTCACACGGCGTTCCGTCGTAGCGGCTGTCGTCGCGGCGTCCCACAGAGGCTTCGAAAGCCAAGCGGTTTTTGTAGTCAAGCGTTCGAAACTCGTGAACCCTGTCATACATCTTCCCGTTTTTGAGCGCAAAGAAAACAGCGGATACATTTGCGGCAAAATATACTTAATAAGCCGCCAGCGCACGCGTTCATTTAGTTAGGAACGCTCGTTGGATCGGTTTTTATGATAGTAAGCGAAGAAAAGTGGCCGTGCAATGCCAGCACGTGCGGGAGAAAAAGCAAGCACAAAGAGAACATAACTCCCGCTGGCGCAGTTTCAGGCAGGGGGCGCGCGAGCAATGCAAGGGTTGAAAATTTGAAACGCGTTAAAAAAACCTCCCTTGAATTCTTCAGGAGAGGAGTGAGACAGGCCGGCGAAGAGCGTGATATATGGCAGCAGTGAGCGGATAACGGCGCCACAGCCCATAATGGCGAATCATTGCTCTGCACTTCCGACAGCTTTCACATTAAATGCAACGGTTTTAATTTTTCCCTTTCCACTCTCTAGTTTCTCCCCGTGCGTGCGCGTGTGTTGAGAGAGAGAGAGAGAGAGAGAGAGAGAGAGAGAGAGAGAGAGAGAGAGAGAGAGAGAGAGAGAGAGAGAGAGAGAGAGAGAGAGAGAGAGAGAGAGAAACGTTTATTGAAACACAGGGACGCTCAGCCATTTCACCAGCCGCTGGCCCGGAAAATGGCCTCTGGCGGATGAACTTGAGGTTTCTGTCACATTATAGCGATGTTCGCCTTGAAGGGCGGAAATTCATTTTGCGCGCTTAAAACGAAACTTCGAGATGTGGCCAGTGGAAGCCGGATAACGTGTGCGCAAAACGTGCAGCCTAAACTGCGAATGACGAACAATAAATAATGATGATAGGGTACAGTGCAATTTAATCCATAACACACTGTAGTTATGCTTCACTGTACTGCCGCCGATATCGCAACCTGTTCACCTTGAATCTGCGGGTAGTGCATTAGCGCGGGAACTGGCCGCGTAAGAGCAAAACACCGTCCGAGCTCAGATCAAGCAAAAAATTTAGTTCTCGTGCTGAAAGTTCTGTCCCGCCTGCCGTTTCTCACAAATGCATTAAGTGAACATACAAACTGAACCCAGAAAGCGGCGCAGTAACAGCGCATGGTAAGCAGCTTTCGACACTGGAGAACGTTAGAAGGCACCAGCATTACAATCAGAATCAGATAGAATGTTTTTCTTCGGATAAAACGCTTAGACGAATTACATTATAAGAAGGAGATCAATGGTCAGAGGTTGAGTGGGTACCTCCTGTGTTAGTAAACACAGAATAATTTACGGCATCAAAAACTGGTAGCTAAAACAGTGTTTCACATATATCAGACAAGGCAAAAACATTTGAGGGAAAGAACACCAAAATTTAAAAAAATGCGGGCCAATTCACCCTGTGTAGGTGGTTGGCAAGCGAAGCTGTAGACGACACCGACACTACAACGGTAACCCATGCAACGACACTTGAATTCACACACGTGGCTCTACAAAGAGTAAAATCAGAGACAAGAGTAATGCATTTAACAACCCTTTATTACTTTAAAGGGGTATTTCTTGCAAATGTTAGGTCAATGCATGGTACATGATTAGTGGTTGGTTGAGTTGTATTGGGGAAGCACATGAGTGGAAACTTTTTTTTTTTTTGTAAAGTTAAAGGAAGCTCAAACCCGGTGTTAGACGATCTCCCTTCTCCGTCTCGGCCGCCGCCGACGGAGGCGACGAGATCGGCGGCACAGACGGAGGAGAAGTGCGAGGTCATGCGTTCGTCGAGCTTCCTTTAATTTTTATAACCCCTAGCGCATGCGCGAGGCACGCACACGGCGGCTATACGTGTCGTGGGCGGAGCGCACAGCGGCGCGAGAGGTCACGTGACGCTAGCACATCGCATTCAGCGAGAACGCCGGGGGTAAACCCGCAGACGTGTTCGGAGAGTGCGCCGCCTGTCTCCTCCGTCTCTGCGTGGGCTAGTCGCTCAATCGGGAAGATATCAGGCACTCGCTTCCTTTATCCATTCGTTCCAAGTTGGATTCCTCGAGGTGCCAGTAACTTGTTTATTTGTTCGCGGGAGTGTTCTGTTGACATCAACGGTCGCGACAGAACCCTTGGGGGGGGGGGGGGGGGGGGGGTAGAGGTAAAAAACTTCGCTTTAAAAGATATAAAAAAATAGGCAAGCCAAGCAAAAAGAAATTAATGATTCATAACCGCAGTTACCAGATTATTGCAAATCAGGCGAGAAAAGAAGAAAAGCACAATGTGGAGGTACATCTATATTTACCAAAAGTACAACAAAAACCAATAATGAAGTATTTTCTCAAGAAAATAGTGTATATAATATTGATACAATATATAATATAGATTGACATGATTGATTGATTGTATATAATATAGATTGACATGATATAGAGTATAAAATTCGCAAGAGCGATAAAAGTAAGAGAAAAGCACACTATACGTATCCAGAAGGTGACATGATTGCAAGAAAAAACTCTAGTTCTTATTTGAATATCCTAATTTAAGCATGGCGCCACCTATAATTATAGTTTCATCCAACAAAAGTTAGCTATTTGCTAACCTGATGGGGCCAACTAGAACTGCTGAATGTCGTGGTTGTACTTTACTTATTCGCGGAAAGAAAACACTATGTAAAGAGAGAAAGAAAAAGCACATACGCTATTTTTTGGCGCACGAAGCCGGACAAAAGAAAAATGCGGCTAGGCCCCCCTGAGAAGCAAAGCGGGAGTCCAACCGGCCAAGGTCGTGATTTATTGCTCCGCCAACGCATACGGCTATTGCCAAAGCATTCTTGGTTTTCATGGCGGCGGACGCAATGACAGAGGTTCAAGGGCTGGGCTCCGCTTGCACGGGCATTCAATATCATGGGCTGAGATTCCGAACTGAACTACTAGCTCGAGGCCTGCCTTTCGCTTTTCCTTGCCTCCATCCAAGCTAAATTTCTGTCGCGCTGTTTTGTTTTCGATTCAAGGACTTTTTTTGCCGAAGTAGGGTTTTGGGGTGGTTGCAGTTGTTTCTGGCAAAACCGGTGACTGGCGTCTCTTTGGAGGTCACTCGTACGCAAACACGAACACCGCTCTTGACAGGTATCTGTTATTCAACGTCCGGTATTTAACAGGCTTCATCGACTTGTTCCGAGCATATCGCAATATTTTCGTCACAGAGGAAGATATTCACAAGGCTGCCATCAATATGCAATATGCCAATTCGGCATATGTAGATTTCCGCGCATGCCATTTCTACTACGCAACGCTACCCAGACTTTTCTCAGTTTCGTTGATACCATGAATGGGCGATGTTTCTGGGGCCAGCTGATTTGTCGGAGAGCACCTGCAGTATCACCACCTAGCCTTCGAGTGTCATTGCTCATGGCATTGTCATCAGCGACTTGGAGAGCGGGCATGGTGTATCTGCTCTGGATTTCTTTGTCCCTCGTTTAAACTCCACTGGCATTCGTCCACTTCCCGCCAAGCGCCAAGGCCCTGGCCACCAATGATATTCCCGTAATCACTTCTGCTGAAGGTGACCTAGATGGTATTCTCGTAATTGTCGGTTTTGAAAACATCCCGTTGGCGTCCCTTTCATCGTGACATGCTTCTGGTTAAGCAGAGGGCCTTTGATAATACCGCAACTGTTTTCGAAAACGCATTCTAACGAACTGATGCCATGTAAAACTATCTTCTCTGTGTTTATTTGAACGTGTTTTGAAAATCTAATCGAGAAGAGATTTTTTTATGACGACGTTGAAGGGGACGAGCGTCCAAAGACGGCGGCTGCAGCCAGCTGTATCCTGTGACAGTGAAGTGTAAACAGTGCTACGACTACACAGTTTTTTTTTTTTTTTTGCGGTTGGTCCCCGTTTTGAGGTCGGTGACAGTGACCGTGCATCAAAATAGCCCTCCCGTTACGTATTTCTGCATGAACACACTTTCGGCATGCTGACGCGATCTTTTCCGAGAACCTTGAGGTTACGCCGCTGACATTTTTGTTGTGCTCTACGAGTGAACAAAATGTGTAAGTGGTGAGGATTTTTGTTTGTTGACGACGTACCTGTTGCGCGCGAAGCCTACGAACATTAAGCTGGTAGTGTAATCGTCAAGTACCAATAAATGGTTGTACATTTCATGTCGAGTGCTTGTGTAATTGTGGTCGTCTGCTCGACAGTTGTTTAGCTCGCAGACGATCGTTTATTTCACTGCGTGATGGCAATGGCGTGGATACACCGGCACACGGAGGGAGCTGCGACAGCGATATCGTTTCTTTACCAGCTACCGCTGAACGAAAGCCACCGGTAGCGAAGAACGAAAGGGTGCATATCACTTGGTCCTCGACCATGAGCCCGCGCTTCAGCCGGCTACGTTCGTTCCAGAGCTCGAAGCAAAGACACCGCAAAGTCCTCTGCGAGAGGGGACATGCTTCTGTAGGCATTTTTAATGCGTCTACATCACTTCTCGACCGCTTGCTTCGCCGGGGAGCCAACAAGGCGATCACCGGGCAATTCATGATTTACCTTCGTCTTTTTAAAATTCAGATCGTCTGCTCCGAGAAGCCGCGAACTAGCTCCGCCGCGCTTGCGTTGTGTAACATCCGTTTGTTCACGTTTAGCCAATCAGGACTTGCTCAAAGCGGACACTTTTGAAACGGACACAAAAAAGACAAAACACGAGAAAATTCGCCCCTGGTTTAAAACAACAAACGAAAAGGGAATAAACGAGAATACTAGCTCAGACTGTGTATAGCGGGAACTTGGATTGAAGGAAGGGAGGGGAGAAGAGGCACCAAACAGAGTATGACACACGCGGCAGCAAGAAACGCTCGATCCTGGCCGGCTTCGCAAAATTGCCGCGATAAAGAAGCAAGAAAAACGTTCGCAAGAAGAACGGCAAGATGGATGACTTAGCTTATTCGTATGAGCATTTCGAACTAATTTCACAAGAACGACTAAGCGGAATAATCAAGCATTTGTGGGAGACACTGGTGATGGGTACTTGATTGATTGTAGGGTTTAACGCGCCGACGCAACGAGGCGATGAGGCGCGCCGTAGTGGAGGGCTCCGGATTAATTTTGACCACCTGGGGATCTTTAACGTGCGCCGAAATCTCGTACACACTGGTGATGGGTACTGCAGATGAGGTGGAAGAATAAAAAGATGGCTCAGGGTTCAAATGGTTCTTCACTTGTCTCATTCCGGAATAGTTTTTAACAATTTTGAAGCATTTGTCATTTTTGAGAGAGATAGTCACAAAGTTAATGATTCACTTACGATTGTCAGCAAAGAGAGCTTCGTTTAGAATTTCCCTTAGTTACGAAGGTGGAAGGTAAATATTTCCTTATTATTAAAACGAAAGTGCTCTATACCGGGACACACCAAGATTTCACTGACGTCATTCGCGTCATGAAAATGACGTCAGGACAATAAACACAGGCGAAACGCCACAAAAAATTTCCTTGACGCGGATGGTACTGTAATGTAGGAGAGGAGAAACCAGCGCCAACAGTTGGCGTAGGCTGCGTTGTAGCGACGCCGACGGGCGAATGGCGCTAACGTGACTGATTTCGTGCAAAGAGAAACGTCAGCGGGAAGCGGAACGCGTTCGCGCGTTCACTCTCGAAGCTACGAACTCAACCTTTCGCGTTCCACAATCTGAGCTCGTGGCTACGCAAACGTCTGTCTTACACGCCACGGAGCAGGACCGAAATGTTCGCACCTTTGCTGAAGCGACCCGCTAGTAGGACGTCGCTCACCAAGCACACCCACAAGACAGCCGCCGACCCGCAAATCAGGCTTCTTTCGCCGCAGATTACGCTGCACATTTCACTTTCGTGTTTTACCAATTCCTATGACACGAATCAACCACAGTTTTTTTTCGTGGATTGATCACGCAGTTCACTCTACGTTAATGGTCTATCGCTAACCCTCTCAGAGAGAATGGGCCACCTTGTATCCCTCGCTGTTACGCTGCTGGTACCCCCAGTGGTGGCGCAGTGGCTAAGGCGTTGTGCTACTGCGCCAAACGGCACGGGTTCGATCCCAGCCACGGAGGCAGCTTTTCTGACAGAGGCGAAAAGCGAAAACCTCCGTGTGCCAAGATTTCAGCGCACTTTCAATATCCCTAGGTGGTCCAAATTTAGCCGGAGCTTTCCACTATGGCACGCCGTATGTCCGAGATGTAGCTTCGGCGCTTTAAACCCCAAATCAATTATGTTATGCCGCTGCTATGATTGTCTTCAAAGATAGACTCTTATACGTTCTAGCTCTTTATTTTTCATCAACAGGAGAGTCGTATTCGAGCAAATATGTGTGAAGCGGATATATTTGCAGTGTCTTTGCTTAGATTAGAAATTTTCAAATAAGAATATTATGAAGCTACTAAGCAGGCCTGATAATGTAGTGATTGCGAAAGCATGGGTTCTCATTTCAAAACGCGTACATGCCATCTCATCATTGATATCTTCTCTTATACTTTGTGCCTTTTTTATTCTTTCAAAGACTACGACTCAGCACACATCGCATTCGCACCGCCAGGAAAATAGGTCAGTAAACGGAGACGTCCTTTGCTACTGTGCTAGTGCTAAATGTGGGATCAGCGTGTTCGTGTTACTACTGTGCCACGTAAGCCACACCCAGTGCGTTTCAGCCAGTAGCTGTGCACAGGCTTTGGCAGGAAAGGACGCAGCTAAAAAATGGACACGTATCTGCTCCTTTCGCTGCAGATGTCCATGGAAAACGATAGTCCACTGGCACCCCTGCCAAGTAAATGCCTTCCTTCGCTTTCCCTCTCACCTGTCATGCTGTTCCTCTCCCGTATCGGTCCTCCCAAGATAACATGCTAGAGGTTTGCTCAAGGAACTTTAAATTTACCGCGTTCCACTGCTCCATGCTGGGTGCATCGATGACAGCGCTAGCATACGGCGGAGACGCGCGTGAATGGAGGCGCCCTACTTCAACGTTTACAGAACCCCGTCACCCTACTCCGCATGCGTTCCAAGCGTACGCGCAACCTATCAAGTGTAACCTTTCATTAGTGTTGCCGTTTGACTTCTTAAAA
This sequence comes from Haemaphysalis longicornis, assembly GCA_013339765.2. Classification (NCBI taxonomy): domain Eukaryota; kingdom Metazoa; phylum Arthropoda; class Arachnida; order Ixodida; family Ixodidae; genus Haemaphysalis; species Haemaphysalis longicornis. Next base: position 29,370,245 of record CM023449.1, read on the forward strand.
TGCTGTCAGGAGCAACAGTGGCGCGGGCGACAACAGGCAACGGAGTGAATCTTTCTCTGCAGTGGAGGTAGTATATCGCAAAAACCCAAAACCACGCATCCATAAATTTCTTAATAAAGGAGCACTGCAAATATCAAGTGTGTATTGATTTTCTTCCGTATATTTATGTAATGTCTTGTTCTTGTTCAACACTGTTGATTGATTGATTAATTGATTGTGGGGTTTAAGGCGCCGACGCAACGCAGGCGATGAGGCCCACCGTAGTGGACGGCTCCGGATTAATTTTGACCACCTGGGTATCTTCAACGTGCGCCGAAATCTAGTACACACGGACATTCCTGCTTGTCGCATCCAACAGAAAAGCGACCGCCACGGCCGGGAATCGAACCCGCGACCTCGTGCTCAGCAGCACACCGCCTTAGCCACTGAGCCACCGCGGCGGGTTTCAACAATGTTGACAAGTCTGACCATTCACACTGTACTCAGATGTTTAGATTTGGCGCTGGGTATATAAGACTGTTGCGCAGCTTTTGTTTCACTTTGGCTGGGTGGCTGAACCGGGTCATAAACAGGCATACGGATAGACAGACATTCAGACAGACAGAGCGAAATTTCTGCGTTTAAGTAGCCCAAGAAATACTGTCGTCTTTAAAATGTCGTTACAGGAGCAATTCAAGCAGGAGGCCACACCGAGCCTCCGAGAAGTCAGAAATACTTTCTGCGCCACGGACGCCGGATTTCGAAAAGCATACGCTTTCGCGTTAATATATTCGCTCGGTAGAGATTTTACGCCTGTACGACTTTATTTGCTTCCGAACTTAGGTGAGTAATCAATGCGGCGAACATGCTGCAAATCAACGGAGAAAACAGCACTGTGGCTGTTAGTTTTAACGCGCCGAAGCTACACCTGGGATACGAAGCGCGCCATCGTGGAGGGCTCCGGATTAATTTCGACGCCCTCGGCATCTTCAACGTGAGCTGAAGTGTCTACACATGGCCGTTTTATTTCTCGCCTCCATTTCTGAAAAGCTGTCGCCGAGGCCACGAATCGGACCCGCGTAGTTTGGCTCAGCAGCACAACGCCTTAGCCACTGAGCCACCATGGCGGATAGGAAAACAGCATCGTTACGCGCGTTCTTAGTGCAATGACGTCATTTGTCACCCCTGTAGAGTAGCCTACTGCGATGTGATGTACGATTTTTGGCCTACTGCACACAATGATTACACGGGATATATCCGGATCCGACGTGAATTTTCAATGGAGGTAAAAAAAAAACCTGTTTCTTGGCTTGTCTGCGCGTAATAATTTGAGAATTCGGTAAAGGTAGATATTCTTGTCTGTCTTTTTCGTGTTTTGTATGACCAACTACCACATTTCTTAGTGACTGTTGCCGCTGCAATATCGACAGCGACCCAAACAATAAAACAGTTAAAAGCAGCCCTGTATATTTATGTAATGATTATTACGGCGACGATGATGGCTTTAAAGCCACCTTTTGGGAAGTATGCTGATCTTTTGAAAGCTTTACTTACCACTCGAAATTAGTTGGCTCATTATAAATAATGTTTCTCCAGTTTAGAGCACAGCAATAGGCAGATCGTTTATTCCCCAACGCCTCCACCCCAGCCTCATCATACTGTAGAAAATAACTAGCCGTGCTATGAGTTGGTTTTACCCCAAACACGCGGAATTTTCCTCCAAATGGATGTGTATTAACCCACATTGCTTGTCATTTCGTATCATTGAATGAATATTATTAGGTGCGGAGTACTTTACGACCGCACAATGTCCGTCCTCGTCCATGCACATAGCATTTACAATCGCAAAAAATCACACAGGCACCGGAAGGTTTCGAGCCTGTGTCTGGTAGTCCAGACAGCGTTAATTAACCAATGGGGCTACGACCGTGAGTTAGTACTCGAGAGTCAAACGGCTTACTCCGTCGCCTGTAACGGTGCGGAGTACCATATGACCTCCCAATGACCGTCCGCATTCATCCGTGCGCACACCACCATCAAGCGAAAGTCAAGCAAAATTTGATTTGAGCCGTGAGTTGCAGTTTTATTTAGGGAATAATCAAGGTGCGACTCACGGCTCAAATCGAATGGTGGTCGGGGCGCAACTTGTATGTACTCCGCACCCTCGCCATCACACACGGCGTGGAGATTCTGCCATTTTGTTCAGCTACTAGGCTGATTTGGCTGAAATGTTTGCCTCTTACGAGTCTTATTAGCCTCTAAATATGCGAGTATTTAGGGCCACCCCTTTCATACTTCGGGTACTGACTCAAAGATATGAGCGAGAGGTCTGCTATACTGAAAGCTGCAGTCGAAACTGCACTAGTGATCAGAATAAATGAACCAGGCGTAATGAACCTCGAATGAATAGCTCAACCTAATTGCAGAAAAATATTTTTCCGAGAAGGCTGACTGCTTTACAAAAAACGTTTGTACAGTACCTATTTTTCGCCAAGAAGACGATAGTTCCGGGAATATTCTCCGCGGCTTGAGCTTTCCATGGCTTGTAAAATTCTCCTGTTCAAAGCTCGTTAAAGTTCACCCTTGAAATTTTTCGGCAATCTCATATTCTCGCTTTGCCTTCCTCATTCGCACGGTATCGGAAAGAAAGCATGAGCACACGCAAGCTTTAATACTATTGGGCGGGGCGCTAGAAAAAGAAAAGAAAAGAAAAAGACAGGTCGTTTTACTGTAGCTTGCACGCAATAAGCATCTCTCGACGACAGCGAAACCAGCGCATTCATTCTACGCGCACTTATGGTCTAATCTTTCGGTCGGATGTAGCAAATGAGAATTAACAGAGACATTCTCTCGAGGGTGCTCTATGCTCCGTTCGCTGACGTAATGTCGGCCTTTTGGCATACCTTCTGAGACAACGCCACGCTATTTGTTTTGGGGTTTCTGGTCGCGCCTTGGTGATTTATTCGCTATTGCATTAAAGTATGCTTTCTGTTTCAAGTGCTACAAAGCTGCCACGTTTTATCTTTTTTGGGGGGTTAATGGCGCTGGACGGTTTCTCCTGAAACAAAAAAGAAGAAATCAAATACAGTTTCTCCAGAGCACAAGAAATTACATAGGGGAGCCTAGAGTGTATAAACGGAGCTAGACACTTCGAGTGCCTCATCGGTGGAGGGTGTCTTTCGATTCATCTGATTAGTCGTTTTCGGAAGGTGTCGTTGATTCACCTTCGATATCACCCAGAGAACGCTGTTGTAAATTTAGTTTTCCTATAGACGAAGAAAATTTCCCCTCATTGACGTGCCTGTGTACTCCGTGCCGTTTCCTTCAATTTGAGCGCCTGAAGAGATACTCGTAGCATTGCTCTTCTTATGACCCTCTATCGCTTACTTATGAGGAGTCAAATTGAACAGTCACGCGAGAGGTAAAGCACGTTCCACGGGCAAATTGTGCGAAAGCTGCTGCACATTTCAGGCGAATTCCCGGTGCTGAAGTACCGAGAAATTTTTTTCCGGTGCGATTTCATTAAAAACCAGGAAACGTCGAAATTGCGCATTCTTACATTGACATTCTGTCAGTCGGAGACGCATAGCGCAACTGAGAGACCATTCGAGAACGCTCCTAGCCAAAATTGCGAATTTACGAAAAATGTAGGAATTCGATGACGGGGTCCCAACTGTAGCGCTCCACATGGATAACCGAACGCACTTCGGCATAGAAATTTCGAAATAAATTTACAGATTAATAGATGGAAATTCATTGATAAATAAAAATCTCCAAATCTATTCATAGGCCCGCTATGCGCCACGTTGTTGGGAACGAGCCAGCGCAGCACAAGAAGCATTGAACTTCTCATAGTCCCCAGAATAGAAAAACAAAAAAAGCACCTTCGAACTTCTCTACTCTGCGGATATTTGATGCAGGTATAAAAACAAGAAGTAAAGTTCAATACTCATGCCGCTTGGGGGTAGAACCGAACAAAGTGACCATGCACCGAGCAAACAGGACGCTGTGGAAACGGTGAGGCTCGAGGCCGGCATCGCTTCTCCTCTAGCGCTGCTTGAAGGGACAAGAACCCGATGGCGATTGCCGCAATCGTGAGAGCCGTTGGCGGCAGATGACTGTTTTTTTTTTTGTCTAGACCTCTTCACATCGCACAAAGAAGCGAAGGCCTCTCGAAATCCTTCCCCATGTTCACTCTTCGCGTGACTTCGTACCGCTACATTTCTTGGCCTCTCCAGGTATTCCAAAAATCAAAATGCCCTTAATGTTTGCATGTAACTTCTTACAACGCCTGGCGGCAAACTTGTACGCTTATTATTTCTTTTCCGCAAGAATGGCCGTTAGAGGAATGTATCATTTCACTCCCGCTGCTGTAACTGTTGCCTACATGGATTAGAGGGCGAATAAGGCGGCAATACGATAGCTTGAAAACTACCCGTTGAGAAACACTACGGTGGAGAACACTACGGTGGAGAAACACTACACAAGGGTGGAGAAGATTGGGGTGATTTAAACGGCTACCCGTAATGTAAAAACTTTCGCATTGAGAACTTCGTGTAAGAGTTATTTTTCGCAGCGTATAATCAAACAGCATTCTTCCTTCCTGCGTTCTTTCTTTCTCTTTAGCGGGTCTGGTTTAAAGCAGGAGCGCAATACCATTTCCGCATTTCAGGGAGAGAAGGCTTTTTTAAAAGCACCAAAATGAACGGGGGTTTTAAATAAAACAGGCAATTAGTGACCACTCGACGTATATTATAGTCTGAAATGTACCCAGACCATCTGTAAAAACACTATAATCCCATATAAAAGCCGCGCCCACAAGAAAAGACAAAACATGTAGCGTCCACTAATCGCCGACGTCACAAAACAATTCTGGCAGTTTAATCGATTTGTATAAAAAATGTGACATGCAAAGAAAATTCTTTATTTATCCGAGTGCTATTGCTTGAAACGTGTCAGCGCGTTGGAGCTACTTGAAGAGACAAGTAGTTCTGCAGTTATCGATTGTCCATTATCACTGATCTATTTCTAGCACAAGAGATCGAAGCATTAAAATCCGCCAGGAGAACGACCACATGTTCCCACTTTTACTTTTGAGATATAATCGGTAATAATCTCAGCGACCTTCATCTTTGAGCAAACACGGTGCTGCTAAAGTACGACCCGAAGGCGAAAATTTATGCCAAAGATCCCGAAAAGGCTTAGCGTTATCAAACACACAAAAGCCGGCGTTCTTTGAAGAGACACTAAAAATGTTTCTTGATTGCCAGGTTCGTCTATTTTTGTGAATAATTTCAAGTATTTGCTTTTTTCGCACGGTGGTCGCACGCAATTTCTGCATAAGCGGTATAGGACGGGCCAACGCGTGTTTACCAATCGCTTAAGACAAAATAACACAAATGAGTTTAATAGAGTAAGAGTAAAGACTCTGCACTTAACCCGAGCACTTACCCCGAGCCCTTAACCCAATTGCGGCTTCGCCTCCTAGAGTTTCGTACAATATACACTACAGAGGAATCTGTCGCTATAGCGTCCATGCGGCTCACACCAGGGCCGTCTGTGTCGTCATGGGCGGGCCGCCACTGCATTCTGCGCTCGCCTTAATTTCATCATTGGCTTGAATTGAAACTTTTTAGTGACCGCAAATTTAAACAAAGTGCCACAAAAACTCGAAGAATAGTGTGCAATTATGTGAGTAGAAAAGAAAAGAGGCTGGTTTAAAACCAAGAAAAAAAGTAAACCGTATTTTTGCCGTAACGATTGTGCCTGCTTTTCTGCAGGCCAAGGTAGTAGTTACGAACAATGTTAATATTTGCGGGGAAACTCAATAGGGACTCTTATTTTATTAATTTTACCAATATTTGAAATGATCAGTTGTTTTAAGTGTTTGTAAAGTTTCTTTGAGCGTACCTATGAAAACGTCGCCTTTCTGGGGAACCGGTGTACTGACCGCCAGCTACAGTTTAACAAAACTTGCGGCTGAGCGAGTTGGTTTATACTAGAAGAACAAAGAAAACCTGGCTTTAAACAGTCGTGGACGATCACAAGATTGGACGGATACAGGCGCCCATATCTGTCGTAGCTTGTCTTTGTCGACGTACGTTTTGTTTCTTTTTTTCGTAAGCTACAAATTTCACGGCAGCATATAACCCGATCAGTCATACGTCCTTCGACTGCGGCATGACCAACGTCAGGTACGGTCACGCGCTGCCTGCTGTTTCACCGAACACGGCTACCACAAAACAGGGAGGATTTCGGCTTCCTCGTACCTTGTAGACGTGTTAATGCATAGTGAAGATAGCAAATCCGAACAACCGCTTAAAAACCAATTGTCATGCCAAGCCCAAGCCAGAAGCAGGGGTCTTCCCATAACCCCCACGACGACATTGGATTACCAGGCGCAGTTTCCTCTATAGCATACTTACTAAGAATCTCTATTGCTTCGCCTAACTCGCCACCTGTTTCAGTTGTTCCGTAACTTTCGCCCTACCCGCCACATAATAAAAACCAGAAAAGGCTAGATAGCAAAACAAGCATAGCGGACACAGCTTTCGATGTCTGGAGGCGTTGCAATAACTAGTGAGGAAACAGAATGCAACAATTGTGCTGGAAGAAACTAAGCATTGCCAACTTTGTTTTTAGCATTACGTTTATTACTACGATGCTCTGCTTAATTGAATCGATCGGTAATGCAAGTGCATAGGCTGTTTCCTTATCGGTTCGAAAAATGAGGTCATCTGAATGAAAATATAAGGCTGCTGGATGAGGAAACTACACTTTTATCGTTTTGGTCTGGCTTTATGTAGAGGGGAAATTGTGTGCAGTCCAAAACCCTGTCGCAACTGATGCACCTTCTGCAACGCATCTCCCACCGCCATCGAGGCATTAAAGAGCACGATACCCTACAGATAGTGCAAGCTTTGCTTATTCTACGGAACCCCATACCTCGCTCTCAAAACTACAGAAAAGGCTCGACTCAACATCATGATTCGGCAAGCGTAAAAAACTGCGCTTGGCCTCCCCACTGCCTCTGCGACGCAAAAACTACTTGCTTTGGGAGTCTACAACACGTGGGAAGAGCTACAAGAAGCCCATCATTAAGCTCAATTATGGCGCCTGCAATTGACTCCCACAGGTCGACAAGTCCTTAAAGCATTAGGACACCGCCCGATACCCCCGAGGGAACAACAAAAACGCATCCCTCTAGCCCTGCGAGAATGCATCCGAGTGGCCCCATTCCCTCGAAATACCCACGCCGACTACCACATTGGCCGCCGGGCTTCTCGGACTCGAGCCCTTACTGCGCGATACGGGAACGACCCCAGCGCCCTGTACACCGATGCTACCCCCTACCCTGCGCGCGCCGCCCACGTAGCCTGTCTAGTGACACATACTGGTCAATGCATCAATGCCGCTACTACTACAGCAACCTCAATCGATGTCACTGAAGAAATAGGCATTACCCTGGCCACCACTTCCCGTCCTCAACCAGTTACTGTCCTCACCGATTCACAGACAGCCTGCCGAAACTACCAGATTGGCCGCATTTTATTATCAGCCCTACTCATCCTCCAAAACTGCTCGACAACCCCTGATATCTGCATCGTCTGGGCTCCTGGACACGCCACCATCCCCGGCAATGAAGCGGCTCATGCCGCGATTCGCTATTTGATATACCGAGCCACTGCCGACGGTGGCCAATGTCTACCCCCACAAGATCAACCCCACCCACTCAGCGGCTACACAGAGATTCTCTCTCATTACAAGCACACTCGCCGCAGCCTCCCACCACCACACTGGCGCCGCTCCAGAGAGGAAGCTACAACTTGGCGGTGTCTCCAAACAAATATCTACCCACATCCCACCCGCCTCCACCTTATCTTCTCCACCCAACAACCTTCCCTCTCCGCTAAGTGTCCCCAGCCTGTCGCCCTCTGCCACATCATATTGGAGTGCCAACGAACTCCAGACTTGCCCCCACTTCTCAACCCCGCCTTCGAGCAGTGGAGGGCTTCCCTGGCCAGCCCGGACCAGGATATCCAGCTTAAGCTGGTGACCCGAACATGGACGGCCAGCCGAAGTCAAGGCACCGCGGACTAGGCACGCCTTCATCATCCTTTCCTCCAGCATCCCTTCCTCCCCTCTTTTCGGAGCCCTTTCCAAAATTTTCAAAAGACAGATGAAGTGGTTTTGGAGCTTCAAGCTCGAAGTACAAAGCTACGGTGTTCCAATAATGTCAGTTTTTGTGACAAAAAATATGATTCACGTCGATCCCAGTGCCAAAGCGAAATGACTGACTCACCAAACTCCTCGCCATCGTGTAGCTATATGGTGACTCCCAGCTATCCATTATAACGGTGTATATTATTTCAATGGTCATCAAGGATTGAGCCTGTAGTGACTTCTTCCTTCCTTGGATGACGATGCTTTGGTATATAGCTACGCTCGACGTGGACCCAAAGCACTGCTAGCCCGCTCATACGCCTCACACAATGGCAAGTGGTTTTGGTTGAGATAAATTTAAATGTGAAGCATGTGTTGGCGAAACGAATATACGAATGATAGAAGCTACAGATTCCTTTTTTGTGGTTAAGAAAAAAACTTTCATTTCCCCTAGGACAATTACTTGGCGTCTGAACATCGATATTTTCTTCTTTGCGGAGTCAAGCAAAACAGTCATACCCGGAATGTACACGAAAATTATAGTAACACGCGTACTTCATTCATCAGCAGTGAGGCACAGTCACTCCCAAAACACCTTTCATCCCATAAAACCAACGCAAGCCTCGAATTTCTTAACATTCCTCACAGGCATCCCTTTCATTTTTTTTTTTTGAACACTTGGGAGGGAGCAACCCGATAGTCTTTAGAAATCCAGAACGTCGTCTAACAAGCAACTTTGCCAACTGCTCTTCTCTGAAGCAGCCCCTGTTTACGGCCCAAAGCTTTCGACGTTGATCTTTGAGTTGAACACATCGCTATTTAAGCCTTCTCTTCTACAATGTGTGATTTTATTCGGACAGCGTGGTTGCATTCGGGCTACGACATTAAAGTTCACATTACGCAATCACAGATTGCCTTCGGGGAGAGCGTCAAGGCCTTAGTGCGTCGCACATCATCCTTCGCAGAAGTCCCCGTCAATGCGGGTGCCGATCTAGTGATCTGGGCGCATTGCCCGGAGGACCACCGGCAAGCGTTTCTCGAGGGCCGCGTCTTAGGCACACGGTGGAACCGCCGAACTACTCTTCGAACCGGGGCGATGTTCTGTCGGGATACCCGGAGCTGCTGGCAGACGTGGTGGCCTCCAAGATGCCACCTGTCCACGACTCACCATGCTCATCCTTTCGGCGGCCGAGCGCCTATGTTTTCTTTTTGTATTTTTTTTTACTCATTTAGTTTTTTGCGCGGCAAGTGGCGGTTGCAGCTGCGGCGGATAGGGAATCGCTAGGTTCCCTAGCCTCTGCAGGTTCTCTAGGAACAGCTGCCAGCTATGGAACCACTCAGCTCGCGGGTCAGCTACCGAGCACAGCGAAATGGCGAGAATGGTCACCCATGGCCACCCATGAGCGGTGGCCAAAGCCAATCCTGCACCGTTTTCCTTTACGGCGCCTGCAGTCGAGAGCTAGGCAATTCATGCAATTTAAAATAGCCTACGAAAACGACGTAGCAAAAACGTGCCAAATGTGCCAGAATAGCAGCACCGCTGCACATCAGGCGAGTGGTACCGTTTTAAGAGATACGGCAGTGCACAGCAGTGTTCTGCTAACAGGCGTAGTTCCCTTGTAGGTGGCTTGTCGAAGCAAGAGGCAGTCGCGAGCAAGGAAGTGATTGTGGTGCGCGTTCAATAGTTAGTGGCCACGCCTGCGCGGTGCGCAAGTCTCGACGACAGACGCCGCTGTTAGTTTGCTTTGGACACCACTCCTATGGTCCAGAAATTTAAGCTCATGGCTGTACCTAACTAACGCGAACTTTTGGAGGACTGTGTACTCCATTTCGAAAGCCGTAAAACGCAGCATTATTCACGGAGCACTACGAAAGAAAGACAACGACGAGTATTTCCCGTTCTTCAGCACTACCTCTTCAAAAATACAGTGCTTTAAACATTGTACAACCACCATGCACGCAATATTGGCTGTCGTGATGTTATTAGGAATCTAGTTACCCGTCTGTGTAATTAGTGTAGCCAGGATTATTGCAGGTTGATAAAGTAACACACGTTTCTCTACAGAGCGCATTCGATGAGTATGCCCTCGTCTTTAAAAGGCCTTGCCGAAAGGCCGCAAAAGTGAAGTATCTGTACAATGCATACCGCAAATAAGCTATTTGGTTATCTTTTTGGCCACATAGTGTTCAAATACTGCACGTGCCCTTCCTTCACCTTTGGAGGGATTGGTCGGCAAATTCCTGCCGTATGTCGGAAGCCCGTGACAGGCATCGATGTAGCGGCACCCATATGCCGGAAGCATAAACATCGCTTACCCGAACGAAGCGATGCCAGAGTCCCATTCACGTTCGCATCGGCCCTTAACCGGTGAAAGTGCCCTGCAGTGGAACGGTTTTGCTCCTTGAATCACTGATGCACCCGCAGAAGCACTCATAGTTCGTTAAGCAGAAGTTGCAAATCACAACAGTCCGAGTTCAACGCCCACAGTGTTTCCTTAGCACCGGCCACGACACAAGCAGCACTGTTCCTTTGTTCATGTTTTTTTGTTCAACACACTTCCTAAGTTGACCACACGCACGCACACCGAAGATTTTTTGAGAGATCATAGCGCCTGCCCTCACCACGGCACTATGCAAGAAGTGGATGGACGCCGGATCACTCCACGTCCTGGCACTCAAGTCTTGGCAGCCTTTGGAACGCCTCGACAGCTGTCTTTCCATCCATAGAGAGGAATAATTCAAGCGTAAGCACTGGGGCAGCGTCGACACGACATCGATGGGCGAAACAGTAAACTAGGCTGAAGCAGAAATTTGCCACTGCGCATGTGCAGCAAATATCGCTGGCCTGCTCAGCGGCCGCAACTGGCGCGTTATCGCTGCCCCCTTTTAAGAGCGGAGCTGTGTTACAAGCCAAGTTCATCGTTGCAGGAAAAAAATATCAAGAATATGGCGAGTTGTCGTGAGCGCGTTGCCTCGCGGCGGCCGCCGAGCGTCCCCGATGCGCGGAGTGGCTCTAGCAAAAAAAGCTCCGGCGGTGTCGTCAAGCGCTACGACGCATGTAAGAAAATTTGCTGCGCTAATGCTAAATCTAAAAAAAAAAAACGCTCTCCTTGGAAGAGGTCCCCGGGGCCGCTGCATTGTTTAGAAAAAAATATGGATAATTTGAGACATGGCGACGAGTGCTCCAATCCGTCTCGAGACTACGGGCAGACCCGCCAACGCTGCCTCGAGTCATTGACGAAGAGCTGGTGGAAGTGTAGAACGGTGAGAATGACTTTGCATCCACGACTCTCCGCGAAGAGCGCGCCGACCTGTTCAATGCACATGACTATGGTCACTAGCACCGCAACTATGCAAACAAACAATGATGCTGAAACTTAGCTAAGTGTCCGGAAATGCTCACATATAACAGCTTCGCCTTTCAAGTCTTGCACGAAGTGCAAGCTTCCCTCAATTTTTTCGTTTCAAAGATAGAACCAGGATCCTTCAATGCTTTTCTTGTCATGAAACTTCGCCGTCACGCTATGGGAGAGCTTCGTTCGCTGCCCAGGGAGGCCGCTCTGCGGCGCTGGTGTTGATCGGACGGCAGCCGGGGGCGTGGTCAGAGCGCGTTTGGCAGGGAACGGACCACGGAGTAAGACAAAACAGAAGCTCGCCGCCTTATCAGCAGTGCGCTTCCGCTTTACGTGTCGTGGGCCGCTGAAATGGACTTATCATTTTGTGAGTGACGAAGAATTATGGTGTGAACAGACATGCTGCTACTGCGTTCCTGCCTGCCGGTCTGGCTACATAGCATCGGCGGCCGTGCCCGATGCCCTCCGATCTGCGGTGGCGCCCCTCGCGGTAGCCTTTACTCTGATAGAACGTTGCAGGTTCGAGTGTTACCGGCGAATGGGTTTAAGGTGGTTGCTTTCCCGGGTAAAATAAAAATTAGCAGTGGCTTAGCTAGGCTATGCCAGGATATACGTAGCGTGAGCTAAGGTTCAGCTGGTTATTCTTAGCTTTCTTTGTTGTCTAGGATAAGCTTGATTATCACGCTTATTGCTGCTTCAATGACACACCCACGGTATACGCATTATGTGACGCATGTATATTTATTAATCGGCTCCGACGCAGCGTCAACAATCGCCCTAGAGCTAAGCTGGTTCCACAAGAGCACGCCCGTGTTGCTGCGATGCACGGGCCATCGGTTCCGCACCCGGCCACCCCTCCCATGATGATAAAGTAGACCGGGCAGCCACGTGCGGAACGCAGGTCGCCCAAAACGCTGGGAGCGTGGGGTGTGTAAGAGACGCCGGGCAGCGAGCAACGTTCTGCGCGCCGTGTGGCGTCACTGTTCCTCGCACATGCGCAGCGCGGCTCTCCAGGAGCCACGCGAAATTGCTAAACCTCGGCCAGTGTAGCTCACGCTACAAAAAAAAAAACACAACAGCATCAACGCACTGGAAAAGAGCTTGCGCTGCGACAAGCGCAACACGAAAACCGTTGAATTTGCTTACGCCACCTGCATACGTTACTTCACACACATCTGAAAAAGGAGTGCGCGATCGGAATATGTCGAAAGTTGTCTTGCTTCATAATTGTCAACAACTCAACTGTGCCAGCGAACAGCAGTGCTACGGGATGTTTCAAAGGAATGACGACGTTCGTGCGAAGCATTTAGTGGCCACAAGGTGGTCAATTTGTTACGGCGATAGCGATCTGCATCTAAAGCGTGAACCGCATGGAGCGTTTTCTGCTCGCGAAAACGCGCCGCGCACGCCACAGGCGCGCTGACGCTGCCGCGTAACCACCCGCACGCTGCGCCGCCGCGGCCGGCGGCGGCAACATGGCGGCGGCTTCGGCAGCGAAGTGATGTCGGGAGCTCGAGCGACCGCTTCTAAGCGCTCTCTCAGATGCCGCTCAAGGCACGAACGAAGTTGCTTGTGCGGTAAAGGAGCTTATAATGTGGGTGAAAACGGTACTATAAAACATCATCCGCGCCGCTAGTGAAAGCGTCCATTCAATATCTGCTGGGGTGGTAAGCCTAAACATCCCCGGCGGAGCCAGCCGGCTGTCTCGAGCGCTTCGAAACCGCAGCCATGAGGCGCGCGCCTCCCCATTGGCGCAAGTCACCAGGCTCCTCCCACTGCCGCGCGCGACGCGCGTCAAAATATAGGGACCGGGCGGCCGTTGTGTGGCACCACACCGTCGCTTCAGCGAACAGCGCCGCCCGTGGCGAACCGCTCGTCAGTGGAATGCCGGTGGCGGTCAACGCAGCGTAGTCGTGCATGACTTTCTGTCGTTCTGCTGCGGTGCGGCTTGCAAGCGTAGATAACCACCAAGGTCTTTTTTCAGATCGGTAAATTGTGAGCGTGGAGGCGACCTTTATGAGGCATGCCATGTGTGTTAATTGCGCCCGTACTCAGTAATTACAAATAGCAGACGACACTCAATGCGCCAAGCTGGAAGTCAGCTGGAACTGAAAGTCCGTTCCTCTTCGCGCAATTTTTTTCATGCTTGCATGCAGTTTGGAGTATCGAGGAGTATATTGCAGCTAAATGCTCCCACAAAGCCCGGTGTGTACAACCGATCCAGGAATGCTGCGGCGCTGGGTCTTGGCAGTTGATGAACGAAACGGCGTCGTGCACAAGCGAAAGACGAAGTTGGGGGTGCCTTCTAAGATTTACATCAAAACAGAAATTGTGCTAAACGACGCTTCCGTAACATCATTAACTACGGCAGAAAACGTGTTTAATTTCACAGAAATGCTCTTACTACATCATCGGGAATCGTTTACCGTAATGAATACCGCTATGATAATAGAACGCTATGTGCGTGTCGTAGAAAAGCATGCGCTTTACAAAAATGGCAATGGTTGCTGGCTAGTTGTGAATGTGTTTTTTTAAAAAACAAATTCCTGCGTGGCTGAAGGACGCGGGACAGGAGGGTGCCGAAAACCTGTACTCAGTTTCACAACTGAATGCTGCGGGCAGTTCACAAGCTGCCACCTGCGCTTGAAAAAGCATGCACTCCTCTGTCTAACGACGATGATGTTTTATAGCAAAGCTCCCTCGTGTAGGTTTCCTTGATTGACTTCTGGATTTAAACTTTGACTGTTGAACTTTGAATTTGACCAGCAGGCAGTTTGGTCTTTTGATCGCAGCGTCTTTGACTGTGGCCATTACCCATTCGATTTCGCACGAAGAAAGCTTCGCGTTCAACCATCGTAATCGTTAGAAGGAGGGCTAGATGGTTTTGCTGTTTAATTTTGAACTTCCATGCACCAATCTCCAAATACGAATTGCTCCCAGTGCCGTCGGGAAATGTGTCTGTGCTGGAGGGCTCGGGCTGATGCACCATTATTTGAGGCAACTAATCGCGCGTTTTTCGTGTCTTCTCAAGGCATTACACAATTTTTTCAGGTACTCTATAAAAAATATTTAAGCATTTCAAAAGACAGGCTGACGTTAACACTGCCACATTTTTTAACAGTGCCGCATTGTTTAACCCGTTTTACAACGCAGGTGGTAAAACGGGAAAGAGGAGGAGGGAATGGTTTCTAGCTTGGGCTGTTGTGTGGTTGAATAAATTTGGCTCTTGATAAAATGACCACTACAAACGTGGGAGTTTTACTTCTGCTCTCCAGCTCCCATGCTGTAACTGTGTCGCTCACCAAAAGCGAAGGTACAAAGCTCACGGTTACAGAAAGGAAGTGTAAACTGCCACGACGTTTCCACGGTCACACGGCAATAGATCTCGTACGCAGGTGCCTTTCTCTTCAAAGCAGACGTATGGAGATATCTCAGCGTTAAGGCTGGCGTGGAAACCATAGTCATTGAAACCAGAGAAGAAATGAATACCCTACTAATATTAACAGTTTTATTCCTACTCAGATCGCGCGGAGCCATGCGCAAAGCGCTGCAAAAAGCGCTCATGTCAATGTAGCCCATTCCCAAACTTAGAAGCGTCAAATACATTTATGTTGCCGCTAGCACATTTAAGAAGAAATTAATGCTGATAATAGTAGTTTCATTCGTACTCAGAACGGGTGGAGCGAAGCGTAAATCGCTGCAAAAAGCATGATGTCATTTTAGCCGATACCCAACTTTAGAAGCGCCCGGCAAGTTTACGTAGTCATTAGTGCATCTAAGAACCCAAACCATATGTCTAGACTTCGTTTCACCCGCACATATCCGCTCACAACACCACCAAAACATTCAAAGCACCGACGCAAACACAACAAAAACACCGATAGCCTGTGTAGTCCAATGCACCGGCTCATTCCACTAACGAGGGGAGCGTCGAGTGGTGGCGCCACCCGTCCAGCTGCCCTGCCGCGGGCGCGGAATCGTCGACGCGGGCGTCGAAAAAACGCACGCGCAACGCCGACGCGCGCGAATCGCGTGAAAAAACGCTCCATGCGTCATTCGTGGCTCGCCATTTAACCACCGTAAAAAGAGTGCAGGCGACGAACTGCTGGCTCTACCTTGTCGTGCGAGCGAGATTAGGCTCGCTTAGTCTCAGATGTGAAAGTGGTAACATGCTATAGCGTTTGAGCGGCATGATAACGAGGGTCCTAATCAAAAAGGCAAATGCATATAAGGCCAATATCGCAGCACGACTAAATGTTACGGGTTTGCTTCCACACTTAGTTACCTCTCGAAAAGTAAGCCTTGACGCCTAGGCCACACCTAATTCTGGTGAAGGGGAAAAGAGGACTAACCTGAAAGCGAATAAATTAGGACCCGTTCGGACGTCGAGATTTCCGTTTGAAGCAACGGGACTTTCCTTTCCAAGGAAACGCTCACTGCTTTCTCCTCTTTTGTGTGTCTTTAGTTGCGTTTGTTAGGAGGTGTTCTATGTAGCGCAATAATCTTCCTTCTCTCCGATCCGCTCTTCCCGCCCCATAGCCTCGGGAGAACTCGTGACCTGCGGCCATCTGGACGTCCAGCAACACCTTGCGGTCAGAGCAAAGGCTTTCTGCTCATACCATGGATTCCCAGACTACTCCCGCTTCAGCGGCAGAAATAAACGTTTTAGACCTGCCTACCTACCCACCTTTTGTGTAATCTGAATTGTAATTCCCACATCATTTGTCAGAAAACCATAAAAACATCCCCTACTATGAAACACCGACTTTTATCCCAGCGTGAAATCAGCGCAGAAATCAGCGGCCAGTTGTTCAGCGCCGACGCTCTGCCATTAATACATCTTAACTAGTGCTTAGGTGTCAAGGTCTTTTTATTACACGTCAGCTTCATGGTTTTTACATAACGTATAAAGAAAACGAACTTTGTTCGGTTCGCTTTATGAAGCATTTTTGCACGCGCACTGATGACTATATGGAAAGAAACTCAACAGTGAAAAATTCAGCTTTGCTAGGATCACTATTCCGATTGGTGCACTGGCAGAGGTACACCTTCGTAGCCTCCCACTTGACCTTCTCTGAAGGCTTCATGCTTGACTTGGAATTGAAGCGAGCCGTATTGTCAACGCTGAACATGTCCGGGAGACTCTTGATCGAGCTTCTGGGTGACTTGTCCAAAAAATTCACATAAAGAAGGCCCGCTCCCTCTCATTGGGGCCGAATTTTATGAAACCAAAGCTCAATTTGACACATTCCACCGCATCGGGTTGGTTGCGAGGTTCGAAAAGACCTGTGTTTCAATCACCCATTCCTCCATCGTGGCATTGTGGTACGCGAGAACAGGCGTCGAGGACAGCGTGATCGGGGTGGCAAGAGTGACGCGGGTTGCTCAGAACTTGGCCTTGCAGTCCTTGGGTCCTATCTGGACATCGAAGACGACGCTGTCGCCCACCTGGAACCCGGACGACGGCAGGCTGGTATGCTGGGCGTTCTCAAGAGACTGCATGTCGAAGTAGACGCTTGTATTGATGGGCGACTCGATCGAGATGAATCCGTAAAGGGTGAACAGGCGGTACATTGTTCCGGTGACGTCAGTTACGCAGGTAACGCCCATTTCGCTAGCAGCGCCGTCTGACGCTGAAGCAACGCTCTCTGCACTCCCGTTGACTGATGAAGTCGCATGGTGGTTTTCTGTCGCACCGTACACGTTGTTGTTGCGGATGGCGAAAACCTCAGGGAATTGCTGCAGGAAAACCATAAGGGACTTGAATGAGAGCAGTACGTCGTCCTCAGTACCAGCGGCAACTGCGCTAGATGGCCGGTAAGCTGCTGGAGCGAGATCCCCGGGTGCGACTTTACTCGCTCCTTCCGAAGTTTACCCATAGCGTCAGTACAGTAGCTACAAGGCTCACCCATGGCTGCAGGGCCGTGCAAACATCGTACCTTAGTGCACCCACAACGAGCTCGAATGTCCTGAATCGGCGGAGAAGCACGGCGGGTTCCAACAGCAGGGGAAACGATGCGATGGCTGCTGGATCAGCGATGTCAGCGACTGCGCGCAACGCACTGCACGTTCACCTCGCTCAGAACGCTATAGTCTCGCCCTATAGTTCCGGCTCATTCCGGAGCAGGTTCTTCTGGTCGGCGCACGAGGGTATGCAGGACGTCCTCGGACGCCGTGGCTCGGTAGCTGGAATGAACGAAGGCACGAATGTAGTTCCTCTCGGAGGCAGAGGAGACACGCTGACACGTTATTTAATGGTGATGACGATGATCATCCTCGGTGAGGACACTTCACGTCGTTCTCTTTCTGCGCGGAGCTGAGTGGTTGCTTGTGTTGGTTGTTGCCAAGATATCAATTGCGCTTACCGCTCAAGGGAATGACGAAGGCGGACTAGACCGAAATCAAAATTATTTTTTAACGGCGATAGTCTGTATTTGGCTACTTAAATGCAGACTTTTTTGTCTGTCTGTAAGTCTCTCTTTGTCTATAACTTGATTTGACTTGATTTGACTTGAACTTGAACTTCTTTGTTTGGCCAATCCCACACTGGTAGCATGTGCTACTCTCGTGGTAGGCTTACTTTTATAGAATACCCAGAGCAACTCTCGGGTGTGCATGTCGTAGGCTTAACGTTGGGTTTCGGGTGTACCGCACGAATCTGCCCCTGCTCTTTGTCGCTCGCTTCGACCATGCCGAAAAGGAACAATAAGATATACGCCGGCTTCATAACTCAAGAGACCCAGGTTCGATTCCGGCCACGAGGAGCGTTTTCTTTTCACTTCCCCCATGATCATGCATCATCACCGTAAGAGAAGGAGTACTTTCCTGGAGGGCGTATTGGCGTGTAGCGTCATCAATAAGTACAATAAAGCTTCCATTAAAATGTTGTTGTGCACCATGTGTCGAGATTTCAGCGGACGTTAACGATCCCCAGGTAGCCTAAATTAATCCGGAGCCCTCTACTACGTCGCGCTTCGTAATCTACGTGTAGCTTCGGCGAGTTAGATCCGCCAAATTCAAAATTCGAAAATTTTACATTTGTGTAACAAACAAAAAATGTCCGCCAAATTCCGCAGCTTGTTTCACTTTGGCAGGTGGGCTGAATAAAGTCACAGACAGACAGACAGACAGACAGACAGACAGACAGACAGACAGACAGACAGACAGACAGACAGACAGACCACAATTTCTGCGTATAGGTAGCCCAAGAAAGACTACCGTCTTAAAAAAAATTATTTTGATTTCGATCTAGTCCGTCTTGGCCAATCCCCGGTAATGGGTACCCACATTGAATTCTTGTCAGCAACCAACCACTCAGCTCCACGCAGAAGGAGAACGACGTGAAGTGACCTCACCAAGGATCATGTTCATCTTCATCATTTAATAGTGGTCATCGTGTCTCCTCTGCCTCCGAGAGGAACTTTATTCGTCCCTCCGTTCATTCTAGCTACCGAGCCGCCGCGCTCGAGGACGTCGTGCAAAGCGCCGTACGCCGACCAGAAGAACGTGCTGCAGAATGAGCTGGAACTTGAGCGACGAAGACGACGAGACTAGAGCGTTCTGAGCGATCTGAACGTGCAGTGCGCGCGTCGCGCAGTCGCTGATGACATTGCTGATCCAGCAGCCAGCGCCTCGTTTCCCCGGCTGTTGGAATCCGGTGTGTTTTTCCGCCGATTAAGGACATTCAATAGCGTTGCGAGTGCATCGAGGTACGATCGGGGCCCAGCCCGGCAGCCATGTCTGAGCCTAGTAGCCACTCGACTGCCGCTATGGTTAAACTTTTGAAGCCGCGAGTAGAGTCGCACCCGGGGATCTCGCTCCAACAGCTGACCAGCCATCTGGTCAGCCCATCAAGACGAGCGTCTACTTCGACGTGCAGTCTTTGGAGAACGCCCAGCATTCCGTAGCCTGCCGTCTTCCGGGCTCCAGGTGGGCGACAGCGTCGCCTTCGATGCCAGGATAGGACCCAAGGACTGCAAGGCCAAGTTCCGTGCAACCCAAGTCACTTTTGCCACCCCGACCAAGCTCTCCTCGTCGTCACGTGTTCTCTCGTTCCACAACGCACATGATGGAGGAATGGGTGATTGGAACACGTTTTCTCACCTCGTCAACCAACCCGGTGCGGTAGAATAGGTCGAGTCTAGCTTTGGCTTCATAAAATTTGCCCGAGTGAGAAGGAGCTGGCCTTCTTTCATGTGAATAATGTGGATAAGTCGCTCGGAAGCTCGCCCAAGAATCTCCCCGATATGTTCAGCGTTGACGATGCGGTTCGCTTCGATGCCAAGATGAGCATGAAGCCTTCAGAGAAAATCAAGTCCCTCTGTCGAAGGCGAAGGCGTCCCTCTGCCGGAGCCCCGATCGCAATGGGGATAGTATATGATGTCATTTTCACTGTTTAGTTTCTTTCCATGCCTTTCGAATGCATTCAGAAGTGGTCCCAGCTGAACTCTTTTTTTCACTGTTTAGTTTCTTTCAATTTAGTCATCAGTGCTTGTGCAAAGGGCTCCATAAAGCGAAACGAACAAACTTCGGTGTCTTTATGCGTTGGGTAAAGACCAAGAAGGTGACGTATAATAAAAAAGCCCTCCACACCTATGCACTTTAAAGACGTATTAATCCGAGAGCATCGGTGTTGAACCGCAAGCCGCTGAGCGCTGCTTTGAGTTTTTCGCTGGGATCAAAGTCGGTGTTTTTACGTACGGTATATTTTTGTGGTTTTCTGACGAATGGCGTGTGTTACAATTCAGATTACATAGCAGGTAGGTGGATAGGTCAAAAACGTTTATTTTTAGCCACTGCAGCGGGAGTGGTTAGCTAGTCCGGGAATCTGTGGGTTGAGCCAAAAGCATTTGCTCTTGAGTCAAGGAGTTGCTGTATAGAGCAGAAAAATGCGCCTTTCTCCTCATCATCACCAAGCCAGGAAAGGGGAAAGATTTCTTGTATGGTAAGACGTCAAAGCGCTTTCTTCAAGAACAAAGGCAGCGAGAAAGACGGTTGCGTACATTTGAATCACGTAAAACAGGGAACAGAAAAGCAGACATGGGGCCTTGTGTGAGCGAGGTTAAGCCCGTTCAACATGGTGCGATTTCTGTTTAGAATTCGGACATGCGGCGCCGCTCATGCGGCAAAACGACCTTTTTTCATTGCTGAGTCAAACTACCAAATGTTCGAAACGGTCGAGCTTCCCCCGCGAACGCCGCTAGTTCGGCGTAGAGGGGCAGGACCTGCGGTCAATAGGAACACAGCTAGGTGAACGTCACGGCATCGACATCTGCACGAATAGCAACCAGATGGCGTTGCTTGTAGGAGCGCGGCATTACCTCGGGTGCACCAAAACAAACACAAGTGTATTCACAATATGATGTCGCGCGCCCTTTTCGACGAATGCTTAATCGGTGTCCGCGTAAGTGGCGGACATCCAAGCCAGGAATAAGTGCAGAAGAACCCGAGAAGAACCGTTAGAGATATACCGAGGTGTGCTATGCCGTACAACAAGCAAACTTAGTGTTGTTAGCTGTGTTTGTCTTCTGCGCTATGTGTACGTATATTGACAAATAATTGCCGATTGCCGCATGAAAACGCAAATAAGCTTATATTTACTACAAAACAGTCTGTACCAACTTGCCCTGAAAGTAAACTAAACTTATTTTTTTAAAGTCACAGCAGGCTTTGCTCGTGGCAAGAGTTTATTCGGTCTGCAAATAATGGGCCCCGGAAATGCAAAAAATCGTTACGTTCGCAGGCCATGTAGACGACATTTCTAGGCGTTGCGAACTTCGCAAGTGAGAATTTCAGTTCCACCGCATTCGCATCCAGAAAAATGCACCATGTAGAACGGGCTTTACGCGGTCACTCATCTCTGCCAACATCGACAAACTTTATGCTTGCTTTGTGGGCCGGTTGTGCTTTCGCATTGATGTTTCATGACTAACTGGCCTTTTTAAGCCTTTACAAAAAAGTGTTTGTTCGCAGGCTTTTTGCATAAACTTCTCATCATTTCCCTCCCACAGTGTTTAGTAAAGGGTGCCTTGCAGAGTCTATGACAACTTCTCTCGTTCGCAAACAACATAAATTCATTAGTATTTACAATTTAACGAGTTTCTTCGCATTTACCAGAGAACGCCGCACAAGACAGGTAACTCAAAAAAACAAACAGACGCGACAGTTTTTTTGTCAGCATAATTGTATGATTGACTTCATTGTGCCAAAGAGACCAAGATGCCCTTTGGGGGGCATGGGAATAAGGGTAGGGGAAGATGGTTCAAATACAGCTTCTTCGCGGCACTTCGAACGCTCACTTCAGCATGTCGGGTCTGGTTACTCTTATTGCGATGCTACAGGCACGGGCTTGTATAAGTGGCAAAAAAAAATGTCTGCACATCTACATGCAGACTTTCAGGGTATACATGGAGTAAACCCCCTTTATAGGCAAGCATTAACGGAAACAAAGAAACACTCTCACCTGAGACACACCCTGCACAACAAAGTAAACCAAGAAAATAAGAAAATGAAACGAATTTTTTTAAAATTATGTGCACAGATAATTTATCTATTTTTGATTCCTAATGCGAAAGTAATAAATAACCCAATGAAGCAAGAAACGCGGCGTTGGTTTCCGGAAAAAAATTTGGCTCCTTCGGAAGTGTTCCATAGCACGGGGAGCTCCATAGCGCCAGCTTCTACTCAGCACCAGCTCGAGATGGCCATCCACGACAGTACGCCAGAGATAAAAGCGGGCGGAATGACTCAACCAAACAAGCGAACACACAAGCAGGGAAATTGGCCCATCGGTACCGACGCTCTTGTTACACGGCGGTGAGAACGAGCAGAGCCGCAACGCGTAGGAGACAGAACGAGGCCATTAGAAAGCGGTTAGGTGAATGGCCAAGCAAAGCCACCCGAAGTGGCAATATTAACAACGCCTTCTGCAGCAAGGCGTCTCAGGGGTTTCCCATCCCATGAAGAGTAATTAGGGCTCCTCAGATTTTTTAAAGTAATTGTGTAACCGTTTGAACGTACCGCTAGCTTGTTCTGCTTGTGACATTCCTTTACTCAACCAAGTGTCCTCAATGCAACACCGCATCTAATCAGCGCTATAAAGTAAACGATGTGCAGTACATGAATTAATATCTTCGATATACACTAAAACAATAAAAGGTAAGAAGGCTAAACTTTTGCTGAATCATGCCCTCAGATTCGTGATTTCAGCTTGAGATCTGAAGACACCCCCACCCACTCAATATCAAGGCCGTCAAATTTGGTTAAAGACCTTCCGAAGTGCCCAGAATCCGGCAGCATTTCGGCCAACCATTACGACCATTAAGGCCGCACGCTACGCCGAGTTTCAGATCTGTTTTCTTTCGCACCATAGAGGTGTCTTTAAATCTGCACGGATAAGAACGGTCATGAACTGACCGACGCACGCAATACCCAATCACGCAGTGTGCCTGCCCTACGTGCAGAACACGAAAAGTTTGGATGCATTGTTTACAATATGAGTATTTATTTCCTTAAATTATATATTAATAGCGCGCAACTAAATCATCAGCCCAATATTTTAACCTCACTGATAGCTTAACAGAAGCCAACATTTAGGATCGTGATTAAGCGATTAAGTATTTTGACTGAGACGTGAAACGTTCTTCGACTGTGCTCTGCTGAATGGCAATAGGCAAACAACAAGCCGGGTGAGACCAAATGCGAAAAGATAAGCAGCAACATGTAGGAGCGCACAGCCCAAAAATATATAACTGTCCAGCCCCAAATTCTTAGTACTTAAGGAAATTGTTATTTTAAATTGTCTATTCTCATCGCATGAGGAAATGTAGACATCTGGCTCTGCCTATTGATGAATTCCAAGTTTCTACGGTTAAGCTTCCGGCCGCTATGAAAGGATGGGCGCCGCGTGAGTTTAGTTACCATGGGGCCAAGCTATTCGCTGCGCTCGAAAGCTCGGCAGGCTTTGTTACCGGGCACCAATCAGCTCCTAACCCTTGAACACCGGCGACGTCTCAGTGCCCTAATACATTCACGGAAGCTCAACATCCAAAGCCAATTTCTCTCATCAAGACTCAATGCAGGTTATTATGTTTTTTGTCATATCTTCGCACTGCAATTTTTTCTTTCATCCGTCCCAATTGCAGAGTTGCCGGTCGGTTCTACCAAAATGCTGAAGCACGCCCACTGATCAAAATAAACAGGCCGCAAAAAATGTACACGTATAAGCCATTTTCTCTACCGTGTTTTGTTTCCAGTTAACACAGGTAAACAAATGATTAAAACCATTGAATACCTTCTGTTCATTTGCTGTAACTGCAGTGTCAAAACCGTCATTAGGTCATTCATCATTTCTAAGAACAGAAAAATCTTTGACATACAGTGTCTTTGTATTGAGAAACTTTACACTGGATCCCCTCGTAAATCTAAAACCTGCTCTAGCAGGCTTTGTAGTTTACCTGCAATTTTTATTGTGCATTTCGTAGGTCCAGTTCCTTTTATCTAAATAGAGTTTTTTTTCTACGTTTTTATCGAATGCGGACAAATAAATGTGTCTATGTAACTGCTCTGTTTTTACTTTAGTTCCAAAGATAACACTCCGAACTGATTGTAGTCCCAAAGATAACTCTCCACCTCCAAATTGATTTCCTTTCTGAGTCAAGCTTAAACACGCAGCGTTTTAAAAACTTTTTTGCAGTTCAATACAGCGTATCTTGGTTCTTTTCAATGGGGATTGGGCAATTTCTTTTCAATGGGGATTGCGGATAAATTAATGAGTGAAGTTGGAATATTTTCTGCCGAAATTATCGAAAAAAGACGATAGCCTTCAGCGCAAACTTTTTCACTTAAACGTGATTCAGCTAGACTGGTGAGAAATTTGCCCCTTTCTTGGAATCTCAACTGCCAAACAAAATCGTGCTACGAAACGGGAAGCAAAAATCTGAAGCGACAAGAGCAGCTTCTAATAAAAAAGCCGACTAATTACGCCAACAAGTCAACACAAATTAGCCGCGCAGTGGGTACAATCCTTTCGGTTGCACAGCGTGTCACGAAAACAGTCAGGAAGTTCTCCAACCATCCTGTTTACGCAATCAAGCCGGCTCTTCGGGGCAGCCGATCGAATTACACGGAGAATGAGAGATGAGGAGGGAATGCGTCGCCTACCACGCTGGGCTCTCCAGGCAGGCGTTCCTAGGAAAGCGTTAACAGTCATGGGATCGACAGAAAGATGGCGGGCCGAATTGCCGCCAGACGTGGTGACCTTGGCCCTTTGCGAAAAAGTTCGGGGTCAGTGAAAAGAGCGGGAAGGTGAACGTGAACGTGGGGGAGAACATGGCGAAGAACCATGTGACCTCGACCTGACAGTGGGAGACACGAACCAGTTTCACCGCCACCTCGCACAAGTAAACGGTTGTGTCTACACGGGTTGCCTTTTTCTTTTAATTATGTGGCTCCACCTGCCACAGCCCCGCAAAAGCACTCACCAACCGGGGAAGCCTCCCTACTGCGGCGTCCTACCTCCACATTTCCGCGCTCACCGCCCAGTCCCTCACCATCGCCCACGCTGCCCTGACTCACAGCCACCAACCCTACCTAACCATCATCACCGACTCGCGGCAAGCCTGCCGCCTCTACCGAAGCAGCCTCGCCCCGCCAGCAGCCATTCACCTCCTTCAACGCCTCCCTGAAGACATAGACGTCTCCATCGTCTGGACCCGCGGCTCGAAACCCCCCCATTCCCCGACCCATCTACCCTAACCCCGCTCGACCCTATGTACAACTCCATCCTCTCCAACTAAACCAAATCCCGACTGCGATACCCGGCCCTGCACCCTTCCCTCACCGCCCAACAAGCCTACATTCTCCGCCCACTAGAGACCGAAACGTACTACAACCACATCATCCTATCCCACATCTACACTTCTCTATTCCCACCTGACAGCCCGCAATGTCACATCCATCTCAACACCTACCACCTCGTCTTCTCCTGCCCCAACACCCACATCCCCACCCCTCCCCTTCCCTAAGCAGTGGGAATCCGAGCTTACCAGCTCCGCACCGGAGCGCAAGGTCATCCTGGTGCGGCGCGTCCGGGAGGCAGCCCGGGCAAGAGGCCTCCTGCCCTTAGGAGAGTAATTACACCCTTCAACCCCTTCCCTTTTACCTCAATAAAGGTGTTACCCACCAACCAACCTTTCTTGAGGAGAGGAAGAAGGGCAGTTGTGTTCGGGTACGAGATTTCCCTTTTTCCATATCACGTGATCCCCCATCCAGTTTATCCCCCTTCCATAGACTTAAATACTGCCTATTTAAATGATTCCCCAGTCAAGACACAAGGAGTTGAACTACTTCAACTCAGTTTATGGCGAAGTGGGGTTATGGCTCTTTCTCTCTCCTTTTCATAGCCCAACTCCCCTTACCCAAAGCTTAAAGGGACATTAAAGCGCGCAACTAGGTTGGCCTAAATTGGCAAAATACCACACGAAGAACACAAATACAACACTGCACTGATGGCGGAAACATTTTTTTACTGACGTGGCAACCGCCACAGTAGAAAAAGAGGGAATCTGCGCAGCATAAATTGTTCCGCACTAACGTCTGGGACGCTGCAAGTATGAAAGTGTGTAAATGGGATGGGCAAACGTGTTTAGCTTCTCTTCTTTATTTAAGGCGCTGACGTTAAAACGTTAAACGGCAGCTATACACTTTTGTCTGACGCGTGTTTTTGCAAAGGACACAACGTTCAATTAGCAGACATAACTACGCAACCTGTATCTTTATGAAGGGCGGTAAGATTTGTGTCAGCTTCGACTTACAACATAATTTTTTTCTCAGTTTGTAAGGCCTGACAAAATATACGTGTGGGTGAGAACGACCGCAAATCGTTGGTTCTTACTGTCAGCGTATTTTATGTGCGAGAGGGAGCGCGAAAACCCGAAAGCTATTTGCAGAATTGACTGCCCGACCAAGATGCCAGTCAGCTTTGCCGAACACAGCTTGACCAGTTGAGTGAGTGTTTTCAGTGTTTTCTGAACATTGTCATAAGTCGCAGCACAGAAAAGCCTCTGGTCAATTGTTCAGCGCTCGATGATATAGACTTCTCTTGTGCTGTCTTGCCTTAGAACTAAACTAGGGAAACCGGAGAAAGAAATGCCAACTACTTAAAAAGCAAAGCATCGCTTGCCACGGGACACACTCCTAAGTCACTGTCAACGGGTCTATATTTCAGCAAAACAAATAAGTTATTCAACCTTGGTGCCCCTTTATGTGGTCTTAAAAGCTCACATTAGTGCACGTAAACTATCGAGCCTTGCAGTGTACACGAAGAGAAAAAATCCCAGGCCTTCTCCACTAACGCGAAATGTGGGGAGGAGCCAAGTATGCAGTGTATAAGTGTATTCTTGGCGCCTTGACGTTTTTGTCCACGGATATGAAAATGTTTGGGGTGTAGGTTACAGCTTTGCTGCAAACGTCTCGTGCCTTGGAAGCACTAAGCGTCCTAGGGCGACGGGCAAACGAGTGTCACGGTGTTTTTTAGTAGGCGTTACGAAGCGTTCTAGCGCGAGGCGTAAACGATTGTCCCGGGGCCGTATTCTGCTGGGCATCCGGCGCGCCTCGGATTAGATCCGAGACGCAATCCGGTGCGGTCACGTGAGGAGGCGCTCGGATGGGGTGTCACGCGATTGGCTCGGAGCGTTGACGTCAGCCGGCCTGCGTCACGCGGCTTTATTTTTGCTATATTTTGGCGGTTTTGGTGACGTCACGTAGCCAAAGCCTCCCGCTCGTTCTCCCGCGACCGGCGCGTGAAATCCGGCGCGGTTGACACCGCATCGGATTGTACGATGGCTGCGTATATGCCGCCTGTCTTTGCACTTTTGTTGGAGCTGCTCCCGTGCCTGAGCTGCCTGAGCGTCGACTGAGCGACGGCGACTTTCAGCGCCGTTTCCGTGTCAACAAGGGCCCGGCGCGGATGCTGTGCGACGCACTTGACGAGCACGGCCTCGAGGTGCGACGGGGCTATCTACGGAAGCGAACGTGATGTGCGCGCTGAGGTTCTTCGCTACCGGCAGCTTTCACAGATTGTCGGTAGCGGTGATACTCTTGGCATGACGCAGCCGTCGGTCAGCCGCAGCATTCACGCCGTTGCCGAGGCGCTGAAATTGGAAGCCCTTATCGGCCATCGAGGTGCAGCGAAGTGTCAACAGATACGAAGGTGCTGTGCGTGCTTTGCCCCTCTTCGCAACTGACAGTGTGCAAAGTGTTTTCTGCCACCATGAAACACTGTCGCACCCCGCCGCCAGTCGCAGCGTTCACACTGTGGTGTCGGCACTGACGGAGCTCGACACACGGGGGTTTTGGATACCCCGGCGACGTAAGCACGGTGTAAGTACTACTTGTTTCTGGCTACGTTTGTTACGGAAGCAAAAAATGATGTAGCCCCATTGTTTTGCATCGAAGGGAAAAGAAGCGCGATGTCTGAAAAGCAGTCACTGAAATGCTTTTGTTTTGAGCGGTGTCGTGTGGTGGCAGTGATCTCCCATAAATTTCGCAATTGTGAATGATCAAATAGTGTGTAAAAAAAAACAACTTAGCAGATGCATGCATATGTAAATAATCTGTTAACTCTCCGGCCTATGTTCGCCTAAGTGAAATGATATCGAAAAGGTATGTCAAAAAATGTAGCTAAAATGAACACGTTCACAGGTATCGAATAGGGTGGCGTCTTGAAAGAAAAAAAGCTTATAAAGAAAGATGACGTATCGTGTTGGGCGTCTAAAAGACTTCATAACGAACCGTGTAATATATTCGTAACGTATGTCGCCCTCGCCCCGCCCCCCATCATGTGTCAACTGCTTCGGCGCCTTGTCACTTCGGCTGACATGTTTTGCCCTCCTTGACACATAGTGAAAAAGTGACAAGTTCAGCTTGTCGGCTCGTTTTAAGGGTTTACCGATTTCGAAATGCGGGGTGGGGAGGGGAGGTTGTGTTCCCCAGTTGTACCGCATAGACGGGTGGGAGGGCCCTTTCTATAGTTGTAAGTAACCAATTTTCCTCTCAGGTCGCCTGCATGCTCTAATTCCCCTGCTACGCGAAACAACGAAGATTAAAGAAAAGGCACATACAACACAGCGACGTCGTTCGTCGTTGCATGCAGTTGCGGAATGAATCAGTTCTGAGTAACCCAGTTCTTTGTATTCTTGCTCTTGTTTATTACCTTTTCCTTTTTTATAACTGTGTACTTGTTTAATGCTTTAGTACATAATTGTGTTATGTATTTCTTTCAGGTGTGCGACGCCTGTATTAAGGCCCTGACCGTGACTGCCGACTACAGTGCCTTTGTGTGACTGTGGCTGTTCACTGTTGCGCGCGACGTGTAAAGCCTGGTGGCGAGTTCTGGGGTTGATGGTGGCCACCTGTTGGAGTCGTGGCTCATGACACCCCCCGCTCGTCATCCAGGCCCCAGACACCTGAAGAAAAGTACAATGCCGCACATGCTTCGATGTGGTCTGTCGTGAAGTGCAACATTGCAGTTCTCAAGAGCTGTTTTCCTTGCCTGCAGTAGCACCAGCTTTTCTTCATAGGCCTCCTCTAGCAGCCAACATTGTCAATGTGTGTTGTGTGGCTGCCTGTTGGAACGACAGACGACAATAGCTGCAGCAGCAGCAAGTGGACGAGGGCAGTGATACAGACGACGCGGCTGAGGAGGTGCCTGCCCCCGACATGTGGATTCTTGCTCCTGAAGGACAGGCAGGTGCAGAGCAGGGCAACCAACGCATCATCAGACAGCTTGGTGGCACTAAACGTGTCATTTTTAACTTTCGTTTCTGATTGTGTGTGGTGTGCGGTGTTTGTTTTGTTGGGAGAAAGTTGTTTTGTTGTTGTTTCAAGCAGCATATACTATGCCCTGACGCGTCATTGTTTCCTGTAGAGAAGCTTCTTGTCGTTTTGTGTTTGACATGGTGGTGTGAGGATAACAGAAAAAGTTGCTTTGCTTTCGACCACTATATACTATGTCTTGACACGGTGTTGCTTGATCTGGGATAGCCAGTGACTACTGTTTTGATGGGTCGTGAGGCCTTGTGAATATAGGGACCGGGCAAGATTCTCTTCAGAAAATTCTGGTTATTACACTGTAACCGTCATTCTGCTGTGAAGCAAAGAATGATGATGCATGTACCACAAACAAAAAAAAATCAGTATACTGACGACTCTTCTGGACACATTTAGTTCAGTCCTGTCAAGAGTTATATTATGACATAGCGCAACCATTGCACGGTGACTTTGTTTGGCAATCCCTGACAGATCAGTTTACTTAAGAGAACACGATACGCAAGTATGCATCTCCAGTGTTGATACAAAAAAATAAACATGCTTAAAATGTTGGAGGCTGTCTCTTAACGCAGAGTTCACTGTCATGGTTTACTCTGACATTCTCATGATAAGTGGAAAAATGGTTACAAAAGTTTCATTTACCCCATAGTCGCCTGTATTCTAGCACTCAGTGCTTTGATGACTGCTTGCTTAGGTTTGTGAAGAGTGATATTGCGATTTTTTTATCATGTAGGACACCTGCTTGTAAAAAATAATTATGATATGCCAACAGCAGCATCTACAAAGGTGTATTGAATTTTTCCTCAATAAATCAGAGTGTGACAAGTTATGTTGAACTGTTTCCTTTTCCCCTGCATGCAGCAGCACCGTCCAAGAGTAACCAACACTTGGAAAAAAATAATCGTGACAAAATCAACTATAGCATTTCTGTAGTGATCGTACACAGCGTTATTTAAAGTGCACAGGGACCAATGCTATCTTCATTGCAAAAATAAAGAAGGGCACATTGATGTGTGATGCAATGCCAAAACTGCTTTCTCTACTCCAGCTTGTTGAAGTGCTCATAGTTGGCACCTATTGTTGAGGCCCACTGTACTGCTTGTTCGTGCAGGGCCTTCCACGTCCAGCAGCTCTCCAGATGCAGTGTGTCTGAAAATGTGTTCATTATGAGCTTAACGGCCAAACAACAACAAAGGGTTGAAAATTTGGTCTCTATCTTAGTTAACGAAGCGTATTGCGATATGCTTTACCTATTTAACCCTCAAGGATAGAGGCATTAAATAGGGAAGTGGAATTACAAAATATGCTAACGTAAGGATACAACTTACAAAAATTACACCTCATTGCACAGTTGTACCTATGCTTGTAGAAAGAAGTGGTTATCGCGGATGAAAACAATACCTGCGGGAAGGCGGTTTGATTCTCGGGATGTTTTAAGAAAAAAAACTGAGCAAACTACTTCAAGTTGCATGATTAAACACAAAATTTTATGGGCGTGGTCAATGTGACGTGATACATGCTGAGGCTGTTAGAGCAGTTCGTCACGCAGAATAGCATGTTAATATAGCTCATGAAACAAAGCTAGGCGGGTAACGTATCCTCGGGACGCTAAAGATTGGAGGTCAGTACTATTTTTCATTGACGTTGCACTTGCAGCCCTGCTTTCATTAAAAAAATTAAAACGAGCTTGCCATGATATTGCCGCGAACCATGTATGGGTTTGTTTATTCTTTGTTTTTACCGCCAGGCCACGCCTGGCCCTGTTATCTGTGTCCGCGAAGCGCGTCTTCCATTCTTTATTTTTATGCCGCACGGGCTATCTCATTCCGATAAGCAGACTGTTTCGCCCTAACGGCACTAGCCCAGAATAATCTTCTCTGATCTACAATGTTCTGTATTTCAATGGACGGTTCGAGAAACACTTGCGCCGAAAGATAAAAGCGTGCAGAGCAGACGCCGCGGCATTCGATTCGACGACACTCGCCTGCACAAGTCACTCTGTTGACCGCTGCTTCGCCGCCTCTGTATTCTTTTGAGCTGTTAGGGGAGCACAAGTTCGCTACAATAAACGTACTTTTCCTTCAAGACAACTGCGTCATCCTTGGCTTCGTGACAATATAAGTACGCAATCTGATCGTGCGCAAAACGCGCACACATGCGTTTTGAAAAACGGGTTTAATTCACTGCACAAGCGAGAGTGGCCGAACAATGACATGGCGTTAGAAAATCGATCAAAATATCGTACTCACGTCACAGTCCTCTTATATATAACTGCCGGGCAACAGCGTACCGTTTACGTCGCTTTTCGTCCCAAGAGAACGCCCTTGTGGGGCGAAATCTTCGTGCAGCAACTGTACTGAGCGTTCAAATATGCCTCCTTTAAAAACAGCTGTGCGGCGCGCAGCGCTCCCTGGCGCCTCATAACGGAACAAAGTAAAAACATAAATGCGTGTAAACCTGTTAAACTAGCATTAGCAGCAACGGCAGTGCCCGTGAAAACACACAAACAGGAAAGGCTTTGTTATATTTAAACAATTTTATTCATTCTAGCAGCATTTCAAAGTTATGAGATTGTCCCGGAAGGCGTTGACACGCACTTCCGGACATGACGTACTGCCCGCGATCTCCCGAGGCATGCTCCGAGGGCGGAGCTTTGGCGATTTTACGTCATTTTGACGTCACGAGCATCCGAGGCGCATCGGATCAGCAGAATACGGCCCCCGGTGTTATAGCACCGTGACTACACGAGACGACGATTACGACGATGACAGGAGAGTCCAACATCCTCGGCCCCGAAGGGGCTTCGCCCCTAACCAAAAGCGCAGGAAAACACAGGAGTAGTCGCTTGCGCAACGACGGTATAACAAGACAACATATGGAGCAAACGCTGAGTTGGCCGTGCTCGCACCATTGAGAGCATTCTACTTGCCCTGCACCTAGTGACACCTCATCCTCAACTACACCGCAAACACGCGCCTATGTATACGCAACCACAAACTCCTACCACTATGCGTAAGTCGTAAGTGTCGACTGCGAGTAAGTACTTCCCCACCATGAAACAAATGACAGGAGAAAATGACACAAAAACGGTCAAACTTATATAGTCATACCAGTAACGTCCCCCTCCGCTTCTCTCAACCACCATCTCTCTCTCTCTCTCTCTCTCTCTCTCTCTCTCTCTCTCTCTCTCTCTCTCTCTCTCTCTCTCTCTCTCTCTCTCTCTCTATGGTTATTCCTGTCAGTCCGCGTGAAGTACAAGTTTTTTTTCTTTTTTATTCGGTCAGAAGCCCGCCTGCTTCCATACGAGAGAGTCGCGGCTCTGAATGGCATCTCGGGAAGCCCGGCGGCAGCTCAGAATAACCCCCAAACATGCTCGGGGCCTGTTTCTTCGCAACCATCTCTAGAAATACAGGGATAGACATGGCCCCACGCACACCACAGGAGCTTACAAACAAGAAGGCATGCTCCTACACCGGCAGGCACCGACTTTTTCCACATCTCCCTGAAATGTACCTAGGAAAAACAAAAGCCCAACGCGGAAATTTAAAGCGTCCGCCACGTGCGCGGTGCGAATTCGGGCCCCATTGGCGATACATCACGCCACCTTTCGGCACTTCCCCTCCATCCACCAAAGATACCGCTGTCATGCCACCGATAGCGCCGAAAGGAAGTCATAAATCGCTGGATTTCCAATCATCGACGCTATAGGTGCTCACCATGTATTTATTTATTTTCATTTTCTGTATTTCTATTTTCATTTTCTGTAACTCAGCGCATTCTCCAGAATTTCTATCATTGCCCGGTCTCAGTGTTCGCCGGCCGGGCTCATACATCATCTGAATATGTTTTCTTTGTTTTGTTTTGTTTTGTTTTCATCGCTAGGATGATCCAGGAAGGCGGCCTTACGTTACGCCTTTCGAGAACCGTATATCACGGGATTCCGCGAAGAGATTTCTGTAGCCTGAATTCGTTAAAGGCATACTGGTGTCTCGTAACCTCCCCCGCCAGGTACAGACGGCAAAACTATCCAGAACAAGGCACGAACGTGTGGCCTTCAGTACATCCAGCGCAGCCTGCTGAGAACTCCACCAGTGTTACCAGTGAGATTAGAACACACTGCTGCGGCAGCCAGGAATGTAAAATATATTGGCACGTAACAAGAATAATGACGAAATAGTCCGGGTGAGTGATGGTAATTTAATAAGGCGAACTTGTGCCTCCTAGTCACTCAGTGAAGAAGTTGCTTCCTCCGGCCCACCACGCGCTAGACTGGCGTTCTCGATCGTCCAGCTCGGTCCACGTGCTCTCGCGTGCCACTTCCCGAGACACTCTGCTCCTCCCCGTCGTCGTCGACAGTTCGTCGGCACGCGCTGAAGACAGGTGGCTGGAGGCGTTCCCTTCGTCGTCGTCCTCTTTAAACTTCTTGTACACGTGACATTTGCCCCCCTCCCAAGAGAGCATCGTCCCGATGCGTAGAGGCACCGTATGGTATGCGCGGTAGATGGCGTGGTCACGTAGCGCTGAGGTCACAAAGCGCTCGGCGACGCCGGCCAGGAAAGCGAGCAAGACGCCCGCGGAAACGAGAATGGAGCTGCTGGAGAGCACGATAAGGCAGCTGCAAGCAACGATCGAACAACAGCAGAAGCTGATCGCAAGACTCAGCACGCAGCAGAGGCCGGAGGAATGGCGACTTGGATCGACGCCAAGACCGGCCACGCTGACGCCAGCGGCGGTGGCTGCGACGAGCGCGACCCAAGGAGAGGAGGACGCGAGCCGCCAGAAGAAGGCGAGGAAAATCTCCGAGGTGGAACCCGAGAATGGAGAAGAGGAGACCATGAACGAAGGAGGCGAGGAGGAAACGGCATCGGTGGTGTCGGTTACCGCACCGGCCTCGCAAGGTGAACTGAACTGCGGTGCGAGATTCCGCAAGATCGAGAAGCGACTAAACAAGCAAGATCAGAGAATAGAGGAGCTGTCCAACCGGGTCGATAGGCTGGGCGCCACAACCAAGGCCCGCATCGGCAGGCTGGAGCAGGAGATGAAAGAGGAATTTGCGAGATTCGAAGAGCGCATGGAAACGCGATTCGAGGAAATGAAGGATTTCATTGTCCAGTTCCTGAGAGAGGAACTAAGGGCTTTCAGCCAAGGCAACCGCAGATCAACGAGATCTATGGTCAACGATCATGGACAAGAATAACACCAAGTTGAAGATCTGGCACTGGAACGCCAACGGTTTCCGGTGTCGGAAAGCGGTACTGCAACAACACATCCGTTCAATGGCAACGCCACCGGACGTTATCATGATTCAGGAAACGCATATGGAACAAACTCCGAAGTTGCAGGGCTACAACGTGCAAGCCGTGCCACCCAGCGCCCGGAGCAGCACCAAGGGAGCGGCTCAGGGGGTGTGCACCTTCGTTCGCAGGGGCATAACCCTCGTCGAGCTGGACAAGTTCCTGGACTGCGACACGGCGCTGGAGCTGTGTGCGACCGAAGTGGTGATCGGCAGGAGGAAACAAGAATCCATCTTCCTGGTGAACGCTTACAGTAACCCACAACACCGAAACCAGAGGTTCCGAAGCCTCTTTCAAAAGACGCGTAAGAAGATCGGAAGCAAGCTGGCGCTGGTCGCGGGCGACTTCAATTCGGCACACAAGGAGCTGGGCTACCCCCGCACGACAGCCAAGGGACGGAACCTGCTCGAAGAGGCAGAGGCGGCGGAATTCGAGCTGATCTCGGACCCGCAGCAGCCGTCGCGAATCGGCACCTCTACGGCCAGGGACACCACGCCGGACCTCGCCTTCGTCTATCTCCCGGAGGCGAGGGACGTCCGCTGGAGAAACACGGGGTTGAACCTGGGAAGCGACCACCAGATCATAGAAGTGGAGATCCCCCTGCGGGTCAACGCGGGTGAAGAACCGAAGCGAAAGCACAAGATCACCGACTGGGAGGCTTTCCGGCGGCAGGAAACTCCGGCGGTCATCGATGACATAGGAAAGTGGACCGAAGGGCTAGCGAGCGCGGTCGAGCGTGTGAGCACCGAGATCGAGATCGACGAGTCGATACCCAACATGGACTCCCGACTCGCGCATCTGATGGAGGCGAGGCAATCTCTGCAGCGCAGGTGGAAACAGAGAAGGCACAGCAGGGCGCTACGAAAGAAAATCGCGCAGCTGGGCAGGGAAATCGAGCGCCACAGCCGGAAGCTTTGCGAGCAGCAGTGGCACGCCGTGTGTAACGAAGCGGACGGCCAGCTGCACGCGGGCAAGACGTGGAAACTGCTTCGGCGCCTGCGGGACGAAACGGCGAGCAAGTCTTACCAGCAGCACAGACTCGCGCAGATCCTGCACGTGGCCATCAAGAATCACGGGGAGGATGAGGTAAAGAAACGCCTCAACGACCAATACCTACCCGAAGGCGAGCAAGCACGGCACCCCGAGTACGGCGGACCCGACAACCCCGCGCTCGACGCCGACATAGAAGAGTGGGAAGTACGCCGAGCGGTACAGGAGCTGAACTGCAGGTCGGCCGCCGGCCCCGACGGGATCGGCAACAAAGCCCTGAGAAACTTGAGTGACGGAGCCATCACGGCCCTGACCGGCTACTATAACGAGTGCTGGCGGAGAGGCGAGCTACCCAAACAATGGAAGCACGCCAAAACGATACTTATACCCAAGCCCAACAAAGCTCCGGGACTCGAGAACCTACGCCCGATCTCCCTAACGTCGTGCGTGGGGAAAGTACTGGAGCACGTGTTGAACAACAGATGGCAACCGCACATGGAGAGAAGCGGCGCGTACCCACCGTCCATGCTGGGCTTCCGGGCCCGGCTGAGCACGCAAGACGCGATGCTGCTCCTCCAACACGATCTGCTCGAGACCCCCCACAAGACCGATGCGAGGGCGGTCCTGGGCTTGGATCTAAAGAGTGCCTTCGACAATGTGAAGCACTCGGCGATACTGCAACAGATCGAGAAACTCGGGCTGGGAAAGCGCTCGTACGATTACATCAGAGCCTTTCTGTCGGGCCGGACGGCTAACCTGCAGATCGGGCACCTGACCCTAGACGAACGCAAGCTGGGCAGCGTCGGAACCCCGCAAGGAGCAGTAATCTCCCCGTTCCTGTTCAACGCAGTGATGATCCCCGTGGCGGAGAGACTGTCGCAAATGCAGCAGATCCGTCACACGATATATGCGGACGACATCACGATATGGACGACGGGGGGAACCGTCGGGCACATGGAGGACTCGTTACAAGAGGCAATCGCCACGGTCGAAGACTGCCTCCGGGGCACGGGACTGCGCTGCTCGCCACAAAAGTCCGAGCTCCTGATCCTGCCACCGACCGGATACTGGAGAAAATCCGTCGGAGGGGAGGCCGAGAAAATCGTGCTTCGAA
The DNA here is from genome assembly GCA_013339765.2 of Haemaphysalis longicornis. Lineage (NCBI taxonomy): Eukaryota > Metazoa > Arthropoda > Arachnida > Ixodida > Ixodidae > Haemaphysalis > Haemaphysalis longicornis. The sequence goes on from CM023449.1 coordinate 29,406,967, forward strand.
CAACAGACGGTACAGAAGTCCCGCACGTTAAGGGCCTCAGAGTCTTGGGTATGCACCTAGACTCTGGGGGCGACAATCACACGGCCCTGGAACGGCTCCTGACGAAGATTGGGGTGGCCACCCGTCTCGTCAAACAGGTATCCACGAAGCACAGCGGCATGCGGGAGGCAAACCTCCTACGCCTCCTGCAGTCGTTTGTGCTGAGCCACGTCGCGTACGTAGGAGCCTTCCACGCGTGGCGAAGACACGAAAGAGACAAGATCAATGCGGCGATCAGGAGCTCCTACAAGGCGGCGCTGGGACTGCTGCAATGTACCAGTAACGCGGCCCTGGCAAAGTTGGGCATACATAACTCCCTGGAGGAAATCGGGGAGGCCCAACGGGCGGCGCAGATTGCCCGCCTCGGAACGACCGCGACGGGAAGAATGATACTGCAGAGCGTCGGGGCGAGTCCAACGACGACCGGGGAAGATCGCGAGGACCTGCCCGCAGAGCTAGCAAGATCACTGAGGGTGCCGCCGCTCCCGCGGAACGTGCATCCGGAACGAAACGAAGAGAGAAGACTCGCGAGGGCGAGAGCCCTGGCGGAGGCGCACAAGGAAGACCAGCGGGCGGCCTACGTCGACGCGGCGGCGTACGGCGGTAAGCCGGGACGCTACGCAATCGTGGCGGTCAGGGCGTCCGACGGGGAGATGGTGGCAGCCGGCAGCGTCCGGGCGGCCACGAGCGAACAGGCAGAAGAGGCAGCCATTGCGCTGGCGCTAAGAAACTGCCCAGAGATGACTACAATACTCAGCGACTCCCGAGCCGCCGTGGCAGGCTACAGCCGCGGTCGCGTCGGAAGACCGGCTGCGAGAATCCTCCCGAGAGGAAAGGAGACCGTAACAACGCTGAGGTGGTTCCCGGCCCACGTCGGAGCCCTCCCCGGCGGTACGCCCAACCGCAACGAGGGCGCGGACGCCGTCGCGCGAGAATCGTGCACCGCGCGACGCCCCCCCGTGCCCAAGCCCTGCGGACGGAAGACAACATGGAGCCCCTAGCCGGCTACAGTGAGATACTGGCGTGGTACAAGGAGGGACGCCGCGAGCTTCCCGGCCCTCATCGGGGGCTGGGGAGGCACGAGGGCGTGCTCTTCAGACAGCTACAAGTCGGGACAGTGTTGACGCCGGCACTGGCCCGGCACATGTGCTCGGACATTCCCGGCGACGGTGTGTGCTGTGTGTGCGGGGTGGAACTGGCCACCCTGGCCCACATACTTTGGAACTGTGACGAACCTGTGCGGGGTGTGCGGGGCCCCGGCCCGCTACCACCGGACATCGAGAAGTGCATCCGCTCGACGGATGAGGGCGACCAACTATACGCGATCCAGCGGCTCGAGGAAGCCCTGGGCCGGCAGAAGGCGAACGGGAGACCCTCCTGCTGGGGGAGCGCTCCCTAGTAGCCGAAGCCAAGGCCTGGGTACCCCTTGAGGCCCAGGGTAGGCGGGGGCGGTGAAGCCCTGCGTGGTGAATCCCGCCCCCCTCGCAGGATTTATTAATAAAGGTCATTTTCTCTCTCTCTCATGCGTACCACGTGGACTACTTCAGGTTGTGGCCGGCGGCGTGCTCGAGGAGAAGGGCAGGACGGAACAACTTCATAAGTCACGTCGCTTAACTTCCTTTGCACTGTATAGGGCCCGAAAAATCGCCGGAGCAGCTTTTCCGATAAGCCCCGTCGACGAACCGGCGTCCATATCCAGACTTGGTCGCCTTCTACAAACTGCACGTGTCTATGCCTGAGATTGTAACGCGCAGCGTCAAAGTACTGTTGTTGCTGTATCCTCTGACGCGCAATCTGCCGTGCGTCTTCGGCGCGCTGGGTGAAGTCGAAGGAAGGTGCAGCGTCGTCCGTTGAATCGTGAGGGAGCATGGCGTCCAGCATGGTAGAAACCTCTCGACCGTAAAGAATCTGGAAAGGGGTCATCCGCGTCGTTTCCTGTTGTGCCGTATTATAGGCGAACGTGATGTAAGGTAGAACGACGTCCCAGGTCTTGTGCTCGGCATCCACGTACATGCTTAACATGTCGGCAATTGTTTGATTCATGCGCTCCGTAAGCCCGTTGGTTTGAGGATGGTAGGCGGTCGTTCGTCGGTGGGATGTGCCACTCAGCGTCATGATGGCGCTCACCAGCTTGGCTGTAAAGGCTGTGCCTCTGTCCGTGATAACGCAGGCAGGAGCACCATGTCGAAGCACGATGTTTTCAACGAAAATTGGGCTACTTCTTCTGCAGTGCCCCGCGAGACAGCCTTCGTTTCCGCATACCGGGTCAGGTATCTGTAGCCACTATAATCCATTTGTTACCTTGCAAAGATGTTGGGAAGGGGCCAAGCAGATCCATTCCAACTTGTTCGAATGGCCTCGCAGGTATTTGAATTGGCTGGAGCAAGCCGGCAGGTCGGTTCGGGGGCATTTTGCGTCGCTGGCAATCCCTGCAGGTACGGACGTACTCCCTGACAACGCTGGACAGCCTAGGCCAGTAATAGCTTTGTTGTATCCTGGCTAATGTTCGACTGTAGCCCAAGTGACCGGCCGAGGGTTCGTCGTGGCAGGCTTGCAAAACGTCTTCTCGCAGGGGAGTTGGACTACAAGCAAGATGCTTCTGCCGTTGGGGGTAAAGTTTTTCTTGTACAGTACGTTATTAATCAAGCAAAAGGAGGAAAGTCCTCTGGAGAATAGCCTAGGTGCAGTCGAAGTGTTGTCCCTCCAAGAAATCAATTAGCGGCCGCAGTTCCTGGTCATTCCGCTGTTGCTTTGCAACGGTTGTCGCCTGCACCGCACACACAAATGAAACGTCGTCTTCTCCACCTGCAGGCTCAACGGGGGCTCGTGAGAGCCAGTCAGCATCGCTATGCTGCTTTCCAGATTTGTATTGGATAACCATGTCAAATTCCTGCAGCCTCAGACTCCAGCGTGCGAGACGTTCACAAGGGTTTTTCAAATTTGCTAGCCAGCAGAGCGAGTGGTGATCGCTGACAACACTGAATGGCCGGCCGTATATGTATGGACGGAATTTGCTTGTGGCCCAAATAACCGCTAGACATTCTTTCTCGGTTGTTGAATAGTTCATTTCCGCACGGGACAGAGACCTACTTGCGTAAGCAACCACTCTTTCGACTCCATCCTGTAGCTGTATAAGAACGGCTCCAAGTCCGACGTTGCTTGCATCGGTGTGGATGATCGTAGGAGCCTCTTCGTCACAGTGGGATAGGACGGGTGGTGTCTGTAGGCGATGTCTAAGTTCGTCGAAAGCGACTTGCTCCTTGTCGGTCCACTGGAAAACAACGTCATCCCGGGTAAGGTTAGTAATAAGTGGGGCCGCTATTCGGGAAAAGTTTGCGATAAAGCGCCTGTAGTAGGTGCAGAGTCCTAAAAACCGTCGAACAGCCCTTTTATCAACCGGCGTGGGAAACTTGGAAACAGCTGCAATTTTATCAGGATCTGGACGAACTCCATCACGGCTGACGACCGTGACCTAGAAAGCGTAGTTCCTTGAATCCAAAGTGGCATTTTTCTCGCTTCAGTGTGAGTCCGGCGGACCGTATAGCCTGTAGCACTGCGGACAACCGCTTGACATGCTCGTCAAACGTCGGCGAGAATACAATCACATCATCCAGATACACCAGACATGTTTGCCATTTTAGCCCGGACAAAACGGTATCCATCATCCTTTGGAATGTTGCTGGTGCAGAGCATAGTCCGAAAGGAAGAACCTTAAATTCGTACAAACCGTCTGGCGTGATAAAGGCTGTTTTTTCGTGATCACGCTCATCCACTTCTATTTGCCAATATCCACTTTTTAGGTCCATGGATGAGAAATAGCGCGCATGGCGCAACCTGTCGAGGGAGTCATCGATCCTTGGCAAAGGGTATACGTCCTTCTTCGTTACGTGGTTCAGCTTGCGATAGCCCACGCAAAAACGGAGGCTGCCATCTTTCTTCCTGACTAACACGACAGGTGACGCCCACGGGCTCCTTGACGGTTGGATGACGTCGTCCTTAAGCATTTGTTCAATTTGGTCCCGTATCGCCTCGCGTTCTCTTGGGGATACACGGTATGGATTCTGGTGAATAGGTCTCTCAGTTTCGTCTGTTATGATGCGGTGTTTCACTAGTGCAGTTTGACGGACGCCTGATGTCGTGGAGAAGCAGTCGACAAACTGGTTTCAGCAGCTCGTAGAGAACTTGTTGCTTATCAGATGGCAAGTCAGGATTCACGTCAACAGCGACAGGAGATGTACAATCGCTAGACGTATCGCTCTGTAGTGCAAAGCAGGCTTGCCCGTCGTCGATTTCTTCAAAGCAAGCCACTGCAGTCCCCTTCACGATGCGCTGACGTTCGTTAGTGAAATTAGTGAGCAACACCTGCGCGCAGCCTTCGGTAAGGTGCACCAGACCCCGGGCAATGGCAATTCCTTGGTTGAGCAAAAGGCCGCTTATCTGCTCGGCTAAGCCATCACCACTGTGCGGATTGTCACAGACGACTGAAACAAGCGCGCATGACCTAGGAAGCATTACTACGTCGCTGCCACCTATGCGCAGAGGTACGTGAATTCGCTCTCTTTCACTTTCTGTGGACGTACCGTTTGGCGAAAAAATGACTGAACGCTCACGAATGTTTATGACGGCACCGTGCTCCCGCAGGAAGTCCCTTCCCAAGATCATGTCTCTGCAGCACTGTGGGAGCACGAGGAAGGTGGCAACGAAATCACAGTTACCGATGGCAATCCTCGCGGTGCACTTTCCAATGGGCGTCATTAGATGACCTCCTGCGGAACGGATCTGGGGTCCACTCCATGGGGTCTTTACTTTCCGCAGGCGATCTGCCAGTTTTTTGCTTAGAATTGAGTAATCTGCACCGGTATCCACTAAAGCAACTATGGGGTGCCCGTCGACACATACGGAGAGGTCCGCGCTCACCTCTTCGTGGGAATTCGTCTGTGGATCGCATCGCGGCGCTGATGGAGGGACATTAGTCATTCGGCCGTCGGCAACCTTCCCCCCTGAGGTTGCTGCTTCTAGTTTCCCCGAAGGGGGCTTGCCGACCTTGGTCCTCGTGTCTCGCTGCTGCGATAGGGGGAACTGGGACGAGCCGGCGACGGAGAGCGGGACCGATAATGGTTCGGCGCGGTGGCGGGCCTATTAGCCAGGTAATCTTCGATTGCTGCTGGTCGTTCCCCGATGCGTGGACGGCGAGCAGTAGGTGAGAATCCCGGCAGCCCTATCTCGCGGTACGGGCATCGACGGATGACATGACCTGGTTCTCCACAATGGTAACACAGGGGGCGGTTGTCCACGGTGCGCCACACGTCGGTCTTGCGGACCTGAGGACGAAAGGTAGGCCGTGGGGGAGGCACGAAGTCAGCTAGCGGCACCTGACGTGGCACTGCAGGGACGAATTGGCGGCGACGGAGGGGCCCCTGCGTAGGTTACTTGGGGCGCTTCTACACTGTGTTCCGGGGGGTAACAAGTGTCTGTCGGAGTTCCTCGCGTACGATTTCGGCGATCGAAGAGGCAGAAGCGATTACGGGCTCTGGGGAACTCACTTTCAATTTCCCCAGTTCTTCCTGGACGATGGTCCGCACGAACGAGATCACGCAGGTCCCTCTCGTTGACAGTGGACAGCATGGCAACGTTGCTCGATGCATGGTTCGTATGCCTGTTGTATTGGCGAGACCGGTCTTGAAGGGCGCGTTCAATTGCAGTGGCTTCCTTAATTAACGCCTGCAACGTCTGAGGAGGATTTCGCACCAGTCCGGCGAAAAGTTGTTCTTTCACCCCATGCATCAGGTGTAGCGCAACTTTTTAGCTTCGGCCATCGCAGGATCAGCCCGCTTGAACAGGCGTGCCATATCTTCGGCGAACATGGCAACACTTTCGTTCGGTTTTTGGATGCGGGAGTCGAGCAAACGCATCGCGTGGTCACACCGGTCTGTACTCGAAAACTTCTCGAGAAGCTTTTCACATAATTCTTCCCACGTTCGCATACTCGCCTCGTTATTTAGAAACCAGGTCTCCGCGCCGTCTTTAAGAGAGAAATAGACGTTATGCAGCTTGTTGTTGTTGTTCCACTGGTTAAATCTGGCGACACGTTCGAAGTGGTCCAACCAGTCTTCTACATCCTCGAAGGCCTCCCCGTGAAAGCAGTTGGGTTCACGAGGCTGCTGGAACGTCACCTGCGCTGCATTCGCTGACGCCATCGCTTGGGGGCCACGAGCAGAGCGTGTTCCAGACAGGGCGCTGAACTCGGGGGATAAGCCTAACAGGCGCCGGCTGGAGCGATGAACTGGTGTGTCCACGAAGGTAGGCCGTTCGGGGCTGGACAGACGAGAGGCAAGAAGGGTCTTGAACATTAGGGGCTTACCCCGCACCTCCACCAGTGGCACGTAACAAGAATAATTACGAAATAGTCCGGGTGAGTGATGGTAATTTAATAAGGCGAACTTGTGCCTCCTAGTCACTCAGTGAAGAAGTTGCTTCCTCCGGCCCACCACGCGCTAGACTGGCGTTCTCGATCGTCCAGCTCGGTCCACGTGCTCTCGTGTGCCACTTCCCGAGACACTCTGCTCCTCCTCGTCGTCGTCGATAGTTCGTCGGCACGCGCTGAAGACAGGTGGCTGGAGGCGTTCCCTTCGTCGTCGTCCTCTTTAAACTTCTTATACACATGACAATATTTTCTCAAACCTATTTCTTGCAAGCAGCTTGCGTGCGACCATGTTTATGGGTGTGTGACAAGAAAAGAAGCTAGCGCCAATATAGAAGTTGTGGGCTATTACTGCTTTTACAAAATGGCCGCTCATCTGCTGACTTGTAGTTGTCAAGTGAAACGTATTGCTTGCTGCCAGATAAACAGGTCTAAACTTTTAAGAAGAAGAAGAAGAAGAAGAAGAAGACTTTATTTTTTTGACGTGAAGTAACTTGACACCATTTTTCCGCATGCACTATCACCACTTCTTCGAGAGTCCATACGTTGCTCTTAAGGACAAACAAAAAATGAAGCATTACTGCGAGAGTTGACGAAAAAATCAAAAACGTCCGTGCTGTTCCGGCTAGCCCGACTTCATTGCGGCGCCGGCATTGAATGGTGTACTTGAACGTTTCTGTTCTACTAACCTGCTATGCCTAACTTGTTTTTTTTTTTTCCGAGCCGCTTTGTGTGTCAACAATTACAAAGTACCTGTTGAGAGACATTGCTTTTGTCGGCTCAGCTCCTGGGTTTCTTGAATGCAAATATAATCACAGGCAGTTTCATTAATTATAAACACGCACACGAAAACTGGCCAAGCACCGTCGCACAGTTGTTAGTTTGCATAATAGTTGCCTAGTTTGCAAATAGATCGCAATAGTTTCCCTAAAACAAACCACGCTGAACACCCGGTTCAGGACAGGGTCCCTCAGATGCAGGTGCCGCATTAGCCACCAAAGGCGTTGTTTTTCCAAATTCGCTTATTTCCACCACTGCGAACAACTAAACTCAATACTTTTTTATGCGCGTTTATTTGCACAGCAGTACACACGGTTGAGACGTCGTTCTTGCAACGAGTACATCGCTAAGTAAGGCAAGCGGCTTGCTCCCACTCCGCTCACCGCCAAGCTCACCAGTATCCTTGTTGCCCGAACCTTTGTAGAAAAACAGCTCATAGTCGCATTATGCTCTCGTTTCTATATGCGTTTCATTTAAGCCCCCAATCCGGTTTTGCCGCATCCAACCGTCCCTGTTTATTTTTCTTTTTAACACTGAAGTGTTTTATTCTGGGATGCACAGATTTCACTGACGTCATATCCGTCACGGAAGTGACGCCAGTACAACGAAGCAAGCTGCCTGTAAAGGGTGCACCCCTGCACACGGGGTCTTCTTGCGGGGAAGGAACCTTTAGTACTAACGAGTGCACTATACTTACGGTTGTTTGCTTTCGGGCTTTATATTTTGACACAAAAGTGTTTTATGCCGGCATACACCGAGATTCCACCCACTGACGTCATATCCGTCATGAATATGACGCCAGTACACCTTTGCCGAAGCGACCCTCTAGCAGGACGTCGCTCTCCAAGCACACCCTTAAGACTGCAGCCTACCCGCAAATCATGCTCAGCTTCAGATTTCACTGCACATTTCACTTTCGTGCTTTACCGATTCCTTTGACAGAGTAATCAACCACAGTCCGGGCTTCTCCTACTGAGACCTCCCCTACGTAGTAGTACGCTATAACGAGAGTAACCCCAAAGGCGCAGCACCTGAACGTCCGCGAGCGTCAGCGCCACTTTCACTGTCTATAAACGAATAACGACAATAACAAAGGAGGCGCTTAGTAGGTTATTGTGTCAATCAACAGCGTCCGGTTAGCGGAGCCGAAGCGGCAGTAATTTGCATGAACTTGCCTGCAGCCACGCGCTAAACTAAACTTATACGCCGTATCCCGACTAATTAACCCAGCCTATGCCAGAGGCGGATAAAACATCTGCCAGCAGCTCCCACTCCGGCACGCGCTTCCAGCCGGAAAGCTAATAGGTGCTAACGCGTCCCGGGCAAGGAGCCAAGGCGGGAAGAATAAATAAATCGACGCACGGGGAAGAGGGAGAAAGGCATGCATGCGTATACGTACGGCACACAAGCTCCTTGGCTCGGCGAAAACTTGGGCTAGCGTTGCGCAGTCTTGGTGGTTCGCGCAGGTACGCGCTGGAAACGCTGGAAAGCAGTCAATTCAGGAAAGAGTTAACTAGCGGCGCTGTTTGCCTACACTCTTAATAAAAAAGGTACTGAAATGGTAGTAACGGCCGTATTTACTAACTCCTTACGAGCCTTACTTCCCCGCGGTGCGGTACGTAGGCTCTGCCGCTAGCAACTGCATGGTTAGAAAATACACTTTGTGTAGGAAGCAGTATACACTAGATTAAGGTCGTGCTTATGGCTAGGTTATGCATGGCCAGATTGTGAACGCATGTAGCTTAGAAGAGTGTTATAGCTAGGACTTTACTAGTGAAGGTAGTGGCGCTTACTGCCGGCTTTAGTTAGTAGCCCTGACTGTGCTGCACTTACTACCTCCAGTTACGAAGTGCCTAGTTTATACTGGGACAAGTAACTTGTTATTGTCCCATTAGTGAATGCCACAACCTTTTTTTTTTTTTTTTAAGATTGAATGCCTGGGGACGTGTAAAGTGTGATAACGTTCACTCACCGCCGACCTTACCCAAACGGGAGATTGAGCTCAATGCGGTAACTGTGCCTACTCTCATCCAACGGGTAGTAATTCCGGATCAAAAATTAGCACTAAAACGACGTGCACGAATGGGGCACTTAGTGTAAGTCTGGCAAGAATTCACGCAGGGTTCGTTTTATTTCAGCTGCCTCGGATTACCATGAGCTCCCGGACACGGTGCAAGCCTGGCGGTTCAAAATTTTTGCTTAACGCACGGCCGAAACGTAGGCCTTTCCTAGAACCTTACGCGCCTTGACTTTGTTAGCAGCCTGTTTTTGGAACGCGCGAGTTTCCTAAACATTCTTTAGAAAGGCTCGCAGCAGTAAGAACAGTAGGTACTGGCGGTAGGATAAAGGAGCACGTGAGAAAGTCGGCTACAACACACGGCGCTTGATCACCAAGCTCGCAACGGCGTCGTGAAGCGTTGTTTTCTCCCTATACGTGCAGTCTTTGCCACTCATTCCAAACCAAGTTACGACCGCCGTCTTTATTGTAGAGATGGAAACAAAGTTATGTGTGCATACTGTTAGATTAAGCCTGAGAACATGAGATGTCTTCAATGAACGCTGAAAATTTCAAAATGTTTCAACTCGTAACACGAGATGGTTGCAATTAACGCGCAAAATCTTCATAATGGCCAGAGTCATATTCTTACCACATCTGCTGCGCGCGCAGGTGAAAGCGCGTAATCCGAGACGCAGAAAATACGCCAAGGCAGCCGCGGATAAACGGTTTTCATGGGTCAAATGAGCGGGTAACCTAATATCCAGGGCCCACATTAATGCAATAGCTGTCATCAAATTATGCACTCCTCTGGCAGTGTAACCAGTAATGTTTTTCGGGGGGTGGAAATGGGCGTGTCATATTACTATTAAACCCACTCTTCTGAAAACGTATTACATAGTTCCTTTCGCTGCAAATACCGGAAAATAAGAGAGTCCTCAATTTAGTAACAATGCAACATGTCGCTTCAGAACGCATCGGCCTTCTTTTGTTTCACCAAGGTCACTAAACCAATGCACTTTCTTTGGTTTTAGCAGCAATTTCGCCCTTATTTTTTTTTTCTGTACGCGCGTGCGGGTGTTCGTGCGCGTATGCGTACGTGCAAGATGACCGCAGTACAAGAGCGCCGAAAGCGGGCATGTTATCTTTGGCACCCTATGGTGAAGGCCGAAAGCCCCCCGAAGTTCCAGTGAGGCCTGGGTACCTGACCTCCCGCCGTACGGCACCTTATGCAGTATTGTATTACGCTAATCTAGAACAATTTGGATGGGCGTCACTGCAAATCGGGTGTTCCGAAAATCGCGGTTGCTAACGCTCGTGCTCGCGAAATAATATTCCCGGACTCACGATGTACCCCCAATGAAGAAGTTAGAAATTTCGTTTTAGCGAGCAAAGCTTCGGTGCCCGGTAGAGGGGTTTCGCGGCAGCGGTGGCGTCCGCGTAACTGAGCGAGCGAACAAAACACTCCAGGCAGTGAGAAAACGGAGTGGAAGAGTCTGGAGCGGGGGAGAGCGGCACGCGCTGCTAAGGCGTGCGTCACCTTGGCTCCACACTCTTAGGCAAAAAGGACTAAAATAGGGACTAAAATACAGCCGTTAGTCTTCGCGGGCGACCGTTCATCTTCAAGGGGAGTATCTGCGGCAGAGTACGTGCCGTGTGCATAAATGCGGACTAACTGTTCGTCCCCGCCGATCTATAAGGAGTAACGGGAAGACGAAACGCATGCAGTTAGTCTCTTTGCTGCGTCGTTAATCCCCTAATGGCGTCGTCGTTGCCCTTTCGCGCATATGTCTGCGAACAATTTTATATTTACAAAACACAAGGCATTGCAGTCACTGGGTGCTTTAGATGGTGCCACGGGAGAAAACAGTGATGTTAGTTATAAGAAAATCGCCTAGGGTTAGTAGAGCGGCGGATAATGGCAAGGAGCGGCGAAGCGCGATTGCCATACGCTTCTCGGCGAGGTTATGTTGATACGCTGTGTTGCATACGATTCGTGCGAGGTAATAACGGCCAAAGAAAGCTTTCAAGCGCCTTAACAGTAACGCAAAAATTAGTGACAATAGAAAAAGTGGATTCCTGAGCGTAATGAATATGTATATGATTAACAGGCGAGAAAAAAATATTGTTGCACATGACAACTGCAAAACAAAAATGCTCGCTACAGGTAAGCGTCTCGAAGTTATCTTTTACACTCGGTACATAATTGCCTTGGGCACCAAAGCTATGACAATGCTGCAACTGCTGTAAAACCCGCTTGCATTTCCCAGACGCAACCGTCTAGCGACGCGAATTTGAAGAATTCAGGCTAAGCAACGCCGAATTCACTTTCGCCGATGCAGGAAAATATGGCATGTTTTCTTATTCTGACACTCACACAGACGACCCCTTTCACATACGTTACATAGAGCACTTAACATATGTATCGAACACTAAGAAAGCACTTAGCTTGCGCTAATTTGCGCGGAAACAAATGAGTCGTTCGATCGCCCAGCTACCTATCTCAACTAGGCGACGACGAATTGATTGTTATTTACGAGAAAAACTATGGTTGTGAGGCTCTACTTCGAATCGAACTGAGCAATAGACTCTAAACCTAGCAACGCGCTAAGCGCAAGGCGCAAAACGCGGTGACGTTCGCTTGCACAGATAGAAATTCGGGCACCAGTTGCAATGGATATGTTGCGTTATGCACAGAACTACACACTGTACACTTGAATATTATCTACCGCGGCTACCACCCGGCGGCCGTGGTCCAGCGAATATCGCGTCGGGTTCCTTGTGTATATTTCCGGGCGTCAGAGGTTTGATCCCTGCCGGTGCCGGAGATTTGTTCTTTTTTCTGCACTCTACGCAGTTCGTCCTTGGGGAGTATCGGAGCGGACCATACGGGTGGGGGACTAACCGTTCGTCCCCTCGCAGTTAGTCCCCAAAAGGACGACGTTTTAGTCCTTTTTGCCTAAGAGTGCATATGTCTCCCTTCCTCCCTTTCACACTTACGCCATGCGTCACCGCTGAGGAGCTCCCTTCCCCTCACCACGTTCGCTGAGGTCCTCCTTTCTCCGTTTGTAGCTGATCCGAACCGCGGGAAATTTATGCCGGAGGTTCAAACTTGATTTGCAACAACATGTTCGGCGGCGGCGAAGCGCTGCGAGATAACGTCAGAGTAGAGTGCGTCGTCGTGCGTTCGCTGATCACGCGATCACTGCCCGAGACGCAGCAGGTGTGCGCCGTGCCCGAGAAGACTGCAGTTCGCACTGCGCACAAAATTTCGTATTAGGGAGTATAGTAACCATCACGTGGTTTTTTTTTCTTTCAGGTATTGTACTACGGCACGGACGATACACTCGTACTACCAGCATGCTGTCCGGACGAGTACGAGACTATCAATAGAATACCCGACAGTATACGCTACTGTAGTTACGCCCCGCGCCGGATCAGTGGCTCAAACCAAACGCCTAGAGACAATTTAGGTTGTGTGTTTGGGTTTCCGGCCCCAACCCCTGATTTTTTTCTGAAGCAGATGAACCACACAAGAAACTGGGTGCTACCTACTCCCTTTCCTGCAACTGCCATCGAAACATGGTAGTTGACAAGGAACATAAGGATTTCACGTAAAGCCAAAGACGTTTGAATAAAGATAAATACCAATAAATCTAAGTGACGGTGAATCAACAGGCGTAAAGCGCCCTATCCAGCGTCCTCTTTAAAGAACACTAGAAGAAGTAGAAGAGTACATCCATCTCGCACAGGTTATCAGAGCCGACCCCAATCCCGAGAGAGAAATTCGGCGCAGAGGAAGTATGGGCTGGAGCGCTTCCGGCAAAAACTGCCAAATAATAAAAAAAGTATGCTGCCTCTATCACTCAAAACGAGAATACACAACCAGTGCCGATGAGGACATAGGGAGCAGAAACTGGGCGCCCTAATAAACAACTAGAAAGAAAACTTGGTCTGTCATTGCAAGTGGTGCCGACTACTACACCAGGGTGGCCAGATCTTACTGTGGTGAGGATGTGCTGTTTGTTTCCCTAGGAGCACCCGCCGCGGTGGCTCAGTGGCTAAGGCGTTGCGCTGCTGAGCACGAGGTCGCGGGTTCGATTCCCGGCCGCGGCGGTCGCATTTCTGATGGAGGCGAAAAGCAAAAACGCCCGTTCGTACGAGATTTCGGCGCACGTCAAAGATCTCCAGGTGGTCAAAATTAATCCGGAGCCCTCCACTACGGCGCGCCTCATCGCCTGCGTTTCGTCGGTGCGTTAAACCCTACAATCAAATCAAATCAATTTCCCTAGGAACCTTCATATCATGGTTGCACATATCTAGTGTAGCCACCTACGTATCCGGGAGGCTAGTTACTTTCGGAGCAGGCAGCACTCCGTATACCTGCAAGAGTTAGGCTGAAGCTACGCGAAGCCCTACAATGCGAAGCGTTAGGGTCCGGACGTCTAGGCGCTCGCTCAACTACCAGAGAACCTATTTTTCACGGCCGCTGGGGTTAGAATTCCCGCAGTGCGCGAGCTTTGCCAGCGGCCGTGTGTTTGTATCCCACCACTAAGCCTCCTTACATTAATCATGGCTGCTCTTCACTGTTCTTCCCACACGTTAACGAAATGAGAGCGTATATTATTTTTGGTGGGGGCGACAGTAAAATGTCTCGTGGGAATCAGCAGTCGCACCGGACCGAGGATGGTTAAGGCACTGTCACAGAGTACAGGACGCAGAAAAGAAAGGAAGAGCGAGAACAGCGGAACGCCGTTAATCATTTAGGGTAGGATTATGATAAATTACTTCCCTACCGGACGTTGCGGGCGCACCCCTGCACGCGTTGCGAACCGAGGCCGCACCTCGCGGTATGCGACCGTTGATTATAAAGAGAACCCACTTTTTATTATTTTATCATGTTTTGCAAGCTGCGCCGAGATAGGGGCAGAAGGGATGACCTATGCGCACCATCGAAGGGTGTCTCTGTTAAGCAACGTTTAAAATTTGGTTCGGAAGACAAAAAAAAAATTCCGGGCCATCTCCACTAACGTTAAACCTGGGGAGGGGCGAAGCATGCAGTGTGTAAGCGTATTCTTGGCACCTTGGCGTTTTTTCCAACGGAGATGAAACCGTTTTAGGTAGAGGTATGCAGCTTTGCTGTAAACGTCTTTTGTCTTTGAAGCACGAAGCGTTCTAGCTGAAGGCATAAATGAGTGTCCCCTGTGTTTAAGTACCGTGACTACATGAGAAGACAGTTTCTAGGACGAGATCAGACGCCGACACCTTGAGTCCCTAAGGAGCTTCGCCCCTAAAAAGAGGTAAGAATGCTGACTGGGCAGTGGCTGAGGCATTCTGCTGTGCTTGCGGGGTTCGAATCTCTGACTCTTTTGCTCGTTTTTTTATATATAGAGAGAAAGATAATTAGCAGTAACTGGTGAGCGCGTGATGTCGAACAAACCTCCGCAACACCTCGGTTAGGGGTATGCCGAGGTATGTGTGGGTGCCAGTGGCGCACGCAGGATCTCATTTAAGGAGCGGAATCGGAGGAGCGGTGAGCGGAATAATGAATTTATGAAACGTAAATGTGTGATGCCGTGGTTGTATTCTAATTGACATTCCGATTGTTTTGTTGATTGTTTATTCTCCCTTAGGGGCATTAAGAAATGACTACTTTGGCGAGAGCAGGCATCCAAGCCGTGCGACGTTGGTGTGTAGCTTGCGACAAAACAGCCCAAACGACAGTCGTAGTTGATTGATTGTGGGGTTTAACGCGCCGACGCAACGCAGGCGATGAGGCGCGCCGTAGTGGAGGCTCCGGATTAATTTTGACCACTGGGGATCTTTATCGTGCGCCGAAATCTCGTGCACACGGGCGTTTTGCTTTTCCGCCTCCATCAGAAAAGCGGGGCCGCCGTGGCCGGGAATCGAACCCGCGACCTCGTGCTCAGCAGCGCAACGCCTTAGCCACTGAGCCACCGCGGCGGGTGACAGTCGTAGTTAGTGGCCTCAGTCGTCGCAAGGCATCGCCGTTCTGTCACGGTGTGAAGCCTTTCAATAGAGGTCATAAGATGAAGGAATGCCGCGCGTGCAAGACAGGGCGCTGCTAGACAATGTGTGGCGCTGCAGCCGGAGTGTTTCAAGCGCGTCGTCTGCTTTTGGTGCATATCCCTCCACTCGAGCGCTACCATTCACTTGTGTGAAAACGATTTCTATTTTTATGGCCGTGAACATAGATATACCTCACCTTGAAGATTCGCGCTTCGGGTGTACGAAATTTGGCGATAGAAGCCGGGAAAGAGGCAAACATTTGGTCAACTGCGCAGCTATCTCGTCGAGACAATACCCGTAGCAGCGTTGCCTTGAAAATGGGCTGAAAAAATAGATTATGCGAACGATAACAACAATTACATTAATCATGACTACAGAATTGGGGAAAAGTGCGTGTGTACTTCGGGAAATAACCCAGCAATTTTGTTTAAGTATGCAGGTAGGCCCGCATATGCTATAACCACTGCGCACTCAAAGTAAAACAAACGTATAGACCATGCTATGCTTCCGCCATAAATGTACCTCGAAATATCACTCCGCAGCGCTATGCGAAAGATATCCCATAACCGCCATTTCTATAGTATACTAAAACCTGTTGCGGACCACCAACATCGTTACCAACAATACAATATTGCGCTCATTTTCCGACGAGCGCCTAATAGGGGTAACACATTCTGCATCCAACTCAGTCGACAGTACGAATGCGCCCGTCTGAGTGCACCGGATGAGCGCCCACTCCGGCTATTTCACGGGGAACACACCGCAGCAAAGAGATAGCAAGCGACAGAGAAATATATGGGAAGAGGAAGAGGAAAGAAAATGTGAAAAAAGGCTGGAAAAACAGACAGGGATATCAATAAAACCCGTCTCTCCTACCATCTGTCCATTGGAGCGTTGTAGGTCGAAGACTACTAGAGCCCTTTAACGTGCTGGGAGAACGATCTGCTCGATTGTGTCGGTTGGAACACTTCCTTCTTTTTTTTTTTTTTTTTTTTTGTAACTGAACATTTCTGTTCTACAGTTCGTTCCTGCAGAGCTGGCGAAAAAGGCGATATCGAAGGGCCATTTCGAGATCGTTCCGGGTCTCGTAGTGGTAACGACGTTGGAAACTGGCATCGCGACGACCTGCCGGTGCTCAGTGCTGCGGACCACCAAAAAGGGCCCCTATAAAGGTGGCCCCTTTTCTGTTCGTGATTTCAATCCTCTCCTGGCTTCGATATTTCTCTCCGACACTTCGTTAGGTAGTGCTGAATATGAGTGCTGTTGCAGCTGACGTATGGATAGCCTGCTCTGAAATTATGCCTCCACCAAGTTCTATTTTTTCCAGTGTTTCATGAGACCATCTTGGGTGCGCACGCATGGAGGTCCTGCGGGCGGTACGCCAATCGTTTGAAGAGATGCAAGATGAAATTTGCTGGTAGGAATTCACAGGACGAACATTATCGTGTCAGTGCGCTGAAGTTAACCTTGTTCATTGAATATTGGCAGCAAATAAATTAAACCTTACGATAAAACACTGTGATAAGGCGGGAAATTTGAACTCCACAATTAGCCCCGGCGCAGTGTGTTCAGTAGAGGTGCACGTCCTGGACTCCGAATTTATATTATCAAACAAAGGCCGCGAAATTTGATATAACGTGTATCATGGGTTCACAGCGGAAATTTCGCTCTTGGCTCAATCAGACAAAAACGGCCATTTTTTTACGTTTTCACTTATTTATAGAAGAGCAATGAATGCGACGGGAAATAAGAGCTCGACAATCGCGATATGTAGTTGCAAATACTAAAGCTTACAAATCCACTTTCTTTCGGTACGGTAAAACAACAAACGTTAACCCTGTCCTTTCTCTAAAAAAACGCGAATCTAAATAAACTAGATAAATAATAATCAGAAAACAAAATAAAAGCAGTGTCACTTTTACCCGAATGGCACTATCCAAGCTAAATAAAATCCATAAAAAATAGAGATAGACATAGCCCCAGTTAAGTGTTGTTGGTAGTTACGACTCTGAGGCATACTTTCCAGCGCATTGGAGAACGAGACACGAAGGACACGAGACAAGCGCCATGTCTCCTTAGTACTTCTTTATCACGTTTTCTCCGTTAGAAGAAATATATGCGTCACAAGTGAAAACTGGAGGACCGATTCGAACCGTCGTCTTACGGGTCGGTTCGATTTCGCGCACACGCGGTTCCCACTGATCCAGTCACCACACGTGCGGACAATAGCTTGGAGGAAAGGCGAGCGGCAAAGCGGGCTCAGTGTCGAAACTTTTCAAAGCGGGAGTCCAGACTCTTCTTTTTTACTTCGCGTTTTTGCCATGCGGCCTATGAAGAAAAGATAGGTAGTAGAGAAAAGAAGAGGTACAAAATCAGAGGTAGTCAGGAAATTGATACCACTGTCACGAAATAAAAGGGGTCACGCTCTTCGTGCTCCTCAGCTCTCCGGCTTAGCACTGGCGTCGCGCTGGTGTCGCACTTGGGCGTACTAGGGTAAGAAGTTAAACTTAAAACCTAATTCTCTGACCGCCTGCCAAACACAAAATGGGCAAACTAATAAAGGAATAGGGAAAACTCAGAAGCTATCGTTTTTTATATCATTTTCAACTATGCCCCCCTTTCCCCCCCCTCCGATGCACGCCAAGCTTGATGTTTTCTTTGAACAAATGCAGTGACCATGAACGGCCTAAATTGACCTCGCCACTTGTTCTCAAATCCGAGCTACACAAAGTGGAGCTGACAAAGCGTATAAAAGCTTATCGCACTTACAAACACACGTGTTTGAAGGGCTCACCTACAAGTCTGCGTACCAGAGTTTGCAGATTTGCCGAGCAGGAATACGAGGACCTTTCTCGAAACTGGCTACCAAACTAGGGAAAAAGCATGTGCCCATCATACCTACTTAAGTGCTTTCCGGAAACATGGAAGATTACTGCGCGGATGGTAACTTCGCCTACGCACAAGTCACATATCCATATCATCTCACCATAATGGAGGGATGGGGTATTTTATGCGGGCTTCACACTGCCCTGGTAACGCGTGCGTGAGAGCTGCTTCACTAACTGATCATTTGAAGAAAACGCGGCGCGTTTCGATGTGCGTAATGAAAACGCTTTTACCATCTTCCGTATCGGGTTATTCCCGGGGGAAGTTGCTGTCGAGGATGAGGAATACGCGGGCAGCATATGCCTGGTGAAATTCTTTTACTGAGTTGAGGCTTACGTATACCGTCGCCGTGCGGCCGAAAAACCAAAACGACCGCTTAAAAAAAATCCCGGGCCATCTACACTAACCTGAAACCGGTGGATGGGCGTAGGCATGCAGTGTATAACCATATTCTTGAATCCTTGGAGTTTTTGCCAACGGACATGAAACCATTGAAGGATAGAGGTATACAGCTTTTCTGTAAAAGTCTCTTGTCTCTGAGGCACGAAGTTCCCTATCGCGAGGTGTAAACGAGTGTCCCGGTGTTTTAGTAGGAGTTACGAAGTGCTCCAGCGCGAGGCGTAAACGAGTGTCCTGGTGTTTCAGTACTGTGACAACATGAGACGACGGTTATGATGACGATTGACGACGACGTTAGACGCCGACAGCCCGAGCCCCTAAATTCCTTCGGTCCGTTGGTTCCACAAGCCAGTTTAACGCCGTGGATACTGGAGGACGCAAGCTCGCTAAGCCTAATGTATACATGTGGTCATCCATGTACAGGTTGCACAATCAGCTCATCCGGGAGCATTCGCGTCGATAGCTGGGGGCAAAAGGGGCACTTCCTTCCCCCCCCCCCCCTTCCCCTATTCACTCTTCACTCATGCTTGCTTAATTTCCCGCTGACATTGGTGATCAGAATCATCCAGAATGTTGTTCATTAGTTCGCGACCCCAACCTAACAATGGGGTGAGCAAAGGGGGGAAGGGTGGGGGGGAAGAGGTGATGTTTCTGTTCGTCTTTCTCCAGTGAGCATGCAAGTATAGACACTACAAAGAAAGATATGTGCCAGCCCCACAGGGAGCCTTTTACTATGCAAATCCCTCCTCTACATTTTTTTTCCCTGAAAAAACCGAAGTTTTCACTCAACAACGAATTCGAGACCAACCTTCTGCATCCCCGGATTTATTTTGGCCTGCTTTCTCTGTTAACCCCCCCTCCCCCCCCTAACCTAGCGGAAGGTGGTGAGCCACTCAAGCGCCGGAACCAATATGATCGAAAAGCTGGCTTCTGTGCGCCGTGCTCCTCCTAATGAGGGGTGCTTTAGCTGCTTCGTTTCTTGTCGAAAGCTGCTTCGGTTCGGACCGCACACTTACGTTTTATTCCGGGCAGGGCAATTGTTAAAGCCGCAAGGGATTGAGTCCAAAGAACGAGCCCATGGTTCCAAGTTCTCGGACCCCTGCCACGACCAGCACTAAACGCCAGAGGGATTATCAGCACCAACAAACAAAAAATGGAGGAACCTCACACGAACGTGTAAGACTTGAAGGAAGCGAAGCTGCACGCAATCTTCACGACCATCACGGTGGTTGATGTTCACAATTGCAGCCGATTGCTTCTTGTTCGCTGCCGCAAGGACCGTTACTCCATATTTGTTGCTGTAAGTGTGAGCTTCTTTCATTTTTTTTTTTGAAGTGCTAATTACTGGCCGTCACGTTTGAACGGCGTGCGCTATGACGTGTACTTCTCGTTCCGAGCAAGTGTTGCCACGACTACGGCGAACGCCGGACTCTGTTCTGGCCAATCTTGGCCAATCCACCTAATTTGGTGTGCTTGGCTTGACAAATGTGCGTCGGGGACGCAGGGCGGTGGCCGCCAGTCAGGCACATATGAGTGCTCGGCATTCTCCTGTTTTTTTTTTTTTTTAACTGCGGGGAGGTCGCCGCAATGTTGGTCTATCTCCCTAAGGGGGTATGCTTGGCTTGACAAACATGCGCAGGCGACGCTGGGCGGTCATCGCGAGGCATGCACAGACACATGAGCACTGGACATTTTCTTGGTTTTGTTGATTGCCGGGCGGTCGCCGCGAGACCCCCGCTCACGTGGCTCGCGGTCGGCAATTTCTTGGTATTTTTAACTGCGGACCCGAAAAATTACGATTTTCTCATCAGGACACTCAGACAGATACACGCTGTCCCTTTGTCAGCTCAGGCCTGCAGGTGCCCCTTGATGAGTTGTCGAAAGTTTTTGCTCACTGCCGCGGTAGTAAATTCTTTTGGCTCCGCTTGCGCCTCTCGCCACCCCTTTCCCTTCATAAGTATACGGGAACCTTCGTTGCACTGCCCGAAGTCGTACTTTCAATCCCAATTCGAAGCGAGTAGAATTTATGCCCCCCAGGATATGCGGAGTCTGCCGTCGAGAGCGCCCTTTGGGGCAGCACTCCCGACCCCCCGGCCCCCCGTTTGTTTCTCCTGCTACCCTTCTGTGGCGGCTTTCGGCAGCCTTTGCGTCATTAATCAGTCACCATCAGCGTTACGAGACCACTCTTTTAGGTCCCACAGGGAACCAAGGAAAAGCTACGGGAAGTGGATTGCGAGCGCAAGCTCTTGGCCAGACGTGACCCATACCAGACGACACCGCAACGACACAACCACGAAAGAAGCATTCGTCCGCTTTCTTCAGCTCGGGTCTCCTTTACAGGTTTTACTTCACTAGCGCCCAACCATCGTGTTAGGCATCATTGACACAGCCATTTTTCAGCCCGTCACGTCACCCTCTTCCGTCATGGGGGACGGTTTCTCGGGCGAATTTTCGCCGAAAACGGTGCGACGGAGACGGGAAGCCGAGCTCTACGTTTCCGTTCCGTCAACACGACGGGACCACGTCCCACGGTAAACCAGCCAATCAGGAGGAGGAGGAATAACATTTATTTTTTTCACCTCGTATGGGAGTGCGTCAAACATCCCAACCCAATTCCATCACCTACATTGGAGCAGTGGGAACATAGGCTGACCAGCTTCCAGCTTGAGGATCAGGAGCCAATCAGAAAACAATTTTTCCACGGCTAAAATTAGCTAAAATTGAACAGACGTAAAAATGTGAGCTATTTTCTTTACTTTTCAGTTAAGCACGCTCAATTCTAGCCTAACTGATCACTGGGCAGACGACCCTGTACTCTGACGGAGAGCTCCAGAACGAACGCTTCTCCGTTACGTCTCCGTCACGGTTTTTTGACGTGACTGTCCGTGAGGGTAGAAGGTGACGGCTGTGTGAATAAGGGCTCACAGTGCTTGCAGAGGCCGGGTTTACGAGGTCTGCGGCGAGAACAGTAAAGGGCTCGAAACAGACACGCAACCTATCGCAGTTAGCCGGGCTACGTAGGTTACTAAGGGAATAAGCATACGGATCTTCGGCTGGCACTGTAGACGAAGAACGGGCACGACGAGAGGCGACCCGTGAAAAAGTATCCGATTCCATGCGTGTAATAAGTTACTCTTGTCCGGATTTGTTTGAGCCCAGCACTCCTTTTTTTACTGATAATAAAGAAAAAAGACACAAGCTTACTCGGTCAGCCTCCACTCACCGGGTCCTGTCAATGCCCTTGTATCAGCAAAATGTCCTGCATATCCAGATAGAAGGTTAGGAAACCCTGACATTGAAGGTATTTTGTCTCTTTTTCACTTTCAGATAAGCCCACGTATACTCCACTCCTACCTAACTACACTCCATGAATGGAGGGCAGTGTTAAGAACCCTGAGCCGGTCCTCGGCTGACGCTCTCATTAGCGCGGGCTTTCAACCGATATGGCTCTACAAGCCCCCCGTTGCCCAACCTGACGGCGTCCTTCGTTCAACACAGCCTCCACGTCCGCCCCGTTAAACCTCCATCCCGACAGGAGCAAGACAAGGTGCTCTCTTAGCACTTTTTTTCTTTTCTTGGCACAAGATCCAAGGCGGATGATGAATACGCCCACATCTGCTCTGAGTACTTCGCCGCCTCACGCTTGAGCTCGACAGCGTGCGGGGTGGGGCCCCGTGTGCCTGACTGCTACGTGAGCCCCGGAAGGAGAGACACGTTTTTGAGCTTCCAGGGGCCATTTTTAAACCCTGCATCTTTACACCGGCATCTACCCATCATGTTTCGCTGCGTGCACTGTACTCGCTCTTTGTTAAAACAGGGTCGACCCAAAATAAGGCGTGCTTGTAAGGACACATCCCCTTGATATTGTTATTTTTCGAGCGGGAGGTTCGACTTTTACGTCTGAGTATCTACATGTTTCACATTGTAAAGTGCCGGCCCCAAAGCCCGTGAGGGTTAATTTGGTGGGGGGTGCCTTTACGGTCCCATCCCGGCCGAGGGACCTGACTGCCGACATAAGAAGCGGTCTACGGTAATGGAAAGGGGTGAGGCCCGACCAGCCCCGGTGAGCCAAAGGACGCGACCATTCCCAGCCCCGTGTCCCGCCATGCCGCGCCGAGACAGACGAATGACCAGCAGACGAGCCGAGACGAAGAGGGAGAGAGAGTCCCCGCCAGATCAGGCGCGAGGGTGAGGATGCTGAGGGAGGGGCAGGCGAGAGGGTCACTAGCGGGTTCCGGGGCACGGTTGCTATCAGGGGGCCCGTTTCAATGATATGGGCGGCCAGGAAATTTCAGACAGTAAAAATACTCATCCATCTCGTTCTTTAAACCGTAAGAAAAAATCAAAAAAGGGCCCAAAACTTACCGGCTGTGCACGCGACATCATCGAACTGCACTGGTTGCTACCGACGGATTCTCCGCGACGGGAAAGCTTTTGCCCCGAAGAAATGAGATACTGGTGCAACAGCTTGTGGACCAAGAGCTGCATGGAGCTACCCGGTTGGGAGGCCCCAATAACAAAGCTGAGCTCGTACAGGCACATCCAACCACACAGCTCCCGTCTTTTGCAATTGCGCTCAATCTATCAGCAACCGCGTGCACTACTGCGGCTGGCTCTCGAGCACTGCTAAGACAAGGTCGAGCTGCCGACTCGGACCCTCGCAGGCGAAAGGAATCAGCGGCACCGCCTTCGAGGCCTCGACCGGGACGGTCGTCATTGCCCGGGGTGGTAGTGTCACGGGACCAGTGGACAATGCCCCATGGCGGCATAGCTCGGCATCGAAGACGACGTGGAAGAGAAAGCGTGCAGACTCAGCGGACTCGGCCATGGCCGCTTGTAAATACAGTAAATAGATCATTCCACCCCATTACATGGTTCGTATCATCTATGTCCTGCCGCCGCGTGACAATATCTTTTTTTTTTTTCGAAGCGGGAGGTTTCTCTTTTACGTCTATGTATCTTCAGTGTTTCACATTGTAAAGTGCCGTGACGCCTCATAAGCCCAGTGGACGGTTAATTTGCCCGTACAGGGTGCCATTACGGCCCGCTGTAATAGAGAACGACGGAGAGAGAGAAAGAAAGAAAGAGAAAGGGAAAAGAGTGAAGAGAGAAAAAGAAAGGAAGAAAGAGAGTGAGGGAAAGAGAAGAGAGAGAAGAAAGAGAAAAAGAAAAAGAAAAAGAAAAGAAAGAGAGAAGAGAAAAAGAGAAAGAGGAAAAGAGAAAGAAAAAGAGAAAGAGGAAAAGAGAAAAAGAGAAAAGAGAGAGAGAAGAGAGAGAGAGAGAGAGAGAGAGAGAGAGAGAGAGAGAGAGAGAGAGAGAGAGAGAGAGAGAGAGAGAGAGAGAGAGAGAGAGATCGCTAATAGAAACTGGTGAGGTCAGCCCTGCTAGGGACAAGGCTTGCTAACCAGATGGGGACGATTGCAATGATGAGTGGTGCGATGACAAAAACCCGAAATGTTAAAAACCAGAAACAAGGGAATAAAAATAAAATACAATACAAAAATACATTTGAAAAGAAAATTGTTAATGCAAACGCTGAAGCAAAATCCAAAGTAAACGGCGCAAAAAACGTAACAACACGAACCCAAGAAAACTAAAACGAACACCACAGCGCGAAAAAGTATATATCATAAGACAGCTGCGCTGGGCATGATCTAGAGGGATGTGTTCAGTTCAGTGTCTCGAAGGAATCGGAGCAGAACTTTTGTACCCAAGGTACTGTCAGCACTATTGGCTCAGGGTCCAAGAAAATGACGAAGCTCAAGCCTGCCTCCATGACGTACCCGAGTGACAGCTTACATAGGGCATGTATGGGAATGTTACAGCTCTTACTACGCAAGTCGTTTCTTCCGGTCCCCCAGAAACTTCTTTTTTTTAATACGCTTTTTTGTTCTAATCTACGCTACAATCAGTTGGTATGGGCTTCTGGAACTCAAACATCAATACCAAAGTTGTAAACACTTCAAAACTTCGATTTAAGAGCTGTTGCAAATTTAGGCTACGGAGATACCACATCCAATTTATTTGTCAAGTTTAGGGTATTAAAATATTGTGTTGCATATGAACAAAACCGGTTGTTGTCTATGAGGTCTGAAAGTCTAAAAAGATGTGCAAACATGAGAGGATTAGCGCATTTACAGCCGATAATTTTGTTGCGTCCGACGCGAAATTCTTACCATTGGCACATCACCCGACTACGAACAAATTACGGACTCCAAATGTTAAAACTCTGTTGCCCACATACTAAATGCGTCCAAGCTTACAGAACAGCACTAGCGACTCCTTTCAGATAGTGATATATTAAACCTGTTTGTATAAAGGAGCTATAAACCCACAGAAATTCCACCCAGTAGTTGTAAATGCATAATTCCAACAGTGTCCCCCTTTCGGTTATAGCGTCTAATTATGGTATAAGTTGCCCTTTTCCCCAATAATTTTATGCGCTTGTAAATATCCAAGTGTGCTTGTATACTGTACTTGAAAAATTACCACTAGAATGTTATTTTCTTTTCTTTCAATTATACGGGAGTCCCGTATTTGGTTAGGTGTGCCATTGTTTCTGTTGCCTTGTACAAGTGGGAGGTGGGGCTAGTCAAGCTGCTGTAGCGCAGCTGTTTTCAAACTTTCCATGCCACAATTGTTTCTATTTTTGTGTAAACCACACTGTATCGTTGTAGTGAAATAAACTTCAACTTCAGTTACATTGAACGTTCATCGTCCGTGTCTCCCTAACGCACGTAGGGAGTGATACACGTGTGGAGTGCTCAGTAGCGAATTCTGATTGAAAAGAGTTGCGACGTAACTGGAGAGAAATTTGCCAAGGAACTCTCACTTTCTATATCCGGAGCCTCCTAATGCAATGGATGACAAGGTTCTGTCGCAGAGTGCTAAAAAAGTGCTCTGAGATATCGACCCGCCGTTGTCAGGCGGCGTCTTTCCTGCGTTCAAGGCGAATTTCGAGAGAAGTCTATGCATCGGATCCCTGGCCCGGGTTGAAAAAACAAAAAAGAAACATGCATGAACGGAGGTGCGCGCCCTCGATATCCGGCCGTGCTTTCAGGAAGGAGCGCCGACAGGGCGTTCAATAAAGACGTCGAGAAGAACAGCCTTCGACATGGTTGCAGAATGCATTTGTCGTTCGGGTGAGCGGCTGACGGACATGTATACTCGGGTGTCCTAGTTCAGCTTCTGTCACATCGTCGTACGTGTCTTAAACGAGCGGAACGTCACGACGTCGACTTGGTAGTGTCGCTCGAATAAATGTCTCTGGGCGAGGCAACGTCGTCGGGCACGAACGATCCTACCATGAGACGACACTCGCCGCTGTGCCACCGACCTCACTTGGGTTACGCATTTATTGCTTGCAGGCGCAGGTTCGTCGAGCTTGATGCTCTGCTTTTTGAAAACACAATATTCTTTCTTCGGCTACTTTACCGCAAAAAAATTGTGGTCTCTTCCGTCTGTCTGTCTGTCTGTCTGTCTGTCTGTCTATGTACCTCTGACTCGATTCAGCCACCCGGCCAAAGTGAAACAAATGCTGCGCAATAGTCTGAAATACCCAACAGCGATTATAAACGTCCAAGTCCGGTGGCAATCTTTATACTTGCCACAATTGAACAAGAAAAGACATTACCAAAATATACGGCAGAAAAGTCATACGTAAGTGATATTTACAGCGTTTCTTTTAAAATAATTAATGCATCTTCTATTTTTGCGAAATGAGATGCTGCATCCACTGCAGAAAAAAAATTCACTCCGTCCCTGCTGTCGCCCGCGCCACTACAGCTTCTAGCGGTATTTTAAGAAATCAAGCGGCAACAGTTACGAAGGATTCCACCGGATAGGTTCCACGTTCTGCTTGGAACGAACGTGAACTAGGGCAATGTGGTTCTACAAACGTTGAAGTAGGGCGCCTAGATTCACACGTGCCTCCACCGTACGGCAGCGCTGGCATCGAGGCACCCGGTCTGGAGCCGTGGAACGCGGTAAATTTAAATTGGCTTGAGCAAAACTCTAGCCGGTTTACCTTGGGAGGAGCGCGACAGAAGAGGAACAGCATGAGAGGTGAGCGTGAAAACAAAAGGAGGCATTTACTTCGCAAATGTGGGCGAAAAACTATCGTCTTTTGTCGACATTTGCAACGAAAGGGGCAGATATGCGGCCAATTTTTTTTTTCTCTTTCTCTCTCCTCCACTTAGCCTTTTAAGCCTTCGCGGTTCAAAGTCAAGCGGGACGAATGCATGGGTGGTGAAAAGAGTGAGGCCATACAGCAAACAACGAAAATGGAGACGCTCTTTTTTCTGATACGGGAACAGCATTCCTTGAATAAATGTTGGAGCATTAGCCCCGGCTTACTGACTCGAATATCGCTTTCTGCCGACCGCTGTTTGTTTATACAACAGCGTAAACACATCCGCTTTAGATTGTGTCGAGCACCCCTGCTAAGCATTCGGCACCCTGCTAAAATAGAAAACCTTCCATGAACAGTAAATGGGAAAAGAAAATGTGCTTTTCAACGAAAAATTACCTTATTCTAGCGACATGGCGGAATTTCCGTCGCCCATTACCCCACACGGGGAAGTAATGGAGAAAAACTGCTAATTGCAAAAACTTCTGATAGTTCTTTCCTCTTCTGTGCGATGCTCTTTCCCTTAATTGTTCTGCAACAAGTTTGCACTGTACGCGGCTCAAAACTTGAGTGTCATATGTTATTTCATTGTTTCATTTTGTTTGTACGGCTTTTCCTTGCCTCGCTCATCTCAAAGAATGGAAAATAAAGAATTATTATTAATTGATTACCAATTGAACTTGCCGACATTGATGTTCGCTTGCTCAGCAGGCTGAGACTGTCAGGTTGTAAAAATAATGGCGTTTTCCTAACATGAACTACGCCTGGGCTATGCAACGCCCTGTACGCACACAGCTACAAATTAATTTAAACCAGCTCAGTTGGCTTGTCGTGCCACAAAATTTCTAACATCAGGCATTTTGCTTCCCACCTTCATACAAGAAAAAAAAACAATCACCTGCGTACGGGTATTGACCCAACCGGTTAATAATTCCAACGCTTACATAACTTCTATATAACTCTTATATAACACTGGTTGACGATTCTCACCCGCTCCCTCTTTTCAATCTTCAAAGCACCTCACAAACACATTTATTTTTAACCGGGCAGCTGTTTAGGGTTGAGCTTTATCCGCTGGCGTTTAGCTGACGTATTGGCGCAGTTTGCACTATTGGTGCAAGGCTGGGGAAACAGCAGAGATGGCGCACCACCTAGCTTATTCTTGATCGACTAAGTTAAGTGTGGTTATGCTCCCAGACTCGGTGGGAGTTTTCTGTGTTTTGGTCATCGTTAGCGCCCCAAAGAAGCAATGAACAGTATGTACAATGTTCGCGAGCTCGTAACAACCCGGATCTTCTGCAACTCGTTGATGTTTCGCCCCCGCTTCACCGGAGCCATATTCGGGATTGGACTGAAGTCGTAGCACCCGTCTTGAGTAGCGGCGCAGGCGGCCTCCGCGCCACGGTTCCACTTCTCCGGGAGGTATGCTCTTCTGCCGCCCCATCTCTCCCTACTTCGGAGCCTCGGCTGTTGTACCTCACAGGAATGTCAAAACTCGCCTCTTAAAGTTCTCCATGACTGGCAGGTTGGAATAGTTTCGTCCGCAGGCTTTCACATCTCTCCCAAAGTGGACCGTGTCAGCATGCTCTAGAAGCGGTTGTAACCGGCTTTGCGAACTCGCACTTTTACCAGGGTATCATTCGGGAGCTTAGGTGAGTGCGCACACGTAGGCAAGCGGCGTCGGTCGGCGTAAAAACAGCGGCGCATATCGCCGCAGGCCTACGTGCGCGCGATCACGGGGCGACATCGTAATGATGCAATCGCCGTGTGAACAACAGCGACGGGTGTACATTTAGTCACGGAACAGCCAGTCAGTACTGAGGTTCAAACCCACGCACTGCTTCACACTTACCCAATCTCGTGCAGCAACCAACGCCGAAGCCGATAGGCCTGGCCGACTTGAAGCGGAGGCAGGCACGCACTCGGTACAGAGCGTTCGCGAAGCCACTTTTCGAGACGACCAGCCGCAATAACGGAACGTGCGAAAGGCGCGCCCGAGTGTCTCGAGAGAAGTGACGAAGCATTGTTGGGGCTGCTAAGGTAGCGTCGTTTGGTCCGATGCAACCGGCAGCGCGCGCGGAGGTGAATTCCGCCAATCACGTGTGGCAGACCTTTCATGGGTGGTTAGCAAGCACTTCGATATGTGATCGTCTACTCGTTTCGGCGCAGTGCCTAGCAGCACAACAACGCGAAGTTCTGGCTATTTGGTTACAAATTATTGCAACGAATAATTTTAAAGACGTCTGTCAAGTAATCACAAAAGTTCTCGGTTGCATTGATAATTGTTTCGACGCAACCAAACACGCACTCAGGAGTCTTGTGAGGCGTCCGTCATAGAGGCAACGAGAAGCTGTTGTGATGCATATTCATTATTACGGCTGAACAAATGCTAGGAGGTGTGCAAGTAAGCAGGTTGAAATGAACTGCTTACCTCTACTAGTCGGCGCCCCTACCTGTAATTTTGGAGATAATTTGACTTACATGGGGACCACGACGAAACGCTGAGGCATCTTGCGGCGAAATTCACAAGCCGATACAGGAGCCGATTCAAAGGCGTCACATTTTCTTCAGGAGCGGTGATTTGAACATTTCATGACGGCGTCCAAACGTCACTTTTTCCTATACACATATCTAACGTCAGACGCGAAAACCAGCTGCCCTTCGTAAACCGGTTCCCCGCCCTTCGTCAACAACGTATGAACCGGCGTGTAGACGTCGTTTGTAATCGCAAACTGCAAAGCAACACACGGCGAGCCCCGCCATTCCTCGCGCTGAGCAAACGATAGTCTGACGCGAGAAAGGGCGAGAAGGGGCGAGAACGCCAACGAGACCGCGAGTCTGCTGCGTCGTCTGCTCGCCTTTCTGTCGTCTGCTAGCTACTCCCCCCGAACAGCGGTAAAGCAGGTTGGGGCAGCAAAAGAAATACCATTGAGGAGCAGTTCGGGACTGGTGGGCGGAGCCGATGCGGAGCTGCCCCCGCAAATAAATGCGGAGAATGCGTCTGAGTTGCTTAAAACTGCTTTGATGAGCAAGTGAGAGGTAACAAGCGAGTTCGCCTAAGGTGTCACTATGGAATACTTTTCGTCGAATCACCTCTGCGTTGCACAAAAATGGGGGAAAATAGCCTCCTTGTTGGACAATTCACCGATAGAGCTCATATTTCGCACAGGAGTGGCGCTTACAGTCTGCCGTTATAATAGCATCAAATACTGACACCTACGGCATATTTGTTCCAATTATTGACTTAGAATGCACCAGCATCCAGCTTAAGGGTCTCCCAAAAACGTTAGTTCAGTTTGGCCCGACAGCGCTACACACCTGCGCTGTGAGGCTCGCCATAGTAGAGGGCTCAGCCGAGCCGACCACCTGGAGGCCAAGACGTGGTGTCAAAATCTCCCTACACACAAGCGTACGAGGTTCGGCGCTCAAGAGAGTTTTTTACTTAAATATACGAGATTTTGCTTGCTTATATGAAGTTCCTTTCTAGCGGTTATTTGGTAGCGTTCATTGGTGTGTGATGATTTCTTTGGTGATGTCCGCCAAGGCGCTGAGGATCCGGTCACCTTAATTTAAACTACGCCAGATGTGAGTCGTGTATTCCCTACGTTAAGGCCACACTAGTTTGCAACCGTCTTAAGACCCCAGTATTCCTGATGCATGTAAGCGCCAAAAAACAGTATGTTATGTCAGTTTTTCACCTCACAAATGTGAAAACGAGTGAAGTAAGTAAGCACAATAAACGTCTGAGTCTCCTTCCCAATCTTTAGGCTTAGGAAGCAATTGGCAAACGAAAGCGAACAAGTCGCAAGATCAACTCAACAACTCGCTTCCTGACATTGATACTTCGCATTAAAACTAATTATCGCTTTGAAGCGCATCTATTTTATATAATTATAATATGTTCCTTAAGCACACAACCAATAGGGTTAGTCTTTGAGCTGTCATTTTTCGCCCGCGAAGTATGTCTCATTCCCATAAGTTAGAAGCAAAAAACATAAACGGGTATCCCGGTGCGGGTGACGTGAGTGAAGGGGCTTTTCCTCCGCAAGCGCACATAGAAGACCGTCCCCAGGGGCTGAACAGGCACGCAGGGGACCCGAGGAGCATGCGATACGCTCCCCGCTATTCGGGTGACCGTGCCGATGAGGAGCGAGAAGGGCTCGCTCGTGCCTGCGGTTCCGCTGTTAGGACGTAGCCCGTCACATGAAGGATGGCAGATAAGGCACGAACTGAGGTTCACGTGTCAGTCGAACCGCCGGTGGGTTTATACGGCTCGCGGTCAATGGAGCAGACGTGAAAGCACCGCCCTTTTGCAGAATGCAGCGAACTGGTAGACGTTAGTGCCCGTGCGCGACCTTAACGTGAGGGCGATTGCGCATTGTAGAGCGAGGGAGGACCGGTAGCGTGTAAGTGAAGGAATCCGAAGGGGGGGCCATCATTGATCAGGTAGAATGCATACGTTGCTTTGTTATACCTACAAGTAAGCGCGTCTCACTGATGGTACGCAATTAACGGAAGGAAGAAGAAGAAGAAGAACAACAACCTTAACGACGACGACGATGACATCGACGACTACGACGACTACGACGACAACGACAACAAACAACTTCAAATGTACAATCCTGGTCAAAACTCTCTTGAGAAGGGGAAATGCTAACGGCAAAAATCACAGTCGTTCGGCAAGGCTTGAAGCCGATGGGTTGAAAGTTAAAAAGATTAGTTTACAATCCACCCGCGTTAGTTTCGTAGCGTGAGCTACACTGGCCGAGGTTGAGCAGTTTCGCGTGGCTCCTGGAGAGCCGTGCTGCGTATGCTCGAGGAGCAGTAACGTCACACAGCGCACAGAACGTTGCTCGTGCCCGGCGTCTCTCACACACCCCACGCGCCCAGCGTCTTCGCCGACCTCCGTTCCGCAAGTGGCGCCCGGTCCACTTGATGATCATGCGAGGGGTGGCCGGGTGTGGAACCGATGGCTCGTGCGTCGCAGCAATACCGGCGGGCGCCTGTGGAACCAGCTTAGCTCTGGGGCGATTGGTGACGCTGCGCCGGAACCGCTTGATAAATATACATGTGTGACATAATGCGTATACCGTGTGTGTGTCATTGAAGCTGCAGTAAGCATGATAATCAAGCTAATCCTAGACAACCAGGAAAGCTCAGAATAACCAGCTGAAGCTTAGCTCACACTACGTATGGCCGGTATTCAATGGCGTGGAATGCATGCAGGCAACCATGCGAGTGCGCCGCCATATCTGTGGCTAAGCGTCTGTTGCTAGGCGACGTTGTGCGCACGGCCCCCAGATCAGGCACCCCTCTTCTCCTCCATGCAACCGTGTGAGTGTGCCGTCACTCGTTACGTCGGGCTCTGCGGGATGGCGGTACTTGTCCATGTCCGTGGCGCATCGGCCATGTCTGTGGCCGTTTCCAGTGTTGCCAAGCGAAGAAATTGACCGCTAAACTTTTCAACGAATACCATCTATATCCTAGCATAGCCGAGATAAGGCACTGCTAATTTTAGCTTAGCAGGTAGATGGGAGCAAAATGTTTCTCTAGCGTGGGCAGAAAAAAGGCTACCTCTTACTCCGCCCCGTTGAAATTCTGCGCCGAACCTTGAACAATTTACCGCATACATGGGAGTGATCACACTCATTCCCTTATCAGTCACCTGCTATGAGCAGTGGGAATGAATGCATAAAATCTTTATTAACAACAAAAAAGGCACGTTGGCCAGCCAGTATTCTGGCGATTAGCTAGTGAAAAGGGCCCACGAGACAGTGACTACGCCAGGCATTCTGGGCTTCTTACTAGACCCTCCATCGCCAAGGGCTCAAAAGAGAAAAAAAAAAACAGTTGGTCCAAATAATGTTTCCTCCTGCTGCTTCTTCTTCAGCATTTATTTGGGCTCTTACATCAGTTCATAAGATGATCCATGAATCAGACCTACCTTAAGCAAAGGTCTCGAGATTGAATGATATGTGCGAATAGCTGCTGCCGATAGCGTGGCAATCTCGGCCTGCGTCAACTCCCGCGACTACGACGGAAACGCTCGTGTCCTCCTCAGTACCACCAGTCCGCTGACACCCACCCTCACCTCCATAATGTCCGCCAATCACCATGAACTGCTGAGCCACCGCTGGGCATCGCCGCCACTTCGTGCCATTTCCTTCATCCCCTTTCGACCAGCAACAACAAACTTCGTACGCCAGGGAACCTAACCTGCCTCTGTGCATCATCTCCCATCATGTGCGAGCTGTCAGCGGCCCCACCAAGCTCCCCTGTCACCTGCATCTGATGGTCAGCATTCGGCATGAGCCTAGAGGGCATAGTTATGTCGTTAGTACCAAAATCTTATATCACAGCATTTTGAGGTCTCTATGTGAAAACTATAACATTGTTATACCGAGGGTCCAATGCTGGAAACCCAGCTCGAAACCCAGCTTACACAGGAGGCCTACATCACTTTTTTGCCGCTTCAGTAGTTTTGTACCGAACTCGCCGCGTCCAACATGCCCCGCCACAGAAATTCCTAATGCCAAAGATCGCGTTAAACCATCACTGTGTCAACATACTAAGTGGGTGTGCAGTGCAGAATATATTATAACGACTACTCAAAAAATAAAGCCCTTCTACTCAATGAGAAAGCTGTTGGAAGTGCAGAGCATTGATTCGCCATAATGGGCTGTAGCGCCGTTATCCGCTCACTGCTACCACCCATCACGCTTTTCGCCTCCCTGTCTCCCTCTTCCCTTGATGAATAGGCAATTCAAGTTTCCCGCCTTCGCAGTGCTCGCGCGCCCCCTTCTTTAAACTGCGCCAGCGTGACTTTTCTTTTTGTGCTTGTTTTAATTTCGTATGCTGGAGCGTTTTCGAGTCATTTCGAATGCGCCATTTCTTACTTGCAAAGCCACTTTTTCGCTTACTATCCTAAAAACAAACCCAACGAGCGTTCCTAAGTCAATGAACACGGGGCTGCCGGTTATATACACAGATTTTGCCTGAAATGTACCTGCAGGTTTCTTTGCGCCAAAAAACGGGGAGTCGTATTAGAAGCGCCAGTGGTTCACGAGGTTCGAACGGGTATGACTATTTAAACCGCGTGGTTTTCGAAGCCTCTGCGTGATTCCCTGACGACAGTACACCAGGCTCTACTTGGGTCCGTTATCTCGCTGCGCCGCCTGATTCCAGAAGTCCCTTGACGCCGACCGTTAGCGAGCTGCGACGACAAAACGAGCCCATAAAATTCTCTGCACTAAAAAGTCAACACAAGATCAGGTGTCCTCCCCTTGGTTTTGCTTTGTGTCGCACACGTCGAGGTATACGCCACACTGCCTTATAAATGCTTTGTCGCCAGAGTTATTACTGCGGCAATGCTGCTAGCATCGAAGGAATTCGTGATATAACTCATTGAAAAGGTTTTTATTCCTTCCTTTTAAGCTGCAAATATGAAGTGGGTATAAGGTCCGTATCTTGGTTTCCTCAGAATTGCTTCTCAAGGTTCAATATCTCCGCTTAGAATCGCCACTGCAGCTTCTAGCTTATATTCAGAAAATCAATAGATGCACCTACCGAGCTATCTTTCGACTCCTCAGATACAATTCCATTCCCTTGGATACAGAGAGGCCTATATTTTTGCGCTTCGCAAGTACTAGCAACTATATACATTAGCTTGCATGCAATATTCGTAGATCTCGTTTATTTGACCTCGCTGACGAACGAAAAATGAGCACTGACGCTGATAGTTCCGTTTTCCCAAATCTACGGACCATCACCAGGAACAGAGCGCACAAGAGAAATCATTACGAAGCACGCCGGACTCCCGCTTGGCTTGTTTCCAACTGGTGGCGTCGGGCTGCATTCTTGCGCTGGGGAGACGGTCGATCCAGCAAAGTCCTGACTGCGGGATCGACGAAGGGTTGGGATGGAAAGAGAGAGAGAGAGAGAGGTGGGGGGGCGATGAAGACAGCAGGAAAAGCATTCCGAGTCTCAGCCACTCGACTGCTTTTGTTTCCACGGCGCCCGGCTGGAGAGGCGGCATCTGCAGGCAATCAATGAAAAAGCTGAGCGCGTGGCACAGCGGCCAAGAATGGAGTGTCCATGCGGACCGTGCTCCTTCCCTTCATTCTGGCCGAGCGTCGATTGTCCCGCTTCTCCACGCCGCGTGCCTCTGCCGTAATTAGCCGAGGCTTGGGGCTCATCCAAAGTGGCATGCGCCTAATTCCGGCCCTGCCATCACGCTTGTATCATCGTTGGTATGGCTGGTTTCTACAGTTCTCTTACTTGGTCGCTGCAATTGTCCGCGCTTTCTTCCTTGTTTTCTCAAGCAAAGAAGAGTTTCTTTCGCAGCCAGGTATAACGTCGCATCGTGACTTCATTGTTACTTAAAATAAGGTCTCATTTACGCATTCCTCTTATGGCTCCAACACTCTACGGCTATGGTGCTTTCTTCTTTCGGCAGCTATGTGTCATGAGCTCCGAAGGTTAAAAAAAAAAAGAATTGGCGCAGCTTTTACTACTGCTGCAAGCCTGGAGAAAAAGCAGAGCAGGAGGCATCTTTTCATTTGTCGGAGACCTGGCTATTGCACATGAGATATAGATTTTCGAATTTGCCGCTTAAAGTTCTCCATGACAGGCAGGCCCGGATCGTCTTGTCCTTAGGCTTTCAGAATCTACCAATGTGGGCCGCCGCGTTAGTACGTGCTAGAACCGGCGGCAACCGGCTTCGCGAACTCGGCGTCTCTAACGTGAGGGGATCTGTGCTCCCCACTTCAGGCGCGAACGCACGTGAACTGGCGAAGAGAAGTGCACTGCGAGAGATCACGCCAGTGTTCTTCTCGAAGGTCGAGCTGGACGACGCCGGGAGCTCCTCACGAAACGCACGCTCACATGCGATAAGCATTTGTCTTGGATGGATGGATGGCAAAACGTTTATTGAGCCTAGAGGGAAGGGGTAGGAGGGTGTGGCAAGCCTCCTAAGTCCAGGAGGCCTCTTGTCCGGGTTGCCTCCAGTGCGCTTCGCACCAGGGCGACCTGGCGCTCCGGTGTGGAGGTGGTCAACTCAGATTTGTCTCGGTATTTATTTTTTTTGTGAACACCACCGCACCAAGCTTAAGCTTCAACAGCTGTGGCTGTTAAAACGTGCGAAGCCTGTAGGCACACAACCGAACCACCCATCTATAAAAGAATCCCTCGAGGCACGATGCCAACGCACTGTACATCTTCATCCGTCTTTCTGCTTACGACACCATTCAGCCGCAACGTAGCGAGCGAAGCCCCTGAACGTCAGTACCGTACAATTACGGGTTTGCGGTCGGTTGCTTCTCGTCCCCAAGTGGCCGTCACAAGTTTTCTTTACTTCCGAGAGTATAGCTCGTCCGTGCCTAGCAGGAAGTAGTGAGCCGCTTTCCATCTACGGACTCAGGGCCTGCTGCCGGCCAGTTGGGGTAATGGTTGACCGACACCAGCGGGTGCAGTCGTTGTTCCTGCACATTATGGGAAGGCTTCTTCGCGGCTTTTCTCTCGGTGCATATTCCCTATGCCACGAATCCGGCGGCGAGTTGCGCTGCCGAATCCTGTGATCGTTTAGATCATTTTGCTAAATTAAATGCTCATGTACTTTCCTCTCCGGGTACAGCAAAAGATCAAAGAATGGGAATGTCTAGTCTTGTGCACTCCTCCGAACTGCCTTGGACATCTTCGTCTTCAGTTGGGCCGTTTTGTTTATTAGACTATAAAAACATCACTCGTGCCGGGATATAATATGACTATCACCAAGTTATTTTTTTACTCTGAAATAGTGAACAAGGAAAAATGCACTGACGATTACTATACTACACGTTAGTACACAGAAAAGATTACTAAACAGAGAAGGGGTGAATTTTGAATTCACATGAAGTTGATTACCAAATTACAAATGACTTATTTAAGTGGTTTTAAGTAGTATTTAGATAGATTTAGTGGCTTATTTATTTACTGATTAGTTGAAATTAATTCGTGATCAATTAAATTTGATTCTATGCAATCACCCCGCACGCGGTGATTTGCACCCGCCCCACTTCCTGACTCGGCAGGAAAAGTGTCCCCTGAGACACAGGATGCAATGGCGGCGCCCACACTGAGTACCCGATGTCTTCTTGGCAATTGCACGTTAATGCATTCCCAACCAACACGTTACAAGGACTAGTTAAGTGTCCTGGGAATTTTTAATAGATGCCGCATATGACTTCATGTATACCTTAGCTCATTTTGCCACGCGTTTTTTGCTTAATTTTACCTTTTCAATCTTGATGCTGCGAATCGTGTACCTGCAATACTGCAACTTTTAAATATGTGGAATTTGCCAACTACGTAAAACTTTGAAAGGTATAAGGCGTCATGCTATTTATGTTGTATTACAGGCGAATTGCGCTGGTGAACTCTTAAAAACATTCTTACGCACTAAAGATGGAGCTTACATATAACAACTGCAGCTGAAAGATAACACTGTTTCTTTTTCTTTTCCTAACGTTGGGCCGCCTACCTCGGAAGTTTTGTGCGTGGACTCCGCCAAACCATGCTCTCATCCCAGGCAGACAACGTGCAACCAAATGATATGGAAACTCTCCATACGGCTGATTACGAAAGTCAGCGGACTCAAGCTCCCAATTAGTGCACATCTCGGCACTAATTGGAACACCGAGCCCGTGCCCGCCGGCGAGTCAGGTGAAAGTCACGGCAGCATTCGTAGTTGCACAAGAATGTGACGCAACCGGCCATAGTTCAGCTTTGCATACCGGCCAGAGGCGTGCTCGCGAGTGCTCGGCCACTGCTGAGTTGCGGCTAACGGATTACGTAGTTTGTTAAACGAGCCTCATCTACCGGAAAATGAAAGGTGCACTTTGCTGCCACGCTGCTTGTGCGCGGGCGTGTGAAGAAATAAAAATGAAGATTCGTAAAGCAGGCGTATTAGTCCCACAAACGTTCTGATCCTGGCCAATCCCCCTGTGGGTATGTGCGAAACCAAAGAAATAAGAACATCGGAAACCTCAAATCAAAGACGCCAAGTCTAGAATAGGAAGGATGTGGTAATGCATTTCTCTATGGCGAATCTGAAGTAATGATGAATAAACATGCCGAAAACACCCTATTCAAACATATGTAACGAAACGCTAGAACAAGTAGAAGATTATAGCTACCTCGGTCAGTTCACCTCGGCTCATCCCAACCACGACGAAGAAATCTAGGCGCAGAATTGGCATTGGCGGGGGTTCGTTCGGCAAACACTGCAAATAACGAAAAATTATAAGCTACGTCTATCCCTGAAAAGGAAAATAAACAGCGTGCTGCCGGTGATGACGCACAGAGCGGAAAGTTGACTCCTTACTAAACAACTTGAAAAAAAACTTACGTCGGCTCAATGGGCCATGGAACGAATAATGATCGGAGTAACACTTACAGATAGGAAACGAGCTTCTTGGATCAGATAACAAACTAGAGTCGAATATATCATGGTTCAAATAAAGAAAAAGAAATTGACTTGGGCTTGCTGTGTAGTGAGACGAACCGACAACCGGTCGACTACCAGGATGACAGAGTGGATACCGAGGGACGGTCTAAAAAAGAGGAAGGGCAATTGCCTGATGGGGGATGAACAAAGAAAATGCGGATGCAAAGAATCGGCTCGAGTGGCACGGGACAGGAGCCGGCAGAGGCGATGAAAGAGGCCGTCGTCCTGCAGTGGACCTACTGACAATGTTGAATTGTTAGGAAAGCATGAAAAATAGGGACAAATATGCGAACGCAAAAAACACATTCGCTACTCACGATATCAGAAGCGTTTGAATCACATATAACATCCGAAGGTTGTTGGTTCAGATCCCCCCACGAGCGACGCATTTTTCATTTTTCCCTGTTTCATTCTCAACTAACAATTCCCACGTAATCTGCAACGGTTTTCACATCAATTAAACGCGAACTAATGGTGTTATGCTCTAATACTTAGTGCACGTTTTTCTCTCTCTTTGTTAAGCCATTAAAAAAGTTCCGGCGTTTTTGCAGCCGCCCCAATCCGTAGGGGCGATTTTCCGTGCAAGCCGGGTGAACTTCCCAAGCGTTGTGGTCCCACACAAGGGCCGAGCGCCAGGGCGGGGAGTCGCTTGCACCTATTTTGCGGGTAGGTGCCCGGCGCCAAGGCATACGAATGCACATGGTGACTTCCACAGCCACGGCGGACGCTCACCTCGCAACCGCCTGTGGCAGGACATGCCACCAGACTCTTTCACCCCCGGCATTGCAGCAGCGTGGCATGATGGCCGGGGGCCCCGCCAGATGGACAAGGGTCAGGGGGCCCTCGCAAGGGTGAAGGCAACTTTCCAGGCGCGAATCCCCCTTTCAAGGGTCCATACTCGACCAGGGACGCCAGTACCCATTAAAGAAACCGGCTGGTGCGCGGCGGTATGCGGATTCGAACCCGGTACCTCCCGCATACGAGGCGAGTGCTGTACCTCTGAGCCATCACTGGGGTTTTTGAGAAAATAAATCATTTGAGAAAATGCTTGACTCCATTTGAGAAAATCGTTGACTCACCATTTGAGTTGGAAACGATTTGGTTGAAAACCATTTTAGAAAATGGTTGACCAACGATTAAAAACAAAAACAGTGTTTTACTGACGCTCGACTGGAGGGCCAGTCTTCATCGGAGTAACGTACAACCGAGAAGCACGCGTGCTTATATAGGCGCTGAAGGTGTGCTACAGTGCACCCTTGTTAAAAAGTACGATTGCGTGTTGGGGCGAAGGAGGACAGAAAAAGAGGGCACTATACTTTTGCGTACAAACTTTCGTGCGTCATCCTCACAAATTCTCTCCCCTGCAAAAAAGAAAGCAACGTTTGGTCGCGACAGCAAATGCGCTTCCGCGGGCGCCCGCAACAAACTCTTTTCTAAAAAGCAAAGCTCATTTCATGTTCATTCCATTGAAGAAAAAAGGTGCGAAGCTGGTGAAAAAGACACCACGTACGGACTACAGGAATAAACAAATGGTACAGCCAACGTCTCAGCATACCAAATGCAAAGCATGCTGGCTGACAGGCTCAACACATACAAAACGGAGGACGGCGGTGACACACCCATTTCTGAAAATGCCAATGATGAGCTGCGTGACGAATGGCACAGAGGTTCACAAGTTAACAGAAGTCCTCGGTGCGGACGCGTTAGCAAAACAACCACTTACAAGAATACGTAACTGCAGTAGCCAGGTATGTCTTGACTGAAAGTTACCATAAAGGCCGTGTCTAGAGTGCCGTCCGACGGTATTATAAGCACTCCACTATATCGACGTCCACCGGCGTTTTGTGGTAAAATTGCCGCTTCTGGCAGTACACCGCTCTAGATAACGTAAAGCTAGGCAACCTAACCTAAACATAACATAAGATAACCTAACGCACGCAAAAAAATCATTTAAAACACCAAAACTAACCTAAGGCATAAAAATTACACTTCAATTAACTAATAAAAAAAACACTTGAGGCCAGAGCCGGTCTCGAACCACCAACTTTGGGATCAAGAAGCTAAGACGGATCCTCTACACTACAAAGGCAGACCGTTTTGCCGGCGCTAGCCTAGTGTTAAATATTCGAATGTCGTCGGACAGCACACTAGCCATGCCTGCAACAATCAGCTCGAGTGCCGTCGGACGGCACTCTAGACACTGCGTACCATAAAACCAGTCACTAGTGAAACTTACTCATTGCACAACGCCACAAGAGGTAGTGCGGCTAACGAGGCAACATCGTCACACAAAATGTCATGAAGGCTATTTTAGGCACGTGCACAAAATCTTCACCGACAAAATAGTCAGCGCTGAAAAAACACAAAGCCCACCAATTATATTTTTACGTTCCAGCGACACGTAAATCAAGCTTTGTAAAGCTGTTGCTCCGAAAGAGTTCGTTATTAGGTAAACGTAGGCTTAGGCAACCACTCAGCCAAGGTTTCTCTACGGCGCCCGGATCCCAATACTACCGGGCGTATTCATCGTTGTCGGCACCGACATGCACCTAACAATGCCAACGAGATCAATACCTTATTCCCAACGTCCCAGTCACTTTACTTGTGCAGGCAAGTTGTGTCCGCCGGTAAACATGAGCTTCATGAATATTTACCACATAGGCGCATAAGCAGCGAATTGAGAACAAATGAAGGCCTGGAGGTAGAGACACGTGTTAAAACATAAAGCCTCCGTACAGTCACTGCTCTTTTTAAAAAATACGGGAATTTTTCAGAGCGAAGCTCTTTAGGAAATCGTAATTTTTTGTGTCCGCAATCGGAAACACCAAGATTGTTGTTCTTGTTGTTGTTCCTTTTTGTTTTTGTTTGTGGCGCATACCCACTTGGGGGATTGGCCAGGATAGGGAAATATATTGGGGCTAATGTGCCCGATTTAGGAGACTAAATTTTGGAGAAAAAAAAATTGTTGATCAGAATAATTGCACAACAAATACAGGAATTTGTAGAATGAAAGAGTGCACTATGCAGGAACTTGTTGTCGAGTGCGCGCACGTGAGCGCGGGCCTCGCGGCGACCGCCCGGCAGCTAACAAAACAAATAAATGCCTAGCGCTCGTGTGTGCGTGCCTCACGGTGACTGCCCAGCGTCGTCGTCGCACGTTTGCAAGCCGGGCATACCCACTTGGGAGATTGGCAAAGATTTTCAAAAAATAAAAAATAAACTCCAGCGCTCACCGTAATCGTGGCAACGCTTGCTCGGAACGAGAACGACGCGTCATAGCGTACGCCCCTCCAAGGAGCTGTCCAATGATCACCTCCAAAGAAATGAGGGAAGCTCACACTTTTGGTGACAATGGTGGAGTAAAATCGTTGCGGCAGCGGCCAAAATACAAATCAGCTGCAATAATGGGCCTAAACCGTCGTGATGGTCGCGAAGGTTGCATGCAGCTTCGCTACCTTCAACTCGCACGTGGTAGGGAGAGCTTCTTTCATTTTTTTTTCGGTTGTGACAAACAAGCTCAGGGTAACTTCCTGTGCTGAACCTAAAGCAACCGCCCCTAAACAATACAAAGTAGTCGCACAGCTTTGGCATATGTCCTAGAGGTTTTTCCTATTCCGAAAAAGCCGTACCTACTGTGAGTGCGCATATCTGCTTAAGAAGACACTGATATTTGTGATCTTTGTTTCGCAATCTTCTATGATCAAGCTCGCAATTTTTAAGCATCAGTGAAGTGAGCCATAAACATTGCAATAGAACCCAGTGGAACAAACTCCATACAGAATAGGTCATGCTCTGCGTCCTTCCTGGCATTTTTCATTGAGGGCGTTTCTAAAACGCCGGCTGGTGACAGCGATCTTGCATGCGTCTTTTTCGTTGCAATGGCTACAGCCGGCTGATTGCCAGCGGAAAGGGGTTGCGTCGTGCTTACGGAAACAACCTAGCAGAAGATGGTTGCACTTTCTGGATCATTCTGCGCATGCTAACTATACTCTCGCTCATTTCGCCGCTTCCCAGCGGGATAAGGCACTGACCAACCGATCGGTCGACGCTTCCACGATAGTATAAAACTTCGGCCGCTATTGCACGTGACATGGCTGGTGAACAAAGGTAAAAGTGCAGCCAAACGAGCACCGCTGTCTCTTGTGGTTTCTAAATGCTGTCAAGGTCCGAACTGCCTGGTTTTAACTCCGCCCCCTGGGCAGAAAAGCGAGCTTTCTTCATGCAGTAGATTTGAATGGCCCCTTTCCCGCGCGAAGGATTTCCGTGGCATCAACGCTGACCATGCACTCGCGACTAATCCTACTGCGGGCAACGTTCCTTCAAAATCAAACCACGTTTTTAGGCCTACCTGGTCTTCGCCCATCTTCACAGCTGTCAAAACGTTAAATACGTTTAAAAATACTCACCTGTACTCCGGAAGTTGCAGTATTCACTCGAGCACACTTCTCTCGAGCATCCGCTTGGTTTACTCGCCGTACCCACGGATATAACGTGAAGGAATATTTATGCCACCTCCATTGCTTGCAACGCAGAAGCGTGATTGAATGTAGGCATAGTCGTGGACAATTTAAATACGAACCGCGGAACGCATGGCCGAAGATACCGGTGCCGTCACCAGGCAGCGGCCGTGGAAAAGAGACGGACATGCGCAGTTGAGATGTCGGGAGCGAGGGTGCGGGCCCCACTGCGATATTTTGCCCTCTCCTCGCTCGCATATTTGCCTTGTGGCCATGCCGAAAGAGCGCTGCAAGCACTACAAGTACTACCGCCGGAGCAGCTGAGGGTGTTAGCAGTGTTAGTCTTGTGTTAGTCGTGCTGAGAGCAATGCGGCGCGTAATTGCTTGCAGCTGCGGCCAGTGCTTGCATCCGAAACGCGTGCACGTTCTCGTAAGACATACATTTGAGTTCATCCTGCTTTCTTAAAGGAGACCAGCGCACAGAAATTAAGACAAATAAAAAATTACCCCACCTTCCCGCGAGGGGAACCGTGTGGAGAAGCCACGCATCTTGGGGGTTCACTTGGTGTTTCCGTTGGGTTGATTCTCTAATTGCGTGAAACGTGTGAGGAACGCGTATGATGTATTCTTTATTTCTTTGGCCGGTGCTGGAACGACCACGGCTATGACGCAACGTGGCGCGGCTATGACGCAACACAATCCAACACAATCCACTTTTATCCAATCCAAGCCAAGCCAAGCCAACCCAATCGAATCCAATCCAATGCCCCTCGCGGGAGAGTGTTCGCTATCGGAGAGGAGAGGGGATGAGCGGCGGAGAGCGCAGCTCGCGCGGCGAGGAGAATGGGGGAGGGGTGTGGACGGACAACAACAACGCCGTATGGAGGGACAAGGCGAGTGAATGAGATGCAGTCGCATCTAAAATAATAGCATGCTCCCTAATTTCTGATGGCACTGCAATGTTTTGCGTTAGCGGTGAAGCGGCTCGGGTATTGAACAATGAGCTGGCCGCCAAGAACGCGTTTTAGATGCGACTGCATCTCATTCACTCGCCTTGTCCATGCAGCGTCAGCGTTGTTGTCGTCCGCCCCTCCCCCATTCTCCTCGCCATGTGAGCTGCGCTCTCCGCCGCTCACCCCCTCTCCTCTCCGATGTCCCTCTCTCGTCCACACCCCTC
The DNA here is from genome assembly GCA_013339765.2 of Haemaphysalis longicornis. Lineage (NCBI taxonomy): Eukaryota > Metazoa > Arthropoda > Arachnida > Ixodida > Ixodidae > Haemaphysalis > Haemaphysalis longicornis. The sequence goes on from CM023449.1 coordinate 29,450,762, forward strand.
CCTCTACACTATAAAAAAATATAGTTAGCGGCGCCCGGTTTCGATCCCACGACCCTGTGGGCCGGAACGCGAGGCACATGGTGCTCTTCCCACTGCGCCACAAAACCGAGACAGAATCAATTGCTACGAACGCGCCTTATATCCTTGACTCATTCAAACTACGTCAAGAAGCTACTGATACAACGCATGATGGGGCAATGATTAACACTTGCAATAAAAGAAAAGAAGCTCCCACTTACAGCAACAATGATGGAGTAAAGGTCGTTGCGACAGCGAAGCCCCATGCATACCACTTAGAAAGATTGACCAAGATTGGCCAATAAAACATAATAATAATCATAAAATATAATAATCATACGCGTTCCCGACACGTTTCACGCGATTTCAGAATCAATCCAACGGAAACACCAAGTGAACCCCACGATACGTCGCATCTACACAGGGTTCCCCTGGCGGGGAGGTGGGCGCAATTTTTTTGTTTGACGCAGTCATGACTTCCCGGATTCTGTGCTTGTAGAAACAATAAATATACCACCAAAATTCCTATCCAATGATATATTAACTGTAAGCGTTGTGTAGACTGGCATAATTACGGGCAGAATTTTAATATTCACAAAATTCGGAAGCTAGGCAGATCTAAGCATTTCATAGGCCAGTTGCTCTTGCACAAGAATGTTGGCGGCAGATCTTTTTTTTTTTTTTTTCGCAGGCACTTAGTGCTGGTAGAAATCTCTCGAACGGGCAGCACTGAACATGGTTTTGGGCGTGACCCAGGTTTTCCATCGTTATTTGCTCAAGTTACTGCACCTCACATGCAAAGCTATGTCAGCAATGTGACACCAGCACAGACGGAGAGAGAGAGAGAGAGAGAGAGAGAGAGAGAGAGAGAGAGAGAGAGAGAGAGAGAGAGAGAGAGAGAGAGAGAGAGAGAGAGAGAGAGAGAGAGAGAGAGAGAGAGAGAGGAGAGAGGAGGGGAGAGAAAAGCTTTTATAAATATATGCACACAGACCTGCTTAGTCCTCACATAACAGAGCAACTCTGGGGATGTACGCCGCCAGTGATGTACGCCGCCAGTTGCCTTTGTTATTCGGTAATGCTTGTTGTGGTCAGCCATCCTTTGTTGGGTGTGTTTGTAGTGTTGTGTATGGTTGCGCAATTCCAGAGAATGTGATGTTGGTCTAGTATGACGTTACATGTGTAGCAAGTAGGGGGTGGTGTGTCAGGACCTCATCATATCTTGTGTGGTCTAGCTGGAGTGTCCAAGGTGTCCGTTTGAGCTTGTCTTATTAGTGTTGCTTGGTGTCTTGAGAGCGTTTCAGAGAGCTATGGCAGTTCCTTCCTTCCCGTAGAGTAGTCCTTCAATTCAGATGCCGTCGTGACCATGAGCGTTTGATTTGTTTCGAGGTTGGCAGAAGCCCGGGCTGCGGCTTCTCGGGACAGCTTATTAGCTTTTTCGTTACGTGTCATTCCTTCGTGCCCACGTATCCAGTACACTGTTACAGCTCCCTTGAGGCTGTTGTTGATGGCCGTAGCTATGGGTCGTGGCAGTTCCATGCTTAGCAGTTGGTGACAAACGCTTCCGTGTATATGTACGTGTGCTTCCTGGGGCTGGATGTGTGGGCAATGGCAGTGGCGATGGCTGTGAGTTCAGCCCAGATGGGTTCCATAGGAGGGATGCACTGCTGGTGCTCCAATTTTCCTTTGAGGTCAGCTTATGCTATACTTAATCCTGTGTCTGTTACTGCTGCGCCTGTGTATACGTGATTGTTGAATTAGTACGCAGCTGCTTGTTTATGCGGGCGCTCGTGTGCGCCGATCAGGCAGTGCCCGCAGTCAGCCCGCGCCGCATTGCTAACAGTTGTTTTCAGCGGTCTTGCGGCATGGCGACAAGGCAACCATGGGAGCTAGGAGAAGGCAACTCATCGCAATGGGAGACGCGCCCTCGCTCCCGACATCTCAACTGCGCATGTCCATAACTTTTCCACGGTTGGTATCTCCGGCTGTGCGTTCCGCCGTCGGTATTTGAATTGTCTCGACTGCACATGAATCTCTCAAGCTGTAGGCTAGCCCGCTGACCGGCGGAAATGCGTGCACAGTCCTTGAACCAACTGGTGATCATCATATGCGGCAGACACCCGCGGGGGATTCTTTTCTACTTGTTTTTTTTTTGTTGCTGGTTATAGTAAGTTGATACGTTAGGCCTCAACTTTCCAAATCACTGATTTTCGCCCTGCAGGCGTGTTTCGCGTCCCGTTACAGTTTTTAACTTTGGGACCCCAGTCTTTATAATAACATTACTGTACTACGTTTTGTCAAATGAATAATAAACTGAAACTGAAACTGCTATGAGAAACACTCTGCTGTGGATACAGGCTTACGAGTAAGCCAATAACAAACTAATTTTAGTGATTACCAGTGTGGTCGAAGTATCGTTTATCCACACCCTGTGAGCCATTTGTGGAGAAGCAATTCCATAGCAGTAATCACCTGAAGTTTCTGGCATCTAATGCTTCGCATTACACTTAGTTTTTCTCGGCTCCAAAGCTTTATCCGTTCTTCCGAAGTGCTACATCTACGGCGAAACGGGAGATTAGCGATGAACAGATATTTCAAGGATAAAAATATCATAACACCCAAAGCTACCTGCAGATAAATGAAACAGCACGAATGACAAGGGAATAGAGAGGGAACACCAGTGCGTTGATTTCAATCGCCTTCAGTTCGAGTTAGTGCTACGGGTGTTGCCTAATTCTTTCTTGTCACCGAGCTGTTTTATTTCCCATGATGCTTCACTAACTAACCCCAAGCTTCCACGCTATCTACAGTAAAGGCGTGACTGGTTTTTGCAAAGGATGGAAGCGCTAACACAAACACAGGACAAGCGAGTGGACTGTCTGTCCCCTGGCTCGTCCTTGTGGTGCTGGCGCTGCCATTCTTCACCATGTCCTACCAACAGACCCAAACCAGCACTCTCGTGAATCATTACTGCTCACCTCGTTATTCGAACCACCTCTTCCGCGTCCCCCGGCGTTGGCTAGGAAGCCAGCTCAGAACAAACGGGGGAGAAGGGGTGACGAGGGAAGCAAGAATGGTGGCTCGTGTTGTTCGTGATGGTACGGCCTTTTTATTTGCCAATTCATTTTTTCGCTTACAAAACAGCACGCAAAGAATAAAGCAAAAAATGAAGCACGCCAGTACCACAGACGACAAGAAGATGAAGTTTCTGCGAACAGGTCGGACACACAGAAATCCTTCACTTTTACAGGGGTAAATGGTGCGTACGAAAATCAAAAGGCGTTTACCATCTCTCGCCTAAATCAATCAATACTGAACATGAGAAAAAGTGTCCCGCCTGCAGGCCAGAGATGCTCAACGGGTCTACGCGTGACCACAAAACAAACACAATGCGGTGAAAGACAATCACGACAAGAGGCACGGTCAATAGACATTCAAAAATGAGATTACAAAAAGACTTTCCAACCGCCGATACCTAGATAGCGTCGAAAGGCCCATTTCATGTGGGGAAAAACATCACACGAAAAAATTCCACAAAATTGTAGTTGAAGAACAACGCTCGAAACTAGAGGAGAAATCAATGCACTCGTAATGTAAGCAAGTTCTAGTACAGTGCTATACAAGACAAACACGGTAGTACATCGGCTGACACTCGGAGAGAAAATAGGCTAATCGGTGGGATTTAATGCTCACGACAAGTATCGCTACCACTTAAAGGCCCCGTTGATCCAGGCTGCACCCGAATGCATAACACATGCCAGCACCCAGATTTATTGGTACAACTGAGACTTCAGAGTTACCAAAACGATAACATGCTGATCACTGCTATCGGACCGTAAAGGAATGGAGCCACAGAGCAATAACAGAGCGTTATCGAATGGTATTGTTGAAAAGAACTAACCTTGGCAAAACTACCGGTCATTAACCCTACAGCACACACCAGTGCACGACGACTCTGGATAGTGAGGATTAAATTTCGCGAGATTTACGCCTCATCTAAAGGTAAATGTAAGTGCTCGAACACGCTCATTTCCTTGAAATCGACAAATTCCTTAAGTCCGTGGCATGTGGTTGTTTCTTTGAAACGCACATGCGGACAGCTCGATCGCAAACCTCGCCCTAGATACCAAGAGCGGGCATGAAAGAGAGAAGTGCATATTTAAAACAAACCACCAAATGACGTTTATTACGGAATTACGGCTTTTTTTGATAAAGAAAGTGACGTTACATCGCTCAAAGAAAAAACTCACTTAGGCCGTAGGAGGCTCAACCTTGTGTTTCATGACGAAACTTTTAAAACCTGTGACAATGACTTATGATAGTGCTGTAGGCTCATATCTACTATTATCTTACTTTCCCTAAAGAGGGGTAGGGTAAGCGTCGCCTCCTATACGAGTCGTCTCGTACACGTGTAAACGGGGTACTAGACACTTATCTGCACAACAATCGTGACTCCATTCCTTTCCGTAGTCGCTTAAACTTACAAGAAAGCGGGAAAGCCCCGAAAAAACGTCGTAAGCACCCAGTTACAGCCGCACCTCACAGACGCAACACCGGTTAAAGAAATATATACTTGGGCACTTAAAGAGTGCGCGCTATTTGTCAAACCGATGCTGCATCTGCGTACCCGGAAATTACAAGACAACATACCGGCAACGCCTGGACCAAGATAGCCACTTCATGAAAACATCAGTCTGCATTACTGAAAATGAAACTGCAGAACACATTCAACAGGGTCACGAAAGAAATTTACCGGGCGGAGCTTTTCGGTTATGTGCCCGTGAGAACCAAGCTGTGAAGCTTGTACATATGGCACAGCGACCTCCTCAAGGAAGCGCCAGTACACCACTCCCTACCGAAGCTAGCTTCAGAATTCCGTGGAATATTGTAAATCTTGGCAAGCCGTTACTTACTAATTAATAATTTTGATTGCAGTACTGGCGTTCCAAATCTTGCAGTCCTCGCTACTTGCACCGGTTCTAAGGGCGTAAAGTTCACCAAATCCGTCGAACAATCTATACGCTAACTGAAATGCGTGTTGAAGGTCTGCTTTCATCCTTCAAAGTACCACACAAAAGCGGTGAAATGAAAATTATCTAGCCTTGCAAAGATTCTCTTCACCACCACAGAAAGGAGGCACTCAAAACACACGCATTCATTCGCACACAAAAACAAACTAGGCCCTCTCATGTCTCGGAGAAAGGCCGGGCAGACGCATTCCTGCGTTCGGCGCACACGTCGAGCGAACGCGTCAGAAACGCCCTGCCCAGTTGTGAGCCTCTGTTCAAGTTGTGTTCGGCGCGGCCACCGCGCGTTCAGACGCTTCTAAAGTCCTAGATTAGGAACTATATTTAAGTCAGGGGACTTTATCACGTTACAAAAAGTATTTACTAAGCGGAGTAATGAGAACTGACGTTATCGAGATTTTTTCCAGGAAAAAAGGCGACCTGCTGTTCAACTGTGGAATATGAAGTGAAAGGTCTGAGTATTCTGCAGTCTTGAAATGCAAGAGACAATGCTAAATATAAAGAAACACACTTGCAATAACCCGGAATAGATCACGGCTAAGCTACGATCATTTATATTTAAGTTTCCTGCGGGCTTGGGCCCACTAACGTTTATTGCCGCTAATAAAGCATAACGACCTGCACAAAAAATAGACTTTCCCCAACGAGATACGAGCCAACAAAACATTCAGGAGAATGTTGCCACCATTGGTGCGGGTTCAGTGCAAAGTGTTCTGAACGGCGTGCTGAGCACTGGCTTCCACAACGTTAACCTATGCAGACCGCCTAAATAGTTTAAGAAATGCTCCCCAGCTAATCAATCTACCATTTGGCATTAAAAAAACAGCTGATCCTATTCCTTCAAGGCGAGCTTCAAAGCACAACGCCAAAACTTGCGCAAGATGATGATTTAACCAGTTTCACTGACATACGTGAATTATTCATTGCGGAAAGTACTGCTAATGTTAAAATCTGAACCTTTAAAATCTGACGAAGCAGCCGCAGAGCGGTATATCGAATTTGGTTCATCCACGGTGCGGCCTCCAGAAAAGACACAAAATCAGCGGCAGCCGATTTGATCCCTCCTAGCGGTCACCGGAACAGAATACAGAATACGCAGCAGCCGAATTGATCTGCTGGAGCGGCTTCTAGAACAGACTATAAAATGAGTGGCAGCTAGTTTGATCAGTCGGCGTGGCCCCGGAACAGGTATTATAATAGTTGAAGCCGATTTGATCTGTGAGGCCCCCCGAACAGAATATAAAATGAGCGATAGCCGATTGATCTGATGGAGTGGCTCCCAGAACGGAATACAAAATGAGTGGCAGCCGATTTGGCCCATCGGAGCGGTGCCCGGAACATTGAAGAAAATGAGCAGTGGCTGGCACGCTAAGGCCTTCGAGGTTAAACAGACAATGAGCGGCGACCCATTTACTTTTCCTAACCAAGCGCTGCTGCGTTGGCGGCATAAGCAGCAGAACCAATGAGCGGAATTCAGTTTGCGGCGCCGTATGCTAATGATACTGTTCAAAGCTAACGCAATCGAGTTCAGCTAAACTTTTGACACCGTTCCTAACTGTATGACATCACCACGCCGCAAATCACGTCACATACTGTCTTTGTGAAGAACCTTGTCTTGTTCAGGAATTTGCTCTCTGTTAACAACGGCATCTTAAAAGTAAATGAGACGCTGATAATTCTCGTTTTGCTACAAAATCACGCAACAAAGAGTTGACCGCAAAATGTCTCGCTTGGAGCTAGATACTGATACACGCTTGCGCAACTTTCGAAAAAACACGTACTCAAAACTAAAAAAAGAACCACAACTTTAAGGTGAAAGCTAAAAAGATACTTCCAGCGGTTTTTCCACTCGGCATTGATATTCACAGAAGTTTAAATACACAATTTGTGGGATAGCGAGCTAAAGAAAACCTGAACACCACACCTCGCAAACCAATTTATGTACAGACTGCGAAGAAGGTGATGTACGAGTGTAGGCTAATGATGAAAAAGAACACCGCAGTACTTGACACAGAAGAAAATTGTTGCATAAAATCACAACAAAGTCGTTAGTCGAGAAATGAGTTGACGTCACACTATGGCAATGGTTACTGAGTGAACTCATAGTCTGCCTTCAGTTCGAACTCAGGCTGACAAGACGACTACGCACATTTTTTGCTAATCAGTACAGCCTCCAGAAGGTCTGCATGAGCTTTATGTCACGTTCTATTTCTGAACGACCACTACTCAATATTTTGATCTTAAAAAGTAGGATGCCGACGGCGGCTCTACAACTGTTTGTAATAGAGCTTGAATTATCAGGAGACTATAATTTGCGTATGGTTTCAGATGAACAGTACGAATAATTCATGTTGAAACGTTTCAACTTCCTTGCTTTTGCAATTTTTTTTATCTTAGAACACTACACCCACACGAACGCATCCTTTTAAAAAAAATGTTATCCGTCATTGGGGTACAAGGGAAAGCATAGATAATAGTACTGTTTCAAAAGTGACACCACGTTTCAACAGCTGACTTTTGGCATAGTTAGGTTCGTTACTAATATTAATCTGCTAGTGCATAAATCCAAAACACGTAAACGCGTTCCGCATTCGATCTAGGTGTTTGCTTCACCAACGCAAGAACGAAAACACGCTTTAATACCTACCACTTTCACAAGAAAAAACGAAGGACATGCTACATTATCTATTTACTACAAAATATTTTGGCCGTCGTATATGCATCACCAACATCAGTCGTAGCACCTGCGAAAGGGCTAGTAACAATCGGATCGGGAAGTGATTGCGACTATTCGACTTTTTTAGAAGCTGCGTAATGCTTATCCGAAGCGCAAAAAGTCTCATTTGGGGAAAAAAAGGTAGGCTCAGGGATGTGACCACCTTCTTTGCATGCCACTCATTGTTGCCGAGCTCTGAAAACATACTTGAAAAGATCATTTTGTTCCATCACGCTTTCTAGTTCTCAAAAAGAACATGTTCTGAAACAACTGTGCTAGTTCAAGGTAAAGTGCATTTACAGATTGGACGGCCGAGTTACTTGACCTGCGCAAGCTTCACCATACGATGTACCTTACCGTTTAGCCACACTCTTTCAACAAAAAGAGTTCAAAGAGTTTCCATAGCTGACACGACGTGCTCAAATACTTTTGTAGAACAATACAGATGCTACTGCGCTGCGAGGATAGTTCAATCATCATCCTTCAAGCCAAACAAAAGTTAACCATGGCGAGATGTGAGAAGGGTGGTTACGTATTACTGACACCTCACGGAATCGAAAATGCTGTAAACCAATGCTCAACGGTCACAGCTCAAACGCTTGACAATTTACCTAGCAGAATCTGTTCAGACATGAGTATCGACATGACCATCGCCATGCTAAATATGATTTTGTGAACAGCACAGCACAATTGTGCCACGCGAATTTCACATTAATCTATATGCACTTGCAGTACAGCAAAAAAGTGGCAGAAAAATTAAACCACAACTTTGACACAAACCTGCCGGGTGTTGCAAGATGCGGTAGTTTGGAAACACAGCCACAACACAACTCAGGACGACCACGTCACTTCGGTCAGGCCCGGAGACTAAGAGGTAAAAGCACATGTACAGCTCCGAAGTGTTGTACTCTCTTGAATCCTGTAGGACATTTCCGAAAGGCCTTATCTCAGCATTGAGCGCACTACGCGCGAAAGCTTGGACTAATATCTCCACAGTCGATAGTCAATTCAACTGGAACATGGAGATCTCGCTTTTAATTACGGTCTGTCATCTTAGAATGTACTGGCACCTGACAATGTGAAAGAGAGCATACGTATTTTCATTTGGCAACCCAATTTAAAAAGAAGGCCGGAAGAGAGCGATAAACGTACGACCTGGCGAACGCAAGACGACAGCGACCAGCGTCGCAAACCCCGAAATCACCCATTTCTTGGTGAAGACGGAAACAACAAATTTTTCCACGGTCCGGTGACTACGCCCAGAATAGGCTCCTCTTACGCCAACAAGATGTGGCTTCCACACAACATTTATACACGGCCAGATACAGAACAACACACTGTTCGTCGGCGCTTTCAAGAGCCCAGTGGCAATGGCGGCCACCTTGTGCCCATTGTACACAATCTCTTTAAGGTGGGGTTGACCCGTCAGAGGAGCCCATGTAATGGATGGATGCTGCAAACTTCTGCTGCTACTACGTCCGGAGGAAGAGTTCCGACTTGCTGGAGACGGACGCGCGGCTGCTGGACGTGTGCATGGCAGCCAGCCGCTTCCGCGTAAGTCGCCACTTCCGGTTAACGAAGAGCAGCATGCAGCAGGAGCCCAGGATGACGGCCTGCACGACTCCGATCAGGCTCGCCAGCGTGTAGACGACGGGACGGGTGAGGCACACTGCGTCCCGGGGCATCCTGTTCTGGGACACACCTATGGTTAGAGAGCAAAAAAAAACATAAAAGAAAGGGGGCAGAAAGCAGAAATAGGACCGTATTAACGCACCACCGAACCTACAGCAAGAAACATGAATAAGCTTACTCTACTCTTTAGTTTTTTTTACTTTATTTTACTTTACTTTACTGTTTTACTTTACTCTTTACTTTTACTTTACTGTACTTTACTCTTTACTTTAATCTTTACGCTTTGGTATTTTAATGCACTTTACTGTACCTTTCCCATATAGTTCTTTAATGTACGGCGCTCTACATGTTGCTTGTATTTCCATAACTCAAACATTAGAATTTCCATCTTGTTTGATTTCGCTTCTTCATTGTACTGTACCAAAGGGGGCTGGGGCCTCGTCAGGCTTTGTAGTTTTTAGTCCCAGCCTGCCTCCTCGTACTGCTGCGGAAATAAAATCTTCGAATCTTTGAATAACAATGATCGCAACATCCAAGCCTTTTATTAACTAACAGCAAAGTATCCCTCTCTCTCTCTCTCTCTTTCTTCCTCTCTCCCTTTTATACTTTGCTATCGAAACATTCATAAAAACCACGCCCACTCGAGGCAGTTCGTAAGTATCCGTCTGCAAAACTGTGCCACAAGAAATAAGGGCACCGAAAAAGATGAACACACAGTTCTGTATGTTACTCTAGGACACACTAAAGGGACACAATGTTATGCCCCTTCTAAAAGGCATAAATTTGCGTCTAAGGGGCATAACGTTGTGTCCCTCTAGTGTGTCCTCCTTCATGCGTGTACTAATGGGCTGCACTTTTCTTTTTTGGAAGCAACTGTGACAACTGACACTTTAGTGGTTGTCTCAATAAAAAGAGCGCCTTCTTAGTGGGAGAGTAGTCTGGCGAGCATCTAAATAAATTGCACAGCATTCATGAAGGGACTAAACATGGGACAAAAAACACTGCCTGCTGTTTCATTCCACAACTTTGCGGAACAACCACAAGCTTTCTGTTTGTGACAAACAAAGCGTTAAGCCGGCGTGCTTTTCCCACTGCTAGGTTCCTTAAGTCGTCGATCAACTTCTGGCTGACTGAGGCAGCAACGAAATTACAAAATCGACCGTTCATTATTTTTTATCCATTACACCCTGCCAGCCACCTGTGGGCAGTACTGGTAAATTTTGCACTCATCCAGAGATGTTCAATCAACCAAATCAACCAAAACAAGGCACTTTTCTTGATTCCTGAAGAAGACAGAAGAGGCGGGAAACAATAAAGATGCCCGTTACGGCGAGCAAGTGTGGTTACCAACAGGAGTGGAATTTTAAGCAATGTGTACTCAAAGGGGTGAGCTAACAATGTATGGCGTCCTGAAAAACGAACTCGCGTTTATTTATGACACTACGCAGTAAAAGATTTCTGGGCGCCAATTCCTGTGACAATACGTGGCAATGCGTTGCTTTCTCACGGCTAACATTTTTTTTTAAAAAAAAAGTTTGCGTTCAAGAAAAATTGCCATTCCGTTCATTGAACGCTTCGGTTTAAAGTGGTCTGTGGCTGATGCTCCTCAAATGTCAGTGGCCGCCCTACAGAAGCAAAGACTACACAGACCCGCAACGAAGCGCCTATAAAAGCCCGGGAGTGCGCGAGACTTACCTTTAGAGTCCCGTCCGAACGCTTCTACGTCGGATGATGCCTGAGGCGATGGAGTCAGGTTGTGCACAACGAACAGCGCCGTCTCCATGGTGACGTCAGTGACAACGTCACCCGTCTGCAATCCAACGCTTCGGTGTCTGCACTGGCTGATCTCCGCCTGCGGCCGGCGCGGTTTCCTTCCGTAGAGTGCTGCTGGTCATCCGCCCCTGAACCACCGCTGCCTCCACCCGGACACTTGGGCTGCGACAGCACCGGAGGTGCGCGGGAGAAAACATTTCACGCTGTAAACGAGCAGAGATCGCCAGCCAGCTGGAACCTCGAGTTCTCCGAGTCTTCCAGAAGGCTTTCGCAAAGAAGGCGTATGTGATTTCTCCATGGCCAGGTGATCAGACTTAAGAAATTTAAACATGAAGGTGCCATTGACCACTAGTACTACATAACACTTCATAAATCCTTCGGAGCGTACTTTATACAGACATTTTGTCACATTCCTATTTAAGTGTAAATCAAAACTAAAACAAGTGGGACTACAATCATGCTTATGAAAATGCCGGCCCGTTCGTTTGGTTAAAATGCTGATCACTCACTCCTACACCCACTCGCTCACTCACTCACTCACTCGCTCACTCACCCACTCAGCTCACGAGCGCCACGGTGATAACGATACGTCGTGATTTATGTGTTAGTGTCCTAACTATAAGAGAACATGATAAATCATCGTCCTCATAATGGCCATCGCCGTCCTTTAATTCTTTATAAAAGCAGACGATGCTGATGATGGCAATAAATATAGGCTGTGGCGGAAATTGTACGTAGGGCAGACTTTTCAGGGAAGTTGGCATAAATGACTATCGATGGTAAAGAACGGCCATGCACAAACCAGAGGGGCCTGAGGTTCTCACCGGCGGACAGACGTCGAGGCAGAAGGACACGGTCATCTGGAACTTGACCGTGCTGTCGGATGCGAAGCGGAACGCTTGAAAGGGAGCCATCAGGGATTTGGAGCCAGCCATTCGTTCAAACCCTTGGAATACGGCAGGCTCCACGGGGCAGCTGCGTGGCAAACAAGCATGATCACCTGACCGAAGCTGCACCATCTGCCAAAGGCCGTTACCACGCTGTAATAAACATCATTACCTCCACCACGGCACCGACACGAGTGCCCGATGAGTCTCCAGGGGTTACTTGGCGTTAGAGATAAAACATTTGCAGCAGAAATCTGTATCTGCTGAAAAAAATGCCTGCTTTACATTTCTCTGCATTTTTGCACGTTTTAGAAGGGAAATTTTTAGAAAGGTAGACCTGAACAGGGCACCAAAATTACCAGAATACTAATTGCCCTCCGGCACTTTACACTTGCAGGGCGAAGTGTCAGGGTCAACAACCAAACCAGCGCCGCAATCTTGAAACCACTGAAGGCTTGAGCGAGTACAAGAACATGATGTACGCGTACCCGCTCTAAAGAAAAACACAACAAAAATAGATGACCCGGAATATTTCCCGAAAAATCACAGCAGTAAACAATGTTCCGAGCGAATATTCTGTGGCTTTTCATATGCACGTTACCCCGAGGGCATAGTTACTACCACATCCGGGGTTCCCTTCCGGCAACTAGGCGTTACCAAAAGCTATACTTGTAGGCATTTGCCATTTTATGATGGATGTCCAGCGAACCGTGACCCCGATTGCAGTGTAATCTCAAGCGCGCAGACAAGCTGAGACCCACGATCGAGCAAGCCCGGATTCACACTGTTCCACTGTGTTTGCCCCCACATCCCTCCACTATCTAACATTCTCCCCACCGATAGAACTAAACGTAGGATAAAGCGAGCCGACGAAACAACAGATTCTAGCCAAACCAAAAACTGAAATAGCAGCAATGCAGCGTTCCCCGGGACAGGAGCCGCCACACCGCAGCGAACGTGTGACGGATACCTGACAGGCGAACCACGCACAAGCCCGCATCATCACCCGGGTCCTCAGCTGGAAGAAGCCGACCGCGTGATTAATATCCACCGGCAAGACAAAGCATTCTACAGACAGCGTAAACACGCACGGCTCACGTCGTCGCACGAGCGTGACGCGTCCGCCCCTGTAATCTTGGAACATGGCGCCAGAAACACGACCGGTGGGACCTCTCACGTCGCCCAGAGCAGCCGCTGCGCGTTCCGGGTTGTGTTGAGGAAGGAACGCGGCGAAGAGGAGGATGAGAAAGGGGAGAGCGCATCCCAATAACGCGAATACGTCCAGCCTGCCCGAATTCCGAGCATACCATCCGGGCAGGAAAACAATTTTCTGTGGTCTTTTCTTCCTCGCGCCTATACGGCGACGCTGCTATGTCGCGGCAGTACGCGTGTGGCTGAGATGCTTGCGGTTGTTGCGTTGGATTTCAATATTCCTTTTCCGCGCGCTTCTGGCTCGCGTGCTACTACAGGAAAAGTCGTAAATGGCCACCAACAAATGAGTAGACACCAACTCGACTAGTACCTTTGACACTGTCCCCGTCGTAGTCTGTGAGAGGCATGGCGAACTAACTCAAGAGATTAAGGAAGCCCTGCATCAATTCTGTAAACTAAATTCTGCTGAGGCTGATTTTACAACGAAGCTGTTACCCTCCCATTGGTCGGGATTTTTCATGCCGTCCGGGTTGATAAAGGGGAAGACAATGGATGCGATCAGCAGCTCACGATACCTCAGGGAGCAACAAATGAAAAAACACAAAAATTCCACGTGAACATTTGAAACACAAAAGCTTCAAGATTACGAACACGTGCGCAGAAAGCCGCCGATCACGCGAACACGGCCGTTCGGCAACGCATCAGCCGGTGTAGCTCGAAGAAGCAACGGGGGACGGTAACTGGAAAAAAATTAAAGCCGTTCCACTCAATATGAAAGCTGCCAGAAGTGCAGAGCAATGATTCGCCATAAGGGGCTGCAGTACCGCTAACCCCTCACTTCTACCGCCCAATGCAATTCAAATTTCCCGCCTTCGCAGTGCCCGCGCGCTCCCCCTGCCTAAAACTGCGCCAGCGGGACTTCTTTTCTTATTGCACTACCACTTTTTTTTCGCTTACTATCGTAAAAACCAACCCAACGAGCGTTCCTAACTAAATGAACGCGGACGTTGCCGGTTAAATACTTATATTTTTCCTCAAATATACCTATAGCTTTTTTTGCGCTAAACAACGGGGAGGTGTATGACAAGCGCCAACGATTTACGAGTTTCGAACGCTTATGACTATTTACACCGCTTGGCTTTCGAAGCCTATGGCTTATGCCACAACGACAGCCGCTACGACTGAACGCCCTGTGGCTGTTACTTGGGCACAGCAAGCGAGGCTATTTACTTCTGCAGTATTGGATGTCCTCTCAATGTGTTTAACGAGTTTATAACATGGCGCGATAAGTCTGAAGAGGAAACTTCGACACATCGTGATCACCTAACCAGGTGTACACTTAATAAACCTTTGATTGATTTCTTTATTCCCGTAACGCAGAAGGAGTGCGTACAGAGAAGTTGCTCGCGTTGGTTCAGACTATTTTCATAGGTTGCCCTCTCTAAAGAACAGAACAAGACATAAGTTAAGGAAAATAACTTAATAGCGCATTTACTTCACGTTCAAACATAGCAGATCCTTCGGTACCTGAAAGATTCAAACTACCCACAGCTGTCATTATGCCCTCAAAATTTCATCCGTGTTTCTCGTTACCAAAACCTGCCTTGATTTTCATTAAAAACTGTCTTCCACACCTCGTTCTCATTTCTTTTATAATACGTTTCTGCGTTCCCGAAGTAAAAATTCGGGTTTTAAGCAGCGACGCTGCACCTGAATTGCAAGAATAACGCCGTAGTTTGAGTCTAAAAGATAATTTTTACCACCAATATCTTGACACACGGAATATTCGATTTGCGCCTGCACTCTACACACACTCATTGTGATAGGGACTTAAACCAACGAACTTTACCTTGAATCTAGACCAGTGCTTTCACATCACATTGGTGCATGTTCAGTGACGCCTGTTTTTTTTAATGCTTTCTGTGCCTCAGTTGAGGCCTAGATCATAACACTACTACAGGAAAGCCAATTTCACACAATATGTTTCTGCAAAGGGCACATCAGCATAAAGGCGACGATGATGATGGTGGCGATGTTGATTATAATGCTGATGAAACGCGAACCGCCTGGAGCAAAAAACTTTGGCTGATTCCTCTGTCATAGAAATCGCTAAAACAGTAAAATAAAATGCGCAGCGAAATCTGCAGCTGAAATGATTTGCGGGTCGGCGGCTGCCTTGTGGGTGTGCTTGGCGAGCGACGCCCTGTTCGCGGGTCAATTCCGCAAAGGTGTACTGGTGACATTTCCGGGACGAATATGACGTCAGTGAAACCTTGGTGTATCCCAGAATAAAACACTTTCGTGTTAAAATATAACACCCGAAAACGAACAACCCTAAAATAGCGTACTCTTAAGTACTAAAGGTTGCTTCCCCTCAAGAAGAACCTGTGTGCAGGGGTGCACCCTTTACAGGCCCCTTGCTTCGTTTTTCTGGCGTCACTTTTGTGACAGATATGACGACGGAGATATCTGGGTGTTCCCGGGAATAAACATTTTCGTGTTAATATGATTCCCATCATCGCAATCGAACCTCGGTACCTTGCGTTATGAAGCTGACGTCTATCCGATTATGCCATTCTGACACGGTCGAAGAGTTTGGATTCCGGACTTCGAATTTAACTCAGGATGCATTGGAGAAAACTTCGCGCTTTTAAGCATCGTTCTCATAATACAGGGGTATTGATTTTTTCACAGCCCGCAGAGCTTACGTCGGTCTGATATTTTATGGCTGGGAAGACCGTAACACTTGGCCCTTGTAACCCTCACGTAACACTGGGACCTGTAACGCGGAGCTTAAATACGGGTCTTATTAAGTTTCGTTTGACTTGAACTAAAAATTCCAGAACAAGCTATGAGTGAATGAAAGCCTCCTTTAGCAAAAAAAATCATGTCTAACTAAGCTCAGAGGTACAGACGCCCCTCGGAGACCCGGGAAATAAGTGATAACGGGCTTTTGTTCTTGATAAAGAATAGGCACTCTTCAGTCAGTCCGCTCCTGTCGGCCACAAAACCTTTGTTCCTGTTTTTTTTTTATCTGTAGTTTAAGTGTTGCCTGATTGCTGACGGAGAAGATTGGCGGGCTCTTGTATTTAGTTGTACTGCACACGAGCACACGATACTGAACGCGAAAATCGGAAGGCCACGGCACACCCTTTGTGCTCGCTAATTAGCTTATGTGGCTGCCCCGTCTTGCATCTCCCAGCGGACGAAAGCGGCGACGTTATAATTAGCCACGCGGAGTAGAGTTTCAGAACGCTGGAAGATGCTGCGTCTGTGCCCGGTTGGGACTTGCCGATGATTGCTAGGACAGCATTTGCTTTCGTTGTTTTCGATGAAACTAAGGCTCGTATATGCGTCATGCGGTACACCATGAAAGGGCGAATTTTGTAGCGTGGGCTACACTGGCCGAGGTTGAGCAGTTTCGCGTGGCTCCTGGAGAGCCGTGCTGCGCATGCGCGAGGAGCAGGGACATCTCACGGCGCATAGCTGGGGCGCCGAGCCGCCACCACCGCCGCGATTGGAATGAATTGTATTGGATTGGATTAGAAATCGTTTTAGCAGCAGTAAGCATAATAATCAGCTAATCCTAGACAACCAGGGAACCTAAGAATAACCAGCTGAACGTTAGCTCACGCTACGTATATCCTGGAATAGCCCAGCTAAGCCACTGCTACTTTTTCAGAGTTCAGCAAGAACTGGGGTTGATTCCTCTGTCATAGGAATCTGTAAAACACGAAAGTGAAATGTGAGGGAAATCTGCAGCTGAGCATGATTTGTGGGTCGGCGGCGCTCCTGTGGGTGTGCTTGGCGAGCGACGTCCTGCTGGCGCGTCGCTTCTGCAAAAGTGTACAATCGTCATTGCCATGAAGGATATGACGTCAGTGAAATCTTGGTGTATCCCAGCTTAAAAATTTTTGTGTTACAATATAACACCCGAAAACGAACAACCCTGGTATAACGTACGCTTTAGTACTAAAGGTTGCTTCCCCTCAAGAAGACCCTGTGTGCAGGGGTGCACCCTTTACAGGCCGCTTGCTCCGATGTACTTGGGTAGTGTTAAAAATAAAGGATCATGTCTTGTCTAGATAGCATCATGCAGCATTGCTTTGACGCGCTGTTGCAACCATTTCGGTACTGGCAGGACGGTAATTACTGTACAGGCGAGGGCTATGCGGAGAGGCAGGGTAGTTTGTTATCTAAGGTCCAATTAGCAGCGGCAGTTTCTGCGCATCCCATACGGCTTACTCAGCGCAATCATCACTGAGGCTGGAGCCTGGTGACTGCGATTGGTGCTGTGATCACTGGTTGGGCACGTTGAAGAAAAACTCTCGGGCTATCTTCACTAAGATGAAGCACCAGGAGGGTTGAAGCATGCAGTGTATAAGGGTATTCTTGGCGCCTTGGTACTTTTGCCAACAGAGATGAAATCGTTGAGAGGTAGACGTATACAGGTTTGCTATAATAGTCAAAAGACTATTATAGACTATTATTACTTCGTGCTTCACAGACAAAAGTCTGTGAAGCACGAAGTTCTCTGGTGTGAGGCGTAAACGAGTGTGCCGGTGTTTTTTTATTAAGCGCGTTACGAAGCGTTCCCGCACGAGGCGTCAACGAGAGTTCCGGTGTTCTTTTTAGTACGCGTTATGTTCTAGCGCGAGGAGTACTCGAGTTTCCCGGTGTTTTAGTTCCGCGACTAGATGAGACGACGATTACGACGACGACGCAGACGCCAATACCACCAACTGTAACGGGCTTCACCCCTAAAAGTGTTGCGAACCAGGCCATAAATCATTCTATGAAAAAAAAAAAAACAACTGAGCGTCTTTGGGTCATACTGCGAGCTATCTGGAGCACCGCCAAGATTTTGAGAGCTCAGGCTGGGTTATTCTACACAAAGGCGAGGCACGCACAGAGCATATGTGGCTGTGCATTGCGAAAGACGTAGGATCATATTCATTCTCGTCTCTCCTGTGTAGAATGGTACGTAGGTCCCCGTTAATAAAGGAAGCGAGCGTAAATGTACAATCATAACGGCGCACAACGTCCACACACAGAGGCTGAAAGAGATGAGAACTGTGCCTCACCCTTTGTCGTCAAGAAGCAGGATGGTCTCGGATCCTTCACCGCTGCGCGCAGTCAACGAGCTGCCGAAGATCCCGAAAACCGCTGCGAACAGTAAAAAAAAGAAGGCGGAGAAGTCAACAAAAACAATCGGGCAACTCTTCAACAAGGCTACTCAAACTCTTTCTTCCCGGAATTGGTTTATTTTAGGTCGCGCGACCAAAACACAGCCATATCACATGGCTTAAAAGCGTGAGAAATATCCTAGTATAACACAATTCAACACTATTAACAAGAAATGTGGATGTAAATCCTGCCATATTTTTAGTTGTATTTGAAATACAGTGTGTCTGGAACAGTACTGCCCTATACGAAATGCAATGCCATATGTCTGTAGTTCCTCTATTAGACACAACTGATACGTACGAGACATCGACGTTTCCTAAGGAATACCGTGTGGTCTAAATCTAACGCCACTGGATCAAGTGATCCAGCGACTTTAGCTCGAGGCATCTGCGGAGTATACAAATTTAACTCGCGAAGTCCCAGTAATAGCCAAAGACGAAGTTGAAAAGGCTCTCAACGCCATGAGATGAGGAAAAGCTGCCGGTGACGACGACATAACCGTGGATCTTTAAAAGAATGGAGCAGATATTGTACTGGAAAAGCTTGATGCACTATTTTCAGAAAGCGTACAGACTGTAAAAGTGCCCGTAGCCTGGAAAAACCCCAACATATATTTCTGATTCACAAGAAGGTGAGCACCAACGACCTTAAAGGCTGCAGACCCATCAGCCTGCTCTCAGTTGTATACAAGCTGTTTACCAAGGTAATAGTTAACCGAATTCGTAACAGCCTAGATTTCCGTCAGCCCAGACAGCAGGCTGGTTTTATGAAAGGATACTCAGCAATGAATCACATCCACATCGTCAATAAAGATATAGAAACGTCCGCAGAGTATAACAAACCCCTTTACATGGCTTTTCACACCGCAAGAGTGCTGGAAGCATTGAAAGACCAGGGGATAGAGGATTCATACATAATACTCCCTGACTACATATACAAAGGATATAGGGGCAGGATAAATTTTCACAAGCCAAGCAACAAATTCCAGATCCTTAAGAGCGTTCTACAGAGTGGTACCATCTCGCCAAAAGTGTTCACAGAATGTCTGGAGGGGGTATTCGAGAATCTTGATTGGGAATGCACAGGACTAACGACAAACGAGAATACGTGAGCCATTTGATGTTAGCAGGCGACATAGTTTTGCTAAGCGAGTCTGCAGAACACCTGCAAAAAATTTCTGAGGAACTATAGTGAGAAAGCAAGGCCTTGTTTCTACAAAATTAAATACGAATAAATCAGAAGTACTGATGAAAATACATGCGGAAAGCGCACTGTTCCGCATATGTAACGAAACGCTAAAACATATTAGAAGATAGAATCTTTAAATTAGCCAGAAGATTGTCATGTCTTCTGTGTCTGTGTGTCTGAAGACACAGAAGACATGTCTTCTGCGTCTTCGGTCATGTCTTATGTGCTGACCCCAACCATGAGGAAGAAATCCGGCCCAGAATAGGTATAAGATAGAACTCACTCGGCAAGCACTCCCAAATAGTGAAAATAATCTGCCTCTATCTCTGAAAACGGGAATATATAACCAATGCGTCCTTCCGGTGGTGACATATGGAACGGAAACTTGACGCCTCACTTAAAAACTTGGAAGCAACCTTTAGGTCCGTTCAGCATGACATGGAACGAAGAATGATAGTAGTAACGTTAAAAGACAGGAAACGAGATTATTGGATTTGAAAACAAATCAGAGTAGAAAATTTCATAGTTGAAATTAAAGAAACAGAAGTGGACTTTGGTGGCCACGTAGTTGGGTGAAATGACAACGGGTGGACCACCAGGGTGGCGACAGGGTGGACAGCATGAATCGGGTCTACAGGAAGCGGAAGGCCAGTTACTCGATGGAGGGACGAAATAAGGAATTTCGAGGCAGAGGCGGGACTCGAGCGGTGCGGGACGCGTATAGGTGTTTCCTAGTCAGCACAGCCAAGCGACGCATGGCGCCATCTGTGCGGGACAGGAGCGGTTGGAGGTCGACGGGAGAAAGCGCTTGTGTGTGTCACTCCTGTCTGTCCCCGTTATTTCTGCGCCTTTGAAGTTTTCAATCATGCACTAACTACCCCAACTTGCGATATTGCTTCAGAGGCCTTCGTTTTGCAGTGTACCTAGAGGGCTGTTGTTGATGATGATGATCATGTGAGCATCGCCGAAGGTCCCGTTCCGATGGGCCATACAATGCTCTCGCCTCAATAAGGGTGCTGGTATGATAAACAGCCGGCATCTCCTCAAACATGCGAATGGTGTGAATGTGGCTCACAGAGAGCTTGCTAGTGCAAGCCAATGCTTCCTGAAATCGGTATATTTTCGGCACAGCATGTTTGACACATTCTGATGTCAGCGCGCTCAGAAACTATTGCAAGAGCCAGAAATTTTAGACGTTTCCTGCTCTCGTATACGCGGTAACAACTACGAACCCCTATAAACAGGAGGAGGAGTGGTATTCCTTGAGTATAGGGCACGCACAAAACAAAAAGAAACAGGAAAACTAAACCTAAACCTCTAACCTTCGTAATTGTATTGCGTCGGACATTCTGTGTGTGCGTGTGTTTGTGTGTGCGAAAGCACCAGCCTGGATTTCACCTCTCGCGGCATGAAGCTTTTTCATAGTTAGTGAAATAAAAAAATATTCGACTGCAGTCGGCTGTCAATTGTGGCTCCTCTCGGACGCAAAGTCGATGGACTTTCCCGAGAATGCCGTGCTGAAAAAGCACAGCGTTAAGCGTATGTCTGCACAGCGCACGTTGGTACAGGCAATGCAACCCGCGGCGAATTCTGGAACATGCAAGACATTTGAAGTCATTCTAAACTGAAGATTCTAGACCGTGACAAAAAAAAACAGTGCAACAAATTGTTCGTTCACACGATGCTCCGTGGTTGGCGCAGCTATAGTTTGTCAGTTATTTTCTTCAGATGGAGGGGGGAGGGGGGGTAACTATGCGGCAGATTTCACATGGTCGTTTCTACGCGGAGCCTTACACAGTGCTACAAGGTAACCATGACGCATACAATCTTCGAGGGCTATTCGACAGAGAGAAAACAGAAGTGCTAAAAGAAGAAACTGTAACCCGATCAATGCAAGTGAGTAAAAATCTCTCTCGCAAATTTTTCTCGCATATTTCTATAGCGCGGCTGCAGGTCCCTACGGGCTTCTCTACTGAAACAATTTCCCCGAAACAGTGTGCGAGCCGTTCCCAACTTGGCTTCATTTTTTGTTCTTTTTCTTTTTTGCATTACCCATAAGTTTACATTTTTCCTTACCGTTCCATGAGCACAGAATGCCCGTTCCCCGCTAACAAAGCCCCGCTGGAGTGGATCCAGACGCAGTTTTCGCTTCGCCCGCACGAGAGCGTAAAACAATGAGCTTTGCATATCGCGGTCTTCCGCTCTGCCCGTTTCTGTGCGGGAATTCGATTGTGTACGCGCTAAGTGGCAAGGAACCATATCGTGGCCGGATTGCGGCGCTGGTTTCTCTTCGCGCGTTTTTTCAAGGAACAAAAAAAAAAACGCCAAAAACATACCGGCGTGAGCGTGTACAATGCGGCACCTCTTTCTCTAAAGATGTTTTTGAGCTGGGAACAATGGCTGAGATGTTTACCGACGAATCAAGATTTCTCGGTTTTTTTTTTTGCTTTCTTAGTGTTTTCCCTTGGTAATTTGCGTCCTCTCGGACCTGTTTTAACGGCGACACTGTTTAGCGGATCGTTATTCTTCGTGTTCGTTGAGAAAAATAGCAAGAAAATGCCGAACGCACGTATGCGCGCGCCTCGTGGCGACTGCCCAGCGTCCCTGGCGCACGTTTGTTAAGCCAAGCATACCCACTTAGTGAGATTGGCCAAGACTGGCCAAAAAAAACCCCAGCGTTCACCGTAATCGTGGCAACACTTGCACGGAACGAGAACCGCACGTCATAGCGTACACCCCTTCAAGATAATGCCCAATGATAATCCCTTTAAAAATAAAGGAAGCTCACACCTATTGTAACAATGATTGAGTAAATGTAGTTGCAGCAGCGAGGAAGGAGCAAATCGGCTGCCATCGTGGACTTAAACCGCCGTGATGGTCGTGAAGGTTGCGTATAGCTTCGCTAACTTCAAGTCTTGCTCGTTAGTGTGATCCTCCTTAATTTTCTTCAGTGGAATGAAAGCACAGTTCTGGACACTTTTTTTCGGTGAAATAATCGATACTTTGTGCGATTATGCGAAACGAGCCACCGTGCTTCACTGTTTACTCGATTAAAAGCAGGTGGCGCAATAAAAAAATATTTTCTTGGCTTCTTCATTGGAACGGTTAAATTACGAAGCCATAGTTGCTGAGACTTTAGGCACAGAAGTACTGAAGTTTAGTTGTTATTATCCGTGTTTCCTATCTTCATTTTCACAATTGAAAATTATGAAGTATTCGAAGCGCGAAACTAATGTGAGCGATAATCGTAGTGATCTTACCGCGGCAGCAGCCAAGGCGGGCTTCAAATACGGCGTGTTTAATAAAATAACTGCCTTAACATTCGGTGCTCAGCCGCACCAGAACTTGTGACTGGTTTTAGAAAGCAAGCGTATCTAATGCGGAGAGGTTGTCATTTTACAGCGAAGCTGTTGTCCATTCGTTGATCGGCATTGTTTGTGGTGTCCGTGTGCAGAAATATGAAACCGAAGAGAGCGAACTCGAGCCCGTGAGCTCACGAGCTCATGTGCCTGCGAAATAGCATTGCAAATTAAAAATAAAACAAGCCAAGGAAACAACGAACGCTACGCAGCCGCTTACGCGGCGTAATAGATCAAGGATGACACCTCCGCGATGGCCTGCCGGGTGAAGACCACGTGAAAATTGGAGACACGAAAGCTTCGAGGCCACGTCACGCACACGCGCAAAGCCAGGCGACGAGAGTGTACACTGCCGGCTGGGGAGGCGCAGCGAGTTTAGTACAAAGATGGAGCCGGGGACGGAGGGTGCAAGACGAAAAGATTGGCACTTCAAAGTTTCACTGCCCATTCCCTCCTGCAGGAGAAAATACTTGTGTCTTTCTAGGAGTACGTACGCCAAAGCAGATAGTTTTGTGGGAATTAGCTGTTCACATTCTGGATGCGCTCAATATAGATGGACCATATGTAGCTTCTTAAACAATTATCGGCGAGGACGCGTTGCTTCTGATATAAAATGGCCCTACGACTTTTTTTATACGATTCCCTCCAAGGACACATCGTAACTAATGGGGAAAAACTACTGCGGGCTGCAGAGGGCCACTAACTTGGATGAAGGCAGTGCTGCCATTCGACGTTGTCAAAAAGTGGCAGATCGAAATGATTATTTGCAACGTTAGCTCTTATTTCTCAATAAAAAAAAGGTGAACTGTTCGTACCTTCTGGGAAGGTACTCTCGGCACTTCGGACAGACTTTCCGTTGCGGAATCCCACGTAATTTAAAATTCCTTGAAGTACACACACACACAAAAAAAACGAAATGCTGAGTTTTCTCTTTCTAGTAAAGCGATGCCTCCGCATGCTGCCTCGATACCAGCGACCAGCATGTCCTCCTACAACGATGTCCAGTGCGGTGTTCCCGTAGCCCCGCTACCCCAAAAGAGACACAGAGGGAGATAAAGAGACATAAAAAGAGACAGAGAGAGAGATAAAGAGAGAGTCAGAGAGACAATTTGTCTTCATTAGGCAGCCCACCACCACTCCGATCTCGGGAAAGAAGTCCCCGTGTGGAAAACCCCACGGGCACTCCGCCCATCCATTTGCGTTTGACTCGGAGTCCCTTCAGGGTGGCCGACCAACATCCACGGTGCCTCTCTTCTTCCAAGGCCAGGACGGCAGAAAGCAACCCTCCGTGACATAAATAAATAAGACAGAGGAGTTATACGGCTGCGAGGAGCGCCATCACTCTTGTGTCCGTGTACGACGGCTAGCACTGCTGCGGAGAAGAAGAAATAACTAATGTGGCGTATTCAAAAACAACCAGACCAGCGTAACTAAAATCCCGACGTATGTGCAGTCAAGGCCTCGTGACGTTCGCTGCTGGGGTAACTGCCGGGACTTAATCAAACTTCCACGTAAAATTGCGACTGAATGATGTTCTGGTGCTTCGTACAGGCCAGCGTTCCGAACGAAAATTTCGCTTTGGACATTGGTGTGCTCGAGAAAACACTGAAGCACTGAAGTTGCCCACGATCCGTGGAAGCCCTTTTATTTTGTAAAAACAAAAAGAAGCAAATAAAACTGAAACCTTCTCCCTGCATGGCTATGGATATGCGTCTTTCAAGCCGTCATGAAAAATGGTAGGCTTAGCACAAACGCGCACGATCGTACGACGATTCGACTCTGTGCTATATACCACGCCTAGTACAGTCATATGCGCCTATGCGGTTGCGATGGCTCTTTATGCTCAAGCGACCAATGTTGACAATCACGACAGTACAGTGCTCCGTTCGGTGGTCTAAGCCTCTGACTTAGCACTTTAAGGAAAGTGTAATGCTATCGCCTTCCAGCGGCGGCATCCCCGAGTCCAAAGAAGAAAACCTGAGCTAGGTGTGTGCCCTTCACCGGACGTATAACTCATTGTGACAGAAATTGTTTGCCAGCAAGTACTCGCGTCGGATCGCGAAGCTTGGCGAGGGTTGACGCCCAACAAAGAATGAAAAAGTACGCCGTACGGACGATTCCGGCGAAAACGCCTTTGCCGCCAGGATATACGGGCTGCGGGGGCACCACTGAAGCGGACGCGGGGAGAATTATGAGAAACAGTTCCTGTTCCTGTACGCGAGAGGCGCTCGTAAATATGGGCGCCTCTATGTCACGAGAATTCTCCGAATAGCTCCCGGGAGAAAGCGCTTCTTCGAGAGAGGGGAGGCGTTTGCAAAGCAGCGCCGTATAGTCTTCCTAAGCGTTATTGTTCGTGCGTGCGTGCGTGTGTGCGTGCGCTGGGTTGAAGGCGTTGGAACGGAAACAATCCTTGGGGGCCGCACAAAAGTTCCCCTTGCTCCCGGAGAGGGCATTACTTGTAGCAGCGGTTATTGTACCGCGCTCGTATCTCATATGCGTCCCTGACACACACCACGGCTCATAACCTCAGGGCGCGGATAGCGTTCCGCCCTGCCTAGTAGGCACTCCACTTCATCGTTCCTCCCCCTCTCCAATGCTGACCAGCAGATACATGGCCCCGTAATCTCCTATTTTGTTTGTTTAGACCTCAGGCAGTGTATAAGGGGTTTGGCCTTCTTTGCGGGAAGAGGACGCCCGAAGAAAAAGCATGTTTATTTCCCCAGAGCAAAGGTCATTTGCTTTTATTGCAGGTCACTGGTAACACAAGGCCCAATGTCGAACGAGCTGCCGAACACGCAGTGTTGGCAAACTGCAGATCTGGATTGCGCTGTGTGATCATGAAATTAGCGAGTGCAAGGCGGATGCAGTGAAGAGAATTTACCCAAAACTGTTGCTTGCGATCGGGCCACCTCTTGGTACCTGCGTTTGGTCGCTCTCCAAAGGCGTCAGAGTTTGAGTTTGAAAATGAGTTTGAAACCATCGGCGCTCCAATTATTTAATCAGCTTTCAAGTACGTCATCTTCCGCCGGAAGTAGCCACCTCTAATAGCAAGGGAGTATCCCTGAGGGGAGTATTCCTGGGGGAATTTGGGCCCTTACATACGCTCAAACAGCATAATGGAGTGTGTTTATTTCTTCTCCATAACGCATAAGGCATCTTCATACAGGATTCGAAACCTCTACCTCACATTAGGCCGCAGCAAGAAGTAGTGCCGAAGTTACAATTCCCGGACTCATTAATCGATTAATTAATTGATTGATTGATTGATTGATTGATTGATTGATTGATTGATTGATTGATTGATTGATTGATTGATTGATGATTGATTGATTGATTGATTGATTGATTGATTGATTGATTGATTGATTGATTGATTGATTGATTGATTGATTGATTGATTGAACAGATCTATGGCACACGCTGACAGCTTATTCAAGGAATCCGCGGAACACAACCACTCACATTCGTCCTCCATGTCGACCTTGAGATAAAGAGGGTCTCCGAGGTCCACGCCAGCAACTTCGTCTCCCGAGCCGTTGACGACCCTCAGCCGAACCGGCGGCGTGGGGGCCAGTCCCGTGATGACTTGCGTCAGGCTCTGCATATCGCTAGAGAGAAAGCGGCAAGACAGACACCCAGTTACAGCCATGCAAGCAAGGTCAGCCTACTTTTAGGCTCGATTCGAGAAAGCATTTCAGTCAACGTAGGCTTCGCTCTAAGTGGTCAACTTGATTTCCTAACAAAGATGATGGTAGAGGGAGCATGGATGACGTCACTTCGATCTCCTGCAGAATAGCGAACGAGATGCAGACGTCCACTCCCACCGTGTGCCAGTATCCTGGTTATTTTTATTTTGTTTAAGACAGTCTTTACATATTTTGACTAACATATAACTAACGGCTCCGAAGTAAACAGGCAACAGCGCGGGCCAGAACCCTCCGGAAGGCAGAGCCGTGTGCCATAACCATCCTGGATAAAAACAAGGTAGCCATGTCTCCCCGACATTTAAACCAGACAGCTCACATGTACACCTTGTTGAAATCAAGAAAATATTCCCGAAAAGCATTCATCAAGTACATTTTAAATTCCTTAGCCACGTTTAATAATGCCCGGTTGATCGTTACTGCGGTATACAGGACCTTCAGGTTCTGTTATCTGAGTAAGTTGCCCCATTCAATAAACACAGGTAAAACGAAGTTATTCGTGAGTTGCATAGCTATTATTTACTAACACCATATGTATTAAATCGAAAGTGCTTTATACCGGGATCCACAAGACCTGACTCACGTCATATCCGTCACGGAAATGACATCGCCACAAAAAAGCGGCTGCGCCAGGATTCGAGCCGGGTGCTCTGCCGCCGCAACGGAAGGTCCAAGGTGCTTTACCAACTCCGCTAGGAGCTGAAGCGCAGGCAGCCGTATGAACGCACCCTATAGCTTTCCTATAACCTCCTCTATTTCGATGGTGCTGCCGTCTAAGAGAGGGGAAGTGAAGTAGTGCATCACGATGCTAATGAGCGCCGACAGTAGGCGCCAGGCTGAGCTCGTCGCAACGCAACCGTGTGCCGTACACTCCAGGGAACAGGGACGCATGGAAGCAGCGACGCGCCAGCAGGTTGTCGCTCGCCAAGCACACCCACAAGACAGCCCCGCAAGTCAATGCTTTTTCGCTGCAGCGGACCCTGAGTTCACAGAACGATTCACTGGCAACCCATTCGGTTTCGTTCGCGTAGTTTGCGAGCTCGTGTGTTTTCATTCTGGTTTACGCTGTGCTCTGGCGCGTGCAATCCAGTGTCTAATTTTGACAAGTCTGACGGTGTCATACCGAAGAAATATAAATAGCGATGCCCAAGTTCATATCGATGCAAAACAAACATTCAACTGATCCTATGAAGGCACATCTTACTTTTGTGTTTTACCGATTCCGATGAAAGAGGGGACGAGCCTCATTTTTCCCTTCTTCTTGCAACCGTCATGATGCCTAGAAAGGCTCATAATATGGAAAACGCGTCTTAAAACTTAACAGTTGTTGGGGTTGAAGATGTGATCCCAATATCCTCTGTGCAGAAAACGAAAGCCAGTTTTCTTCCACAGCACGTCACCGCGCGGACACGGGCTTTACTTTTGGCGACGGTAAAAGAAAAACTTCGCTGCCCCAAAGACACAACACGACACGAGATATCCCTCCGCACAAAACAAGAGAATGCCTTCAGCACCCTCCTCTCCTGATAACAGCGCTTCTCATCGGCGCCTCTACCCGGGCGCATTCAAAGCAAACGCGGGCTTTCAGCTACACCACACAGCTTAGATCCGTGCGTGGCATGCACGCGCAAAGGAACAGCAGCAAAATGAATTGCTGGCACGATCCGCCCCAGGCTATTTACTAGGGGCCCCCGCCGCAACGCTTGGCCGGCACTGAGGCCACGGCGGCAGTGAACGAAAAGAACCGAAGAAAAAGAAAACGGGGAAAGGGAGGCCATATCGCTGGCCAAGACGCCGGCGAACGCTCGGCTGAAGGCTATCGGAGCCACGCGGAGGACGACGTCTCGGCCTGCCGTGGGTGTTCGCTGCTGCTACACATATCCGGCATCACGGCCGTTCTGCTCCCCCGCCTCCGCGATGGGTTGCCGACGTCGCGGATGCTATAATCATTTTTACCCGCCCGGCGAGCGCTCCGTCGTAGACGCACGCGGGCCGGCGTAGTACAGCGTCGGGTGGAAAACCCGCCCGAACCGCGTTCGGCTGCGCCGTCAGGACGGCCCCGTCATTAGCTGCGTCCACCCCTGATTCTGTTACTTTTGTCTTTGCTTCTTGGTTAGACGGTGCTACCCGTTAATGCGCCAAGTGTTCCGCTCGACGAAGGGAAGCGCGTCTTCAGAGTTGAACGCGAGAATGTTTCACCGAAATGACTTTAAGAAAGTTTCCGAGCAGTTTCACCAGGCGTAGTAAAGAGTAGAAAAAAGAAACAGGGTTGTCTTCTCAATCCTAAAGTTGAATGCGTAAAAGAACAAATAGCTTCCTTGCTATTACACTGATTGCGAACACGGCCGGATGAAAATTGAAGAGACCTTCCCTTACTACGAACACAAATTCAAGCGCTTTAGACCTGATAACGTTCCTTGCCGCAACCATGAACACCGAATCGTGAATACGAGAGATGTTCATCGAGTCATACTGTCTAGGACGAATTTCGCTATTTTAAGCCGTTGCAACTATCTCGGCGTTATTATCGGCATAGAAATAGAACGTCCTTTAGGCGATATTTTGCGCCGTTGATGCGCTGCTCGAAGAACACAGAACGACAGAGCGGGCTTGGGGAGGTGGATGTCAAGCCGAGCCCTGTTCGCCCCGCTGCGTCTGCCCGACGAGTCTCAACGGTGTCCCGAAACAAATTATATGAAAATTAGTCACGAAGACGCTTCTACCATTATGCCAAGTTTAATTTACTTGTCACAATTCGTTAGTTCACTGTGAGGTTGTAAAGTTACAAAATTACTGCCTGCTCTCAATACATGACCCTCTGCTTGTGGAGAATGGTTACAGAAAACGGCTGTAACTGTTGTTTTACCCTACTATCCGGAAACAAATTATAGGGTGATTATATGCCGCTAAGGCTACTCTAACATTGAGCACAATGAACTCTTGAGACGTCCCGTTACCGCTTGCACGCGTTGTAAAATTCAGTTTTCAGAGAGCGCAGAACCCAGTAGGGGACAAGAGGGGATGAAATAAGTGGCGCCGAAGTGACCATGCCGGTGGAACACACAGGTGAATAGTCCGTCAATTCCGCCGTTGAAGAGAGCAAGAGTAACCCCTGATACGGTTAGAATGCAAAGAACGACTGGCATGGTGGCGTGTTTCCAAACGCTTGGCACCACAGAGCTCCCACGTGACATGTGTGATGTCACCGCGCGCGCTATTCTTTTGAGCACCTGGTAAAACGAGCCCTCCATTAGGGCTCGGTAGCCTCGATGTAGAGTACTGGCGCTGACTGCTTTGGTTCGAGCCCCAGCAGGTCTGTCTTTTTGTTTCGCTTTCTTTTTTCAGTTCTTATTTTTTTTTCCCTAAATTTAATTATGTTGCAAACTCAGTTCTATGAGTTTTTTTTGTGTGTGTTAATAATGGTGATTTGGTATGTTCTAGGTCGCTTTAGGTTTGGGGCGCAGCCAATGAACACGTTTAATTATCGTTCTCCATCGCGCTAACAGACATGCCACGTGGATCTCTGTGCAGCGAAGCGTTTCAAAATACGCGGCGCGGTGTGCGAGCTCCGTGCGAGAAATAGCGTGTCGCGGGGCTTCGACAGGGAAGGCATGCGCAAGGGCCGAGGCTCATATGTCACGAGGGAGAGGGATGATATGCCCATCCGTTTCCAAATATCCATCAATGAATATTTTATTCGTTTTCTCAGTCAAACTACGGTTACCGAAGCTGACGGGAAAAGAAAACATGTCACTAAGAATCACGAAATCATGCAAACTGAGCCCTATCTCGCTGCGCCCAGAAATAAATTACAACGCTTGTCGCCTAAAACAATTTTTCTTTCTGATTAACATCTCATGGAAGAAGCGTTGCCCCACATACGTATTATCGTTTTTTTTTTTTTCGTACGGCGAAACATCATTCTTAAATAGAATAGAATGTCCGGTACGGAAACCTCGTCTTTAATCGAATTTTTTCTCGTGATATTCCGCTCCATCTCGGCCACTGTATCAGCACCGACAGAAGTTGACCAGCTCCTTTCGCCCGTACTTTTCTAATTCGCCGCGCACCAAGTCGCTCATCGAATCGCTCCGGGTTCTGGGTCGCCAGAAACAGTCGCTCGCCTCCCGGAAGTGGCCTCAGTGACTAGCCATAGGAGAGCCCCTACGTAAGCATGCAACCTCCGGTTTTGAAAGAGAACGGGGGGAAGATCCACGCAGACGACGTTTGCGGGTGCAGCGGCAAAGAAAGCTTGCGTGGCAAAGCTTGAGTACACGCTGAAGCAGAAGCAAGAAGGCTCCCGCTCACACTGGGTGAGGACCCGTGTGGGAAAAAACGACGTCAAGAAAGCGAATTCTTCACGGCGTTCATTGTTGGAGCCGAGAAACGAGGCGCAGAAGGAAAAGCGTGCGCTATCGCTAACCCAAACCAGTTTTAGAGATGCAATGAAGTGCAAAAAGCAAGGTAGAAAGGCGTAATACTTTTAGTCATGCTTTTTATGACAAATGAACAAAAAAAATGTTTGCAAACATCCCGCGTACCAAGCGCGTTCACTATGCGCAGTGCGGAAAACATTGAATCGCCATCCTCAGTCGCATGCTAAGTCGCTCGAGCCGTCGCTGTCATGTGGTTGCCTCGGCGAGCGACTTCGGTTCGGCGACTGCGGATCCTAGTCGCGTCGCTCGTCGCGTCGCTGGAAAAATCGCTCCATGTGGTTAGCGCTTTAGCTTGACCTTTCCATATTTTAGGTATAACAGCTTCTTTTTCCGCCCGCCAAATCTCACGCATACTCAATCTGCGCGATCCGTATGCAGAACACGTACACGTCAAACTTTTTTCGGAGGCATTATGCCGTGTCAATCATCCTTGAGGAAGTTTCATCTGCCCGAAAGCAATCATGCGCGGACCATCTCCCTAAGCGGAATTAAGTACAGTGCTTGTGAAGCTACGAGTGCGCGGAAGCGGGAGCAGTAAGTGAGAGATGGAAGTGACTGATTGAGACGATATGCCGCGCCTCAGACAGTGTTCGAAGCGAATTGGAATAAAAGCTCTACTGGGCTACATTTTATATCGTATGCTATTTTCCCAATGGACTCATATTTACACGTAAGTGAGGCGAAATATTGTTTTGAAATTGCCGGTTCTAAGCCGTACATTATCTTTTCTTGCAATGACAGTTACACGATCCTCGCAATGAGCTGCACTTCGTAAGCGTCATGGCTGATAACTGGTTTTAAATGGCGGGAACATTCTGAATTTAGCAAATTGCACTAACTGCACTCTAGTTTCAAATACATTGTGTAACGGAGAACACGCGTGTTCCTGTAAATGTTGGTATGCGGGCTGAGACAAGCGGAAATGAATCTTTATCTGCATGGTTAACGGATGAGCACCGATATTGCCCCCTCCCGGCAAGATCGCAAACGATGGGCGGTGTCCGGTGAGTAGTACAGCCTGTTCCCTATCTGTTACACCTCCTACTACAGTAAAAGCTCGCTAATTCGAACTCGAATGGGACCATAAAATCGTTCCAATTAAGCGGGCGGGCGCTAGACCGAATGGACATCGCGCCACACTGCGCGGAGAGAGCAGAAAGAAGCCACCTCTGGACTCGTTATCGCGAATTGGGAGCTACTATACACTACAAAGCGACCGCGGCACAAAGAAAACCTACAACGGCTTGCGCCGGAGCGCTGGCGCCGGCGGCGCTGTGCCCACTCCGGAAGCGAAATTAGCTGTTTTGCTGTTTCGTTGTTTTACATCTCTAGTACATTGGGCTTGGTTTGGATTTGCAACACATTTTAATCCCCCTGGGCCGACTTTTTCTGCTAGGAGCGATGGAAACCAGGGAATATCCCCGTTCGAACTAAGCGTTCTGGAAACCGACGCGTTCGAATTATCGGGCGTTTTCCCCCATTGAAATATACGGGGCTGTGCCGGGACCAGGGCGTCAGTTCGAATTAGCCGGAAGCTTGAATTAACCGAGTTCGAATTAACTAGATTTCACTGTATTATCCCCACATTGTCTCTCTGGATTTTTCCGCATTCCTTTAATTTCCCTTCAATTTCATTCTATTCCGTTCCATTCTTTTGTTTTTACTTTTCTTGTCGCGCGACAAACGCACACATGCACGCACACGCACGCACGCACACAGATGCCCACACACACACACACACACGCACACGCACGCACACAGATGCGCACACACACACACATACAAATACACACGCACGCACGCACGCGCGCACGTGCACTATTTATAGGATCACTCCGCCAAAGAACGAATTTCTCTCTTCGACAAAAACATTGAACCTTGCCCGCCAACGTTGCAGACACCGCGGCCGAGAACATCTTTAAGGCGGACAATGCCATAAATCAACGTGCCCTTTAAAAAAATCACGGTCTTGAAAAAGTAAAAGGGAAAGGAGAACAAACGCTAGCAGTGCGAGGAACACATACAGGAGTGCCTTGAGAGAAAGAGTGAGGGAAGAAGTACAAAGATGGGGGGGGGGGGGGGGGGGATGAAGAGAGGGCAAAATCGTAACGATTAGAGATTAATTAGAATCGGCAGGCTAATTAGCATACTAACGAGGCTTCGAGTGCGACAAAGATTTATACGGGAAATTTCGGGCTGTGCGGCTAATGGGACAGATTAGCGTTTCCTGCTTCGCCACGCACAAGCCTGCGTATTCAGAATGGCATTAATGACGGCTAAGTATGGGGAAAATGCCAGAGAGAGAAAGAAGGGGGGGGGGAGAGAGAAAGACAAATGAAGCGTAACAATACAAAAAAGCCCAAGTCAGGACACAGCGTCCTGCCCACCTGCCGCGAGCCCTGATTACGCGACGAAAAGCCATCATACAGAAAAAGTAATATTACGCCCTGAGGCCAGCCAGCACGCCTATTAGCAGCGATATCTGCTGAGATAAGCGGCGTTAAGAGTTCTAGTAGATAATGCGAACGCCTCAACGTACCGCGTCCGTGAACCGCGGAGTGCCGCTCCACATTAAGGGTAGGCGCTGCACATTATGCACGCTAGGGGAAACTTTTCCTGCCCTAAATCTCCTGCTACACTTATTAGGTTAATCCTAGAAAATTTGGTTCTCCCAGCATTAAATCAAAATAAATTATCCCTCATTAATAAATTGTGATTATCTAGGCAGAAATAAGGTGCTAATTTAGGCTGCACGTGGCAGTCAATTGCATAAAAACGTGAAGACTAGAATGCGATGGCAATTGACCGAGCATGACTAAAGTTTCGTCCCCTTTTCGCCTGCCAAAACATAAAAAATGAAGCGAACGAAAGACTCTACACGTTTCGATCGCTTCCTCGTTAAATGCTTTCTCGTATAGTAAGCGCAGGGTTATTCATTTCTGTGATGAACGATTGCGAAATTTTAATGCCAGCGTTAGCGTTTCCTTTGTGACACCAGCAAAAATACTCCTTTGTGACACCAGCAAAATATTGCAAGTTCTTTCGAAAACATTGTTTTCACGTAATTTCGCTGTTTTGATCTCGCAGAGATTGTACGTAATAAAGCGAGGTCATTATCATTATTTACGCTTCTGCAAGCAGTGGTTCTCTTTCTATCCAGCAGCCCTGCAGCTGGCTTCTCTGCATACACATGCTTGATGAGGAGAAGTGCGATTTCAAGGCGGCCTGAAAAAGAACGGCACTATCATTGCATTTTTTTTTCCTTTTCTTAAAATCTACCTTAATAATCGCAACGCAGCGAACCATCTACAGTTGTACTAATAAACAATATAAATGCACTAACTCGCTAGTTATTCATATTTGTACGGATATAGGGTGTTACACTTTGGGCGCTACGAAAAGATTTTGCTGGACACTCGCCAAAAAAGCCTTCCGCGTTAAAGGAGCCATGAAGACAAAATACAAGTTGGGTTTATTAGAAAGACTGCTTAGTCCCGATAACAATGACACCAATATCATCGCAATCTTCGAACAAATAACGGAGATATGAAAGAAAACGTGTGAAGCAGTCGCGACCCCCTAGCCAATTTCCCGCAACTTTTCTATGACGTCACGGAACCTTGTTTGTGCGATTGGCGGCCGCCTAACTGACCTGTCGCGACGACACATGACTGGACGTCTGTAATGGGGCCTCTAGTTCCATTTGAGCGCATCACTTGAATGCTAACGTGCAGTTAACGCACTGAAAATTATGTTTTATTGTTGGCCCGTATGACGTCATTCTTGCTCATAACACGTCACTGTGGCGCGAAATTTGAAAGTTTTTAAATACATCTTGCTTTTTTTTTCGTTAAAAAACATCTTTTGTGGCTGTAATGAAGCTGAGTGAGATACTGAATCCTAGTTCTTCCCAAATTAAACGAAGTTGTATTTTCTCTTCATGGCTCCTTTAAAGGAGGCACCGATTTATAATATCATTGCGTGTGCCACCGAGGAAATATAGGGTGGAAATACATGCAAAAAGACGTGAGGAATTTTACGTGTACAAAATACACGCGATTGCGAGCCCTGAGCAAAAAGAGTGTAGGAACAGCGGATAAAAAAGTAGGACGCTCAGGTTTTACGACATCTTTGCATCTGCTAGCTGCCCTGCCGCGGTAAAATACACATTAGCTGCCCTCTAACACACATTTTGCATTGTATCCTACTTAATTTTGCTCACATACGGCTTCCCCTCACCCTGCCTTACGTAAGTATGATGTTTCAAGTAGTGACCCCGGAAACCAACCATGACGCAGCGGTAATTAGAAGGATAAGAATGGGGTGGAGCGCATTGGGAAGGCATTCTCAGGTAATGAATGGCAGCCTACCATTGGCCCAGAAGAAGAAAATGTGTGATAGCTGCATCTTACCGGTACTGACCTACGGGGCAGAAACTTGGAGGCTCACTAAGAGGGTTCAACTTAAATTGAGGACGACTGAGCGAGCAATGGAACGGAAGGTGATAGGTGTAACATTAAGGGACCAGAAGCGAGCGGGGTGGGTCAGGGAACAAACGCGTGTTAAGGACATATTACTAGAAAATAGGAAGACGAAATGGGTGTGGTCAGGGGATGTATTGCGAAGGCAATATAACCGTTCGTCATTAAGGGCAACAGAGTGTATCCCTAGAGAAGGCAAGCGTGGCAGGTGGCTTCAGAAAGTTAGGTGGGGAGATGAGATCAACAAGTTTGCGGGGATAAATTGGTCGCAGTTAGCACAGGACCGGGGTAATTGGAGATTAATGGGAGATGCCTTTTCTCTGCAGTGGCGCAGATAGGCTGGTGATGATGATAATGACATTTTAAAACCATGTGCAGGATGCCCCCGGAGCCCAGGAACGGAGACTCACCCTTCAAGAACCCTGCTTCCCGCCACGCAGCTTCCGCTCGACTTCTTCGTAGTCGCAGGAAATGTCGATGCGTCGGTCGGAACTCTGAAGCACGTAGGGATGGTGCTGGACCACGATGCTGTTCAGAAAGGTCCCGTTACCCTGCGACATCCAAGGGGAAGGAAAACACTCGGCCGGTGTCGATGCACGATATCAAGGCAAATATTTTCAAATGGTTGCCTACGCCGCCACGTACAGCAGTTTTGAAAAGATCGATCAATCGTTCGATTGATTGATTGATGATTGATTGATTGATTGATTGATTGCTTGATTGATTGATTGATTGATTGATTGATTGATTATGATTGATTCTTGATGATTGATTGATTGATTGATTGATTGATTGATTGATGATTGATTGATGATTGATTGATTGATTGATTGATTGCTTGATTGATTGATTGATTGATTGATTGATTGATTGATTGATTGATTGATTGATTGATTGATTCATTCATTCATTCATTCATTGATAAATCCGCCACTTCCTCATCCCTCTACCCCAAGCCGACCCACGCTTTGGGCGAATGTAAAAACATGCAACAACGCACGAACTTTAAAACCATCCCGCGTCGGCTGGGGGAGCGAGCGCTCAAAGCCATATAATGTAGCACGTAGCGCCATGCCGACCCCCCGAGTATACCGGGAGCCACCAGTCCCGTCACGTCAGATGTGTCATCCCGCAGTAGGTCAAGCGACAGAGGGTAGCGCATAGCAGGTAGCGTACGCTACGCTAGCGGTGGCGGGTTCCGGGACCCGATTGCACATGCGCGAATCCGTACCGGGGACGTTCTGGAACGAATGTGTAAGCGCGCATTCATTAAGGCCCAACCAGACGCACGCGTAAAATCGACGTACTCGCGCAACGACGTACGCCTCCGGCGGCATACGCCGCTGCCGTTACACCGACCGACGTCGTCGGAGAGGGAGTCACCACACAGCGTCGCAACGCGCGTGTAAACCAATGCGCAGTGCAGTGTGGCTCGACTACTTCGGACTCGGCTTTGTGGCGACCAGTTCAACTACATTTTAACTCAAATAAAACAAATAATGCCTATTCTCACAAATATACGTATATTTAATACAGAAACAAGTAAAACGGTTCTTGGGACATTAAAAAACGCTAAGGATTAGTATGCATACTTGGAAGGCACAAAACCTTCGGCTACATTTGGCGTAAACTGCCTTGCTCCCATAGTTGCTCGTTGCTTCGCGTATTTTTTCCGGTTGTTTGGTCTCCGTATTTTATAAATTACTTCGTTTTATTCGCATAATTAATAGTGAAGTTAGCTTATTATCAATTCGCTGTCTTGTTATGCGACCTGACCGCGCCGATAACATCACCGCCAGAGGTGTACGTCAACACCGTGCGCCCGAAAGTTGGCGGTCGATGTCTGGCGGGCTCTGACTTGGGCGTAACAAGCGCGTACCAATGCATTCGGAGTACGCCGGTGTACGCCGGTTCCTTACGCGCTTACGCCGGTTTACGTCGTTGCGCGAGTACGTCGGTTTTACGCGTGCGTGTGGTTGGGCCTTTAAGGTGACGGGCCGTCCCCCGCGCCGTGCCCGCGTGTTGACAACAAGGTATAGGTTTGGGCGAGTTGGTAAATCATACTTGAACGTTCAATGCGCAGACTACACGAGGACAAAAAAAGAAAGAAGACGAGACAATGCGCGTTGGTGCGCATTGTTTTGTCTTGGTGCGCTAAGTCTCATTTTCTTTCTTTTTGTCGTGTTCGTGTAGTCGGCGCATTGAATGTTCAAGTACGTTGACAACTCAACGGCCGCCGACATTCGTACTAAATACGCACCGCCAAAGAGAATCCGGGAATTCCAAGAGCCTCTTTTGAATTGGATTTGCAAGAGACAACGGGAATCACACATGCTGGCCGGTGACATGGCTCAATTGTGGTATTTTCCTATATCGCATCAAACCCGTTTCATCGGTGCGGAACACGTCATCCATAAAACATACCTAAGAACCGCATTGGAATCATTTCAGCGCAATGCATCCGCCAACTCAAAGCGGAATTTAGCGTCTTTTATTTATTGGAAGGTTCGCAGTGCTTCCGTGACAAAGCATTACAACCAATCCCTTTTTGTCTGCTCCCGGTGAGGCAATTGCCCTCCCTCAATTGACTCCCTGAGCCGCCTCCAAAGCCATAGGAGCAGCCGCATGGACTACTGGCGCTCCCTATCTGTGCGAATTCGAAACGCGGGACGCGAGAGCAGCTCTCTGGGTTCCCGTTTCTCTTTTGCATTCACAGAGGGCGTGACAGTTTCAGGTTGAGAAATAGGCTTTTTTTGTATGTTTCCTCCATGGGTAACAGCCGGCTTTTGTTCGGTTTACAAATACACAGATGGTTGCGATCGCCAATCTTCATCATATCATAAATAGACCGTGCGAGACCACTTTTGAGTGGAATTGAAATCGAAAGTAGTGAAATCTGTAATTATAGAAAATATTTGACGTGTTCCCAATACTCTCGCAATACCCTGAGCGTGCTGCGTACCAGGTTCTTGGTGCCACACTGGCGGCCGTGAAGGGGCACGGTGAGTGCCACGTGGCCGGTGTCGGTGACTGAGGAAGAGAAGCACTGGTGCGGGTGACCGACAGCGTACACGCGGCCCCGGAACGATGACGTCACTTGGACGATGGCCGTCATGGCGGTCGCCTCACAGCGCATCTCGACTGGGGAAACAGGATTGAAGGTAACCACATGATCAATTCACTTTCAACGTTTGACAAGTTGCAATTGCGTGAGATAATTTCAAGACATAGCACTTTTACTATTTTTTTGTGCCCCAATTCGCACTCACATTTTGAGCAAACAACGTACGTTATGAAGATTATTTATTTAATTTGTTATATATTAATTAGAATGCTCCGAGGCCCCTTAAGACGTTACAGAGGGGTGAGTAGGGTGCATGAAAGCGGTAAAAACATTTAAGTGCAGGCATGGACAAATGAAATTCGAACACAAAATAACGAACCAGAACGCGTGAAAACGAAACATACTGTTCATTTAGGTTCAACAATGGCGAGCTATTTGTATATTTGGAAAGTCGCATTTCCTAAGTTTTTTTCTGTAATTACACCACGCGTTAATTCGACTTGCATGTAAATAAATCGCGCTGTTTGAGGGTTCTGCTTCATATTTTCGTGATCGCGTTTAATTTTTCTATGGCTGTACAAACAGAAGGTGCACGAAATCTCACGTTCAAGGTCAGTGCAGTACACATAAGGAAAGCGCGTTTGAGATGATGAAGGATCTTCAATGGACACAATGCGGTGAGGAAGGTGATTCCATTCATCATGCGTTTTGGAAAGAAATGAACCTAAGAATCGTATTCTCTCATGAATACCTGCAGCCCTGTGTTTTATCATTCATATAAAACCAGTTTTCGCCTATCGGAGTAGCCTCCGCAAGATAGCATGTTTGTGAGGCGATACTTGGTCGAGTAAAACAAAGACACCGAACCAGTGGGGGCAGCACGCAAACTGTACTTTTACGAGAAATAATGAAATAAATGGCGCAGTTGATTACATTGACTACAAAGAATACCAAAACATGCGATATCCGCGCAAAATATGCTGGCGAACTGGCAAGCGATTTTCACAGGATTCTTTTTTGACTCATTAATATAACGCTGCATGATTTTGCATAGTCGGCACTTCTTGATTTTTGTTAGAATGACTAAGACCGCCTAGCCTGAGTGTTTTTATTTTAAAGAGAAAACAGTCAGTTACACCGGTAGCAGATCCACCAAGTATCTAATAAGAATATAGTTATGATTGCCAATCTGCTCTGCCGTTGTAAAGGGGTGACAAAGCCATTCTTGTGCTACGACCAATTAATTCACTTGCTCCGGTTTTAAAAACGCACGATGCGGGGGGTTAAAACCAGGCAGCTATGACTGTTTTGTTTTTGTTTTTATTTTTATTTTCCTACCAAGGCGAGAACAAACACGTGAAAAATAAATATGTGTCCCACGTTGCTTAACGCAAGGTCATTCTGACGCACTCCACTCGAGAGCAGTTCGTAGTTCAGGTCTTGTTTCATCCCACGACGCCTTAAAAATAGCAATAAAGAAAGAGCGAGGGAGGGAGATAGATAGTGGAGAGAGATAACCTTAATCTTTTAGTGGCTGTAATGCCACCGACCAACGCAGGCAGTCTTCTTAGTCAGCAGAATATTGCGTACAATGTCGCAGAGTTCAGCATTATGTGAGTCGCCGAGCGGCAGCGCGGAAAAGCCCGCCCTCATTAGCGTAACAGCCCGTTCGCTAATCTCCGAGCGAGCTTCCCAGCGTGGCGCATCTGCCCCGGAACGCGGCGGCAGGCCGCATCGTCAGATGTTGTACATTAACAAAAAAAAAAGAGAAAGAAGAAAAGGTGCTTGAACTTAGAAAAACGACGTCAAACGCAGAAGTGGGGATCAAAGATGGCAGCCAACTTGTGCCTTCATGTTGATGATGATGGTTGGTGTTTAATGGCGCAAGGCCGACGAGGGCAAAGAGCGCCAGAGAATGTGCCTTCATGTTATGCGAACTTCTTAAAGAAAAAGAGATACCAAGAAAACCACAGCGCGAATATAAGAAGTTCGTGTGTTTTCATGTTATGCGAACTTCTTATATTCACGCTGTAGTTTTCTTGGTATCTCTTTTTCTTTGGATTTTCCACGCGTGACATATTTTCGACTCACAGTGGGCGCAAATAATAAAGTTCTATGACAGAGCGGAGCAGATGTCACAGTGTTATACCTGGCACAGCCTAGCCCGCTTATAACGAACGCATCGAGAAACAGAAATCAGTTTGTTATATTTGTTTTTCACTATATCTGAACATACAATCATCATCATCATCATCCTCATCATCATCATCATCCTGTCTAGGCCCACTGCAGGGCAAAGACCTCTCCTGTGGATCTCCAATTATCCCGGTCCTGTACTAACTGCGACCAATTTATCCCTGCGAACTTCTTGATCTCACCTGCCCACTAACTTTCTGCCGCCCACTGCCACCCTTGCCTTCTCTAGACATCGACTCTGTTACCCTTGATGACCAACGGTTATCTTGCCTTCGCATTGCATGCCCTACGCACACCTATTTATTCTTATTAATTCACTAATACGTCCTTAACACGCGTTTGTTTCCTGACCCCTTGCTCTCTTCTTGTCCCTTAACATTACACCTGCCGTCTTCCGTTCCATTGCTCGCTGAATCGTCCTCAGTTGAATCAGAACCCTTTCAGCGAGCCTCCAGGTTTCTGCCCCGTAGGTGAGTACCGGTAAGATGCAGCTGTCATACACTTTCTTCTTAAGGGCCAATGGTAATTAACACGCAGAACATCAAATATCTGTATACAAAACGGTAACAAGAAACGGAGATTTGTTCTTTGTAACCGGGATTTTCTTAAAACCGTGTTCGCTATAAGTGGGCTATACTGTAGTCGACCGGTTCTGCGCATGATTAGTTGCGCCAACCGTGTACCAGGCGTCGTACCGGTATCGGTTCTCCGGTCCTCTATAAATCTACGTTGTGCGTCATGCGGTGCTGGGCCATAGGTTGCGAATCTGTTGCTGCGGCGTTCCGCTTGTGACTGTGTTGTGGTTTGTAAAAAAATGACTTGTGACTCTCATTTTGTCACTGTTATGTC
The DNA here is from genome assembly GCA_013339765.2 of Haemaphysalis longicornis. Classification (NCBI taxonomy): domain Eukaryota; kingdom Metazoa; phylum Arthropoda; class Arachnida; order Ixodida; family Ixodidae; genus Haemaphysalis; species Haemaphysalis longicornis. The sequence goes on from CM023449.1 coordinate 29,492,428, forward strand.
TAGCATGGTGGTACCGGGATCTGAGCATTCGGCCGTAGTTCCCAAGGAAGCAACGAGTCCTCGGAAACCACCCTTTACTGGGATTCCCGTCCCACACGTCTGGCCCTTGCGACGTCCTAGTCCCTTTGCTGAGCGCCGCGGGTCGTTACCCTGTGCGTGCTTCTGACCCCTTCCTTTTCCGTTCGTGCTTGATAAGCATGATCAGTCTGTGGGATTTTCACACTCTTCCCAAGTTTCCACAGCAACTAACCGAATTTCGCTCCGCATTTACCGACCCCACGGATAAACATGCAAACAAAACGGACTTCCGTGTACATATTCTTGATCGTCGAACTTAAAGGGACCCCGAAAACCTTTCTGAAGGTGGCAATCAAATGCATTCAGGTGGTAGAACACATAACGGGGGATTTTCGAGCCAAGTGTGACTCCCATACGTTGCACGGATAATTGGTAAACAATTTTTGAAGATCGCCTTTCTCAGCCGATGGGCGCGACGCCGCAGCGAGCCGACCGTGGCTGATGCAACGGCGATCGCGGCTGACGCAACGGCGATCACGGCTGACGCAACGGCGAAGGTTCCCCGTGATTCGCCCAATCACCGGCGAGGTTGGCCGCCGGCGGCGTCACTGCCATTGGCTTCCGGCTGCTCTTCCTCCTTCCTGCGCGATCCCGAGGCAAAGGCGGCAAAGGCGGGTCCGCAGCGATAGACGCGTGCCTAGGCGCAGGAATGCAGCTAGCGCAGAACGGAAGTCGAGCGTCGTGGTCACATGGCTATTCCCAGTGTTTCCAGCGGCGTTGAAGGAATCGGAGAGGGAGGAGGAGTCGATCGGCAAGTGAGGAGAGGTGCATTTAATTGCTTCTCGCGCAGCTAATACTGAATGTAGATCAATAATTCCAACGGCATTGCATCGCTATATTGGTGCTACGCGACAATGCATGCCTTTTGTAACTTTTACAGAAGGCTTTTCTGGGTCCCTTTAAGGGGACTAGGGTGCTCACGGCCTCTTTTGGCGTCATAATATAGTGTCTAAAAACGAATTGGTGCAGCTTGCGCTAGTGCTTCAAGGCGGGAGAAACAGCGGATCTTGAGGTCGACCGAGCTTTTTTCTGTTTTGCTACATTTTGCTTGGTTCTGCTAGGCTACGCTGAGCTTTGGGGGGTGAGGCCAAGTTTAGCCGTATTTTACCAGGCCGTTCCAGTCGGTCCCCCACACTGACAGCAGATCGCAGGGGTGACCAATCTAGGTCGACTCCTAGCTCCACTGTTTCTCCAGCCTTCAACCACTAGTGCAATATATCTGCAATATAAATATAAATAAACAATATAAATAAACTAGTGCAATATAAATAAACTAGTGCAAGCCGCGCCAATTTTGCTGCATTTTAGTATCACAAGAAAGTCTATCACATTCAAAATGGTAAAGTAACGGATGCGCGTACGCGAATGGCCCCTCGTGCTCACACTCGAGCAGGCGCGGAAGCCGGCTTCACTGTTAGAATAGCCTATCTGCGGTGGTGCACCCTTTACAGACGGCGCAGTTTTTTTTCTTGGTATTTTTTGTTAACGCAACAGACCAAGCTCAGGCTCAAACAGCTCCGTTGTTAAAATAGTTTCACAGTGAGCGAAAACTTCCACGGAGTCAAACTGGCTTCGCTCTTAACCTGGGATGGGGAGGGCGAAGGCGCGAAGCTTTAAAATGCGTGCCATTGTATCGAAAAAACTGCGAAGAAAAATCAGCTCTAAGTAATATTTTTTGCTATCGCACACATGTACCTTATGGAAAAAATGATTTTTGTGTCACGTTGCACGACATTAGGTATATTTTTTTAATAATCGAGGGCCTACTATCACTGTCCGTAGAGCGACGCTGGTGTTCGTGGTGGAGTGAGCGGATGGCGATACAGTGGTAGAAAATGTTTCACTTGTACTTCTTCGCCGTGCTTGTTCCAGTCACCTTATTCGTGCATTCGCATTCCTTTTATGTTTAGCGCAACTTATGGAAGTTGTTAGTATCATTAACATCTCTAGACGTTTTGCCGTCAAGCTGTGTAACGCCATAAGATCTCAAAAAGTCACTTGGTGTTTATAAGTGTACTAAGGAATTGCATTCGTCTTATTCAACCTAACAACGCGTTTCCACTGAGCGCAGCATTGTGTATAAATAATGGAGTATGTTCTCATTGTTAAAAGTCCTACTATGGCCCCTATGGTACATTTTATTGTCACGACCGCGGAGTACCGCCGCATTCGCAGTTTTGCACAGTTTTGCGTACAGATATTTGTACAGTACTTTCTGATACACCAGCTTTCGTTACCTCGCCAGCACCTGTTCTGTGAATATTCTCGATTTAGTGCGCAAAGAGTGTGTCCCTCGCAGTGTCTTTGGGACTGCCGCTTTCCGTTCTTTCCGTGGACATTTAAGTAATGGACATTTGAGGACCGTGTGCATATCCCAAACGGGTTTTACGGGCTACAAGAGCTCTCATCACGTATCTGCAGCTCGCAGGTTTAGACCAACGTCTGTAAATAACTCAAGGCCTCTGTGCGCATCAAGTTCTTCAACATCATCGCCATCATCTCCATCACGTCATCAACTCGTGTAGCAAGTTAAACATTGTAGCTCGGCTAACATCGCCAGATTTCATTAAAGATCGTTCTCTCTCTCTCTCTCTCTCTCTCTCTCTTCCTCGCTAGTTTTTCATATTTTTAGAATGCTCTGCAACAGTCTTCCTCACCTACGCAGCAACAATGTTATTCCACCAAACCAACCACACTTTGACAACAAGGCTGAGCTCCTTACGCTAAAATCCTCGTGCCCAGATGCGACTGATGAAACGCACCTGACTTGGGCTCTGCGTAGTGACTGTCGCTGCCTTTTGTTTTTTAACGAGCTCCCTCAGATCATCGAAGAGGCACCCGCGTGACAGCGCACTCAGGCTATACTCTGCTTCCAGGAGGTGTTGGCGGAACCACTTCCGGTCAAGCGACGGTGTCAACGTTCCCACTTAGCTAGCGCATGGTTGGTTGGCAGAAGAGACATCGTTAGAGAGGCTTTCGCAATCGCATCCGGGACACACAGCCCCTCACAGTTCCAGTGTACAGAGCCCAACAATTGCTAACTGCTTACTGTCCCCGAGTCACAATATTCGGTTCAGTGACGTGCATTGCGAGAAGGGAGTAACCCTTTGCTTGTTTCAATTGATAATGCTAGTACTTGCGGTTTAAATGACCTACGAAGCTATGTACAACCATTTTTGAACTGCTGCTTAGTCAACAATCAGTTCCGACTTTGAAAACTGTGCAAAAGCGCATTATCGAACTTTACATCCATACCTAGTGTAGAGAAGGTAAGTGTAATGTGAAACAGGCCGCCGTTTCAACTTGCTCCGTGCTGCACAGAACTAGCTCGAACGAAATGCAGATGAAAGCGACGCCGTTTGCCTTTGTTCATCGTCACACAAAGGATGGGGATAGTGCTCGTATTGACAGCCGCCGCAGTTACGAACCCACTCCTGCGGCAGCTTCGCCGGGAGACGACCAATCATGCGGAGACTGTAAAAGCTCCCCCCTTGCCTCCTCGCTAAAGCGTCGCTTCTCGGGAACCAAGACTCCACGAGTATCAAGAAGGCACGAGCGCAAATAGTGTGGCGGCCGGAGGGGAGGGCGCGGTAGGCGGAGGATTTCGAAAGCGAAAGTGTTAGGTACAAAGACCCCGGCTGTCGTCTGTATCATGCGGGCAGCAGCCGGCGAACAGGTTTTCAGCGGGCGCTGCGCGCCCTTGAAAACGCACGATCAGCTAACAAGTTGCCCAAGGAGGAGGAGCAAACGCATTCTTTTTCTCTTTTTCTTATTTTACAGCAAAGCCGTCTTGCGCTAAGTTCCGGCCACAATTGCGTTCGTCTATCGAGTCGTGTCCACAGAGAACCGCACGCGCTCGTTCAGAGCTAGCGTAAAGTTCTCTGTAGCTGTCAACCAAATGAAGATATCTCGGACAAAATCACACTATTACTGACCGCTTAGACGACCTTATTATTGCGCCAACTTTCACTTACTTGCCGGAATTAATTAGTTCATAGCGAAGTTGTAAACGTTGCAGAATTTCCGGATTCTCGGCCGCTGTCAATACATGGCTACAGAAGGCCGCTTGAACTATTGTGTTATCAAAACTATTCCGAAATAAATTATATGGGAAGTAATTTAGAATATATTGTATGTACGTGTCTTTGATCGACCAATGGAGTTAGCCACCGTAAATAATTATAGTTATCCACCAAGACAGCTTCGCTCCTACTTCATATTGACAGCATTGCGTTCTATAAGTCTGGAAATCAACGAAGCCACACGAAGTAGGGTTCCACGGTAAATTCTTCTGGTAAGATTTTGTTCTCTGGCTCACGGTGCAGATCGCCAGATGGCCAAAATTAATCCGGAGCCCTCACTACGGCGCCCGTCATAAGCCAGGAGTAGCTTCAGCGCGTCATGCACCCATAATTTGAATTTGAGTTTGAGGATTAAGATCTCAAAGACATCATATCTCGGCGGTAACGAACGAAAGTTAGTAAAATTGTGACGTTGGCAAAATATGGTGCTAACTCGTATGCTACCTGCGGTACAAAGACTGCCAGATACGACACCCTCGCCATGCATGCAGCTAATCAGAATTTAAAATGAGTGGCTCGCTAAGCGAACGCAGGAAAGAGAGGCAGAACAAACAAGGGTGTAGTAGGAATAGTGCGTTATTTTTACAAAAGGAATGTTGAAATTTTTGGACTAAAAGAAGAAAGTGGAGATAAAGGTACAGAGGGATTTCGTTATCGGGGAGGTACAAGCACGGCACTGGATGGGATGGAATGGGATTGGAAGACGTTCATTATACAGTAGGGGAAGGAGGAAATATGGGGAAGGCGAGCAAAAAAAGAAATAAAAAATCCCGGACTGCCTCCACTAACGCGAAACCTGTGGAGGGGCGAAGCATGCAGTGTATAAGTGTATTCTTGGCGCCTTTTCCTTTTTGCCAACGCAGATGAAACCGTTGGGGGGTAGAGGTATACAGCTTTGCTGTAAGTCGCTTGTCTTTGAAGCACGAAGCTCTCTAGCGTGAGGCGTAAACGAGTGTCCCGGTGTTAGTTTAGTACGTGTTACGAAGCGATCCAGCGCGAGGCGTAAACTTGTGTTCCGGTGTTTTTTAGGACGCGTTAAGTTCTAGCGCGAGGCTTAAAGAGGTTTCGCGGTGTTTTAGAGTACCGTGACTACTGAGACGACGATTACGACGACGACAGGAGACGCCAACAGCCTCAGCCCCTCAGAAAAGAGAGTTCATAGATGGAAGCCGAGGTCCGATGCTCCCGTTGCAACGGCTCCTGCATTCGCACTCAATCAGTGAGCGCTGATCGTGAAGGGACCAGCTGGCCAGGGCCGCCCCCAGTGTCTCTGCTGCAGTGGTGTGTGTGGTGTTTGTGTCGCCGAGCCGCATCCGAGGACAAGCCCAGGATGCGGGAAATAAAGTAGCCATTTCCACGAAATGCTGACAGTTTCCATTTAGAGTTGGCAGGATTTTTTCGGAATATAAGTGCCCATCGCGATTTATGAATAAAAGTATTCTTCTGAATTTTTTAAGTGCTGTTGCTTCATCGGCAGTCAAGCTCTTTTGAGGCACAGGAAAAAGCGTCGCCTTAAGCGTAGGGTGGGGAGACGCTCTCCAAATTCGTGGCACTTCCTGCATGCATCAAACGCCATCTACTGGTTCGCACGGAACACTCCTTGTATTCTTTTAGGCAAATGCTAAAAACGCTCCGCTGTTCGTCCTCAGTAGCCTGCGGGCATAATCCCAGGTTCATTAGGGAACATCCTGGGTTCAAAAAAACCAGCTGTGCAAAATGTTTTCTGATTTTCTCTTTACCTTAAACTTTTCTCTAAGCTCAATTTAGGCTTTTTACTGCAAGCAAAGGGGGTTTGGTATCTTTTAGGTCGGTCTAAAAGCGGGGCGTGGCGTATCAACACGTTTAATTAACGTTCGGCATCGCACTGAAAGTGTCAGGCTTGCCCCTGCCTCGGAACGCAATATTTGTTATTTTGCGAAAACAGGAATGTCGGAATTTCTGCCATACAGGCAGATACACAGACGGACGGATGGATGGTCGAACGGACGGACAGGCAGAAAGACAGAGACAAAGAAAGAAAGAAAGAAAGAAAGAGAGAGAGAGAGAGAGAGAGAGAGAGAAAGGAGAGCGAAAGAAAGAAAGAAAGAAAGAAAGAAAGAAAGAAAGAAAGAAAGAAAGAAAGAACTGAAGAAAAGTGGAGATAAAGGTGCACCCAGGGGGCCGCCCGAACTCTTGTCTTTATCTCTACATTTTCACTCGTAGGTAAAAGACTGGCGCGCAGGGACGCGCCTCGTACCATCGATGCAGGAGCCCTTCACAAAAAGCAGTGCCGAGTCGTCGTCTTTGGCCGCCCTGTCCTCGGCGTAGGCGGCTGCGCCTCCCTGCTGGGCGCTGTAGCTGTCGTCGGGGCTGAGCAGGCAGAGCCGCCGCGACTGGTCGTACACGAAACTTCGACACACGAACTCTGTGTGGTTCACGCACGCCTCCTGGCACAGCTCGTGCGAGGTGGCCTCTTCGTCGACGAACACGTGACCGCGGCTCAGAGAGCGACCGCGCAGGGGACGGAAGTTGCACCGCGGTGGTTCTGCAGGGAAAAAGGAAACAGAAGGAACTTTGACGCAATTCCACAACACGTTTGATAAACGCTTTCACTCCTTTCTTCGCGTCTGAAAGCACTGTGAAAGCCATAGTTATCAGACCAGCGTGATTTGTTCGTCGCAGCTGATCCGCTTTCCGTTTCTGCTTTGCTTTTGTGGGCTTTTTTTTTCTAAAAGGGCTATCGAAAGTTTTTTTTTTTTTTTGCAACAGAAAGGAAGCCAGCCAATAGCTCCTGCATTGCTGTAATGACGTAATTTGAGCATTTGACGAACGGCAGGACCGCGAAATAGATAAAGATCTTATGAGCAAGCTTCTAAGTTTCCTGATGGGCTGAGGTACTTTGTGACCCCCTATTTTAAGTACAGGATGCGCCTGTAGACTATGTTCTGAAATCATTTAGGATTTCGAAAAAATAGTTAGGAAAAGTGTTTCAGGGTCCCGTTAAGCGAACAGGCAATGGATTTTTGTGCAGTATACGCTCTCTTTTGGCGGTGAGCTCGAGCACGGGCGGCGCTGCGAAGCGCGTCTCCGTGACGTCGGCTTAGAGATTCTCACATTTTTTGTGAGCTTCACATGGGCTCACTCGCCCTGCTGTTTCTTTTGGCGCGGTTGACCTTTGATGCTTTTCGGCATCAGATTTCGTGTATGCGCAACATATTATTATAATACAAGAATTAAAATCGCATACACTAGCTCAAGGCATGATTTAAAGTATAGTTTTTGACACTGCTCCTCAAGAAACAACCTTGCCGGCGTCGTCTCATTCCTGCGAAGCCGGTCCTGTGCGGAGCGCGAGAGTCGGAGCTAGGCGTCAGCTTCTCTATTCAGCAATCTTTCGAACAAAGGGAATAGCCAGAGTCTAATAACCGACAACAGCGAAAATACAAGACCAAAACAAATTCCAGGCCTTCGGGGCTGTCGGCTTTGGCAGAAGGGATCACGATTCCCGGTAATCGTATGTAAGGTAAAACAGTTTGTGCAACTTTGCCGAACACTCGAAATTATTGTATCACATCATTTTATGTTGCCATGGCATGTAAGTATGCGGACGCACACTATGGGGCGCAAAACATCTAGGTTGAGTTTCAAATATACTAGTCTGTGTATAGCCACGTGCTGGTTTTATACCAGGCTTCTAACCAGTATGGAGGTTTATTGAGCCAAACCAGTCAGGTCTACGGTAGAGATACAGTAGCATTATGTTTGTTCAGACATGGAGGGGTATTTCGGTACATTTACCACAGCCATATCTTCCCAATATTTCGATATGCGTTATAGGAAAACTGCACTCAAGCAGAGGAGTAGGGTGAGGAGGAGAAAACTTTATTAAACAGTAAAATCGAGCTGGTTGGTGGGCCAGGTCCTCAGTCCAGGACAAGAGAGTAAAAGTGATTTTCTTCAATTCATGGAACGTCATCCCGAGTAGGCCAGTATTTGTTCTTTACGGCTGAGGGGGTTGGAAAGCAATAAATCGCTGCTTGGACATTTTCGTCGGTTTTGATTATTGTTATACTGAAAACCGGCACGTATACTATTTATTGCGTTCGTTATCGAGTATGTCAAGCCTTCAACACCATAATCATGTCTTAACTGTTTGGGTTCAGATTCACTTCGTTAGGATAACGATGGTTACGATAGAAATTCGGGGCAGAAAATCCCGGCCTTCGAGTACTCTAGAAAACGCTGCCTGCGAAGTTTCGCGGTTGCGTGGTACAAGCCTTTTCATTGCATTTGCATGTGAATAAACAACGCACGCTGCGGATTTGCACCTTCTCGTGCGCAGCCATAACGAAAGCCAATTTCTGAAGAAGGTACTGCATGCCTTACAGCCCGAAGAAAATATCCACACCAATTTTGTGAGGTTCCCAAACATCCCCAAACTCCCGAATGAGACGTTTGTGACGGTACAGAAAAATAATGCGTTGGCCACGCAAAAAAAAAAAAAAAAAAAGATTCATTTGATACAAGTCAGCAACAACGAAATAAATAAAAGACAGCCGTTGTATTTTCTGCTGTGCGATGCGCGTGTAGGGACCCACTTCTTGGTGCGTACCATTAGACTGTTGAGTCTTCATAAGAGCATCTCAAAAATGCTATAGGTAAGCCTCCGCATTTTCAAAACTTATCGGAGAGCTCTGAGCACTGAATCTCGCAAATAAGCTATGTCTTGTACTTTGTTGCGAAGGAGGCGCAGCATCTTCGTTGTTTCTGTCGTTGTAGGCCCCTCTAGAGGCTGCTGTTCGTCCTTATGATTAGCTGCATAGTCCACAGCTCTCTCAGCGATGTAGGCGTAGGGAAGCATTCCGGTAACGGGAACATCTGCCTCGTACATCGTAAATTCGACGTTCACGACCGCGTTCGGCCCGTAGTTGGAGCTACGCGTTCGAACGGAGACCTTGTCAGCTCTCTGTAGCGGACTTTACCGTGTGTGCTCTCTCTCAACCTTTCGAGATATCCGCAGTCCCCCGAAAAAACGTTCCGAGAAGACAAAAGGGGAACGGAGGGGGGGGGGGGGGGGCGGGGGCTAATACATGGCACCTATGGGAGGTAAATGCACGGCGAAAAAAAGTTTTTCGACTTAACCGATATTTCAAGATATTTCAATCGATATTTCAAGATTTCAACTTAACCAGGGATACTTTACCTTTGAAGTAAGCAAACTAGGCCGTTAGGAACATTTTCATTAGTCTCTAAAACGTTTTTGTAACGGAGCAGAACGGTTTTTGAGCCCTTGGTTCATGAATTATCAAGTCTCCCGTAGCAATGTGATCAAGTGAATCTCGCTTAACAACCCCTGTTTCACTTTTACAATACGCACTGCCCAATTTCCGGGCGCACGCACACTCACCGGCCACACACTGATTCTCGCTGTAGAGGACGTCGGCGGAAGGGTCCTCGTCGTCCGCCGTCCGCCGGAACGACTCGGCGGCCGTTCGCCGGTCGTGCCTGCTCAGGGAGCAGCGCTGCCTCGACGCCTCGTAGCGCGTCGAGCGACACACGAAGCTGGACTCCGAGGCGCACAACTGCAGGCAGCCGTCTTGGTCGACCACCTGGGGCACCACCTTGTCCTCGAAGCCCACCAGTTGGAAGCGGGGCACGCGCTCGAAGGACCAGTGCCGCAAACACGGCCGCTCTGCATGGACATAGCGCAAACAAAGAAGAGTGTTTCACTGTTAGCAGCTTATATAAAGGGACCATGAAGACGAGATACAAGTTTTATTCATTAAAAAAATTCACGCATCTCCACGATGTGAATCATGATGACTGGGCGAAGCACTCGGCATCGTTCACCCATGGCATTGCCCACTCGCGCATGTAAATGAGTGGATGCGTGTGTACAGTATATACAGTTCCAATTCAATCCAATCCGACACAATTCAATTTAATCCAATCCAATCAATTTCAATGCAATCTAATCCAATCCAAATCCGATCCAATCCAATCCAATCTGATCGAATGCTCCTCGCGCATGCGCAACACTGTGTACACGGACGCCAAGCCCCGGACAAAGCGAGGTCCTAAGGTGCTTCGCCCCTAGAAGGCTGTTTTACCTCTATAACAACAATGCCAATTTTATCAAACTTCAAACAATTTAATCTAGGCATTAAAGAAAACATTTAATAGTAGCTACTCGCCAGCTACTTTCCGCCGATTGTTCTAATGACGTCATGTTACGAATGCGACGTAACGGTGGCCCACCTAAGCCACCGCCAAGAAACGCCACCTCGAGATTGTAGTGGGGCGTCTAGTTCCATTTGTTCGCGTCACTCGAATGCTAACGCGCAGTTAACGCATGAATAAAAATGTATTTCGGTGTCGGCCCATAAGACTCACTCACGGCCGAAATTACGTTTACTTTAGCGCAAATCCGAAAGATGCTTTGACATTTCTTCGCAGTTTTTTTTGTCGAAACGATAGGCTGGAATAGAGGAGCGCCAAGAAAGTAGCCACAAGCACACGGCTAGGCTTTTTGCCAGTTGCCAGCAGCACGTGGCCTTGCGACGAGCGAGGCCAGCGCAGTAAATTGTCTCAAAGAAAACATTAATAGTGGCTACTCGCCAGCCACTTACCGCCGATTGTTCTGATGACGACATGTTACGAATGCGACGTAACGGTGGCCCACCTAAGCCACCACCAAAAAACGTGACCTGGAGATTGTAGTGGGGCGTCTAGTTCCATTTGTTCGTGTCACTCGAATGCTACGCGCAGTTAACGCACTGATAAAAAGTTTTCGGTGTCAGGCCCATAAGACATCATTCCGGCCGAAATTACGTCACTATGGCGCGAAATTTAAGTTTGTTCGAATATTTCTTGGAATTTTTTGTTAAGAAAACGTATTTTGTGGCTGGAATAGAGTGTAGTTGCCACTTCGTCGTCGACCACAAGCACCCACTGGCGGCTGTGCCAGCGCCAGCAGCGCCTGGCCTCTGCACGACGACGAGCCACGCGCCAGAGAGAAAGAACACCTTCTACGCCACTCGGCCGCACTCTAAGGGCGTTTTTCGGGTCGTGGGCTACTGGTGCTATCTAATTTCCTCTGCAAATAAATGTAGGCCCTGCCGCACGACCACATCGGCCCCCACAAGAGCTTAGTGAGCCACCGAAGTCTAGCTCTTTCAAGCTGCACAAAGTCGGGTTTTGTCTTCATGGCACCTTTAAGGAAGGGGTAAGAAGATCACTGCACACACCTCGTCAAATCCACTCTTCAATCGCAGTTACCTACAGGCTTCCTTTAGCTGAAGGAATGGATGCGTTGTGTAAGCCCGGTAAAGAAAACGGCGCCAATACATAGCTTGCACTGACGTCACTGTAGCGGCCATCTTGGAGCACCGCTTGCACGGTGGAAGGCCGTGAACTTATCTCCCCCTCCGATCTCGAGTAACACTGGGAAAGCGGAGAGCAGTACTCCAGAGAGGGCTGTGGGGACGTCACATGCAAGCTATGTATAACAAAACAGGTACTTTAAACACCTCGGTGAAGTACGCGTAGCACAGAACCAAACGGGAAACCATGTCGTACTCCTAACCCATATCGCTGTCGTTTGCCTGCAAGCAGGCAAAAAATGAATATGAATAAATCTAGAGTAATGATAGATAAGCACGGTGAAAGCGCCCTCCTCAGCTATAACGTGCAGAGTAGGTATGGGCTGGGGTGCATTTGGCAAGCACTCGCAAACAAGGAAAAGTAAGGTACCTCTATCACTGAAAACGAGAATATACAACCATTGCGTCTTTCCGGTGATGTCATATGAAGTGGAAAGTTAGTGACTTACTACACAACTGGAAAGAAACCTTTGGACGGTGCAACAGGCCGTGAAACTCAGTCAGATAGGGGTAACGCTAGGGAACAGGAAACGAGTCTCTTGGGTCAGGGAACAAGCTAGAGTGGGAGATATCACGGTTCAAATTAAAAGAAAAAAGAAATGGATTTGGCCCGTGTAGTGAGATAAAATGACTTCCGATGGACCCCCAGGATAACAGAGTGTCTACCGAGATAAGGGTATGGAAGGCCAATAACTAGATGGAAGGACGACATAAGAAAATTCGAAGGCAAGAATTGTCTCAGGCAGTGCAGGGCAGGAGCAGGGGGAGGTCAGTGGGAGAGGCCTTCGCCCTGCAGTGGGCCCAAGTACTATGATGATGATGATGATTATGATGATTATGATGATGAGTTAAAAATCAAGTTAACAATAAATATTCAGGCTACCATCTCAGGCATTCAATACGGCACACTGCAAAAGTAAGAACGAACTATGGTGAGCAATCTTTTCTGTACCAGTCAACTGAAATACAGTAAAAGCTCGTTAATTCGACACCCGTTAATTCGGAAATTCGGATAATTCGGACGGCTCTATTGGTCCCGGCCAAAGCGCATGTTAGTCTATGGGACCAAACCTTCGTTATTTCGTCAGAATTGCCCCGCACCGCTTAATTCGGACAAATTCTGGCGGCTGCCGCTGCACAAAAGTGTGGTAAATTAGCAGCACTGGAACCACTGCAGTGAAACAGAAACCTGAGCGGCATTGCCATCGTCATCAACCACGATTCTGACGAAGAGTCATGCGAGAAGGTGCAGCCGCGACCTCATCGCACCTCACGAGAAGTCTCGGAGGCGCTTTTGATATTGGAGGACGTTTGCCTGAGCAGTTCTGGCAGTTTGTGTGCTGTTGGCCACTTGGAAGAGTTAAGAAAAGTTGTGGAATAGTCAGCAGATGAGTATTACAAAATACTTCAGCAAATAAAGGTATGCTTCTCCAACGTGATTTTAATGTTGTTTTTCCTATTCATTCATTAATTCGGCATTCGGTTAATTCGGACATTTTTCCCGGTCCCGTGAGATCCGAATTAAGCAGCTTTTACTGTATTAAATCAATTGGAGAAAAATTAAACTTCGACACCAGTGAACTTACGTTTAAAAAACAGGTCATAGAAGTGTCACTTAAGCAAAACGCTTGCAATACTGATATATAATTAAGGGTTTTAAATATATGTCTACATGTTCCCCTAAAGGTAGAAATTAAAAACAATTGCAAACAATAATACATTCATACGTAATTGCGATGTAGTAGTGTACTGATGAAACTTCACGGGTACGAATTACTGCTTTTATGTGTACACTATGATCCTTCTGTGAATTTTAGACCTATGCTTTGTATAATACATAGGAAATGTAGTAATGACTTTGCTTTGTGCTATTTCTCTATTAAGATTCTGCTATTATGCTTAAATTTGTGAACAGACGTGTTATTATGTACGCTGTAAATCGGGAGGCTGCGGCCCCTGTCAGGCCACGTCCGCCTTTAGTCTCATCCTCCCCTTGGTTTTGCCGAGAAATAAAAATCAAATACTCAAATACTCAAATTATTATGAGGACGCGGAGGAGCAGGAGGAGGAAACCGAAAAATTCCCAGGCCACCTCCACTAGCGTGAATCCGGAGGAGGCGCGAAACATGCAGTGTATAAGTGCATTCTTGGCGCCTTGGCGTTTTTGCCAACGGGGATGAGACTGTTGGGGGGCAGAGGTATACAGCTTTGCTATAAATGTCTCTTGTCTTTAAAGCACGAAATTCTCCGTCTCGAGGCGTAAACGAGCGTCCCGGTGTTTTTTTAGTATCCGTTTTGTTCTAGCACGAGGCGTAATCGAGTGTCCCGATGCTGTAGTAGCAGGACTACATGAAGCGACGGTTACGACGACATCATGACACGCCGACAGCCCGAGCATCTAAAAGTATTCGCCTCTAAAAGAGAAGGCTCCCAGTCATCGCAGTTCCAAGATCTCCTTAGTAGTTGGGAATAATTATGCCACGCTTCAATGACACCTACACAGTAAAGTACTACGCGCGTTCCGGGCCCCGAATTCATCTACATCTAATGTACAAGGATCCAAGAACGGCTTTAACAAATGAAGCAACTCTGCCACCGCCATTGATGATACGGAAGAACGGTGGTGGGGGGCTTAGGGAAAGCTGAGAAGTCACACCCGTCACCCTTGTTCCTTACGCCTTCCCGAGGGAAACAACCAAAACACGAAAACGCGCTTTCCCTTCGGATGACGCCGTTACACATAGACAGCGAACGCCGACCCGCCTCACTTGACAGCCGAGGAAATCCACTTCCATTACCATTGCTAATGGGAGGTCAGACAGGCCCCAGTCCTCGCCGAGAGCGGGGATCTCGCGAGGCTGTGCACTAGGAGCGGAGGCTAACGAACGATGACCTTTCTCCATCTGCGGAGAGAAATGCCAGGGGCGAGCGGCATCCGCCCGATAGGGTTTGCAGGCTCCCGTTCCGCGATTAGCCGATGTTCTTGACCAGCCATACGTATCTTTCTCCCCCTCTACTCCTCTCCACTACTTTCAGAGTGTACGGGGCCATGTTTAGGTCACTGCATTCTTAGCAGTTGCACAGAGTCGAAGATCTTTATCATTATTTGCCGAGGAGGAATAACAAAGCACAATCAGGATTCTTAAACGCCGCGTCGTTTAAACATGAAAGCAATACAATAGGACACTAGGAACAAGTGCTGCTTAACGTAGTACACGTTAGGGAGGGGGGGGGGGGCGACATTGAAAAGGTTAACGTGAATAGAATAGCTGAACCTGCTGCGTGTGCTTTCTGAAACGGTTTCCATACCGAGAGGATAGTTTGAGCCTTCCCGTTATCCACATTGCGGGAGGGGGAAAATCGAAAGCTGATTGATTGATTGATCGATCGATCGATCGATCGATTGATTGATTGATTGATTGATTGATACATTGATTGATTGATTGATTGATTGATTGATTGATTGATTGATTGATTGATTGATTGATGATGATTGATGATCGATTGATTGATTGATTGATTGATTGATTGATTGATTGATTGATTGATTGATTGATTGATTGATTGATTGATTGATTGATTGATTGATTGATTGATTGATTGATTGATTGTAGGGTTTAACGCGCCAATGCAACGCAGGCGATGGGGTGCGCCGTAGTAGAGGACTCCGGATTAATTTTGACCACTTGGGGATCTTAAACACGCCGAACTCTCGTGCACATGGGCGTTTTTGCTTTTGACCTCCATCAGAAAAGCGGCCGCCGTGACTGGAAATCGGACCCGCGTCCTCGGGCGATATTAAAATCTGTGACGCGAACAAGACATGAACTTACCCATCTAGTAGCCCTTGCGTGGTTGTGCGATATTGTGGCTGGTACTTATAACTGTGGAAATTAGTGGCCTTGTGGCACGAAACTTTTGCTATTGATTATTTTAATAGTGCGTACGCCGCTATGGCTCGTTTAGCATTGGTTTCCTTGCTTTTTGTGCTGTCCTTTTTAACGATGTTGTTTTCTCTATTTTTCGTTCATTCTCTTTTTCTCTCTGCGGCAGTCGGTATTATCGGGCGCCAAACCTTTGAAGCGAATATTTTTAGTTGCCGACCGGTGATTCGTTAAAAGAAACCACTGGGCCACCGAAAACGCACAAGCAGAGACAAAAAAAAAAGCAATTTGTACAAATGCGTATAGTTGAAACGAAACCTAATTTTATAGCAATATCTAGAAATTGGGGCAGGGCAGTGAGGAACGCAGTAAACTGCTGAATCCAAAACATTTTTAACAGGCCTAAGTTTGCAGCAAGACACTCATTATTCATTACCATCAGTGGCTCTACGGTTCTGCCTACCGCTCCTTGCTAGACTATATCCGGGATGCTAAACTACCTTCGTGGATATAGCTCGTATCCACTAAGCCTTGAATGTGTTAAATAAACGCAAAAATAAGGCAAGAGAAAATGGCTCGGGTCCGAGTAGCAACAACTTTTACCAGAACAAATGCGCATAAAGTACAAAACATAGCGGCATATAATTACAGAAATGTAACCTGATGCTTGTGCCGAATCCTGCGCACGCTAACAGCAACAACCCAGGGGCCTGGAGAATGTTTGCAGCCTTCAGAAAGCGCCGGCAGATATCAAATTCACCCGCAGAAATAAAAATCAGCACCCCTTTATCCTGTCCAGCCTTGTTTCATGCAGCAATGAATCAAAAGATGCCAAGAAACTGAAGCCCGCAGCGGTCTCGCTGATGTTTGGCTCGAACGAAAGAAACAGAATACAAGCGTGCAAGATTTATGAAACTCCAAGGCACGTGCGTCATATTTCATGTAGCGCTCATTGCTTATTCAGATCCAAATCCCCCCGAAGCATTAGCAGTCACGTTTCTTGTAGAAAAACTTGGGATCTCCGGACAGATGCAAGAGTAGAAAAAAATGTGCAGGGATGAAGAGGGGCACATTACAGAGTAAAATAAAATAATGACAAGATGAATAGTGAGCTGGGTTGGGCATCCGCGATGCTCGGGGGCAAGTCGACTAATGAAACGGAATACGTAATGGCTTTGAAGCCTGCGGCGCTATTTTATTCCTGCACACGTAAATACACTTTTCACGGGCTCAGAGAACAAACACAGACGGCGCTGTTTAGAACCAGTGCCGAGCTTTCTCGCGATCTACGCCATTACTCCGGGCGGGGACCCCGATTTCCTCTTCCCCTGGAGGGCGCGAAGTTTGAATCATTCAGACGTGCGCGGAGTTTCGCGGTACGCATTCATGTGTATGAACTGAAGGCAGGAACATCGAGGAAAAGTACACGTCGGATCTGCGCGACAGAAACAGCGTAGTGGGTAGGAGGGCATGCATTTTTAACATTCTAAGTTGAATAGGGCTCCCTTAATTTACATAGTTATTTACAGTACTGTTATAGTTAGTACAAATGTTAGTTTTAGTAAGCACTAAAGTATAGAAAAATAGTAAAATTATTATGCTTATTGAATAATAGCTAACTATAGTTATATTAGTATTTACTTCCTTCCTTCCTTTTCAAATTTCTTCATTCTCTTTCTGTGCTGAGTGCTTGTTTTCTTATATTTTTTAATCAATGTTTTGGTGCTCCTTCGTTATATTCATTCTTTAACTATCATCATGGCAGGTGACACCTAAGGTTTCTACCGTAGGACGTGCTAGCGCATTTGCACCGAATTTTGTACCATGTACGACCTTTGGAAATAAAATTAAATTCAGATTTAAAAAACTTGTCCCACAATATTTGTGTCAACTGCTCTTGGTTCCTTACCCTTACCTGGACAAATTTAAAACACGCTGTTTTAGATTGGAGGCCTTCGCGATGAGATAGTTATATCAGATTTTCAGTTAAATTTGCATAATAAATGCCAACTTTTGCTTTCAAGGCCACATTAGACGACTCTTCCCGCGACATACTTTCTGAGTAAAAGTTATACTTCCAGCCCGATTATAAGAACACATCGGGAAACGGAAATGAGTTAGTTATATCCGCTTTGGGCTATATCTGGGCATAAAATATATCTGGGAAAGGCCGTATACAGTACACCCTGCCTTCTCTTAAATGTATTTGAGTGCGCCGATTTTTATATCGTTAAATGTTCTAAGCGTCAATTACGTGCCATGTGTACCATAATGTCTTAACCTTTTTATGTCTCTCATTTGCTTTCTTGTTTAACTGTTCCTTTTATACCCGTTGAAGATAACGGGTTATTACGTGCAACGCAAAGAAGTGTTTTAAATTGTTAGCTTTTTATTGTTACAGTTTCCGGTTGCCTTTATAACTGTGTGTTTTCTTTTGTCGCGATGCTGCTGTTGAGAAAAAAGGGGGCGGCGGCCTCGTCAAGCTGTCTATGACGGCTTTTTCCCACCGTTCCTTTTTCTGTATCTGCGTTTAAGGTAACAGTAATAAGGTTTCGTATATTATAATAAAAAACATGTAAACAAATGGTAACGGGAAAAGAAGGTTTGCTCGTTATAGCAGGGATTTCGTTAAAACTGAGTTCGCTATAAGTGCGCTCTACTGTAGTAATTAGATGAATGAGCTAAACGTATTGCGGTTTTATAGGTGATAAAGCGAGTATGAGGTGGTGCCCGCCGCAAGCACAAGATATTGCCTCTGTAGAATCTACTTATACTTTTAAATATGTGCAAACGTATCTATCCAGCCCCGCTTCAACCTTACGTGCGTGAAAGCGTAATTTTTTAGGTAAGCATACAAACTGAATTGCTCCTATAGAGGCATTTGAAAGAACATGTTTAAACAAGTTGGTACCACAGTTGTGCTCTGAATTTCTTTGCACATGCCTTGAAGTATCGATTTGTTCTAGTGCATTAAAGCTAATTTTCTAGTAATGTTTTCCGCATTGAAGTGCAACCTTTTCTACAAGTCAAAATAGTAAATAAAATATTTTAAGAAGCTCTTTATTGTCAACAGCTAAGCTTGATTAGTTTATGCCTCAAAACATCAAGGAAAAACATAATGACTATCCTTTGATTGTTAAAACACACACAACAACGCACCTATGAATGGTGCTCCTGATCTTGCATGACGTGATGTATTAGATATCACACCTCACATTACTAATCTTACAAAATATATCAATATATATCATTCGTTTTCTCCCGCGTTTTTATCGGCGCAAGGCACTTTATCTACAACAGGATTACGCGTTGTCAACATTCTCTGCCTCTGAAACGTTCATAATTTGGTAAGTCCAAAGCATATGCGCAAATATAGTTAATCGTTTACTTTGGGTAACAGCATTGCGAGCCCTAGCACGCTTTACACTGACATTCAGTAGACAGCCTAGTGGTGGATGATCAGATCCCCATAGTTGCAAAATGCTTTGGATTTATTCCGCTGAAGGGGCATTTCTGCCGTATATGCTACAAAGCAGGTGGCGAGATCTAGATTGTAGGTGTCTTTTTTAACACGGAAATGTTTTATTCCAGGATACACAAACATTTCACTGGCGTCATATTCATCAGGGAAGGGACCCGCGTTCAACCAAGGCAATTTTCTTTTCATTGGAACTTCAATAATTCTTTTCAATAACGGTTTCACTATCTGCTGCACTAGTTTCCAAACATTGTCGGTTAAAATAACGACCTCGCTGGAAGACACTCTTTCCCACATTCACTCACAGGCTATCAGACCGCGACGCTGACATAGCTCGAAGTTGAGAAAACACGGAGACTATGGGCTGCTTACCCGGCAGGCAGATCTTTCGGTGGAAGCTCCAGTTTGGGTCCGGCAGCAGGTAGTCGGACCGGTTGGCCACGTCAAACCACGTGAGCGCGCACACCTGGCGCACGTGGTTGACGCTGTATCCCCTGCAGCGTTCGTCGTCCAAGCAGCGCAGGTAGCACTCCTCGGCCGTCGATGGCGGCGGGGGTTGCGTAGGGGCAGTGGACCGCTGCTGTCCGCCGCCTCCCGCCCACAGGTCGGCCACCTTGTAGCCCGACAGCCGTTCGTAGGACACGTGTTCACGGGGGCACCAGGGAGACGACGACGAGGACCCGGGAACGAACGCTCTTGCCTCTACCGATTCGGGAGTCGTTGTCGTCGGCGATGATGATGGCGTCGGAGGCGACGACGACGGCGGAGGCGTTTCTTCGTGCGTCGTGGTGATTAGAGTTGTTGTCGTGGGAAGCTGCGTCGTTAACGTTTTTGCGGTCGTTGGTATGCTTGTGCTGGTGAATGTTGTGGCGATGGTAGTAGTTGTGGGGACGTCTGAGACGCCTTGGCCTGCGCAGAAGGGTTGGCGGACAGTGCAGAGGGTGTAGAAGCGTTTAAATGTCCCTAGTGATGCTGCTTGTAGACACAAAGTGGACAGGAAAATTGAGTAAAATCAACCAAAATGACATAAAAGCGATCGATCGACCACAATTCTTATACTCTGGTTCTGTTTTTCTTTTAATGAACGTACTTTTTAATCCTCCCTGTACGCACAAGCTCTAGAGGCCTTGCCAACGTTTCATTCAACTCTCGTATACCATTTAAAGGTTTTCCGTGTTATTAAACCATCACTTGGAAGTCAGCGCTGCGTATCTCCTTTTTCATGCACTTGTCTGTGTCTATTCTGCGCTGTAGTCTGAATCATTCCAAAACCTAGAAAACGCCGCTTGGTGTTTAAAAGTAACCTTAACACAAGCATGGCTATAAACAAAGAAACAAAAGGCGTTCATAGCTCTACTTCAAACCACGGCCAGGGAAGGAACGCTTCCGGCGCCTGTTCTGAGCTTCTTAAAATACACGCAAGGGGAAGCACGTCCCACAACAGTAATTCCCAAAACACTTCAACGAATTTCCCACACAAACTATAGATTTACGTTTAACGTTTCGATATTTTATTAGTCAGACGGGTATCCAGGAGCAACGCAGAGACTGACAGCATAGCATATGAGGCTTTGATGTGATAGAAGTTCACTGTAGCCGTCGCCCAAAGCGACACAGTCGCTGTCCCCAAGGCGGCCTCGCATCTCTTGAATAAACAGCTGACGCGATTGCGAGTTCACTTGTTCGCCCGTTCATTACTGTTCCTTACGCCACAGCTGTTGCAGACTGGAGTAGAATTTTCCAAAACATATTGCGCATCAATGTGAACCCCTCACCTAAAACGTTCGGTTTACATGTTGTTTGCATGCATGTGAAAATAAAGTTCGAGGACGCGAAGACAATTTTATGACTAGCCTCAGCAAGTAGGACGTTTGACTCGCTGCCGTTTGTGTCGCTAATGCAAAACTATCGTCTGATGCCTCTTTCGAACACAAGCAGAAGCATGCCTAACTCTGACGGAACCTATTACTAGTAACAATATTACATAACATGACCATTTGATCGGCTAGACGAGAGCTGATGGACATATAAGCTCGCTTGCTTTGAGCCTCACCTTGAACTTAATTCAGTTATGCAGCGCTCACATCGACCTGGAACACAAAAGTTTAAGGAACTCCACTAATGAAAAAAGGGGGTTTGAAAGCCTAAATATTTATTTATTTATTTATTTGTATGTTTATTTATAAATATATAAATTTTTATATAAATTATATAAATAAATTTATATATCCATTTATTTATTTTGCTGCGTGTGCATTAATTTATTTGTTTCCTTGTTTGTGTGTTTGTTCGCTTGCTTGTATTTCTCCGGGCGCATAAACATTAGGCGAATATGTTCAGCACACTCACCGGTTGTCCCTGTCGCCAAGGCATGGGATATGAGGAACAACAGGAAAGGTATTCTGAGCATTGATAACGTCATGGTTCCTGCACGTAGAAAGACAAAGAAAATCCACACAAAAAAGAATTAGTCATCTGCGGCCCCACATTTTTGTGATACTGCAAGCATTGCTTTACGCATTTTGATTTTCTTAACTTTAAACGTCATTCACATTCAATAGTTCATTATTCATAAGCACAGACCCCGTGGCGGCTACGTGTCTACGAAAAAAAAAATTATTTGGAATTGATTCGCAAGTATTTTCAAAAATGTTTCTTCCGTTTGTTTTAGCAATGACAGCCTGAAAACATTGCTTCGATGTACTTAGTTATCCCAATAATACCGCACAAAACGCGAACTACATGACAAACACGAGAACTGCACCAGCCCTCAAAGAGCGTTGTCCAAATCACATTGTCCGCACACTTCAATACAACAACACGCGTCCCAGAAATACAGACGTGAACTACGTAGCCCTGCATTCTTTTCCGCCAGGACTATGAATGTACAGTACTTGAAGCAGCCATCCAGTAAGACGGAGACACCGAAATAAAATCGAGTGGAGTCCTCTTAAGAAAACCCTTCTCACAGAATCCTCAAAGCAGAACTACTTATAGAACGGCGCAACACTTTCGCCGACATGCGTGGTTGGCGGAAAAGAATTCACTAGGTACTCCTAGCATTAAACCGAAACAAATCCGATTCCAGCGTGGTCATCGAGCGGTCAAAGACCTTAATGACATTCGCTTCGCTGCACTCGTACTATCTTCGGTCTCAGACCAGCCCACCGAACAACTTCCGTATAGTCTCTGGTGTTTGCTCTACGGAAGAGGGTCAACGGTTTTACACGACCTTCCGTCTTCAGAAATTAATGTAATCGAGCCTTTCAACAGACATTAGGCTCGAAACTTGATATCATACAAGTGCGCGAGAGCCAACGATGACAGCTTGTGAAAAAGCACGCGTTTACCTGCACGCTACCTTCTACGGTCGGAAAGAAACACAATCACGTGGGAACCTTACCAGTCTAACTTACACAACGAAAACGAAATTAAAGATGCATCGCATTCACAAGAACGTTCATGCAGCGCACGAACGCCTGTCATCAGCCACTACCCGAAGAACGCCTCAGACCGCATCTTATCACGCAGAGTTCAATATGACTTCGCGCACCGCGCACGCGACCACCGCGAAGGTTCGCTATAAGCCGCTCGCCAGCAAACACTACGCCGACGGCTTCAGTCACGCTTCGGCCTCTTCAGGTGTCCTCACGGGCAGAGCAAACATATACCTAGCAATGCTCGGTGAAAAAAAAAAAAAAAAGATGGAGAAGAGCCCGCGGCCGGCTAGAGCTCTCCGTACGGAATGGAAGCGCGGGGAGCAACGCGGCTTTCCCGAGGGAAGCCGAGAGAGCAGCGAGTGAACGAACGGTGGGCAGCCGCGCGTGTTAGGAAGCTGCATGGCGCATCGAGCACGCCGGTGTGCACCGGCTCGGTTTTGCGTGCGGGCGGATGGTGGGCTCCGCGTGTTTGCTCTGTCAACGCCCGACTCTGCTGAGTAAACAGGCGTTGGACCGGTATGCGTGCTCCGGCGGGCATCGGCACGTGTTGCCCGCATGGTTCCCTCTCTAAACCGCCTGCTTCCGCGCTCAAGACGAGTCTGAGACGACGCCGTGCCACGTTGAGCTCGGCGCAACCCCGAGGTTGAGAAGACTGGCTCTGCTGAAGCCTGGATGCAATGAATTAGGGAGCTGCAGCCGATGTAACGCGAGGGCGACTCGCGGAAACGTTGAATACTTTGTGTTTTAATTGGGCCGCGTGGGCAAATTGCGGTTCTCATTGACGCATAGGAAGAACAGAGGCGACAAAGCGAGCTAACAAATTTTACAGCGTACGGTTAAAAATAATAATATTAATAGTTCCTTTATTTTCCATCCAAAATTGAGGGGGGGGGAATCGAAAAAAAATCTGGGAGGGAAAAAAAGAAAAAGAAAAAAAACGAGCTTGACTAGTTTCCTACTCACCATTGACGACAAATACGAACAGATACAAAGAAAAATCAGCAAGCAGGGCAGAATACATCGTGGGCACACACGATGTATGCGCAGTATAATTATCGTTTGATTGATTATTTTTCTATTGGAATTGTAAATTGATCATAACCCATTCATCGGAGTTAAAATTGGTTTATTAGGCACCCGTCAATTTTTTTATGAGCGATTTAAACTCCTTCGCTTTCCCACAGACAAACTAACGTGGCTCCATAGATCGTCGAATCGAAGACAGAAATTTTGTCACAGAGAATGCTGTTTCAGATGACACTGTAAAACTGGCTTCAGTGCATCTGCAGGTGGAGAGTTGTATTGCTCGATGTTGATGGTAGATTTCACTCCAACCCGCCGCGGTGGCTCAGTGGCTAAGACGCTGTGCAGTTGAGCCCACGGAAGAGGCGTGAATCCCGACAGCGGTAGCTGCGTTTCAGGTAGAAGCGAAAAGCGAAAATGCCCGTGTGTTAAAGGAGCCATGAAGAGAAAATGCAAGTTGGTTTTATTCGAAAGATTTCGTGTTTTATAGTGCCCCCAGCGCTTGTCCGGATACAAACGGTGCTTTATTCACTGAGAAATTAAACAATTTAGGTTAAAATTTTGATTTTCCCGCTCAATCGTGCGTTTTCGTGGTCCCAAATGACATCACAGGAACCGACCGCTCTGCAGCATAGAGTGCCTTTATTCACGCATCCGCCGTACAGGGTAGATACACGTATACGCTGGCGCCGCCATTTTCGGTTGCTCGCTCGCCGCCGAAGCAAGTCATTGTGTCAAAACCGCGCTAAAATTATCGCCGCAGCGCGGTTTACTCAAGAAGTTTGAATCATATTGTCTGTTTCGCGTTGCTAGGTCTCGTGGGAAACGAAAAGAATAACGCGTTGAGCCCGTTGGCCCAATTGCGGCGGCACGGGACCGTTCAAAGGTTGTCTCCACCCTGTACAGCGGTGTTGGTTTGTTCCCGCGTTTCTTTACGTTCCGTAACCTAGATGGCGCCACCATACCGTGGCAAGCGTTTGGTTTGTTTTTGCCCGCATTTAAACCTGGCTTGTTTTTGTTCTGGGAGGAAATATTCGTTCCCTGAAACAGTGCTCGCTCGACAAATGGGGTCACGTAAGACACCGTTGCTTGCGTCAATCGGCCAGTGTCGGCTGAGACAACCCCAAGCCCCGTAGTGCTGTGCAGCTAAACCAAGCATGCTGTGCGCACTACGAACAGCAGAACGCATCAGTACTTCTATGTTTACATGTGCTTTCGTAACTTCCACTGTTTGTCCCATCATTCTTATTGCTTTGTAAAGAATGTGCCCTAAATTTAAGCGCAAATCGCTCGTTCGTCTAGTTTGTAAGCTCTACCTAACTTTCGTCTGCTTCTGCCAGCCTCCGCCAATCGCAGAGCTTAGCTCATGTGACATCATAGGTTCTGTTGCGGGAAATGGGCTGGTGGGTCGCATGACCATTCCCGTTTTTCCTAATTATGTAGCTTATTTGAGCGAAGTTTACGTTAAAAGTGGTGTCAGTATGATTCTAACGAGACAATCTTTTGAATGAACCAAACTTGTGTTTTCTCTTCATGGCTCCTTTAAGCTTTCCTCGCACGTCAACGATCCCCAGGTAGTCAAAATCAATCCCGAGCCCTCCACTACGGCGTGCCTCGCAGCCAAGATGCCGCTATGGCACGTTAAACCTCATAATCAATCAACAAACCAATCAATAAGACTACTCCAACTTGTAACTATGGCCCGCGGAGTCAAAATTAAAAAATTCCCCGCATTTTCCCGAGGGGAAGAATGTGAAAGTGCGAATGCACGAGTTGAATTTGCGCGGTTCGGTAATGTTCGCGAAAGAGGGATCACACACACACACACAACTACAAAGAAAGAAAGATGCATTTATTCACAGACACCTATTTGTGTTGTCGTTGTACTTGATTGCTAGAGCGGATCTCAGCTTTGAAATTTCGTGTCAGTACTCCTTTAAGCGGGTGCATTAGCCCTTCTCACGCCCGATTCCTGGCCAATCCCCCACGTGGGTATGTGCCATGCACAGACGCCTATTTGTGTTGTCGTTGTACTTGATTGCTAGAGCGGATCTCAGCTTTGAAAGTTCGTGTCAGTACTCCTTTAAGCGGGTGCATTAGCCCTTCTCACGCCCGATTCCTGGCCAATCCCCCACGTGGGTATGTGCCATGCACATACGCCTATTTGTGTTGTCGTTGTACTTGATTGCTAGAGCGGATCTCAGCTTTGAAAGTTCGTGTCAGTACTCCTTTAAGCGGGTGCATTAGCCCTTCTCACGCCTGATTCCTGTCCAATCCTCCACGTGGGTATGTGCCATGTCAGCGGCCAGGCAGCGCGCGCCCATCTCCCCCCGTTGCCAAGGAAGACGAGGAGATTCCTGGCCAATCCCCCACGTGGGTATGTGCCATGTCAGCGGCCAGGCAGCGCGCGCCCATCTCCCCCCGTTGCCAAGGAAGACGAGGAGCGCGCGCACCCGCTGCTGTTGCTATGCGGACGGCGGCGGAATGCGGACGGCGGCGGACGCTTCAGGCTCGCTTAATAAGTGCATTCGCACTTAAAAAAAAATCCCGGGCCATCTCCAATAAAGTGAAACCTGGGTAGGGGCGCAGCATGCAGTGTATAAGTGTATTGGCGCCTCGGGGTTTTTGCCAACGGACATGGAACCATTGGGGGGTAGAGGTATGCAGCTTTGCTGTAAAAGTATCTGGTCTTTGAAGCGCGAAGCTCTCAAGCGCGAGGCATAAACGAGTGTCCCGGTTTTTTTTTTTTTAATTCGCGTTGCGAAGCGCTCCAGCGTGAGGCGTAAACGAGTGTCGCGGTATTTTTTTGTACGCGTTATGTTCTAGCCCAAGGCGTAAAGGAGTTTCCCGGAGTTTCAGTACCGTGACTACATGACACGATGATTACGACGACGACAGGAGACGCCAACAGCCCCAGCTCCCCTAGGGTCTTCGCCCCTAAAAATCAACCTCCCAAGACAATGACCTGACTTGGTGTTTGGCAGCGTCGTATGCTGCGCTGACCTCAGAGAGCGAAAGGCCAGGGGGAAAAAATAAACACAGACGGCAAGCAACGCATCCGTTGACCTGAGGGCACCCGGGAGGTGACAGGCACACACATACCCCGCTGGCGCGTTGTCAAACACGCTTGCACAGCGGAACCTAGTGTGTTTGCGACCGCAACCAAGATTGGTTGCTCACTCGTTCTCTGTGCAATCTTGGCGGGTGTGGCCCTTCGAAAGGTTGGTGCCCGCCCTAAGCAGCGAAAGAACCTGTTCGGTCCATGCAAGCACCGGCACTCCGCTATCAGAGCACATTACGTTTACCTTTCTGACGCGTACATTTCGTCCTGATTTTCCGAGCAGTTGGGGAGATTTAAAAGTTTCTGCAGCAGATCGGTAAAGGCCAAAACCCGGAAGAAGGACAAATTTCACCGCCAACTCTTCAAGAAAACATACGACTGTCTTTCTTTCTACTTTTTTTGGCTTCTTTCTCTTTCTCTTTTTTTTTTCCCGTCGACATAACTTCAGTTTAAGCAGCCACTGAGACATGCTACCCTATGTCATCGGGCAATTTCCCTCCGCTTAAGCGCTCGGCTTTGCCGCACTAACACCATTATTGCAGAAAAGCGACATTTACAGCTGAGCTATCTCAAGCGACACATGTGAGATTATGCGATAAATTATTTTAAAGACCATAGTCTTCCTTAGGCTACTTGAACGGGAAAATTTTGGTCTGTCTGTCTTTATGTCTGTGTCTGTCACTCGATACGGCCAGCCGGCCAACGTAAAACAGATGATGCGCAATACTCTTATACTCGTTGAACAAGAACAAGACAATACGCGAAAATGAGGCAAGAAATCAATACACAAGGGATATTTGCACTGCTCCTTTATGGATGCCCGATTTTTGCCATATCAAATGAAGTATTATGTACACAGCAGAAAAAAATGCACTCAGCGCCTACTGTTGTCCGCGCCACTATAACTTCTGGCAGCGTTTTAAAAATCAAATCCCAACAGTGACGAATGGTTCCACTAGATAGGTTCCAAGTCTCGCTTGGAACGCACGTGATGGAAGGAAATGTGGTTTTATAAATGTTGTAGTAGGGCGCCTCGATTCCCGCGCGCCTCCGCCATACGGTAGCGCTGCCATAGAGGCACCCGCCCTGGATCAGTAGAACGCGGTAAATTTATATTGACTTGAGAAAACCTCTGGTGACTTTATCTTGGGATTAGTGCGACGGGAGAGAAACAGCATAAGAGGTGAGTGGTAAAGCGAAGGGGGGCATTTACTTGGCAAATGTCGATAAAAAACTATCGTCTATCGTCTTTCGTCGACATTTGCAATGAAAAAGATTAGATACTGTAGGAGGGTTTGTAACTGGGCTGGTTGGTTCGTTGCATGAAGTTGAACAGCGCAGGGACGGGACTAAGTTCAGAGAAGACAAACACGGGCGCTGACTAACAACTGTTTATTTTAGCAATGGGAGGCCGTGCTGAAAGCCTGGTTTTGGAGAACCAGCGTGGCCTGGTGACCTTGGCCCTTCTTGCTGCGGCAGGCTATGGCAACCCGTACTAACGACGCCAACCATAGGGGACGATCACGTCAAGACTAACGCAAGAGATCAACCCCCGCTCCTTTACCATTTGTGGCAAACAAATGTTTATACTACTATTACTACTACTGCGGCTCTGACACCTCGCCACGCCTCCTCGTTTCCTTTGATGCATGAAGTTATCACGGTTGCTAAAGGACACCTTTCATGGGTTTGCTTGTTGGTTAATATGCACTCACATACATACGATGCCTCGTAGGACCGCTCTCCGCTTTACGCATAACTGAAACCTTCGAAGAATGAATACCAAACCAGAATGAGTTCTCAGAGCGGAAAAATTTCCCCGCGCCTTCACTGTGGCGGCTGTCGGGTAGTTGTGCCCGGGAATGTAAGGCTTCGAAGCCAGTATCGAGCTGGCCAAAGTTGAACCTGCCTAATTTGGGATGGAAATGAGTGTGAATGTTGTCAAACCGAGGCACGACGCCCCCGCACAGCCTTTCCAGTCCCGCCCCACCTCTTCGACGACGTCGTGGAATTCCAATTTGCGGTGGCCTCACTCGAGACCCGTCATGGGGCGTTACGCCGAAGTGCTCGCGTAAAACTATGCAACCGCCGACGAAAAGAATTCCCCTCCCGAGTGCCCTAGAGGGCACCGTGAAATATGCAACTGAACTTGAGCCGAGGGCGGCAAAGTTTCTTCGTCTTTTTCTTTGGTTTGTTTGAAACGAGGACCCCAAATTGATAGTGAAGATGTCTATTTGTATTTAATTTTGGAGCCACCTTTAGCGGCACGTACAAGTGTGTCTGCTAATCGAAATTTTTCTATTTCTTAGTGGCAATATAGAGACATTTGCAGCGTCCTTAGTACTTTTGTGCGTGCGTGAGTGTAAGGTACGACCATGACACGTGCATTCGTTATGTGCGGGCGTGGGCGCGTGAGGGCATTTGTGTGCGCACGAGTGTGTTTTTGCGTATGCGAGAGTACGCGTATGGTTCCTCGCACACAGTGCATGTGCCTCTGCGTGCGTGCGTGCGTGCGTGCGTGCGTGCGTGCGTGCGTGCGTGCGGGTGCGTGCGTGCGTGCGTGCGTGCGTGCGTGCGTGCGTGCGTGCGTGCGTGCGTGCGTGCGTGCGTGCGTGCGTGCGTGCGTGCGTGCGTGCGTGCGTGGTGCGTGCGTGCGTGCGTGCGTGCGTGCGTGCGTGCGTGCGTGCGTGCGTGCGTGCGTGCGTGCGTGCGTGTGCGTGCGTGCGTGGTGAGTGAGTGAGTGAGTGAGTGAGTGAGTGAGTGAGTGAGTGAGTGAGTGAGTGAGTGAGTGAGTGAGTGAGTGATGTGAGTGAGTGAGTGAGTGAGTGAGTGAGTGAGTGAGTGAGTGAGTGAGTGAGTGAGTAGTGGTGAGTGAGTGAGTGAGTGAGTGAGTGGTGAGTGAGTGAGTGAGTGGTGAGTGAGTGAGTGAGTGAGTGAGGAGTGTAGTGAGTGAGTGAGTGAGTGAGTGAGTGAGTGAGTGAGTGAGTGAGTGAGTGAGTGAGTGAGTGATGTGAGTGAGTGAGTGAGTGAGTGAGTGAGTGAGTGAGTGAGTGAGTGAGTGAGTGAGTGAGTGGCCAGCAAACGATAGTGGCCATTGTGTTCTCAGCGGCTTTATGGGTGGCTTTTTGTGTCACATTATAGAGGTTTCGTGAGCTCCTGGTGAATGTAAAGCTTTTCCTGTATCACTGCGGTGATACTTCGGAGACCGTGAACTCCGCCACGCCTGTAGGATTTTCAGGGGAAACCGAAAATAATATGACTCAAAAAGAAATCTGGTTGAGATTCGAACGTGTAGGCGCGGAGGGGGAGGGGGGGGGGGCCGCTAGGACAAAGAATTAAAATGTGGTGAATGTAGGCATGTAAACATAAAACGAAGGTTGGTTTTCCCGAACAGGATGGGTGCAATTTGTATGCACAACCCGTACGCGCTTAATCAACATTTAGGACATTAGAAGCTGTGGCTGTTTTCAAAAAGGCCCGTTCTTCCTCCACGACAATATCCTAGACCAGTGTTCGCAAATTCATTTTAGAAAGGCAGCCCAGCCGACCCAATACCCTTCATAAGGTTTTCTGCATTCTGGGGGGCTAGCTAATGTTTGTGACGTTTTGGATATTGAGTGCGTGCATGTAATTTATGTAATTTGAGGTTGTGTAATTTTAAAAAATACAAAAAAGGCGTCGGACCATCGTAAACACCGGTTAATTGTCTTAGCTAAAAAAGAGAGAATATAAATTAACAACCTGTCGTAAATAAAAAAAAACGTGTGCTAAAGAATTCAATGGGCTGCAAAACAGGTGTCCCCAAGAATAGGTATTAAACAAAAATATATAAATGTAGAATTTCTAAAAATAATAAATAAATAAATTCATTGCCACAGATTGTTTCCCATAACCCACGTTAAGCGGAAATAAAAATATAACGGCTGTCGCAAACAGGCAAGCACCGGATAATTTGGTCGCTGAAAAGTTTGCGCACCTAAATGTCCGTACACCGAAATTTCCATGCACCGAAACGCCCGTACACCGATATGTCCGTACACCGAAATTTCCGCACCGAAACATCCTGCATCGAAATGTCCCAGAGCCGCCTGGAGTTTGTCCTGTGCTCCCTGAAAGAATTCGCCTACGTGATTTTCTTTTGATTATCTTTATCTCTAGATAATCTGCTGCCGGCGGTGTTAATATTCGTATAACATACGCAGTTCGATGTGAGTTTTGAATTTCTCACTTATTTTCGCCCCAGGATTATCCGACACTATATTTTAATTTAAAAACCTAATTGTAACGTTGGTGCAACGACACGTTCCAATTTTCGAAGTGGAACTGGAACGCGTTCCTTACGCTATAAAGGAACTTGTAACGGGAACTCGTTTCAAAATTGGGAAGTAACGAGGAACGAGCTTTCGTTCCTATTTTAGAGGAACGTGTACAACACTGCCTAAAACCTCAAGGCCCCCTTTAAAGCACACTCCCTGGCACGTACAGTAATGCTGCGGCGAAGACCTCGGAAAAGGCTTGCTAGAAAAAAGAGGGCAACTACGTAGCAGAAAAAAAAGGTAAAACCAAGGAAAAGCAAACACTAAGAAGTGTCACTGTAAACATAACAACAAAATTTTCTGTCTAGTTGTTTCTCTTCCATAATAGCACAAACAAGCAGTACCACTCATCAACACTAATTACGCCAAATTGAGAAACGAGATGCAAGGAATGCTGAACAAAATAAACCTGCCGATAGTACATAATGTGTATAATATGCACCTCTTGCTTTTCATGGGAGAGAAGATAGAGAGAGAGAGAGAGAGAGAGAGGGGAAGAGAGAGAGAGAGAGAGAGAGAGAGAGAGAGAGAGAGAGAGAGAGGGGAGAGAGAGAGAGAGAGGGAGAGAGAGAGAAGCTTTTTATTAAACAAGTAAATGCAGAGAGGTTAAAAATATATAAAACACACGAAACTATAAAAACTGTTGTTGATTCCTCTGTCATAGGAATCGGTAAAACACATAACGGACATGTGCGCGAAATCTGCAACTTAAGCATGATTTACGGGTCGGCGGCTGTCTTGTGGGTGTGCTTGGTGAGCGACGTCCTGCTGGCGGGTCGCTTCGGCAAACGTATACTGGCGTCATTTCCGCGACAGATATGACGTCATTCATTTGTTTGTATATCCGGGAATAAAACACTTTCGCGTTAAAATTTAACAAAACGTTTGCTGCCCCTACCCTAGAACGCCACTTCAGAATTCAAATACTATAAACCAGAACCGTTAACTTACACGTGAGAGTCACACTGTCAAAACCTGCCGGGCAGTGTAAAATGCTGCCAATTATTCCTACTTGTATGCCCCAATCTGCCAGGTTCGCCCAAGATTGTATTTTTGAAAACACTTTTGTAATCGATCCAATACTATCTGTACAAGCCACGGAGTGAGGTGCCTGTTCAAACGTTTTTTTTTTGGTGCATTTTGAAAAAAAAAAAAAACACTGCTTTGTTCTGTTTTACTATAGACTCTCCCAGAACACCCGGGTTTGGTCTTAAAATCGGCATACTTCCAAAAAGTTCCCGCCACAATTTTACTGCCTCCACTGTCACTTTTTACTGAATGTCGGAGCAAACTACTACATTTTCGCGTTCTGCTTACAATTTTTACAGCACTTCGCTTCCAAGTAATTTTTGTAGACACCATCAAGCGTAAAGAGACTAGGTCCATCTATTTGGTTTTAAATCGCAGAGATAAGAAGGACAGGCCTGTTACGCTTGTTTTTGCAGATTACGAAGAAAAAAGACTGAAGCAATGGGATTGAGCAAATGAGCTAAAAATATGCCCAACCCTGATTATTTGTTTCAACCATTGCTTACATTGTACTGAACTTCAGTTGCCCTAATAAACGCTAATAGTGGGCACGCAGAGGAGAAAAGGGGTAGTCTTGTTGGGGCGAATATTCGCAAACTTCCTGCAGCACAGCCTAAGGTTGGCACTGGAAAAACCAATTTTCATTCAACTCAGATTTCACAAGAACAAAAACTTTGGCGTACAGAATCGTCCGCGGAAGAATGTACCATTTATTCCGAGCAGCAACTGACTTTGAAATTGCTTCTGTTAAGCATCGTCTCGCACACTCTCTCATAAATACGATTATCCAGTGTTGAAAAGTGTTTAGTCATTAACAAGTATCCCTATCATGTATGTATATGTTATGATACCTTGAAACTGCAAATGATGGTTTGCATTGTTCATTTTGTAATGAAATGCCCTAATAAATAAATAAATAAATAAATAAATAAATACCTTCACCAGACCAGCTTCCCAAATCCAAGGGGTTGTTCCTGGCAGCGGATGCGTATTTCTTGTTTTGACTACAGTGTTGTGATAAGCCGTGCTGTTAGCCAGCCAGCTTGGTTCTTGTTTGACATTCATGCGCAACGATTCCCAACTGTCGGGCCTAATTTTAAGAAGTTGGTTTGATTTATGCGTTTTCCTGTAGGTTTCGTGCGCGCAAGCCCGTTGTCTTGAGGTGAAGCGGAATTTAATAAATTAATACTCTCTCAACTCAGGCACGCTTAAAAAAAAGAAGCGGTTAAAGTTGTTACAACAGAATCACGAACGTGAGAACTGTTCCTCTCGCGCGAAAAACTTAAATTCGGAGGCTACAGAAGAACCGATAAGGTCCACAGACAACCAGTAATGCAAAGGGCATTAATTACGCGCTGACATTTCCCATTAACATCACGAGGAGCTGTTATTCACTCGGTAAGCGCGTTCGCAGCTAACTCATCCTCACGCAACGATTTCCCATACAAAACACGCTTCGTTAGACGAGGCTCGGCGCAAACCCGCGTTTCGCCTCATCTTACCACAGTAGACCGTAATTATTTCATTAGCCCCTTAAAGTCAAATCGTTTATCACTTAAACCCGGCCGTTAATTTGAATACCAACGGTTGTTAAAAAAAGCGCGTGTAATTGAGACAAACGGCGTTTCCCATAGTGTCTATGTTAGAGCGCTGGGAAACTTTAATAGCACGAGTCGGGCCAGCATGTTAAGTGAAAGCCAGAGGACGTGGAAAGAATGGGTAATAATTCTCAACCAGCGTAAGGGACAAAAGGGCGTGCTTAAGATTACACGCGCTGCCTGTGCGATCTCGCCGATGCTCGCGGAAGAGGCAAATTACAGGGCAGTACTGCGCTGTACGCGGAACTGTACAACGGTTCATTTCTTTCCTTCCTGTTTTTTTTTATCTTCCAAGCGGAATCATTCTCCTAGCTCATCAACGCACCTATCGGTAGTGCCGCAACTCCAAGCCCTCGAGCCTCGTCGGCGCTGACCTGAGTTCGTTAAATCTTCTCCGTTTTTTCTTCTAACGCTGTCGAAAACAGTTACCTCGGCTAACCTTTGACGCCGAGGAGACTCGGGGAAAAATAAAACGTGATTAGAAAGATCGTGCAGGTGTAAAGAGAAATGGCAAGAGATGCGAGAGGTTCCCGAGAAAACAATGAAAAACGACCGAGCGGCCGGTTGGGGAGGTCTTAATTAGATAAGCACCTTCGTGACCGCGCCGCATCGCTCGCGAAAGGGGTGCCGTGCGATCTTTGGCTAACACCGCCTCCTTGATGGCAAGACATCAAAAGGCGCGTGAAAAGGTCGCCTGGCCAACCGAAGATGCGTTAAGCATTGTATAAAATTAAGAGACGTCAGGAAGGGAATTTCTTCGCGCTGGGCACTGATTGGATGATTAGCAAAGGGAACGGACGAACAAAACAGGCTTTGTGAACTAAGTGGTGTTGTTTTTGCACTTAGGGAAGTGTGGAGGGCCGAACGCTGTGATAAGGAAGGCAAGAAAGGAAGGGTGGAGGCGTGGAGAAAGGATTGATTATCACGTTATCTGCGAGGCAAATACGGGAGGGAAAAGAGTGTGGGGTACTGCTGTGCGCACGAACGCCTTAATACCAATGTGACCCTAATGATATCACCAAGGAATCGCTATAACATCCGCAAACTCATTTACATCGCTTTGTTATCTGTATTTGGTATAGCTGGATTCGCGTACGGGTGACCAGTAACATATGATCAGAATCGGCGATGCGTTTCGTTCGTTACCAACAACAATAGGGTATGGATGCAAACGACATCGCGAGGAAAGCCTAAGTCAGCGGCTAAGATAAATAAAAGTAAAATTTGCACCGTAAACCTTCCGGTTAATTAGATTAACTTGCTTTGATAAATCCAGCACAGACCAGCTCGCATAGCAGTACCTTCACCAGGTTTGTTTCATCATTATCATCGTTATTATAATCATCGTCGTATTAATAATCCCCCCCCCCCGCCCCGATTATCAACCTTAGCTTGTTTCTATCCGATGCACGACGAAATTTGTAAAGTAACGTCTCGTGCCTCCCTGGAACAGCAAACGAGAATGTTGTTCTCTTTTGTCCTTGTCATTGTTTTTAGTTGTTGTTGTTGTTGTTTTTTGACGACCTGGAGTGTATTCGCAACCAATGCATGGTCCCTTACGATTAAAGTAGCCTGAAGCTGAATCGCCCTTAAAAATCAATTCCCTTAAAGTTCAATACCACTTAGTCTCATTCGTGCATATCATTGTTCAGTTTTCCACGTAGCACTGACGCGTGCTACGTCTTGGAGATGCATAAACTGCGGCATAACGTTAATCGAAGTTTTCTCCCGTAAAAATAGTTGCGCCACGAAAACACACCACACCTCGGGTGAACTAAGCGAACAAAGCAAAGAGACAGGCCTCGATACGGATCGCCTCCGCTAGGCCGGCGGCGGTCACGTATACGCCTGCACAACGTCAGAGCATTCATTGGCATTCATCACGGCAGCTCTGGCCGCTGGGCATCTCGCAGGCTTCCGCCGGTTACCGACCGCACCGAATCCGTTTGGGCTTCACGCTCAATCCCGCGTTCGTACTAGCTAAATGCACGCGGCATTGTCGATCCTAACATCCGAAAATCATGCGCCTGCTCGCATCCGCTACGCGAAGGGGCACGATAATCAGACGGTGTTCTGCAATACGTTAGCCACGCTAAATCAGTAATGGATCACCGCCCCGCCGCTTGCAGGCGGCGTATCCGCATTTCGCAGCCAAGTACGATCTCTCCGGTTGAGATGGTGGTTTCGGCTGCCTTGAGGCAAAATGCGGAGACTACTCTCATGCATGCAGGGAGCCCGATGGATCTAAAAAACTCTCAACACTGCTAAGACGTGCACTAAAGCAATGTCCCACAGCCTTCACAACTGTGCTACTACCAAGGCACCTCGTGTCACGCAAACTCGCGCCGCAGTTGCATTCGTCATATGGGTGGTTTAATTTCTATATGAGGTGGTTAGGATAATTCTAGAAGGCCTCATTCAAAGCAGAGTTAGTGGGTAAGCAACCTCTGCCCACCTGCTGTTTTCAGTGTGTCGAAGTCTGCTACATATAAGGAAATGAAAGGCTTCTAGGCCGGAGCTTCAAATCCGCTCGGCAGACACCAGTTAAAGGCACCTACTGAAGTTTCCACTTTGGACGTATCTGCTCCACACACCGTCGACGGATGCCCGACAGCCACTCGCGAAAATTCACATGAATGACTTGCAACGGACATTGAAGACGAAGCTTAAAGTGGAAAAACCCAAACGCCACATGTGCTTGTTGTCGACCAACGAAGTGGACTCCATGCACTCAAATAATTGGCCACGTATCTGCTGCCCTCCCTGCGAATGTCGTCGAAAGACGATAGTCGTTTTGCCGCCCGTGTCACGTAAATTCCTCTCTTCTTTCTCGCTCTCCTCTCATGCTCTTTTCCTCCCGTCTCGCTTCTCCTACGAAAATAAAGACGGTGGATGTTTGCTCGAGTCAATTTAATTTTACCGCGTTCAGCTGCTCCCGCGCCATCTAGTGGAACCTTTCGTTACTTTTGGATTTCTTGTAATGCCACCAGGATGGCAAGTGTGATGGGCGAGCGCCTTTTGTATTTTTCGGTCAAAACATTTTTCAATGCGTATTTTTTTTTACATCGCAAGAACACTGCACCCATTTATATTTGACCAAAAAACATTGCACATATTACCTCTTTATTGATTTTTTTGGTCAAATATGCGTAATGTTTTCAATTTGCTCAACGATGTTGACATGTACGAACATTGCCAGCAGGTTTAGTAATTTGGAAATGCTTTGGGGTTTTTAAATTTTTGGATCTGCTTGAAGAAGAAGTAACGTTTGACAGAGCGCTGAACAGACAGACAGACAGACAGACAGACAAAATTTTCAAGACCAAGAAAGACAGCCAAAATAGGGATTAGGCCCAAGCAGCCACCCCAGACAGCCGAGGGGGAGCTCGGGATAAAGACAATACGGGGTTTTAACGGCCAGAGTTTAGACACGGGGTTTTTGTTTTGTCTGGCCCCGGGAGAAAGATTTGATATATTGTGGGTTTAATGCCCCAAAAACGAAAGCGCAGGTATGAGGCGCGCCGGGGTGAGGGTTCCGGCTTAATTTGAACTGGGGATTTTTAATGTGCGCAGATCTCGACGCACGAGGTTTTTGTTTTGTCTCCCGGCGGCCACCGCCCCGGGGAAATCGAAACCACGCCTCGTGCTCAGCAGCGCAACGCCTTAGCCACTGAGCCACTGCGGCGTGTTTTGCGCATTCAGTAAACTGTGACAAAATTCCACGCACTGGTCTAAAAGTTCGAGAAGGTATGGTTGCTTAGCTGTAATATATTTCGCCTCCCTGAGAAAGTAAGTACATTATGGCGCTCGGACAACTTGTTTCAGCGCTTAAGATTCGAAGTCAACAACTACCTATCGCGAAGAACTAGAGAGCCAGTGAAAATGGAGGAGCTTCTGCGTAACGAATCCGCAAATTCAAGACAGAAACGTCATAACTCACGTTTACCTTACACCATAATTCAGGCACAGGTTTTGCTTGGAACAACCCGGAGTGTACACAGGCAGTCATGTCGCAGAAAACGGGTCTTGTGTTCGGTTTCATGCGTCCACCGGCGACTGTCCGAAGGATAGCAATATATAGCAGAGTCGAGAGAACTGAAATTTTGAAAACAAGTAATGTTTTTCCATCCATTCCATGTACTCCTGCCATTGATCGATCCGTTGCCTGCACGTGGAAGCAACGGGTCACTTCAATCTCGGAAGCCATGTCACGGCCAACGAATAGCCCGGCCCCTCCACCAGGAAGGAACCAAGGGAAACCGCAGTCGTCTCGGAAGAGCGGACTAGTTAGATGGATGGGAGCGCGAGATGAGGAATTCGTGGCTAGATGCAGCCTCGACTTCTTGCTTACGTTGCGGGCCTCCACTCCTCCCAAAGCTAGCCGAGCGCGTTCCGGACTCTCTGCGATGCATTTGGGATCTTTCTGTTTGTTGTTGTTGTTTTTGTTGTTTCTTTTTAGGTCCTTGGCGTGTGCTCGTCACGTCGGAACGAACGCGACCTCGCGTTGCTTCCTCCTCCCACCGGAGACCGATGGGCTGTCGTAGATAAGGTCGGTGCGTGACGTCTTCATTGCGCAGTCCAGACTACTTTCGTCGGATTCTTCCCTGTTTTGAATTCGTCCCGGTCGCACACGCTTTCCTTACTCTAGCGAATTCTGAGACTCGAATTATTCGTAAGCTGCGGGAACAACCTGTACAATTCTTGAACGAAGTTCTTTAAAGGAACCCTGAAACACTTTTTCTCAAGTTTTTTTTTTTTTTTGAAATCTTAAACGCTTGAAGAACGCAGTCACACAACACACTTAGTACTCAGATTAGGGGGTCGCAAAGTGCCTCAGCCAAGAATGACTGCTTTATGCTCATCAGATAACTTGGAAACTCGCTCAAACGATTTTTCTCTCTTTCCCTGTCTTAACGCTCTTACACAGCCCGAATTACGTCACTGAGTCTATGTAGTGGCTGTTGGCGGTTTTCCTTGAGTTGCAACAATGAACGCTTTTCGATAGCAACTTTAATAATAAAGCCACAAAAACGATGCAGAAACGGAAGGCGTATCTGGTGCGACGAGCAAATCACGCAGTTCCGCTCCGTGCTGGCGATAACTGTAGCTTTCGCAGTGGTTCCAGACGTGAAGGAAAGAGTGAAAGCGTTTATCGATCGAAATTGTTGCAGGTCCCTTTAACATCAGCAGTTGTTGTAGATTAGTAGTTTTACATCTACGGTGTTTTTGGTTAGGGTTCCATGAACTTTTGTTTTGCGTGTGCGAAAACTCAGGCGCCGAGTTTGATGCACAATCGTTTGATTCCATGCAAACACCAATACGTATCATCGCTTTATTCGGCACCTTCAGTAGGGTAGTTATCAATAGGCCCCATTTGCAAGGTCAGTGGTCTCTGACGTACATAATAACAAAAGCTTTTTCAAACATTTGTCGCTGTGCAACTCGCGTCGTACATGTATTCGCATCGTCCTCTCTTCGTCGCAGTTCCAAGCGCTCGCCTGTCTAAGATCCTCCGGCTCCTCGGGGTGGCGCTGCCGCCGTCAAGACAAGTTTCCCTTCTTCATTTTCGATTTCAGTTCCATTCCGTCTTCGTGATGAGGAAGCCGCATTGTAGCCCGGACCCCAGTTTCGCTGGTCATATACATTCAGAGAGTGGAATATCTCACGAGTTTTCAAATCTACTTTTTCGTTAGATTTCTCTCGAGTTCACGAAAAGGGGTGTAGGTGTTGTTGTTTCCGCAATCTTTTCAGCATAATAAGGGGCGCAGGGCTGGACAGAACGAACAGCAAAACTAATTAAGACAGTGCGGACTTATAACCGATGTTAACGAGGGCCAGACTGATTAGCTATTCACCCGGAACAATTCCTCTTCCCATCATCACCCGCTACCAGGCATCGATTCACTTAAGATCCTCCATTACCCGCTCGTGACCCTCTCGTCCCGCAACGTGGTATTATCAACACCCGGATCAAACTACGCACGCTGTCAGCGCCTACCTGCCCGACACTGACTTCGTATATTCCTGGACGCTCACGGCGGCGAGCTTGCAAAGAAAACGCAACGTGAGCGTGACGACGGACGCGTACAGCAGATACGAACGTCGTTATCTGACAGCGTCATCTATGCGCGTGGGCATTTTCTGATGAGTCTGCTGATGATCGGTCGTTCGCTCGGGCCGGCGATTAGGGAAGCCACGGCGCACGCCTGAGTGCCGCCGTGCACGAACCGCGCGGTGAACGCTCGAAAGCGACCAAGTTGACGCTCGATCGTTCGCGAAGGTGGCTGCAGTGTTTAGCGTCGCACACGCTGCGCGCAACTTCAGCGCCCGTTCGCCGTGTCTGGGAACCATTCCGGTGATCGTTCGAGCGCGAGTAGAACAAGCAGACGGCGATCGTCTGCGCAAATTGAAAGCGCCTTGACGTTCGCGCTACTTCTATCTGCGACTCGCAATGAAGAGAGAAAGAGAGAGAGAGTAAAGGAAGGAAAGAAATTTCGCAGTGTCGAAGCAGAGCGCCGGAGAAACGGTTATGCCTGCGTGCTTCGGCGATAGAGCGATGACGGCACGGTAATTTAGGAACATTAGGCTGCTACTTCCGCTATTTGTTATTCGTGGCTTAACTTTGTCGATCCCAAATGAAATGACCCGCGCATTTATGATGAAGAGCTGCGTCTGCGCTCTTTGTACAAATGGTTAACCAGAGAAGCTGTAACGTGCGGCCACTGCTTACGCGTATGTTTGGATCCCTTCAATGCGCCATTCCCACTTACAAGTGTCGATAAATGCGAGAGGGGAGCAATTCGTCTATAAACCAAGCCGCTCCCTCCCTGTATCTTTCTCCCTGTACTCCTAACGCCTCTCCAACCTGGTTTTTTCGTGCACGCCAATGGCGTTGCGCCGCAGGGGTTTTCTGCGCAGACTGGACCACCGAATTTTTATTCGCCTAGCCATATAAAATTTCCAGTAAGAGTGGGTTTACGCGCCGATGACAATTAATTCACCAAATAATTTGGACCAGCTGGTGATGTTCAATGTGCGCCGAAATTCCGACACAAGGATGTTTTCGCTCGTCGTGTTTGTCGCAAGAACGGCGGCCGCGTCCGGTATCGAACCAACATTTGTGCGCTCCGCAGCACAACGCCTCAGCCAATGCACCACAGCGGCGGGTGACGTGAAATCAATACCCGCCGCGGTGGCTCAGTGGCTAAGGCGTTCTGCTGAGCACGAGGTCGCGGGTTCGTTTCCCGGCCGCGGCGGCAACTTTTCTGAGGCGAAAAGCAAAACCGCCCGTGTGCACGAGATTTCGGCGCACGTTAAAGATCCGCACGGGGTCCAAATCCGGTGCCCTGCACCTTGGCGCGCCTCATCGCCTGTGCAGCGTCGGCGCGTTCAACCCTACAATCAAAATCAAAGATGTGAAATCAACACCCCGCACACTGAACCGTCCTCAGGAGAACTCACGTGATCGCGTTCCTATGGGATTGACTTATTGTTGATCCAAGGGCTTAAAAACCATCGTGCACCAATACGAAAAGTTTTACAAATCTATGAAAATGTTCACAACAGGCTGGTTTGCTTATTTTCCAAATATGCCACTTCTGTACTGAAAGAAAATATAAAACTCTCACGTGCTTGACATCTAGGGCCATCTAGCGGAAACTAGATAAAGCAAAATGTGTTTCTTGTTTATTTTTACTTCAGTAAATAAGTAGTATATTTCTCAATGTAGCAAACAAGGTCGTTAAAAGCATTTTTATGGATTCGCAAAACTTTCCGTATCGATGCCGTGACTCCGGCCTGAACGAAACTCTGTGAATGTTTGCCTTAACTTCACTTCTGTTTGTGTGCTGTGTGCGTGATCCTGCGTCTGTCAGTTTGTGTGCTTATTTGCTTTTGTAGTGTCTATGAGTTTTTGTGTCTTCGTTTCCTTTCCCTTTCGCACATCTCATGTTCATGTGGAGTAGCAAACCAAGATCGCTGCCAGGCTGACTTCTCTTCAGCATTAAAGGCATTCCTCCTCCTCTTCCTCCTCCTCCTCCTCCCCTCCTCACGATTCTTTTTAAGCCGTGGGTCATCAAGGAGTAAGTCCCATAGAAATGTTAACAGGTCAGTCCCCTTAGCCCTAACCAGTGCTGCGGCGCGGCGACTAACATATACGGTCACGCACGACGTAAGCTCCCGTATGTGAAGGCTGCACACATAAAGAGGCACTTCATAGAATAAAGTGGCTAATTAATGTATCGGTAATTAGCAAACTAGCCAGAAATAAGAGGTGCCTGTGTGTACAAGACTTCGGCACAAGTTCAAAGGGCCCGAGGGGTGTTTAATTAGTCGATAGCCCTCGACTGTTCTTTCCTTGCTTCCAAGATGAAGCCCGGTGTGCAAACTCCCGAGCTTTGAACAACAGCCCTTATTTTTCGCCGGCAGCTTATCGCGCGGCGTTTGCCGCCCTATTGATTGTTATTATTTTGTTTTGTTTTTTGCTTTTTCTGCGTTGAAGAGTTTGTTCTAATGTTTTATTACAACTTTTCGTGCTGCTATTTTTGATAACCTCGGTGAACTCACCGTGTTTTTCGCCGTTAGGCTCATGTGATGATGGAAGACAATTGCGCACCCGCTTCGCATTGCAAGCTTGACATTTTCTGCAATCATTTCCGCCGTAAAGGGCAGTATTTGTTCGCTTGACTGCTTAATCTGACCCACAACACGTTTTCAAGCCATCTTGTGCGTCGCTCTGATTTAATTATCATCCCACTAACGCAAACATTGTGCGTAGAAACAAACACTGATTCATTACAGCGAAAAACGCCGTTCCTAAGATCGCGAACACGCTAGGAAAACAAATTGAACGAATAGACAGATAAGGACTAACCACCCACTCAGTTGTATGTTTCAGCCTCACGGACGGTAGGAGAAACCGCTTTACTTTCTCCACATTGCTAAAATATGTTAGCCATTTTCAAATATCGGCAATCTTTAATTCTGCGCTCAATTCGCGGAGAAAATAGTTTCTCGCGGAGTTCCGCAAGGAACTACCCTTGGTCCACTTATATTTTTTTAAAGCGAAGCTTTCGATGTATCATGATGGCGTATGTCGAGCCAATAAAACGCACTGCAGGAAAGCCAAATTTCTCTGACGATTATGGTGATCGTGATTGAAGTGAATAAAAAACCCTTCCGTGGTCGAATTCGAACTTCAGTCCCTCGAGCTATAAAGCCGACGTTTCTACGACTGCGCTATTCCCCAATTTTTTTGTTGTTTTCCACATGGTATTTTTGCCCTACATGTCAATGTAGAAAATAATATTTACAACAGATATTTACAACTATGTACGCATGCAAATGAGTTGATTACAAGATGAAGAACAAAACTAAACACAATGAACCATTACACTGGGTTTAAAATTGGAAAATAGTGAACAACTAATAATGAGGGGATACCAGTCAGGAGGAGAATCATTTTGGTCATAGACGTATTTAAGATTAATAATTAGTTGGCATAAGTGTGATTTGGAAGAAGCCATAAGCTCAGCGTGTCTATCCAGCATTCGCGTTTTCCATAAACCACGCAGAGCGATTAGAAGTTAAAAAAAATATTGCAAATAACATTCGAACCAGTTTGGACTAGGAGAGGGGTGCATGAACGTGCAAAATTAGAAAAATCATGCACCCCTCCGTCTAATGAGGACGATGGTTGAACTCAAAGCTATCCTTGTGCGAAATCAAATAGTGAAGGCTCAAAGTCAAAGCCGCTGTGGTCAAAAGTCTAAGCTGCGTGCGAGTCAGTGTCAAAGCTCAAAGAGACAAAGTCCAAACTAAGGCGACAACCCAGAAATCCCTCACGATAAAGGTTCGCGTTAAACCATCGTCTTTAGACGGAGCGGTGCATGAAAAATCATTCACACGTCAACAGTACGTTCAAAATTAGACCTGTCTTAAGTATACGAGTCGATGCATACAAAAGGCAGTTTCGTGGGCGCCCTCGTGCTAGAAGCAAAGAACGCAGTACGCCTTTCACTGTGGTGCGCACCCATTTGAGGCATCATCTTGAGAATCACCGCGCATCGAGGACGCAAATTCAATTTCGCGCGTCCTTTCCGATCCGCGCGGGAAAGTAACTTCGAAGCACGCTGCGAACACGCTGTCGACGGCATGTGTCTCTCCGGGGAAGCGACGCGCAATCCACAAAGTTTGCCGACACGCTCTCGCAAACTAGCGAGTTGGGGCATTCATAAAGCCTCCACTCGCTCGCACAAAAGACACGCGCGTTCCTGGCAGTAATTAAATCAGCGTCCGTTTTTTTTTTTTCACTGCTCGAAGGACCCGGCCGACGCCGGCACGGCGGTATTCATGGCTGTATAAATCCTGGGTTATACGATCGGCGACCCAGCGCACGATGCAAATACGTCGATCACCGCTGCTTGGGAGCAGCCGTGCGCCTGCATTATTTTGTGCCCCCAGCCTGTATGCATACGTGTCAGATAGCGAGAGCACGGCCAAATGCAATTACACAATCGATCACGCTGTCTTTCCCTGTTTTCCGGCGTGTATACGCGCAGCGTATACCGAGAGTCAGACAGGCGCCACAGGATGGCGCGAACCTGCTCCGTCGCGCATGCGCTATTTCGTGCATGCCACTTTTTTTTTGCTACCCACATTCTAGGGCGAGAGCGATAACCCGGAATCATTTTGCGAACCATTTAAACGCATATTAGTGTTGGATAAACTTGAGTCAGCAAGTTCGGAAGCAAAGAAAGGAATGGGACATCGCAAGCAGGAACTGTTGGAGACACATGGGAGGAGACTTCGTCCTGCAGTGTATACATGTAAAGAAACATGTTGTTTTTGTTGCTGTAGTTGTTGTTGGCTGTGATGATGATGATGATGATGATGGTGGTGATGATGATACGATGAGGAGGAGGAGGAGGAGGAGGAGGAGGAGGAGGAGGAGGAGGAGGAGGAGGATGACGACGGCCGCGATGATGGCGACGACGACAATGACGACGACGATGATACTTGTACAAACTAAACGAGAAATCATGGTGTAAAGTTCACCACGGTGCCGCTAGAATCCAGATACGCTAACCGAACATGTTGTGCCCTTCGCCCCTTGAAAGGCGACACGCGCGATGACCGCACGCGATTCAAAAAGCTCTGAATTAGGGCTAAACACGTCGCATCGCCCTCGGGCCACCTTGCGTGTTGATTAATGTGACTAAGGTTTCCGAATCTCCCGCAACAATAAGTAGCTGCCGCTTAGGTTTGCTCGTAAATATCTAGTTTCTAGTTAAGGTTCTAAGTTGATAAATAATGGTACTACGTTATGCGGCATCCATGGTTCAACTTTGGAGCCCATAGAAAGTCACCTGAAATTCTGCACCCGATCCATCGCTACATTAGCACGTAATTAATCAACGCCTTTTGCTTATTATGCAAGAGTTCCGCAAGGAAGTAAACTAGGGACATCACTTTTTATTTATTTAACACAACAACAACATTCTTAAACTAAATCTCAAAGTTTGTGAGTGAACGTACGACTGAAACCTGCAACCCGGAACAGCTTTACCGTCAAGATAACAATATTCTACCCTCGCTCTCG
The DNA here is from genome assembly GCA_013339765.2 of Haemaphysalis longicornis. Lineage (NCBI taxonomy): Eukaryota > Metazoa > Arthropoda > Arachnida > Ixodida > Ixodidae > Haemaphysalis > Haemaphysalis longicornis. Next base: position 29,537,377 of record CM023449.1, read on the forward strand.
GCATTTATGGCACTGCTAAACAAAGATTTACTTGGTTCCGCCCTCTGGGGCCCAGGATGACGCTATGCGGCGCCGCCGTGCAGAAAGCCGGTTGCACCAATCGCTCTGCGGCATGGTTAGCCTTGGCGTCCTTCTAAGCCGCGCAGGGCTTTCTATCACAGCAACCACGTCCCATGGCATTCCCCTACAGAGAGTGCTCGTCCACATTTATCCTGACGAATGAGCTTCGAGATCTCCCCCAGGCGCATCCCTGCGCATTTGTTCCGTGACTTCTTGCAGTATCGTGTGTTTTTGCAGCCTTTACACGGGTGCTCCAGGAACAAGCGACACGGGTCTGCGATCAGCCGGCACGGGACCAGACTTCCCATAATCCCCTTCGCCCTCGGATAACACTGACAAATCACCTGCAACGCGACTTGTACAGTTCCGGTGAAGAAACGAATGCTACGAGAAAAAATGTACGAAAAAATGTGAAAGAGCGGAGAAAGTGCGTCGGCCCAGATCTAAACAGCAGTCGGTAACACTTTGATCCGGATATAATGCTGACTGCTTACTCGTTTTGCTCTCGCCTCGTGAACTTGCCCTCTCCAGTTTAAAAAAAGCCTCCACTAAGAAGACGTCTCCCGCTGTAATCCTCGCGCAAGCAAAGTCGTTTTTTGTGAACCGTCGCGCTTATACCATGTTTTGCCCGCTGTAGGAATGCTGTCGCGGGTATGAACAAGACGATAAAGAAAATACACCCGTAGAGCAAGCGAACTGGTACAGCCTTCGCCAAAACACATTGTGAATAAGGTCACACGTCAAGATTATGTACGGTGCATTCTTTAGCCATAAAAAAACACAGCCCGGCATAAACGCCAGCTCTACATCAAACGCAAAACATTAGCGCTTAAGTGCAAGAAAATTGTGGTCTACGCTGATGCATCCGCGTAAGCTGTTTGTAAATACCAAGGCATATATAGCGCACCTCCAAAAAGATCTGACTTCTTACAGCCAGAAACGAACGAGCACGCTCTCTGCAGTGGCTCAGCGACACCTCGACCTGTGTGACCTTTTACCCCCCGCCGCGCCACGAAAACCAAAATACAGGTCTGATGGTCTTCTCATCTTACTTGAACCATTCGCAAAACTGCCAAAAAAAAGCACGCGTGCCCTCCGTCTAACCGGGAAGTCAAAGGCCCCGGCACTGAGCCTTCGCTGGCCGCGAAAAGGGGAGCCAGTCACCGTGTGCAGATATCGAACTGCAGAGCCCGATCGATGGCCCGACCGGCTCGGAAGCCGCGTAGATAATCCGCTCTTAATCCCCGAACACGGGTCACTCTTGCTCCTGGCGCCCCTCGCCTTAATCCTTTGATGCAGGACCCGCACGCTTGAAGCCAAGTTCACTCATCTCAGCGTGACACGTGACAACGTTTGGTTGTTCTGCTTGGGCTCAGTGTGATTCGCAGTGTTGCCAGGCTCTATAAGCTGCTCTGTTTGGCAGCGGCTGACGAAGTCACGTTGGCTTGTCACTCTAAAGCGCATAATAACTCAGCAATACGTTACAGGGGTAAACCTATACGCATATACGGGTGCGGAGCAAATGCAGCATGTGGTTTACACCGACTTGCCGAGTGAACATGGGATGTGAGTGCTCCTCGACGTGACTCCCTTAAATAACCATACAAATTCCTCGGAAGGAAGGACGGAAGGATGTAGAAAGAAGGCAGGAAAGTTAACCTGGCTAGAGCCTAGTTTGCTATCCTGCACGTGGGAAAGGGTACATAGGCAAAAAAGCGAAAGGAAAGAATGAAGAAAAGTTGGAGCAGACAGATATGCCCGGTGCTGAAGCACTAAACGTTCAAGTTCATTGACTGCCTCTGAAGGCTTTCAGTCTGAAGTCTGGAGTTTAGGTTTGTCTTCCGTAGAAAGCGGAAGAGTTCCTTAATCGCCTTTTGAGCGGATGTCAGAGAAGGCCAGTGACACAGAATCTTCTCCTCCGAAAATGGCTGCACAGAGTCCGGTTCCTCAGTGCTGACGACAGCTTTTTTTTTCTTTCAGATGAGTAGCGTGGCACTCGCCTCAAACGTGGCGCATCATCTCCGGCGTGCCGCACGTTTCGCACTCCTCACTTGCTGCCATTCCTCGGAGCACTTAAGTGTGCTTACGTGCTTCAAGGCGAAATTTGGTGATACTTATAACAACTTTTGTAGTGCTACACTGTTTTTTACATCGTATTTCTCTTCTTTCGTTTCAGCATGTTCTGGCACGAATTTCATCGACCGGCTTCTTTCCTGCTACACCGTGTTTGCGTCTCTTTCTTAGCTTTCGTTTCATCGTGTTTCGGTACGAAATACTTCAGGAGGCAAACTTGCGACACATGCGACAGCTGTCGCAGGATCAAGGTTCTGCGTGGCTGGGATGCGCCTGTTCTACTCACGTGCAGGCACGTGAGTAGAACAGGCTGGCAACGTGTGGAGATAGCGCAGCGATAACGCACGGGGTTCCTGTCGTGAAGACCCCGTTTTGAAGCCTGTTTTAAGGGCTGAGCACTTTAGGGGCCCGCCTTGCGGTCGTAGTTCGTCCGGGGTCACGGTATCTAGCCACCGTAGTCACGCGGCGTCACCCACCAAAACCGAGGCTTCGAAAAGATCACCCCGTCCCCTGGCCGGGATCGAACGTGGGTCTCTCGTGTTACGAAGCCGATGTCGATCCCATTGCGCCACAGCAGCACACGTTACTCATATGCAAAGTGTTGGGTGTGATCTCTGCGCTGCGCCGTTGCCGCAAAAGTGGCCGTTGCTAGGCCATAATAAGTACACTATACTGAAGATAAGAAAAAATACGAATATTGCCTTAATTACGCCAAATTAATAAAAACTCAATTCAGCGTCCCTCTATAAGCATTTTCAGTAGCTGCAGCGCCCTCCCTTGACTACTTTTGGTATCAACGTCACATGACAGGCTGATACTGAAACTATTCAAGAGAGGGAGCCACAGCCCCGCTGGTGAATCACTGCTCCGCACTTCGACAGCTTTCACGTTGAATGAAACAGCTTTGATTTTTTTTTTCATTTACTCTTTAAAGCGGTCGCCATTTTCTCGACAGAAAACCAACAACAACGGCTTTTCTCGAAATAAGGCACGTTAAGGCCTTCATGTTACAGAAACACGAACCGTTTAGATGCGGCGTTTGTTTCATTTCCTTGTTTAGAGGAATGTTTTGTACAGCCCGTTAGAAAAAAAGCGGAACGGCTTTTTTACGAACGAAATGAGGTCATGTAGTTACGTCATCAAAGGCAGCACCGCGGCTCACAAAATAACATACAAAGAACGAAAGCACGCGCCCCTGTTACTCGCCAACTCCCTGGAATCCCAGAACCACGTGAGGAAAGAGAGAGACGTTCGGACGTCTTTCTTGGCGCCGAAATCTTTTTCACCGCATCCAAAATCGAATTACTGCATTGATCGTAGTCCTTGCCCGCTTCTACTACCGCCTCTATTCAGCATACCCAGCAGGCTAGTATGAAATTCGCAGGCCTTCTATAGCTTCAAAATGCAAATTACAGACCCACGCTTTCAACAAAAGACGGCGTTTCGCAGCGACATCGACAGTTTTTTTAGCAAGGACTTACCACACCTCTCTTTCAAAGGAATTCCCTATGCCACGAAAAAAAAGGCTACCGCGCTATGCGGTGGTAACTGAAGGAACTCCTGAATAGACCGCAGCACAGCTGGCGCACGGCGCAGAGCGCTGAACAGTAACCAATACGCGAAGCGGCGTGGAGTTCGGCGACCACAGTCACCCGCGCACAAAAGGAACTTGCGAGCCGCCCTGTACAGTACACGGCAAAATGTTTCTTTAAAATATTCACCAAAACTCTCCCGGGACAAAAAAAAAAGAGCCTGAAAGGAACTGAATAGCATTTAAGATATCAAATTTCTTCTTTAAAAACTGGCAAAATATAAACGTTGTGGACCAGACGAAACATAGCTCCTATTTGTCAGTCGCTTATAATGCTGTTCCATTTTTTTTTCCTTAAAATGTATCCCAAGATTAGAAGTCAGTTTATAATTTTTTTCGCGTCCCTAATTTTAATAAGGAATTGAAGTAGCATACGAGGTAGAAAATTTAAAAGCTGGGCAGCATAAGATAGGGAAGCGGGTGGGAAAAACGAAGGGGCGTTAACCATGTTAACGCCTAAGATGTCATCCTAGCACGTGCAGAAAGAAAAAATTTCGACATGAACAGGATGCTGATGAAGGAAAGGCGTGGAGGAAAATTTCCTGTGGTTGAACGCGGCTAAACCAAGTTTGTCGAGCGACAGCTTGGTTTTCGCGCCGACGGCGCGCAGTGAAAGGACAAACGATTGCACCGCGCGACAAACCCCAGAAGCTGCAGTTCACCGCAGTGAGCGCTGTAGGCGCCAACACGCGCGCGGTGAACTTAGACGCAGCCAGTGCGTCCTTGTATCAAGTACTAATGGCACGCGCCCTTACTCTTGCCCCCTAAATCCTCTTTACACGCATTATATCCCTTTTAGACGCGATTAGACGCATTTGTTGCGCAACAGCACGAGGAGATGGTTTGACCTTGGCTGAGCTTGAAGGTGAAATGGACGCTGCGAGCCGTTTTGTGCGTTTGTACCAGAAGTTCTGAATTACAGCTCGCGCCATCTTCTGCAAAGTTTTGCTACTTTTGACCTCGGAACAATTCCACAAACGAGTGCTTTTTTGTTTTTTAATGGCGTGTCTTTTTTTTACGATCGCAGACATCAAATCATGTATTTTTAATTAAACGAACAATGCAAACATCACATTTGCATTGAGTTTTTGCCTCAAATATGCTTAATGCTTTCGTTTTTCTTAACAATGTTGACAAGTATGAATATTGCCACCAGATTCAGTTGTCTACAAAAGCTTTGCTTATATAAGCGTCTCGTTCAGGCATTCTTCTAACTTGCTGCATGTATGATTGGCGCTTGCCTCCCCCTCACTTGGCTATACCCTCTCCACATCGCTGCGACCGCGTTACAGTGTACTAGAAAAAACAGGTGTGTCGTTCGGGGCGGATTGGGGCTGTCCCTTTTGCGATCTAAATTCATGCCGGGGAACTCCTGTTGTAAGCAGCGCCCCTGGCGGCCGCTGCTTATCAGTTGGTTTTAGAAATTTTGTTTGTTAAGTTAATCCTGATGCATTGCCCTAAATGGTCTTATTTCTTATTTTGTGGTAGAAAAGTTTTGTAAAACCCGCCAACTAGTTGAGTTTGATTTAGAACTTTTCGGGGGCGCTGGCTGCAACAAGAGTTCTCTGGGGAACGCCTGCTCTGCATTTTTTTCATCGCAAAAGGGACCCGCGCTCTTTATTGGTTTTTCCCCCGCACGACACACCCCTACCTTCAAGTACACTGTGACCCTGTTACCCCATTCCGTCCCATAAAAGCCTCAACCAAAAACATCCTCGCTGTTAAAAAGCAACCGAAACAAATGTGTGCAGCGTTCAGGCACGACCAGTAGGAGCAAAGGGAGCGACGTTGTAGTATTCAGCGCAAGTCGGTCGTTCCGAAAAAGCACATGCGATCCTTCGTCGCCTTGGCTGCTGCTGACGGAGAATGACAATGTGTCAGGACTTCCTTCTCAGAGAATGGCCGCCGAGAGCCCGTGCTGCGCAGATTGGACGAGAGCTGCTTCACTTGCGATGAAAAGCGGGACACACGCATAAAACACAGACGTACGTGTAAATGTATCGGCACTTTACACAAAATAGTAAACAAAATAACGTTGACGCGCCCATTTAATTTGCTTACTCCGGTTCCAGAACTTGCCGGACCAACCACCGGATTATCCCGCCCTTCATGTCATTTTTAGATGGTTTTAAGTCTTTGTTGTCTCTTTTCACAGCGTAATTGTGTAATAACCTAAATGTTTCTCGGAGAGAGTTGCCTACCAATAGTTTCTTGAAGCAACCATCTGATTGTTTGATTCTAGGGTATAACGCGCCGACGCCACACAGGCGATGAGGCGCGCCGTAGTGGAGGGCTCCGGATTAATTTTGACCACCTGGGGATCTTTAACGTGCTCCGAAATCTCGTACACACGGGCGTTCTTGCTTTTCGCCTCCATCAGAAAAGCGGCCGCCAAGGTCGGGAATGCAACTATTTACCCATGTCTTCTGTTAGTTTAGTCTGTATTCATTATGAACCTCCCCCCGCCCCCCTGCATTTTCTCAAGCTCAGAGACAGCAGTATAAATAAATAAATAAATAAATAAATAAATAAATAAATAAATAAATAAATAAATAAATAAATAAATAAATAAATAAATAAATAAATAAATAAATAAATAAATAAATAATATAAATAAATAAATAAAAATAAATAAATAAATAAATAAATAAATAAATAAATAAATAAATAAATAAACGTGTCCTTATGGTCTCCGGCGGGCTGACAACTTCGCATGCCGCAATTGCTGCCAGGAATTTGTGGATTCTAGCCAGAGAGAGGGAGAGAGAAAGAGAAAGAGAGAGAACTCCAACTCGGATGGCAATGCTCTAGCTATAGAAAGAAATCGCTTTGTTACGTCGTGGGAGGCCGAATGGAAGTGGCGCAATAGGTGCGGGTCAAGTTGGACCGTGACTGCGACTGATTTTGAATAAAGCGGCAGTTTAAATAAAGCGACTTCATTATAGTGACTGTTTGGTGCACTCCGCTTATTTAACTTTTCGCTGAATTCTATCGCCATCCTTTGATACGTCGATAAGCGAGGTTCTCCCGACAACGGTCTATGGCGTACAACGAATCAAACGCCTACAGCTACCCAATACATTTTGTTTCGATTTGAAGCCAGGCCGCCAACTGAACACGAAGACGATTGGAAACAAGGCGCGGTCATCGGGCGCCGAACACGGCACGAAATGATTCTCGACCAAGAAATGGAGGCCATTAAAGCAAATGACAAAAAAAGAACAAGTTCACGGGAATTAAAGAAAGAAAAAAACGGAGAAAAAGAAAGTGAAGAGCGATATGGAATCGGCGCGAAATCGTCGTTCTCCGGAGTAGTTCAATGACCATGAATTACATCTTTCGGTGGTTCTCCTGCGGTCTAGATGGGTTCTTGGCGTGCGAGCATGTCGTTGCGCGCTCCCATGAACAGGCTCACGCAAACAGCGGAGGCACGAGGCACGTTCGGATACATTCGTATCTCATATTTACACCTTCAAACTACGCGGCAGGAAGAGAAACACTATACGTAGGGTGCTGTGTCATTAGCTTTACCGTCATTGTCGACGTGATTGCCATCATAATAACTATCATCGAGAAGCATTGAATGTCCCTTCGCCAGGTGGTGGGTACCAACAGAAACGATATGCAGTAGTAACAATCACCACTGCTGAATTTTCTGCCCAACTGCATTCGCTCTTCAATTTCAAATATCGTGCGCGCCCGACAACCAGACGTTCTTTTGGACCCCTTTACGTATTAATTATGTTTCTTTCTTGAGTACCAATTACATCTTACGAGCCGACGATTAAGTTGGCACCGTTGAAAGTTACAGATGTCGAAAGGCTTGATACGTACAGCGGCTTCTACAAGCATATATTTGTCGCTCTAACGTGCCGCCGCGCGATACGTATGGGAACTTCGCAGCTAATGCAAATCCGGCACGCGAGCTTAGCGTTCGTTTCACGAACTTTTCGCGCTCAGCGCGTCGCATACGAACAAGCATTACGGAACGTATTCGCTCATTAGAATTTTCGCATGCTTCGGAAACGACCTTGTTCGGTCTCCACGAGGCTGCTCGTATACCCGTTTGCACAGAGAGATCCACAGCATGAAGTTATTACTGAACAACCTGAGTAATGTCTTAGCTAGTGTCACTAGATAAGGTTTCAGAGTATCAGCACTATTTTCTCCTATTGTTGCATGCCGCTGCCATCATCATTGGTCAGTTCACATCACGTGACATTTGCTTACACTGCGACGCCATTTTGTTTTATGGGCGCCGCCCAGTTTTATGGGCGCCGCCATTTTGTTGTTTATGCGTGTCAGTAGTCGGTCGACTTCGCTAGAATTACCTTGCCCCCCCCTGCTCTGCGGCGTTTCCAAACGCGAATCAAACATACCGGGCTGCCGAAGATGCCGTGTCCGAAGATGCCGTTTTGCTGCGTCTTCAGCAGTGTTCTTTACACATGAACCTCGTCATAGTTTCCGGTGAGGCCGCGGAAAGCAGCAATATGACAATACTGATAAACACCAAAATGGCCGCCATTGCTCACGTGCGCGTCTCAGTGACGGTACTCTGTATCTTATCTAGTGACACTAGTCTTAGCCTCAGCCTTAGCACAGCCTTAGCCTTAGCCTTAGCCAAAAGGCTTAGCCATAGCCTTAGCGTAGTGTCTTAGCCTCCGTTTTCCCCGTGATTTCTCGTTATCCCCTCTGCTGAAATACCAGGCTCGCTGCTCCAGCGTTTACGAGATAGTTTAACTCAAAATAAGCTGGCATTATATTTATGGCGGGCACTTGTCATTAGCAAGATATTTATCATCTGGACGTCGTTCATCATTAACACACAAAAACGCCCAAACCAAAAAACAGAAAAACTAGGCGACCCAAACCGAAATACTCTAGATAAGGTCCAGGCTATATAAGACCCAGGTAAGGGCCTGACTATAAGCGTCAGGATAAAGAAAAAGCAAGAGAACCGGAACATAAAACAAGCTGCTGTAGGACAATTGTTGAGAATTTCGCCGGCCTACATCTAAATGGTAATTTATGTGAGCCTACACGCAACAAAAGCAGGTCTGAATAAAAAATACTGCTTGTGTACCATTTATTGTACGCTAACTCGCCTACAATAAACCATATATATATATATATATTATATATATATATATATAGAATAAGAATTGGCAGTCAAGAAGACTCGGAAAGCAAAGGGGAGATGTAGTAGCTCAAGATAAAGAATTTGAAAATAAGAAAGTGGAGAAAAAATGGCCGCCCGGTGGGATCCAACCCACGACCTCCCGAATACCCGGGCTGGTGCGCACCAGACGGTATTCTGGGTCGTGGGTTCGGATCCCACGGCGGGCATTTTTTCTCCACTTTCTTATTCCAATCTTTCTTGAGTCAACTCCTCCCCTTTGCTTTCCGAGGTCTTGACTGCCATTCTTTTTTATTTTCAACAGCCCTCATTCCTATTCTGATTCGCTATATATATAATATATATACATATATATATATATATATATTAATATATATATATATAATATATATATATATATATATATATGAACAAAAAGTTGGACGCACGTAGAGACCACTACTAGCGACGTTTTCTTACGTATCCGCAAGGGACTTGTTCATTTCCCCAGGTTGTGTGCGGTATTTCTAGTCTGGTTTTTATATTTGCTGTGGAGGATCTTTCTTCACAACCTTTATGGACAGTCAGGCTGTCCGCCCATCTATTTCCTGCCCTATTCCGTTGAGGAGCGCACAAATCCCTAAGCAAAGAACTAAGGTCACGTGCCGCGCAGGCCATCAAAAAATCACGCTGTTTTTACGTCCATTCCACTTTAAAACAGGTCGTAAAAACGACGTTAAGTGCGGAGCCATACGGTGCCCAACATCTCCGCCCACGTTTCAAGAGCGGTACCACCCGTTCCAGACCGTTCGATGCACGGCGACCCGAGAGACAAGACACGGCACGAAAGTTTGTGCTGTTTATGCGATCCCCCGCAGACGCTTCGGGGTCAGACGATCAGGGCGTTCGCTGAATAGAGGGCCGCCACATCACGGACGACGGCGGGACCACGGAAGGTCTCGGGGCCAGAGCGGCGCAAAACAAAGAAACGACAAAAGAACCATCAAGGCGGAACAGGTGCAAGCCAAGCGAATGAGTTACGAGCTCGGCGTCTTGATCGGGTGCAGATTCGGAACGACCCCTCCGCGAAGGGGTTACGGAGCAAGCTAGTCAAGCCAAGCCGAAGAGCAAGCCAGGCAGACGAGGTGCGCCGGCGGTGGGCAAACGAACTTCAATGCCGGGGCCACACTGCCGAAGGGCGCGCAAGGGGTTACGGTGCCGTTAGAAAACCAGTTCCGCCTGAAACACGCATTTTCAATGTCAGCGATGGTCATCGTGGAAAGCGGTGCCCGCACGCGACTAGCGAAGAAAACAGCGTGTGTCACGGGACTCGACCGTTAAAATATGCGCAAGTCTGCACAAACGACACAAATGACCTGCGTCTCGGGGCTTAAGTGAGTAAGACGTTTTTTCTTGTAGAGCACAAGATCACGCGTGCGATTCGGGCGCTGCATTTTTTAGACAGTGGCGGCTGAAGTACACGAGAAAAAAAAGTCATTTTAAATGGCTACAGAGGCGCGTTTAAGAACCCCTATGGCGGTCAAGTTATTTGCAAACCGTTTATGGCGTGTCCAGGAAGTCAGATGTTGCTGCTATTCTATGCCTCGGCCTTCCTTTTAAATCTGTTATTCCGCGCGTACACTAAGGAAGCAACTTCACCTCAGTGTTCAGCTTAGCAGCGCGCTGGCGTCTCGACTCAGCTTTATTTCCGTCTGCTTGTTTCGTCTTCCTGTTTTGTTCTTACCGCACCTTAACCTTGTCGCCTACCCCTGCATTGTGTTTTCTGGCTGAGTATCTGAGAGCTTTAGTAGTTATTTAGGTTTGTTGTTCCACTTTATCACCCCTCTTCTATTGCTGCGCACGCAGGAACGCACACACGCACACACACATACACACAAACACGCACACACACACACACACACACACACACGCACACACACACACACACACACCACACCCACCACACACACCACCACACACACACACACACACACACACACACACACACCACACACGACCACACCCCACTCACACAGTCACTACCGTGCATGTGTGCGTGCGTGTGTTCCTTGTTTTTGATGCGCGTATGATTTTATAAATTGTACGAATACTAATAACGTACACTGCGTGAACAAATGGTAGAAGCTTCATTTTTTGTCCGTATGTGCGCCGATCAATGCTTCCAGTACAAGGCCAGCCACCGTGTCAAGTTGCTTGAGACAGTAGCTTCTTGGGGTTGGTTCGACCTTCGTATTGAATAAAAAACGTAGATTTAGGTATGAGAAGGAGAGTTGGGGAGAATTGATACTTTTGGCTTGTCTGAATCATATGGATTCTAATGTAGCTCACTCTAAGGACATTATCACCACCCCTGCTGGGGTTCGGATGTCTTTGTGAGTTTACTTAAAAAATGCCCATCAAAATGGATATCTCACGCGATACACCTTCATGATGTCCATGAAGCATACCGCGAAAGAAGCGAACTGTCGGATTTATAACCGGCCACATCACTGACCTTTCGTTTTTACCTCAACACTTGAGGTCCTTTTGCATGTAGAAACATAGGCGTCAGTGGGTTACTTCTTCCCTACCCTCGTCCCGCGCAAAAGCTCTTTCGCTCCAAAGCTGAATGTAGGCTGCTCCTCATAATTAGTTACCATCGTCATCGTCGTGGTCATCATCATCATTATTATTATAATCATCATCATTACGATCATCATCATCATCATTTTCGTGTCTTCTGAAGCATAGAATTTTACACTAATATATACTAGAGGGAAATCTGGCGCTGCATTCGCGGGCCGATGTTGGCGGCGCCATTGCTGCTAGCGACGTTGCTCGCCTACTTGGCTTAGCCAGCTATATGGCTTCTTTTTTTGTCTCGAAGCCAAAATCAACAAGAAAGGGTAACATTTTTTCTTGTTCATCGTGCATGAAGTCCAATCATTGACAAATAATTCTTTCCGGAGCTTCAATTTTATAATAACAAAACAATTTCGCATAATCTTTTGCGGTAATATTGTTGCTTGTTTGAAGCCAGAGGCAACTTTTCAGCCTGTTTATGAGTTATACCAAAAACAAGTGGAACGTGCCTTCCCGGTACATGACGGAACGCTCGCTGAAGCGCGGCTCCCCTAGACAGTGGCGCCAGTTGTCCCTCTAGTATACATTAGTATGAAACTGTATGTAGTGCATGACGTAGGCCTCTCTCAATGATTTCAGCCAGACCTGTCGCGGGTTCGCCGAGCCCCTCATTCTTTACCACTGAACCTCCTCAGTTCAGTCCTCCGGCTGCTTAGACAAAAGCAATCATGCAATCTGCCTTCTTTTAAAACAGTGATGCAATGTACACGCGAGGCCTCTTTTTTCCTGGAGCTCGAAGACTCTTCGTTCCCGGTCCTAGCTAGCTAGCTAGCCCCTCTCTAAACCCCCGCAGGCATTGGACAAAGCACGACAAGGTGTGGGGCGTCGACGACTCAGCCCTGTACCAGAGTTCCAGCGCTACAGGCCATGCATCACGTCACTTTTCGGCACTTCCCCAATCTTTCCGCGTATCACCGGAGGAGCGCTGGGGGCCGGCAAGAGGAAGTCATAAATCCCGGGTCGTCCGATCAGAGGCGATGCCTCTTCCCCCGTACACAGGCACTGCAATCTTTCATCGTCCTTTTTTTTTTTATCCACCTTCCGCCAAACACACACTCCGCTATCCTCCTTTTTTTCTTATTTTCTTCTCTGTTCATCTTCTTTATGGGAGGCATACCTCAAGGTCTCCTCCCACGCACCATTCGCCCTTCCTTTTCTCTGATTTCCGTCAACCTGCTTGCTCCGAACTCCGCGGTAATGTGTCACCGCCATAACGCAACCTCGCGCCCGCACACCGCTGGATTCTGCTGAACACATAAACAACGAGACAAATGTTGAAAAGCTAGTTCGCGTGGGCCACAGTTACGTTACTTTGAACACGTAACTGTAAGCGACCCAAAGAGAAACTGCGGCGAGCTCAAGCCTCGAGCCTGTATGGGATTATCATGGCCCACAGTGCTTAAAAGTAGACGCACTAATGAAAGGCGCACGAATAATTTCGTTGGTGTTACGTGCTCGCAGTACGTAATTAGAGATGGAAGGAAAGAATAACAACGCAACAACTAAAGCAAGAATTGATACAAAAGTGCTTAGGGCGCGTTTATTTCCTGCCAGTGGTTACTATGTAGTTCCAATTCACACATTTAGAGACGTTCACTTCTACGGGGCGATTTACGGGGGCCGTGAGGAGATCGTGGTATTTTCGAACGTTCAGGAAAGGTGTCACTATACTTTAAAGGGACCCTGCAACACTTTTTTCAACTTTTTTTTTAAATCTTGAATACTTCCATAACGTCGTCACTAAACACACCGAGTACTTAGATTAGGGGGTCGCAAAGTATCTCAGCCAGAAATTACGGCTCTATGCCCATCAGATAACTTGGAAGCTCGCTCGAAAGATCTTTCTCTCTTTCCCGGTCTTGCCTTTCTTCGACGGCCCGAATTACGTCACTGAGGCCATGTAGCGGCTGTTGGCCGGTTTTCCTTCAGTTGCAGCAATGAACGCTTTTCGATAGATACTTTAAAAATAACGTTCAAAAATAAAGCCGGAACTTAAATGGGTATCTGGTGCGACGAGCAAATCACGCAGTGCCGCTCCGTGCTGGCGATAACAGTAGCTTTCGCAGTGCTTCCAGACGCGAAGGAAAGAGTGAAAGAGTGTATCGAAAGTGTGGTAGGGTGCCTTTATCGTCGTAAAATAAGTCTAAATGTCTTGCGAAATTCGAAAGCACGCCCGAAAAAACAAAAAAAAAAACTCCTGTCAGCTTAGTTTCTTTGTTGCACTACTTTAGTACAGCATGTTGTTGAGCTAGTTAGCACTGCATTTCAAGAGTAGAAAAAACTGCGCACCAAAGGCAAGACCACTGCAAAAGGTTTTATTTGCAGTGGTCTTGCCTTCGGTGCGCAGTTTTTTCTTCTTTTGAATGGCACTATTGCCACGCTGACATCAAGACTATCTTTGTCGTGGAGCGCGCACTTCGAAGAGAAAAGTTATACACGAGTTTCCTGCTTTCGCCAAGGGCTGTCAACAATATGTCGCGTTGTATTTCTCATATCAGGTTTGTGTCCGTGTCCTATATTACTATTGCGGGTGTTCATATCCATGTAAACCGAGATTGCCAAGTCCGGAAAGAACCGAAAACGGGAAGTCGGGCGGAAGAGTTTGCTCCCAACAATTTCGGCTAAGCGGCAGAAATGGGGACGACCGGAAGATGAGACGCCCGTCCGCTTTTCGTCAGTCGCCGGTCTGTGCTTGTTCTCTGCCGCGATGAAAAAAAAAATAACAATGAAAGCGGCGGCGGTACTTTGTTCAGCGAGTTGGTTCACAACACGGTGAATACCAAAACAGCACGGAAAGATGGAGGCAAGAATGGATAAACTGCGACCGCCTTGGTTGTGTCCGTCCTGTTCTTGTCGACGTTATTAAGGCTGCCTCCTTTTTTTGCAGAAACGACAAGTAAAAGTTGTTCATCTCGAAAAACATGTCTTGGTAGACGGGGGCCGAAAATGTTGCTACCACATCCACTAAATAATCCACGTTGTTCTACGCATCACTGCGCACGTTGCGGTATGTGCGGTGTTATCACGTCGCTGAAAGACAAGTGATATGATGATGGTAATGATGATGATGTTTAAGAAGAAGGAGAAGAAGCAGAAGAAGAAGAAGAAGAAGAAAGAAGAAGAAGAAGAATTTTGTCAAACAGGAGGAGGCAGGAGGACGAAGTGGATTGTGCGACTCTCCTTACCCTTCAAATTATTACAATCAAGAATGTCTTTATGTGAAGCACACTTTCAGGTAGACCTCTACCGCTATATGCCTTGACCTTTACAACAAAAAGAAAGGGGTAAACCCTATACCCTGATCTCCAGCACTTAGTCATCCATGCTCATACCACGGTGGCCCTGCAGCAGCTGAACGGAGGTCTCAAATCACTTGAACTACGCCAAACACCACATATCTTCATCTCAACACCACGCTGACACCAAGGTTCACTTGGTACTGGCTCACTCATCGATGTGTAATACCTTTGTAACTCTGTAACTCTGTAATGTAACTCTGTAATGCCTTTGGCCCTGAGGGGTACAATAAATAAAAATAAATAAACACACCACGCTACCCACTGTTCAGTCGATTTTACCGATTTTTCCACCGCAGTAACTATGCCCCTGTTAACTTTCCCTACTCAAACCCACACGTGCGTCGTACCCCTTGTATGTCCGCTTCTTACCCTAACAAGTAAACAGGGCGGAAAAAGAAACAAAACCGTTCCACTCAATGTGGAAGCTGTCGGAAGTGCGGAGCAGTGATTCGCCATAATGGCCTGTAGCGCCGTTATCCGCTCACTGCTACCACCCGATGCAATTCAAATTTCCCGCCTTCGCAGTGCTCGCGCGCCCTCTGCCTGAAACTGTGCCAGCGGGAGTTCTGTTATTTTTGTACTTGCTTTTCCTTCCGCCCGTGGCGGCGTTTCACGGCCACTTTTTTTCGCTTACTATCGTAAAAACCAACCCAACGAGCGTTCCTACCTAAAGGAACGCGGGCGCTGCCGGTAAATTACGTACATTTTGCCTCAAATGTACCTACAGTTTTCTTTGCGTTAAACATCGGGGAAATGTATGACAAGCGCCGGCTGTTCACGAGTTTCGAACGCTTATGACTATATAAACCGCTTGGCTTTCGTAACCTCTGGGGTACACCGCGACGACAGCGCTGCAACGGAACACCATGTTGCTCTACTTGGGTCCAGCGGGACATCTACGACGACAAGGCGAGCGCCTAAAGTGCTCTGCACTTAAAAATGTGCTATGGAGTATGCGGGCCGAAGTGGCTCTGGCAAGACTCCGCTGAACAACTAAACCAACACCTCTTTGCGCTACCTGCCAAAAATGTGACGCCGGCGTCTGCTAAGCATGATAGTTAAGCTAAAAAGCACAGCCTAATATGGGCATGCACCCAGGCCGCTAAGCCCTTCCGTTCGCTTAAAGCAGCTGGCTCAGTAAGAACATGAACCATAGGTGATTCCTCAACTTCGTCAGCTGCGCTGGTTGGGCGGTGTTTATTTTCATTTACACCTCATTCCTGAAGTCACATTCTGCTATTTAGAAAAAGAAAAAAACTGCTTTCATGTGTTCCAAAAGCAAAAAAAAAAAAAAAACAGCGTACATATCGGCAACCAACGTATCTTAAACTCGCCCTCTGCTGAATCGCGAAAAATAGGTAATAGCTTCGGGGTTGTTTTTATCTCACGTATATTACATCAAATGGCTGAGGTACCGTTCACTGGCAATACCGGTGCTTGGTGAATCAAAATGAACACAAAGAAAAACATGGGAAATCGGTGGAAAAAAAAAAGGAAGAACGAAAATGAACACGATATAGCACTCCCTCTAGGAGAACGAAGCGCGGCAAATTCAAAGCTTAAATTGTACGGAAAACTTCAAAAGGGAAAAGAAAAAACGTTGCGGAGAGAAATAGCGTCGTTTGATACCAACTCTTATTCGCGACGTTCTTCGAAGACGACAGGAAACGGCCGGTGAATAACGAACCGTGAGGAGCGTTTGTCATGGAACGGGACTTGACGGGAGGGGCAACTACAGCGAACCAGAAAGGGATCGATAAAAATAGCGAGGTATAAAGAAGCGAAATAACTGTTTTTATTTCCTTCGGAATTTCAAGGAGAGTGCCTAAGGTGCTCCCGCGAAGTGATATTCCGACGGTTTCAGGGTTCACTGGAACAGAATAATAAAACCAAACACAGTATCGCCGCGGGAGAAACGAGAACACGAGGCTGGGGTAGGAACAAAAAATACATTCGGGCGCAACAAATTCAGCACGGAGGGTTTCTAAATCACAGAAGCATGTCGTATACAAGAGCTGCGCGTATAGGCGCAGCCAAAGGGCACGGGAAACCGTCGCGCAATGAACACAAATTCAGGTTTTGTCGGTGGAGCTCCCGCAAGGGGTATTCGCGCTCAATTCGATAAGCAGAAAAGGGGCTCCGCTCCGCGGCAGCGTATGCGCTCTGCTTCCTACCAAAGCGGCTGGATTTGCTGCGATTCATTGGGGCGTTCTTTTGTAGTTTTGCACCGACCTGACTCGCATCCCCCGATCCATTCTGCCGGAAGCTGACTACGGGTTCCTTCAAGCGGCAAAATTTCTCGAACGCTAACAATCCTAACGTACAATCTATAACAGCGCACACCAAAGACAACAACGACAAATCAAAAGAAAAACACGAACGAAAATTGCTGGAATAGGTTGAAAAAGAAGGCGAAAAACTTGGTTGATTTCTCTGTCATAGGAATCGGTAAAACACGAAAGTGAAATGTGCAGCGAAATCTGAAGCTGAGCATGATTTGCCGGTCGGCGGCTGTCTTGTGGGTGTGCTTGGTGAGCGACGTCTGCTGGCGGGTCGCTTCAGCAAAGGTGCACTCGTGGCATTTCCGTGACGGATATGACTTCAGTGAAATCTCGGTGTATACCGGCATACAACACGTTCGTGTTAAAATACAAAACCCGAAAACGAACAACCCCAAGTATAACGTACTCTTTAGTTCTAAAGGTTGCTTCCCCGCAAAAAGACCCTGTGTGCAGGGATGCAACCTTTACAGGCCGCTTGCTCTGTTGTACTGACGTCATTGCCGTGACGGATATGACGTCGGTAAAATCTGTGTATCCGGGAATAAAACACTTTCGTGTTAAAATATCGCTTTCAGCAGAACTCTTGGCAGCAGACCGTTACAGGCCTCCCTTCGCATCCTTCAAATGGCGAGAGCGAAAAAGGCCAAGCAACCTCTGCCTCCTCCATCTTCGTCAATTATCGTCGCCCCCAATTACCAGCTCAACGTCGTCTACCCGTTTCTTCTGCTGTGTTTCAAGGTTCTCTTCGTAGTCTTACCAGCATTGGCACTGCAGTCTTCGCAGTCTTTTGTCCGGTTCCCTTGGTAGGAGCAAATGCAGCACGCCTTGCAAGAGACGTCGTCTCGACGAGCCGACGATCGTACCAAGGCACTCGCCCGAACGGCACGGGCACAACACAAACCCGTACACAGCGGAGACGCTTAGAGAGCCGACAGCTTGGCGGCGCTGTCGCTCCCGAGGAAGCGGCTCTAAGCCCCCCGTTTATCCCAGCCGCGACGTCTTCGCCAGAAGAGAAATGTTTCCGCGTTATTGCCGAAACACAAGACAGCGCCATGACAGGCGCCGAGCGTTGTTGACACCAGCCTTTCTCTCTTTCATCCGCCGCTCTGATATTACTCACAGAGCCACGCTCTGTTCTTTCTTCCTTGTCGTTAAACGGTCCTGTACATGACACGAGCCGGGTTTTGTTTTCCTGTAAACAAAAATGTGCATCGTTCCGCTCCACTGACTTGAATACGTTTCGGCAGCTGGGTGTGATAGCAAAAAAAAGACCCATTTTCTTTATATGTGACGTCAGATGTCACGCTACGCAAGATGGCGGCGGTGATGAACAACCTCGCGCTCCATGCAAGTACTTCCGCCTTCCGTTCTCGCCAGTGGGTGCACCCGTGGGGGTGGCGTATAGGCGTTTCGTAGTCATCACAGGCAAGTGACAAGTGGCGCCGTCTAGGGGCATGTTGGAAGCTTTGTCCACGTGCATGTGGCCCTGAATTTAATCGCACAGAACCGCTTGGTCTCGTAGTGTTGTATTTCCGCTCCTGCAAAGCGAATATCCTAACCCGATTTCAAATCCCGTTACCGCTTTTTTTTTCATTTTCTGGGGTTTGTCATATTCGAATATTAACATTTGTTATCACCCATATAATCTGTTTATGACTTATTTGTTCATTATAAAATGGGGTTTCGAGATTTTCATTGCCTTTTAGTCAGTTTCAGCTACTGCTTCTTCTACGCCGTGGTTTTTTCAACTATTGCAAGTCCGTTTTGGCTGTTATTTATTTCAGCAGGGGTGGTTTATGCTGTGATATAACCCCCATAAGCAAGTTCAGCTGACGGCTGCCTGTACTGACTATGAAACGCATATACGCGTGGGGGTGAGGCATGTTTACTAAGTAGTTACATTAATCCGTCGATATTGGCTGAACGCTTTCTAGGCCGTGGCCTCCATATCTGAGCCGCTCAAAGTTTTGCGGTGGAACAAAAAACACCGGGAACATTGACCTTTTCTGTCATTTTATCTACGTACTTGCGTTTGCTTAAAATAAAACTTCCGACTCCACGGTTCCAATCTTCTTTTCAATACCTTACGGCTCGTTGCACGAGTGGCGGCAAAACCTGTGTACAAGTGGACTCCTTTCTCAACCAACTACAGAACCCACAACAGCGGGGTTTGGTACCCGCTTCTTGTTGGGACTCATGGTCTTAAATACGACTCAGATTTAAGCTGGTAGTTGTGCCATTTCAAACGCACCACCGTCGTTAGTTTATTCTTCCGTTATACCACGTCGAAAATAATAGTTGCAGGCTTGGCTACGCCCGCAGCAGACAAGTAATGCGAGCAACCCTGAACCAATCAATACACGTGAGAAAAAGAGGAATGAGGAATTCAGCTGTCGTATAAGCGCGCGTTCATTAACACTCAGCCAACATTTCGAGCACAAGATGGGAAGCAGCAAATTTCTGATTGGTCTCCCGTTCCTCGCTGCCTCGCAAAGTTTCTTGGTAAACAACAATGGCCGAAAGACTCCAGCCAACGACTCGCTCGTAAACAAAGGACGAAAGGAGCTAACGCACCATGGTTACCTGGGCAGCGTAGAGAGTCACCTCACCTGCTTGCTATGTTTGTTGTTGTTTTCGTTGCTCTTTGGAGCGGCGTAACTCCGTGGGCACTTACGCAAGATAAAGGAAAAGCGGAACGGTACACTTCCGGGTGACGCAGGTACAGTCTACGCAGCCAGGAAGCATAAAAAATAAAGAGGCTCAGAAGCAGGCCTACTTTCCATCTATATGCATGCAGTATGGCCGGGACGTCGCCTCATTATCTAGACGCGGCAGCTCGCCACGTGAAAATAAAAACAAAGAAACGAGAAAAATTGAAGCACGCGTACAAAACGTTACCTTGTGTACAAACGAATGAAAAACACGACGAAGAAAAAGAAAGAAAGAAGAGAAGAGAGAGAGAGAGAGAGAGAGAGAGAGAGAGAGAGAGAGAGAGAGAGAGAGAGAGAGAGAGAGAGAGAGAGAGAGAGAGAGAGAGAGAGAGAGAGAGAGAAGGAAAAAGAGAGAAGATGCCAAGAAGGAAGAAGGAAGAGGAAGGTAGGAAGGAAGGAAGGAAGGAAGGAAGGACTAAAGAAGGAAGGAAGGATGAATGAAGAAGAACGAAGGAAGGAAGGAAGGAAGGAAGGCCAGGAAGGAAGGACAGAAGAAGGAAGAAGAAGGAATTGGAAGGAAGGAAGAAGGAAGAGAAGAAGGAAGGAAGGAAGAGGAAGAAGGAAGGAAGGAAGGAAGGAAGGAAGGAAGGAAGGAAGGAAGGAAGGAAGAGAAAAATAAGAAAAAAAGAAGCAAAGAAAAAACAAAGAAGCAAAGAAAGAAACAAAGAGACAAAGAAAGAAACAAAGAAACAGAGACAGAAACAAGGAAAGAAAGGAAGGAAGGCAGAACCCAGCGAAGGCGGTGTTTTAAGATACGGTATTGGCGCTGAAAGCTAAAAAATCACAAAAAAGGTAATTTTATAGACTCCATACAAACAAAAAAGATAGACGACCCTCAGCATAGAACACGCCGCAGGAAGCCGAGCTTTCCTCGCGAAAGGCGGGTCCATCAGTCTTCACTTCGTGCTCAGCCTTGATGCTTTTCCTCGCACTATTCGCGAAACAAAGAGCAGCCGAACAACAAGTGCGTAAATAGAAGACGCAGCTTTCGCATTTCCACTCCAGTTCAGAAAGGGGCTATCGTGCTTTTTTTCCCGAAGTCTCCATCGTAAACACCGCCGTCATAGCTGGACAAAGTACTAAATAGACCAAAGGCCTTGCTCCCTGTAACTGTTATACCTTACTCGAAGTTTGAACGCCAGACAATTTGAACGCTAGAAATAGAGAAATAAAGCAACAACAAATGTGTCTTATTGTCTGCGTGTTTTCATTTAACTACACACTCGGCGACGGACTTCGAGTCCAGTCGCTTGTTCGGTGGCGACATCCGATTTCGGTCGGACAGCTTATTTTTTTTTTTTTTTTTCATTGAAGCCGGGAAAAAAGGAACTGCATTCTCCTCCCTTTTCAACATTTTGTTTTCTTTCAGAGATCTGGACTCACAAGAACGGGACCTAAAACGCGGACAAAAGAAGTAATCTGTGCTTTCATGTCTCAGTGTTTTGATTCCCTCCCGCGCTACCGAAAATTCGCCGAATTCAGTTGTCTTCCAATATCTTCTCTTTTTTCTAACATAACTGTAGGAATAAGAAAAATGAAATGAAGTTAGGTTCGTTACCTTAGAGCTGCACCTTTTGTGTATGAGACGAAGCGGGTTTCTCGGTTAGGTTCACAAGCCTTGTTTGTCTTTTTTTATTTTTTAGGGTAAACTTACAGAAGTCGTTTGCACTGCTGTGTTACCCGCACTGTGGAAGCAACATCAAACCGAGACGTTTACCAACATTACTCCATTCGTTATTCTATTTGCAAGCCATCGGTCATCAATTATCGGCCCCTGCGTCGAGCAAGACTTCGCAAGGGACAAAAGTATAAGGTCTTGGTCTGCCAATTTACCTTTTGTCCCTTTAAAGACCAGAGATTCGCAACACATTGACGCTGAGCAATTCATCTAGATCTATGGGGCATCCACGCCACAACGGTGTGCATGATGAGCACCTATATATATATATATATATATATATATATATATATATATATATATATATATATATATATATATATATATATATATATATATATATATAGATAAACGGTTAGGCTAGTGAAGGTTAAATAGTAAAAAGGGGCGCAATAAAAAACATAACAAGTTTACTTCTAAAACATAACTTTACATCGACGTTTCGGACGGGGACCGTCCTTTATCAAGAGTCGATAAAGGATGGTCCCCGTCCGAAACGTCGATGTAAAGTTATGTTTTCGAAGTAAACTTGTGTTTTTTATTGCGCCCCTTTTTACTATACAGTCGAACATGGATATATCGAACTCCAAGGGGATCGCGAAATAGTTCGATATATGAAAAATTCGATATAAAAAATATGGGCTCTGAGACCTCACCTGTGGCGGACGACCACTTACCGATCGGCGCATTCAAGAATGACAACTAATTCCGCACTAACGACGCAACAGGATGCTTTATTTGCGTGAAAAGAAATCGCTGGCCTGCCTCCGCGTGGGCACCTCCGCGTGGGCACCGTGGAAACGCGGAGGTTCATCAAAAGCCTATCGAGGAGTCGCCTCCTGTACCCAACCTTGAACGACTTAGTCGAGCGGTCGAGCGGCTGCAGCCTGGCTGTTGTGTTCGGAGGCAGAAACTTGAGCTCGATGTTGTCGAGCTCGTAGGTGGTTTGGTTGGCCGAGCAGGTTATCATGAGAAGGCAAGCATGACGCTTCGAGGCCCCGGCTTCTGTCCCTGTCGGGTTTCGGCGAAGGCACTAAGCGACCGCGGAAATCGGGGGTGCAGCGACCGCCGAAGAGCACCTTCCAGCTCGCGCGGCGTTCGATATACCCAATGTCGGGAAAAATACCGTTCGATATAAACGTACGAATTCCTATACTTTTACACAGAATTTTCAAGGGGATAATTCATGAGTTCGATATAGAGAATAATTCGATATACCCGTGTTCGATATATCCGTGTTCGACTGTATATATATATATATACACACACAGTAGAAGAAAATTCTCGAGGAGCCAGAAGAAATATTTGAGAAAATGGTTGACTCACGATTAAAAAGCAATAACAGTGGTTTACTGACGTTTTGACTAGAGGACCAGTCTTCATCTGCATATCATACAACCTAGAATAACCCACACTTACATATGTGCCGAAGGTGTTGGTTGGCGGGAACATAAGGACATAAGTTGGCGGGTTGGGGTGAGGCAACAGGGAAAGGGAGGGCACTAAACATGAGCGTACAAATTTTCGTGACGTTGTGCTCCTCACAATCTCTCCACAGCAAACAAAAGAAAGAAAAGAACAAAAAAGCAACGTTTCATAGTAACAGGAGATGCGGTACCGCGGGCGACAAATTATTTTCTAAAAGGCAAAGCAATAACCAACTTCATTCCATTGAAAAAAGACAGGGTGGGCAGCTGGTGAAAAACAGACACTTCACGTGCGAATTACAGGAATAAACGAATGGTGCAGCGAACGTCTCAACACACGAAGAACAAAGTAAGCAGGCTGGCAAGAGCAACACACACAGAACGGAGGCCGCCGGTGACACATTCATTTCTGAAAATACCAATGACCCGCGGCGTGGGGAATTTCAGAGCAGTTCACAAGTTCACTGAAGTCCTAGGGCGCACGCGCCAGCAACGCAACCAATTATAAGAATATGTACTTGTAGTAGCCAGGTATGTCCTTATGGCAACCTGGCTACTTATGGTAATTTTATGGTAACTTCCACGCAGGACATACCTGGCTACTGTTAAGTTGCGCACAACTTAACAGACTTCGTGTCATTGCAAATATCGTTCCGCACGCATGCATGCGTATTTCGACGCTCAGCTTGCTCAGAACGGAGCAAGCACACCAGACAAACAATCCGCCTAAACAAGGCAACACCGTATACCTAAGAGAGCGGAGAGGAGGTAGTTGATGCTTTCTTTCCCTAAACATTATTGGCTGCGTTAGTCTCCCCCGTAATGGCCGTTTCATTTACGTTAATATTTAATCGAGATTCGAAAGCCTAACATTCCCCTGACAATACAAGTTCAGTGCGGAGGCCTTCTCGCCATGTGAGAGGCGTTGCGGCAGTCAACTCAACGCGGCGAATCGACATGCAGGCCCCGGAACGAGCCAGGCAAACTCAACAGAGGGTTGTTTTATCGCGCGCGCCGCATCTCCCTGTTGTAATGCGGGGCGGGTAAACATAAATCGCATCATGCCGCGCGGAGATTGCCGCCGACTCCCCCCTCGCCGTGCGGAAAGAATGCGATATACCTTGCGCCCGACCCCTTACAACCGTACGTATCCGGCGGCGAGGCCATCTCTCGTTTAATTTACGAGACGAATGCGCCGATATAATAGGCGTAACACGGGTAGATTAGGTACTTTTCCAACGGAGGCACTTATGCTCCCTGCCGGAAGTTGGGTGCAGCGCGGAGCTACAAGCGCTGGCGAATGCCGATGCAGTAATGCCAATGCAGGAGCACAGGTCCTAATGCCCTCGCGCCCCTATCGCCCGTTGAGTCCGACCTTTTAATGTCGCTCGCTTGTCCGGCGTGTCGGTTGGCGATTTCGTGTCCTCTATGTTTAGTTCGCGTTACACCGTCTTCTTGGCTCTTACGCACGAATAAACTTTGAGCGTTCTTGTCAGACCACTGTATTCGTCGTTAGAAGAACATGTTTTATACCTTCTATTGGCACTTCCGGTAGCCTTTTTGAACCGGCACGTTTCAGTTTTGATAGTACACGTGCTAAACAAGAAGCAAACACCCCGGACTTCTTCACTTAGACTTCGCACACCAAGTTGGAGGCAACAAAACAAAAAGGGACAATGAGGCCCAACGCGCCGAATCAGCATCTGTTCAAATGGCGCACCGTAGTTACGGTATCAGTTTAGACATCATGTCCATTTTTTTCTTTCGTTCTTTAACCATGCACCAAATGTTGTATCACACCTGCGTTGTTCTATTTTGCATCCAGCAGAAATTGCCCGGGTTCTATATCGACTTCCCCCTTGCCAAGAATTTTTTTTTAAATTCTGAGTGTTTTACGCAGTGGTGTTACACCTTGGATAGAGGCGCCCCGTATGGAAGGCTCCGGGTTAATTTTGACAGCCGGGGGTGTTTAATGTGCGCTGAAATCTCGACACACGGGCGTTTTCGCTTCCATATGCCCAGCGCCCGAATGCCTATTCCCCCCAACAACCACTGCATCTGGTATTGGACGTAAAAGTCGGTACCGTGGTTTTTGGAACGATAATCACTGCACGCAACAACGACGCCACACTAATTTCCCCGGGTAAACGCTCCCTGGCTCCGACGGCCCACCCCGATCCGTTTCAACTGGAAGTTATACGCGCGCTAGAATGGACCGCCTGGCAACGCGGCTATGGATTTATGTCTACCGGGTTATGTTTCCTGGACAGAGTGTGTGGCTCTGCGGAAGCCACGTCTCTACAACGTGGGCGCGGCGCGAGACGTTGCACGGGGTACGGATGTGAATGGCCGACCGTGACCTTCCGCGTTTGACCTTTATACTACGGCACGCGCGGATGAAGCGTGCCTCTTCACAAGCGTTTCTTCATTTTCGGCACGTAGCTATGTTTCTATTTTTACCAATTCCCCCCCCACCCCCGCCGTCCGTGTTTAGCATCGCAGGCTAATGCGCGCTGGGCTGCGCCCTTTCGTCATATTTAGCACGACCGCGCGACTTCCTCGTAAACATCAACGAGGCCGCCGCGACTGAGATGGGGGAAAGGAAAGAACGCAGCGTGTTTCGACTGAAATTTCAAAAGAAAAAAGCGCGCGAAAGGAAAGAGAAAAGTTGTGCGTCCAAAAGGCAGTTGCAAAATATGAGCGCCGCTGGCAAAAGCTGCTGATCGAACTATAAACGGGCGCCGAGATTGGCAATTTCGACATTGCTACATAATATTTCGACTGGAAGGAGATGCGGAACACGTACGGAAGCCGTTAATTTCGCCCTAACAGTCCTTTGAGGGCGATGCCTGAAAAAGAAAATTAGTGGCGTTGCGGTCGCCGTTAACGATACGCGGGGACTAAACTGCACCTCGAGAGGCGATTCCCTTGCCAGTGGCAGATCGCGCGCCCCGACACTGAAAAACACCACGCCTATGTCTCGTAATTATAGCCGGGCACCCAAGATCGTATTTTCTTCGCGACCTATAGAGGAAGCTGCCGATTACCGAACGCCTGCAGCCACAATTTGTAGCGACCTGCATCCGCGCTTTTTTGGAAGATTTTTGCCGCGACCGTCGTCAGGTCACCGTGCGCACGAAAGGTGAATTCCCCTTCTGGCACATCACATTTTTTTTAAAAACGACTTCAGACAATGAACCATGCATAATTAGGTAATCCGGTCAGACTAGCCAGAAGCAATCTAGATTCAAGGCAAAGGAAAGGTTGAATAAAAAAGCCTAATCGATCATTGCCCTTTATTTCCTCTGTCAGTTTTCTTAAAGGTGGCCGCTTTCATTGCTTTTTTTTTTTCAGCTGCGTACACTCCGGATGTACAATCTTTGATTGGTTGTTCAACGCTTCAAGGCGCTCTTCCTAGTTTACTTTTTCTTTTGCTCCGAAGCTTTGTGTCCTAAGAGGAGGGCTCAACTAACTTCTTTAGCCCTCCTTTTCCTCCTCCACCTTCCACAACAATAAAGTTTACTGACTGACTTACTGCTACAAAGTCAGAGTTGGCGGGACCTTTTTTCGCTGAGCCTAATTGTAATTTGTGTTGAAACTCGGTTTTTTCAATTTCCGTTCGCTGTATTTGCGGACCGGGGGAGAGAAAGCCACCAATTTTGAGGGTTTCACCGGCGCAAATGTCAATTTCGGATTGATCAGCGCTAATGAAAAGGACACGGAGAGGTGTAAGTGCGTGTGAAGAAGGGAGTGGAGGGAGGAAAAGGTTTATTATGATGAAAACCTCACGCCAGTCGAAAATGACAAGAAAAAATCCTGTAGTTTGTCGTATTTTTGCGTGTCGTACTGTCGTCTTGTCGTATTCTTGTGTCGTGATTCTGGCAGCTGGCTATGTCACGACAGCATGATGGCTGTCGTAGCGACAGGCAGTTCTGTTGTGACTACAAGAATGTTTGGCATTTAAAAAATTAACTTTGTCGTTACGACAGAATTGTGTGTCGTAACAGAAGATGGGTTTGTCGTAACAACACGGGCTGCTGTTGTCACAACCAAGTTTTTTGCCGTACGACCGCAATTCTTGTTAGGTTTCTGCGGTATTCCTGTTGTCATTTTAGACTGGGATGTGTCCCATTACGAGAGAAAGTGGCGTTGTTCTGAGACAGTGAGATGGTCATAAAAATACGTCATCGAGCACGTGCCGTGCTCAGCAATAACACACTGCCCCACAGACAAAAGCTTTTTTTTTGTTAGTAAGAAAGGTATAAAGATCACCACACCTTAGTTCCGCCTGAGTTAGCAACAACATCAATAGATGGCAATACCGTGTCCCATATTGTAACCTAAAATATCCCAGAGTGTGATGTTCATACTTCGGGTGCCGAAATATAGCTGTTACACTTGTTAGGCTGCACTACCAAGCTTGTACACGAAATTGCTGAAAAACTGATAGCGCATCCAGAGAAGGACGAGAAAACAGAAACACGACGGAGCGCTACTTTGTCCTTGTCCGCCTGCCCTATCAATTTTTATGCAATGCAACACCAAATCGCCAAGGAATCCTTGCTCGTGTGCTTACACTAAAATACTGCACCAGGAAAAAACAGTAGAATGGGCGTTCATGAAACGTACCTAAATTGGAAGCGACAATCGTGCGAGAAAGCCAGCAAAGTGCGTCGAATAGTGAGAAGAGCTGTGGGGGATCCGAGATCCGAAAGATACATATCAACTTCTCCTTCGTGTGGTCCCGTTTTAACCTGCTCAACCCCGTAATCCTATAACTGGCGAAAAAACTGTGGTTGATTCCTCTGTCATAGGAGTCGGTAAACCAAGAAAGTTAAATGTAAAGTGAAATCTGCAGCTGAGCATGATTTGCGGGTCGGCGGCTGTCTTGTGGGTGTGTTGGCGAGCGACATCCTGCTGGCGGGCCACTTCGGCAAGCGTGTACTGGCGTCATTTCTGTGACGGATGTGACGTCAGTGAAATCTTGGTGTATCCCGGCATAAAACACTTTAGTGTTAAAATATAAAACTTGAAAACGAACAACCCGAATAACGTACTCTTTAGTACTAAAGCTTGCTTCCCCGCAAGAAGACCTTGTGTGGAGGGTGCACCCTTTACAGGCCGCTTGCTTCGTTGTACTGGCGTCATTTCCGTGACGGATATGACGTCACTGAAATCTTTGTGCATCCCGGAATAAAACACTTTCGTGTTAAAAAGGAAGCTCTCTAGAACACAACCCCATAAATAGACAGCGCCCGGTGGCTGCTGCACCCAGAACGATGTTGCAACCCAAGCGTTGCAATTCGTACCAGAAGTGGACCCGATCATCGAGCGTAGCCAAGGCACGTCTGCCACACGGCGCCAACCGCGGAGCGAGCGTAGCCTTCGTTATAGGTCAGCGGGAGAAATGGAAACGGACGATACGAGAGAGTCACAGAAAGGGGGAAAAGCTTCCCCAGACGTGGATGCACCGCAGATTAGGGAAACAGAAACGGAGCACGCAGGCTGGCTGGTCGATTAGCCAACACCATAGGACGGCACTCCAATCCTAGCGGAACGGAGCCACGCACGTCACTGCCATAGGCGATCGACCGACCGTGACTTTGGCCGGACCCTTTCGCGGGGAGGAGCGTGTATAATAATGGCAGCTGTCGAGGCACTCTGGGTATAACGGCATGACCGGCCATCTCACGTACCCAACGTAACGCTCCTCCTCCTCCCGTATATCTTCCCTTCTCGGGTCAACCTAACACTCAGCTCTGCCTATCGCTTCTTTTTCTTCGCTATCATACCCGCCGTCCGGTGTATTAATGGCCTTCATTACACGAGATCGGGTAGAATCAGCGCATCTTTCACGCTTTCTGTGTGCGCTGCCCACCGTGCGGCAGGGACTTCGCCCGGCGCTTCTACGAGAGCCTCTTCGTTCGGAACCTTCTCGGCTTTCTTTCCCCTTCGTTCTATACTCATTTGTTTTCATTCCACCTCCTTGCAGCCCTGACAGGCCTAGTGATACCACCGCCAACTCCACGGTTCATTCTTAAGCTTGTCCTCTTTTTGCGTGTTCTTTTTTTTCCTTTCGTCGATTCTCGTGAGGGGAAGGCGAACAAGAGGTAAATATAAAGCTCGGGGGTATGAAAGCCGCCAAGAATTCCTAGGTAAGCGCCCGCGTAGGTAGACAAAACAAAAGCCGCCATTAGAGAGATTGCCTTTGGGAACTCGTGCGCGAAATGGCAGACACCTCCGCCGCCGGGGTCTCGCGCCGCGAGGCCTCCGGAGCTGAGCTTGCTCCGCTGGCAGCGCTTGTGGCTACATCGGGACAGCTTGGATAAGAGGTTGATATGCACTCTCAGATTTAGCGCTATTTTTTCTTTTATGAGTGCACGCTTTTGACTTTTTTTTTCTCGTTCGTACGCACGTCAATATCCACTCTGCCTTCCATTAGCGTCGTGTTTCTCGAAACACGAAGGTTATCCCCACCTCCACAGAATGACGTACGCTGTAGCCCCGACCAACTGTGTACGCACCCGTATCATTACAGTCCCATGCAGGGTATTTTTGGGTGGTTTTGACTGTGGCGGTTAACGTAAAACTTAATAGGATAGGTGACGTTGCGTTAGTGTGCCCATTTCCCATGCACGGAGTTTGTTAGGTCTTTCAAAAAGATTTTCATTGCCTTTTGGCTACAGAAGTAAACTCTGTTGTGTTCTTCAGGTTAACCGTGGAACTTCGCAGTTAGGTACGCTGTAAGGTGGCATTTAACTAAGCTTTATACTGTTGAATGCATAATAAGGTGAGCTTGCTAATGACAACCTCAATCTCAATGAACAGGTTGAAAAAACAAATTTGGATGATCTGAAAGCCTACAACTACAGCCTGTAAGCAATTTACACTTTTTTTTATCACAAACCCGCATGGTTAGGGCTTTTTAAGCATAATATGAAAGACTAATCGGAGGTTCTGATACATCTTTGTTTCCTCCATTCAGCTAACACTGCCTTAACCAAACAACAGCCATCACTGCGGAAAATCTTCATTGCTTGACGAGGGTGGGCGTGTATTAAACAGTGGGACCAAACAATCCTAACAAGCTCATGGCGGAATCGTCCGCAATCTCAAGCCTCGACGCTGAAATGCGGGTATCTTTCCTACGTTCCCCAACTGTTATCAGCCAGGGAGACCGCGACAAAGCCTGACCAATCTGAGAAAAAAAGAAAACATTCTTCGGTGATTTATTGCTGAGGCCATTGTGCCCTGGCACGTGACGCAAGCCTTAAAGCAGCCGCTACGCGGAAGGACACAACGCATCACGCCGCGGGTTAATCCAAGTTATCGACGATATACAGCGTCTTCGGATCACTCGTCCTCGTCTTTCCGGACTTGGTCACGAACTCAGCCGAGTCCATGCGTAAATATAGCTTCGAGTTATCGGCGGCCATTACAAAGTCGCCGGCAAATCGTCGGGCTCGTCGCGATTTAATCTTCAGCGACCCCCATCCATCCGGAAGTAGCGTCGGGTCACCGCCGCGAACGCAGACGCTTCAACTGCGACCCGCTGGCATTTGGCGTCCGAAGGGGGAGGCGACGGACGTACCGAGGTCACCTGGGCAGCGGCGACCTGGGCGCATTTGGTCAGCCGCTTAATAGGCGCAATGGATAAGGAAGCCAATCGCCCCTGCGGCGAGTCGCTACCTCCACGACGACGAGCCTCCTCACCGGCTCGTTTTATGAGCATCATAAAAGGAGGCAAACACTTAAGGTCGGACGCCGAAGGCGTCCGTTCCCCCCGAACGAACCCAATCAAAAGGAAATACAAAGACGTAAGAAAACTCAAATTTCCCGTCCAGTTAAAGAAAAAGCTCACAAGGAAAAATTCACGCATCTCCACGAAGTGAATCATGACGAGTGGGCGAAGCACTGGGGATCGTTCTTACCGTAAATCACCCGTGGCATTGCCCGCTCGCGCATGTAAATGAGTGGCAACGCGTGTGTACAGTATATACAATTCCAATCCAATCCAAACCGTTACAATCAATTCAATTCAATCAATCCAATCCGATCCATTTCAATTCAATCCAATCAAATCATAATTCAATCCAATCCAGTTCAATCCATTTCAATTCAATACAATCCAATTCAATCCAATCCTACAACCTTTTAGGTGGGCTGACGTACACATATTCGGTTTATAACACTGTGTACGCGGACGCCAAGGCACGGACAAAGCGAGGTCCTCAGGTGATTCGCACCTAAAAGTGCATGAAAGACCGCCTACCTGACAACAGAAGCAACAAAATAAAAGAAGGAAACGCGAGCCAGCGGAAGAGGCATTTAGGCTCACTGCGGCGGAGATGTGACGTAAACACGTCGAAAAGAAAGCACGATGCCACGCAGCCGCACAGGCTATTATACGGATACAGCCGCGGAGGCTATCTGAGGCGCTTGGGGCGCACCACGCGCGCAGAGCTTAACCAGAAAGGATCGGTTAACCCGTGCAACTTGACGACCGGCGGAACTCCAATCTTTTCACGCCCTTCTAAGTACACTTCGGCATCCGCCGCGGCTCTCGGAGCAGCCCTGTAATCCGAGGGACGACACCGAAGACGCTGCGGATCCACCCCGCCGGGTCAAAGCACCCCCTGATATCGGAGGATTAGCCGTCAACCCTATACACAGCCGGTTGGCGCAGGAGTTGACAGCATCTCGCCCGTCTCCTCTGCGCAAACATCTCCCGCCCCTTCTTCCTACGAGTCGTCACACGTGAGGTCCACTTACAAGCCTTGTCACCCGGGCCGTCGTCCTGCAGGAAATGGGCCCTGTCAAGTGTGGCGTGGAACGCAAATAGGCCTCCGCGGAATGTTACCAAGCGCTGTGTAGTCCCCAGGGCCCCTCCCCTTTCGCCTCTTCCTGTTCAACGCCAACAAAAATGCTACCTACAAACCTTTAGTTTAAGAGGCCATGAAGACAAAATAAAAATGTAGTACATTAAAAGGATGCTTTGTTCCTAACAGCGATGAGGCGAATTTTCTCGCAAACTTCAAACAAATCACGAGTTATTGAAGAAAAACCGATGAAGCTGTGAGGAATTTTCGGCCCACTCTGGGCGATTTCTCTAATTTTTTGTTTTATTTATTTCAATTTACTTCATTTTATATTTATTTTCAACATCAGGGCTTACAAGAAGCGTTATACAGGGGAAAGGCTACAGTACATAGTAGAGATAGAGGGCACGTAAAATAAAAACGAAGAAACAAACTAACAACAGAAAAAGGATGAGTCGGCGGCACGTTAAAGATCCCCAGGTGGTGTGAAAAGTTATCCGGAGCCCTCACTACGGCGCGCCTCATCGCCTGCGTTGCGTCGGCGCGTTAAACCCTACAATCAATAAATCAATCAGGATAAGTCAAGACACTCATGTACCGTTACAAAAAAACCGTCTAAAGTGAGCACTAAGAAACAATCGACATGCGCATTGCTATCCAAAAATTCCAGTATTAATTTTGTGAACGCGCGTTCACGTCCCCATTCTGATAGTAAGTGTTGTCAAAGAGACATCGTCGATAAAGCTTTCTGTGCGATGAAAGAGTGTGGCCGTCATGTTAGCAACGCTTGCATTGCGATGGTAGTTAAAGAGAATAAAACGGACTGAGCGGTTCTCAGCCCTTTCCAAGCTATGAATTAATCTAACGTAACCATGGTCTCAAATAGGACAGGCGTATTCAAGGTAGATCAAACCTAAGTGAAATATAATTGTTTTTTAAGTGAACGTGGTTCAAGGCAGAAGGTACATTTCAGGTACCGAAGCATACGGTTAGATTTTGAAACTAAATAATCTATATGCCCTTTCCACCAAATATGATTAGATACGTGCATACGAAAGGTCCTTATATGAAACTACGGAGTCAAAGGAAATATTGTTAGGGAAATAACTTGAACAGAATGATCGGTTGCGCGAAATTCTCAGTGATTTACATTTAGGAGTGCTAGAAAAAGAATCATATGACAAAGGGGTATTCATTAATTAATGATTAATAAATTGATTCATTGATTGATTGATACATTTATTTATTTATTTATTTATTTATTTATTTATTTATTTATTTATTTATTTATTTATTTATTTATTTTATGGTTTAACGCGCCGACGCTTCACAGGCGACGAGGCGCGCCTTAGTTGAAGACTCCGGATTAATTCAGAACACCTTGGGATCTTTAACGTGCGCCGAAACCTCAAACCCACGCGCGTTTTTGCTATTCGCCTTCATAAGAAAGCCGGCCTCCGCGGACGGAAATCGAACCCGCGTTCTCGTGCTCAGCAGCGCAACGCTTTAGCCACTGATGCCTGAGGGTAGACCAAGGAGTCATATTATCAAAGTCAGTCTGTAGGGCTGCAACATCTCAGTTAGTAGTTAGCAACCTCTCAGTTAGTGCACAACACAATCTTCGGCAAGAGGACAGACAGGAACGGATATGATTGATAGCTTCCGACCTAAACCACCGCCATGACTTGGTGAACGAAGTGGGCCTGTAGTTCTGTTTGGTTACGTCTATTGAATGCTAACGTGCAAATATCATACGGATAACTACTCTTTTTTTTTTTGTTCTCACCAGTGTTATGCCCCTCCTGTCCATATCACGTCATTGTCTGGCGAAATTCGAAAGGTTTTCAGCATTTCTCGCGTTTTCTTTTTAAATAAAAAAAAACGTCTTCCGGGAATAGAAGTGAGCTGAGTGAGTTCAAATAAGCTGTAGCAGTAATGACACAGCTGCAACAGCAGTCGTCTTAGTGCTGTTAGAAGGATGCATCAATAATCTGTTTTTTTTTTAACTAGAACAATGTTGCATTTCCTCTTCATCGGCCCTTTAAAAGGGCAGCAGAAATTATGCGAACTCAGTCTGCGCAAAGACGTCGTTTCCTTTGGCAGACGTTATAAGGCCTCGTTAGGATGCTGTCGAACGGACACTGAAAAACAAAAAAAGGAACGTTCCCGTAAGCTGCGTTATTGAATTTCGCTGATGGATGGATCTGGCATGAAAAATTCGCCGCAAGTTTCAAGTGTGGAGATGCGCTTGCGGCTACTAGCATTGATGCATAATTTTTGTTAATGGTGAACAAACTGACGCGGATTACCACGTGATCCGTAGACATGTTAATACACAGGCTATCGATCGCGCGATTTTAAATCACACGGAATACCGTTTCCCCGAGGTGTAGTAAAGTGAATCCTCGTTATAACGACGTACGCTGGACGACGAAAAATGGACTTCGTTGTAAGCAACGGCCTCGTGTAAAGCTGTGATACTCTGGACTGGTCTGCACAGCAGTTTGGAGTGTAAAAAAAAAACCTGTAATAAAGCGACGCAGAGAATACATACTACGGTATACGGATGGTTTACTGCCACTACAGTACGCATTCACGCTCGCCTTTTCGCCTGTAGCTGCCACTCGTACACCTCCTCTATCTCCGGAATTGTTAAAAAGGGCGGGAGCGGCGAGAGAACCCGCACGTTTCGCGGGCGCCGATGGGCAAGAGATATTAAGCAATAAAAAAAAAACGAGCAAGACGAGGTCGACCGAGCCAAGTCCTTGCTTCCTGGGCTAGAGCGATAAACGGGGGTGGGGGGGGGGGGGGGGGGGGGGCAGATTTGTACGAGGGGAGGGGGAGGGGAGGAGGATTGGGGAAACAAGGAAAAAACGCTATACCGACAGCGATTGAGACAAGCAGCCAGCGGTGTTCGCTTTGAGATAGCCTGCTTCTGATGGTAGGGTTCTTTCGACGATACCGCGACCAAATTCAGCTCTCCAGACGCACCTCCCGCAATATACTTTTCTTCTCATTTTAAGAAACTTCGTTAGAACGGCGTTGTACGGGGAGTAGCGATAGGTACCATGGGATAAAAAAAGTATGATATCCATTTCCCCCCACCGAGGGTCGCTGCTTGAGAAAGCGAGACTCTCTCTTCAGTGCCACCCACTTTAGCCCCCAATCGCGGCCACACGTGCGGCAATAAGCACCACAGTTGGGCAGCTTCCCACGTTAGATGGCCATCGACGTCCTCTCGGGCGTGAACTGGGAATACAACGTGCACCGCTGTAACGCTATAGACAAAAGCTTTTAAGCCATTGCCGCACAGGTTGAAGAATCGCCTCAAAACTGTTCCATAGGCTACAAAAAGAAAGAACGGACACCAAAACTCTTCGAGAAGAATCATTGGGTATAGCGGACCGTAAACGAAAGTGAGAACGGAGGAACTCCCGCCCTTGTTGTCCGAAGCAAGGTGTTCAGAGGAGCGTAGATAGAGGAGGGGGCTTTACGCCTGAAGAGGGCGCATAAAATGCTCTCCCCATCACGGAAAGCAGGGGTAGAGCTAATACGCATTAACAACGAAAAAGCAATATCGCCCCAAAAGAGCGAAAACAATCCGCAGATACTAACAAAAACAGTGAAGAAATCCCCTAACCCGTATCGAAAAAGAACACACTGCTGGAGAGCGTGTGCTCGGATTTGAGCAGCCTCTTAAAGAGGGGCCGAACCCTGAATCCCGCGCGACCCGTCTCGGGATTTGGCGCCCCTGTACTTAATCGTGCGTGGATCTCGCGCGGAAAAACCCGCCCCGTCTCCATCCTCCTCAACCTCTTCCCTCTCCGGAAGTCGCACCGTAACTTCTTCGAGCGGCTCAGCAACGCTCCTTATGGTCGGTGCATTCGGGTGAGCTGTTTCAAGTCTCTCTCTCTTTCTCTCTCTCTCTCTCTCTCTCTCTCTCTCTCTCTCTCTCTCTCTCTCTCTCTCTCTTATACTCTACTACGGCAATTTATCTCGCACGTACCGTAGAATTGTCGGCAGGATCTATCAACCGATATCCTGTTCGTTGTTTAAAAACAGAAGTGAGAGGCCAATTTATGACGAACGTTTTATCTTTGGCAGGGTATCCACAGGGGACGTAACCTATTCCTAACCAGCCATTCCCGAAGTGAGGGAAGAACAAACAACAAATGAAACATTAGGTCTAGTAAAGTACGTTGTTGGGCTAGTTGGTCGATCATTATTGAGAGATGTATAGCGCAAAAAAAGACGAAGTGCATTCTTTGTCCTTCGTCTTTTTTTTTGCGCTATACATCTCTTAATAAACATTAGGTGTACGGACATGAGTCATTCCTTTCCTTATAATAATCTCATAATAATGAAATTGTGATAATATACCGCCTAAGAACAGCGCAATGAACGCGCGAGCACAGAGGATAGAAACGTGAAGCGTATAAGGTGGATAATTCGCGAGTTCGTAATGCTTCACTCGATACTGCCTACGCACGGTCAAAGTACCATAGCAAAACAGTGTAAACAGCACTTTCGTGTCACTTTATTTTAAAAGCCCCACAGAGGTGGCGCCACTATATTGAAGATAATGATGGCGATGATAACGTCTACTCCCCCAAGCGGAAGTTGTTTCTAACTTTATATTTGTTGTGTAGCAGCATCAGCCAACCCGTACGCGCCAGCGGATTACACCTTCCGGTGGCATCCTTCAGCCAGTACAAAAAAAAAGCCCCAGCGTAGCACATTCAAGTTTTTCCTGATTATTTAGCGAGCTAAAACGCGGTTTGTGTTCAACAGCAAGTATTTCATAATCTTCGGAAGAAAACAAACTTGTGTGGTGTCTTCATGATTCCTAAGTCAACATGTCTTTCAGCCGAGTTCGTTCTCCAATGCACGTTATTACTTTTTATTTGTCAACACTAGGATCCCTCAATATACACACACATGAAGAATAGCGCCACTCAAACATTGCCGGTCTGTTTACACGATGGTCACACAAAAATGCGGCTGAATATAAGTTGAGGATGCCAGAAGGAAAAAATATCAGGCAACGGAGGAAACACTCAATGGCCGTGCTCATTCCTTTGGAGAAACAAACATGCAGGGCTTCCGTTTAAGCCCGGTTCTTTTCCGCCCGAGCGGGCTTCCGCCTATTCATTTCGCCAAATTTGTACCATATCTGTAGGGCGAAGCAAAATCTGAATTTCCGTCGACTCTTCGCCTGTTTACTACCAGGTGGAGAACTCGTTCTCAGAACCCTGACATTCAATAAGCTTTTGCAACGATATGCTTTGATCTACAAACGAAACGTTTTTTTTTTTTTTCAGAAACATGCAACATCGGCCTCTTGAAAAAGGTTCTGCCATAAGATGGATGGAAAGAAGGCGGGTAGAATGGCAGGAAAGAAAGGAGGAAATCAATCTTGGAGCCGGTACGCATGAGATACGCTCTCACGGCGAAAATACTCGCCGAGAATGTTTGCGCTCGATCGCGGAACGACGACGGGAGCTCAAAGCGAGAATGTTTATCCCGGCCAACGTATTGACACAGCGTCGTGCCGATGTCTGCCGTTGCTTCCGCCGCTCCCGCCTGCGCATGTACGATGGGTTGGAAGAGGAGAGAGAGGGTAGAAGGAGAGAGAGAGAGAGAGAATTGAGGGATTGAGAAGGTATAGGCAGCGTCCCATATCGAGCGATCAAGAGGGTATAAGAGCAAAGCCGAAAACGGATGATGGTTCTCCGGCCAGAATCTTGCTTCACATTTGCGTCAGAAACGTCGAACAGCTTAGCCCTAAACGTGGGCCGATCTCGCTTAGGCTTTTTAGAACGATACCTTCCATCATCTTGTCCCACGCGAGTCGTTTAGAGGCTAGCAAAGAAGTATGCGCATAATGTTGCGCGTAACGTCTTCAACAAGTTCACCGCGGTGGAAAACATTGGTTCGGTTGTAAAAGTTTTGACAGAATGAAAGCAGCGAGCGAAATGATTTGATGCGCAATTCTCCGACGCGACGTGAGCAATGAATTCTCTACAAAAGCGATGAATTCACTCATCTCAACGGAGCAAGTGATGACACCGCACGGATATTCAATCCTCCTTTCGGGATAAGTATACCATCTCACAATCCCTGCGGAAGTAAATAATATTCAGAGAAACACCGCAACGGACCTGAGATACACCTCGGCTACCAAGCACCGGTAGGATGCGTATTATTTTCCATCATGTGGAATTTTTAAAACAGGGGCCCAAATAGGGCATACACATACTGGGGTAAATGCATATATATATATATATATATATATAGTATATATATATATATATATATATATATATATATATATATATATTATTATATATATATATATATATATAATATAAGGGTTGGAGGTGAAGAAAACCTCGGAAAGCAAAGGGGAGGTTGTGGTGGGTCATAGAAACAGAGGAAGAATTTTTGCACAACCTCCAGAATACCGGTCTGCTGCGACAAACACTACGCTACCAGAGCGACTGTTTCCCCACCACTTTCTCGGGTATTTATGTTAAGGTATTTTTTGTTTCCTGCACTTGGGGGTAGTAGCCAGCGCCACTCGGACTACTAGGGGTAAAGGGGACCTTCTTTTAAGTGCAATGCACTTCTTAAGCGACCCTGAACCAGCGTCCACCGGCGATGTCCGCGCACGTGGAGATGGGCGCGCGCAGCCTGGCCGCTGACATAGCACATACCCACGTGGGGGATTGGCCAGGAGTCTCCTCGTCTTCCTTGGCAACGGGGGGGAGATGGGCGCGCGCTGCCTGGCCGCTGACATGGCACATACCCACGTGGGGGATTGGCCAAGAATCGAGCGTGAGAAGGGCTAATGCACCCGCTTAAAGGAGTACTGACACGAAATTTTAACGCTGAGATCCGCTCTAGCAATCAAGTACAACGACAACACAAATAGGTGTCTGTGAATAAATGCATCTTTCTTTCTTTGTAGTTGTGTGTGCGTGTGTGATCTCTCTTTCGCGAACATTACCGAACCGCGCAAATTCAACTCGTGCATTCGCACTTTCACATTCTTCCCCTCGGGGAAATGCGGGGAATTTTTAACCCCCGGGGCGTGACTCCAGTGTCTACGACATGTCGAGAGTGGTCGACCAGGTTTGAACCCTCTTAAGCTACCTTTGGCACCAAGACTGCCAGAAAAGAGGCCCTCCCTAAGCATGTAGCGAATCAGAAATGGGGAATGAGGGGCTCGGTGAAATAAGACAGAAAAAAAGGGTTGGCAGTCAAGAAAACCTCGGAAAACCAAGGCGAGGTTGTGGTGGGTCATGGAAACAGATGAAAAATTTTTTGAGTCAGAAAGAAAGTGGTGAAAAAATGCCCGCCGGCTGGGATCCCAGCCCACGACCTCCAGAATACCGGTCTGGTGCGATAACCACTACGCTACCGGCGGGGCTGTTTCCACACCACTTTCTCGGGTATTTATGTTAAAGTATTTTTTTTTGTTTCCTGCACTTGGGGGTGGTAGCCAGCGCCACTCGGACTACTCGGGGTCAAGGGGACCTTCTTTTTAACCCCCGGGCCGTTACTCGAGTTTCTACGACATGTCGAGAGTGGTCGACCAGCGTTGAACCCTCTTAAGCTACCCTTGGCACCAAGACTGCCAGAACAGAGGCCCTCGCTAAGCATGTAGCGAATCAGAAATGGGAAATGAGGGGATCGGTGGTTCGCTACATGCTACATGCTGCATTCTGATTCGCTACATGCTTAGCGAGGGCCTCTGTTCTGGCAGTCTTGGTGCCAAGGGTAGCTTAAGAGGGTTCAACGCTGGTCGACCACTCTCGACATGTCGTAGACACTCGAGTCACGACCCAGGGGTTAAAAAAGAAGGTCCCCTTCTCCCCGAGTAGTCCGAGTGGCGCTGGCTACCACCCCCAAGTGCAGGAAACAAAAAAAATTATTTTGAAGCTGTTATTTTAGGGCGCAGCCCTTGGGCGGCCGTTTCTGGGCTCAGCAGCGTCACCGTCCTAACTGAGTGAATGATGACAAGACAACGGGTGGAAGAAATGCTGTGCCCGAAGACGCGGGTTCAATTCCCGCCAGCGGTAGCCGTTTTCCTGATGGAAGACACATCCCCCTCGCGAGGGGCACGATCAAATGCAGAGCATTTCCGGGGGTGCACGACGTTAAGTAGTTTGCGTTACGTTAATGTTGTTGCACTTGTGGCAACTGCTGACGAGAGAGCGCGGCGATGAGTGCGTTCCAGCCTCGCCGACAGCCGCCTTTATCACGCCACGATCGCGCCCCGCGCGTGCGATGCTGACGTCACGATCACGCCACAGATGTCGTTGATCCCGCGACGCGCGCGCCCCTACCTGTTGGGCGCGAACCGACCGCGGAGAGATCGCCCGATGCGAGCGGAGAGTAGGCGAGGAGGAGCGGGGCTGACGAGATAGCGCGGCGATGAGCGCGTTCCAGCTTCGCCGACAACCGCCTTTATCACGCCACGATCGCGCCGACAGGGCGCACCTGCGAGCGATGCGGACAACTACGGACGCTAAGAACGGGTGACATCGTGAGTTAAAGAGAAATGCTCGGCATTTAAAAAATACCTTAACATAAATACCCGAGGAAGTGGTGGGGAAACAGCCCCGCCGGTAGCGTAGGGGTTATCGCACCAGACCGGTATTCTGTAGGTCGTGGGTTCGGATCCCAGCCGGCGGGCATTTTTTCACCACTTTCTTTCTGACTCAAAAAATTCTTCATCTGTATCCATGACCCACCACAACCTCCCCTTGGCTTTCCGAGGTTTTCTTGACTGCCAACCCTTTCTCTCTCTCTCTCTCCTCTCTCTCTCTCTTCTCTCTCTCTCTCTCTCTCTCTCTCTCTCTATACTAATATATATATATATATATATATATATATATATATATATATATATATATATATATATATATATATATATATATATATATATATATATATATATATATATATATATACAGGGTTTCCCAGCTATCATGCACCAGGATTTAAAAAAGAGTGAAGGCGTAACTCGAAGGAAACCAGGTGCATAATGTTTGCACTACTGTGAAGAAGCGGACAGTATTTTTTCTTTGATGAGACTTAATTAACTAATTGTAATTAATTATCTAACTTGAGAAATACTGTCCTAATCACTAAAGTGTCAATGAGGCACTTGTAGGTAACCACGAGGGGTATCTAACTGCGGTTATTTTCAGCGATGAACTAATTGCGTACACATTTATTCTGACTGATAAAGGAAACCCGCGAAATATGAAAAATACCACGTGACGGCGCCTCCGCGAGCACCGTAAGGCAACGCCCTCAAACAGGCTGCCTCTGAGTTAGCCAGAATGAAATAGACAAAAGAAAGAAAGAAGAAATCGCGACCGAGTTTGTCCCTTATCTGCACACGCGTCCCGCGAATCTTGCTGCTGCTGCTCCTTCCATGCATATGCTATTATCAAGGCGATGCGCTGTCTCTTCGGGCGGGTAACACGCGAAGCAGTTGCTTTCAATCAGCTTTGTTTGGGGACGCTGCTTTACAATGCGCGCGTAAGCGTCGTCACGTGGTATTTTTCATATTTCGCGGGTTTCCTTTATCAGTCAGAATAAATGAGTACGCAATTAGTTCGTCGCTTAAAATACCGCAGTTAGATGCCCCTCGTGGATACCTACAAGTGCCTCATTGACACTTTAGTGATTAGGACAGTATTTCTCGAGTTAGATAATTAATTACAATTAATTAATTAGGTCTCATTAACGAAAAAATTACTCTCCGCTTCTTCGCAGTACTGCAAACATTATGCGTTAGGTTTTCTTCGAGTTACGCAATTTCTCTTTTTTTTAAATCTTGGTGCATGATAGCTGGGGACACCTGTATATACATATATATATATCTATATATATATTATATATATATAAGAAGAAAAACTTCGAACATGGTAAAAGCACGATTGTGGCCTACGTTTCAGCAAAGAGAACTTGCTTTCCTCAGGGCCCTGAGGAAAGCAAGTTCTCTTTGCTGAAACGTAGTCCACAATCGTGCTTTTACCTTGTTCGAAGTTTTTCTTCTCTGGTATATATATATATATATATATATATATATATATATATATATATATATATATATATATATATATTTGTTTTCTTCCTCCGCCAGAACTTGAGTGACCCTAACTGTGGTGCACAATTGTGTGGAGCTGTAACCCAAACTAGCATGCAATGCCGACAAATATTAGCGTACTAGAATCCCGCCAGGAGCCACCTTTCCTGACGAGCTCGAAAGCACGCCACTCCCAACAACGTGGACGACGTTCTTGAACCACAAAGTTTCCAAATGAGTTTCAGCTTTTCCAACGTGGTCGCCAGAGGTCTTATTCGGCATCCACAAAACTCAATACGAGCTGAAACTATTTCAGCAAAGCTGTTAGCCTCTCGTTAGTCGGGCTTTTCTGTGGCGTCCATTGGTGGAAAGGAGGTGAAAGCAGGAAAGCGTTGACGGCCAGCCAAAAGACGGACAGTGAGGGAATAAATGACCCCATGCACTCCATACCGATCTGGTTTACCAGTGAATCGTAATGTACGGCTGGTTTTTGACATTACAAGTCTAGAGGTTCACCGCCCAGCACCGCTAACGCCCCTGCGCGCCGCTGTCATTGGAGCTGAACATCACTTGAGCGAAAAAGTGAGAATCTTTTTCACTCCCTCCCCCCCCCTATGCGCCAGTCTCTTACCAACGTGGTAGGTGCAAGATACAGCTACTCACCTAGAAAACCACCACCCTTTCTCTCCTTACTTGAAACTCCGCTACAACCTGTTTTTTTTTTTTCTCCGCAAGAGATGCTTGCTGCGAGTTCCCTCGCCTATCTCGAAAATAAACTCCCCCCACCCCCAGACCCACAGGCCTTACACTCATCTCGACCCCACCGGGGTACAACTCCAACCTCTCCCCGCCAAACCCCGACGCGATACCCCCCCCCCCCCCCCCCCCCCACCCCCCCACTTTTCCTCACCGCCCAACAGGCCTACATCCTCCGCCGACTACAGACCGAAACATACTTTAAAACCACATCATTCTATCCCACATTTTCCCCTTCTCTCTTTCCACCCGACTGCCCCCATGGTCACATCCCTCTCAACACCTACCACCTCGTCTTCTCCTGCCCCCAACACCCACATCCCCACCCCTCCCCTTCCCCTGAGCAGTGGGAGTCCGAGCTGACCAGCTCCGCACCGGAGCGCCAGGTCGCCCCTGTGCGGCGCGCACTGGAGGCAGCCCGGACTAGAGGCCTCCTGGACTTAGGAGGCTAACCACGCCCTTATACCCCTTCCCTTTAAGCTCAATAAACGTTTTTCCACCACACCACCACCACCGCGCAAGAGCATGTGGTTGCGCCGTATAATTGTTTTTATGTGCACGGGACCGCGGAATTTTTGTTTCGGAAGAATATAAAGCTTCTGTTTAAAAATCGAAAACAAGCCAAGAAGAGACTGAACGTGATAGAGCCGCTCACGTGCTACTCAAGGTCAAAGAAGACGCCTCTCTATCAGCCTGCCGGAAGACCACGTGAACATCTGAAACACGAGAGCCTCAAGGCCATGCCACGAGCACATTTACAGGTAGCCGCCGATCACGTGAACACCGCCGGCCGGCCGGCACGGCACAGCCGTGGAAGACCATGAAGGAATGGGAGACGGAGGATATAGAAGAAGCAACTGGACACGTCACA
The DNA here is from genome assembly GCA_013339765.2 of Haemaphysalis longicornis. Classification (NCBI taxonomy): domain Eukaryota; kingdom Metazoa; phylum Arthropoda; class Arachnida; order Ixodida; family Ixodidae; genus Haemaphysalis; species Haemaphysalis longicornis. The sequence continues at coordinate 29,580,808 of CM023449.1, forward strand.
GCTGCTCTGCCGATCATTTTTCTATAGAACACGATGGATTCTCAGCAAGTACAAAGCTAACGGACGTCTACCAAACTATTCTAAACCGCGTTTCTGCTACCCGAAGCGAACCGGACTATAATAATAGCCCATTATCTCGAACGCTTGCAACGGACAGATCCCGGAAAAACATTTTCTCCTTCCGGAAGAAAGCTGCAATTACCGCTTTCCTCATCACTAACGAAAGTGTCCCGAACTGAGCAATTTTCTTTGCGGCGCGCCGTTTGTATCCAATTCCCATTACTCCTATACACTTAATTCCGGCTGCATATTAAACCGGCTTCGGCACGTGTCCCCCCATTTTCACCTCTCCCTTTCTCTCTTGCACGCGAGACATCTTTTCTCGTTGTTACGATCCCTCGAGTTCTCTGGAGCTTGCAAGCGTGCGCCTCGCTTGCCGTTGTTTTATCTCTCTTTCTCTTCATTTTAATCGACCCGCTCGTGTACAACGTCCGAAGCAGCCGCTGCGCTGCCTCTTATTGATTACGATAGCGAACGTATGCGTACGCTAAGCGTCCTGAGTCGGTCATTTATCCCTATTAGCTTGATTAATGCCGTTCGCTTAAAAGTCTCGCTCGCTACAAGAGCCGGGCAACACGATCGCACGGGCCGGGCCGCACTGTCCCGTTCGTTTTCGTCTTATTTTACGTTCTTGGTTCCTGGTTTCCACGGCCAACAAAAGGCAAAGTACACGCAGTGCGACGTCTTCTTCATTGTCGCCCTAATTGTATCCCCAAGTGCCTGCCGCTATTATTCTTTTGTTTTTTCCTCATTCGCTGTCGCAGCTCTCTGCCGTTCCTGCCTGCGCTCTTTGCCGTTGACTATTACCTCGTCGACGCGCAATTACTTTAACTAACAAAGAGTCAGCAGTGCGGCAGCGCGCACACAAAAGCCGTGGAATTGCGGCCACTTCAGCGGAAAGATGCCGGCGCGCAATTCGCGTTAATGGCGACCACCCGGGGAGTGGTGTGTGCCCTCGCGCGAAATTAATTTGGGACCACGCTCCGCCAGTGCCGAAACAAAACGAAGTTGGAGTGCCGCAGGGACCCCAACTGTGCCCTCTTCTATACACACCGGAGGCCCTGCGAACTCCCTTGCGCCCTGCAAACCTCCGTCGTCCCACCGTGTTCACAATCCACTTCAACCGTCTCTTTTGCGGTTGTTGTTGTTGTTGTCGTCCGGAACGCTGCTGCGGGTTTTATAAGTGTACACACCAAAGACGACGCAAACAATTAAGGGACAAGCTGAAACACTCATTGCTGCTACGGGTTATTAGCTTGGGCCGGGTTAGTTAGCCATACGTAATTATAAAATATTATGCTACTCAAGCTCGAAAGGACGTGAAATAAAAAAAACTGCATTAATTAAACAACGCGTCATCACTACAACGTGCGCCACCTACTTCGCTATTGTCATCATCGTCGTCGTCGTCGTTATTGCCGTTGTTGTGTTTGGTTTTATTGATGGAAAAAAAGACAAATGGATATTCACTGTAGAGCAGTGGCTGGGGTCCTCATTTCAAGACTCTATTGGATCTCTCAACCTCTCAAGCCTGGTTAATCAGTTTCCTCTGAAGCTCCAGGTCTGATCTGTCAAGGGTTGCCTCCCACTTGTCTTATTTCTCTTGGGGTATTGTACTGCCTAGCCATGTGTCATGTACCCGTACACTAACATGTACCACATAGCGCCGGTCTACCGCCGCAATTAACGCAGGCGTCTTGATATTGTTGCGGATACATTAATCTGTACGCATGTAGATTCCGATAGGTACGACTGATGACCGTAAATGTTCTCACCTGCTCGCAACATTACTTTTTCTCTCTCTTTCTTAACCTTATAGCCCTATTAGCTATTACCACAGTGCTGCCAACGTCTTATCTATTCGAATACACAGATATTGCACTTCAGTATTCCAAAGCGTATATAAAAAAGTTGAAGCGTTTCCACTCAACGTAAAAGCTGTCCAGTGCGGAGTATTGATTCACCAGAAGGACTGTGACGCCGTCTCTGGACTAAATTCGGCATCAGCCCGGCGCTGATGCCGAAGGTAGTCAAGACAGGGCACAAAAGCCCCGGAAAAGTCTACAGAGATACACCTGATTGAGTTTTCCTTCTTTTTGGCGTATTTAGGAGTTAATTTAGGATTTTCCCTTGTTTTATATTACTGTGTACTCATTTGCGGCCTAACAACGTCAGCCTCCGTGGCAACGGCGCATAGCAAAGATCACCACCAACATTTCACATATCAGGAACGTATGCCTCTGTGACGCAATAGGATTGACATCGGCTTCGTAACGAGAGGTCCCCAGGTTCGATCCCGGCAAGGGGAAGCGGTGATTTTTCTCAAGCGTCTGTTACGCCGGACAAGCCAGGCCCCTAAAGCCAGGCCCCTAAAGCCCCTACGACAAGCCAGGCCCCTAAAGTGCTCCCCACTTGATGTCTGCGGTAGTATAAGTGTGTTATGTGCGGGTCTGTTGGCGCATTCACTGCTGATGAAATTTCCTCAATGTGACCAATGCGAGAACCAGGCCAGTCCTGCGAAGCACGAGAAATGACAAGTGTAAAAAGTATTCCGAGAGTACGATAATCTCAATTTCTGGCTCAATGTGTGGAAACTAGGTCAGTTTCGAATCCAGTTCAGCCACTCGGTGTTATTCAACGTTAATATAAACGGTTGAGTCTTTTTTTCCGTTCGTAAAAACAGCCTCCTCTGCATAGTTCAGAATCAGCGTTCACACACGTAGCCGTAAAACATTACAGCCATTGCCCCATATATCACCCTCTGAAAAAGAAGAGATTAAAACCTCGAGATTTTTTATGCACGGCACTGGAGAAAAACGAGCTTCGGCGGTATAATAAAAGGAACTAAGCCACGCCGGAAAATTCCGCGTTGATCAACAAAATAAACGTTCCAAGAGCAAAAGCCCACGTGCACCGCGTTTCGTTTTCGCCTCTCCTCACGTCGCATTTGACAGCTAGACAGACGAAGAGATTAACTGGAAAGCCGGGAATAAAATCCGGCGAGATGGCGGCAGCCGCCGAGGAGCGTAAATCCGCGTGGGAACGAGCCGGCATGTCTTATTAGCCTCCACCGGGAGCCTGCGTGTAGCAGCACAATCGTCGCCGCCTGCTGCGGCTGCGACGTTTCAAGCAGCAGCGCGCCGGGGCAACGGACTTGGTCGCGGGCGAAACGGGCAGCGCTGTGATTGAGAACCTCGCCGGGCCAGTCTGGACGGTAGCAGCAGGCCGTAAAGAAGACTCTTTCGCCATTCGCTTTCGCTCTGCGGTGAAAGTTTTCTGCGGTAGGTGCCGCTGATGCTAGCGGAGAAGATAAGACGCCGAGCCTTCTGTTTCGGCGGCGCGTGTGTACGTGTGGCAGTTGCTAGATTGCTCGTCCTAGGACAGTAACCACGTGTCGTAGAGGCCTGCTGTTGTCATGGAAGTAAGTAAGTAAGGAAGGAAGGAATTAAGGAAGGAAGGAAGGAAGGAAGGAAGGAAGGAAGGAAGGAAGGAAGGAAGGAAGGAAGGAAGGATAATACAGTGCATGAAAGGAAGGGAGGCTAACCAGATTACAGTCCGGTTGGCTACCCTACGTATGGGAAGTGGGAAAAGATGGGGTTTAAAGAGAAAGAAAGGGTATTGAAAAGACGGGGAATAACGCTTGAGGTGCAAGAAAAGAAAAATGAAAGGTAACTACAAAAACAAAACAATGGACAATAGTAAAGCCTATGTTGAACAGGTAAACTAACCATATTTCCTGCTGTAACGCTAATGTCTGATATTCACCACTCATCAACGTAGTAACCCCCCATATGGTGTAGCAAGCCTTGTCCCTAGCAGGGCTGACTTCACGAGTTCACATTAAAGAGCATTTTCTCTCTCTCTCTCTCTAACCATATGACGAATCAACAATGGTACGCCGTGTCTCTACAATCGTTCAGACAAGCCCCTGTCCTTTAAAAACCGAGGTAAAGTAATGCTTTTGGGGCCTTTTGGGGCTGTGACGGCCAACGCCTGTGACACAAAACAGTCTTCGCAGTTAGCGGCTGGTTGTCGAGTTTCCGGAGTGCGACTGACAGGTGCAGTCTCTGCGTTGCAAACCGGGCACAGTGACACAAGAGGCGTTTTATTGTCTCGTCCGTGGCACACACGTCACAAGCAGGGTTGTCAGTCATGCCAATAGTGAAGGAGTACGCTTTGGTGAAAGCGATTTCTATCCACAGGGTCCCGTGGTAGTTGTTTCTGCCTTCTTCTATTGCGTGAGCAGTACATGGGGCACCCCGGCGAAATTTTCGCGGCACTCTGTTCATTTTTGCGTCGCTCTAGTGAACAGAGCGAGCGATAACAGTGCACAGGACAGCATCGTATAGAGACAGCTGCCTTTGCAACGGTGGTGACGTTGCCAGGGGAAGCAGTTGTTGCCTCGACGGGTCCCGTGACTACCGCCACTGCTTGTCCGTATTGTAAAGTCGAGTCTGTAGCCAGTGTAGGGCAGCAATGGAGGAAAGAATGGGGATGACGGCGACGAGATACCGATACCTGTTCGGCCACAAAAGGATCGACAGGCAGCAAATCAGCCACTAAGCGAGCAAGCGTGAACACTAGGGTTAGATCGAAGCATGGTTGGTGCTGTTCGCGGGGTGCACATGAAAATCACCGCGCTGCGGACTTTTCATACCAGGGCTTGGTGTGCGCGTCGGGCCGAATTTCAAGCTTCCTATTTTGGTAGAGGCAGAAAAGATTGAGGATCGAGAACACAGACGCGGTGCAATTTCCATAGTCACGGGAATGGATTGATTGATTGATTGATTGATTGATTGATTGATTGATTGATGATTGATTGATTGATGATTGATTGATGATTGATTGATTGATTGATTGATGATTGATTGATTGATTGATTGATTGATTGATTGATTGATTGATTGATTGATTGATTGATTGATTGATTGATTATTGATTGATTTAAAGTTTATTTGAATTGAAGTTCGACGATGACTTGGCCAGACTTCCTGAACGGGTTTGGGCTGAAACCGGGAACTAAAAACGTTTTCAAAAATTGACGCCAAAAAACCGTCTCCTAGAAATAGGGCGTGGTCCACTAAGGTATGCTTCTCACAGAAAAAAGCAGAGGTGTTCGTTATCCCAATGCAACAACGCTGAGGTCAGCAAGACAGATGGCGTTTCTATTCAGTGCCCTTGCCCGCAATCCTTCCAAGCACTGTTTAGCACTGCTGTGTACAGCAAATAACTTCAGCGAACTTTCTCGGTCACATTTTAAGTAATAAAATGAATGAAATAAACCGAAAATTACGTACGCTCTAAACGGCCGGGAAAAAAAGAATTCGATAAAGAGGAAACGTCACAACTAATGCTACGTGCTGATAATGGTTTCACGAAAATCGCATCTGATGTGCGCGTGCTACGGCACTAACAAGGCAATACAAAATGTGTCAAACCGTTCTAAGAACGAGCATACATTTGTACCACCGATTTACTCTAGTAACCAGTGGTTTAATTTATCAGCTCTGTGTTCAGCCTACGTAGCAAGTGGCGCATTGGGCACGTTTGTAAAAGCGCTTATGCAGGCGAGGCCTATGATTTATCCGTTTAAACAGGATGTTGTTGATCTGCTAGTTCAGCGGAAGTCACGTTAGAGACAAGCAGAACAGCCACGCCACCACCGCCCTGAAAGGCCCTCCGAACGCTGACCCCGTTACCACGCTATTACGCACATCAGGTTTTTTCCCGCTACGCTAAGCATATGTGCCGAGCTGCTAAAAGACGCTAAAAGCCTTTTTTGGTCAACGAAGGGATCCAGGCGACGGCCAGATGAAGCAACGAAAAAGCGCGAAACGGTAAGCTTGCAAAGAAGGCAAGTTTCATCCTCCGACATCCCAACATGCCGTCTAAGTGCCTCCTTTTTTTCCCCGCAGCGTCCTCGCGGGTTTGGACAAGATAAGTGCCTGGAAGCACGTTTCAACGCACGCCCCGAAGCGAATATAAAAGAAGGACCAATTGTTGCCGACGAGTGAGAAAGAGAACAAGAACGTTTCGCTATGTTGACGACCTGAAGGGACATGTGCAAGTAAATATGCTTAGAAATAAATGGTCACCGCCAGGAAGAATGACGACAAAACAAAGTGAACAAAAGCTCCCTATCGGGTAATTATCGTATGTTGTGTAGCATTTCCCAGTTAAACATTAGCCGTACTTCCTTTTTCTGGCAACCTGCTTGGGTTCAGCGGATCTGTGCGACCGCAGTTGCTGGCGCCTGTAGACTCGAGTTTTTTTTTTTTTTTGCTTTGTTCTTGTTGGGTTTTCAAAAAGTTTGTTTGCAAAAAACAGTGAAAACAAGGGTACAGGAGACTCACCTAGGCTTGGAAGTCGATAGACTTTGGCGGCCGAAGGTTCGGCAGCACCTGCAAAAGCAAATCAAGAAAACATGATTTTTTAAACACTCAATTTAGCCTCCATGCACTACAAGCTGAAAAACGCTGTACAAATGCGTCTTAGCACGCTGGTACAGAGAGGCTCAGAAATTGTAGATGAACCCCAATTGCAGATGGGGCATCGAAACTTATAGACGATACGGTTCTGTGAGGCTGCGTTAAATGGGCTCTCTTCAACGTCGCGCTGCCTTCCTGGCCATCATTTCGTCACCCTGGACGCCTCAGAGTCGATCATGCATGTGTTCTGTGATTGCGTCTCAGAAGACGTTTGGCAAGAACGAGCAGTTTTGGTTCGTGATTGCCTAATCATCTCCTCATTGAAAGCCTAAAATTTTTTGACAAAGACTGTACGTACTGGATGTACACACGCGTGCGCACGGGAGGACAAAACACTACCCTGTCAGCATTTTTTTTCCCTTTGTACCAGACAATTTTACAACTTCCATCCGCATTTCCCGTACTGACCAATCGAAGATCGACGTTCGCGCGTAAACAAAGTCCCCTATCCGGGATGTAATAATATGCCAATTCCTGGGTTTAACAACGCCTGAGCTATTTAACAACGCCTGAGCTATTTAACAACTCCTGGGTTATTTAACAATGCCTAGGCTATTTAGCAATGCCTGGGCTATTTAAGAACTCCATGGCTATTCAACAACTCCTGAATTATTTAACAACTCTTGGGATATTTACCACTCCTGAGCTATTTTACAACTCCTGCGTAATTTAACAACGCCTGGGACATTCACAATGCCCGGGGTATTTAACAACTCCTGGGTTATTAACAACTCTTGAGCTATTTAACAACTCCTGGGCTTTTTTCACTCCTGAACTATTTAACAACTCCTGGGCTATTTAACAATTCCTGGGTTATTTAAAAACTCCTGAGCTATTTCATAACTCCTAAATTATTTAACAATGGCCCGGGCCATTTAATCAATTCCTGGGTTGTTTAACAACTCCTGAGCTATTTAACAACTGCTGGACTATTTAACCAATGCCTGGGATATTAATAATGTCTGGGCTATTTAACAACCACTAGGCTATTTAACAATTCCTGAGCTATTAACAACTCCTGAGCTATTTAAACAGCAGTAAAACGTATATGAACACCGGCCTAATTACCAGCGGAATCCTGAGGTGCTTTCTTATTGGTACTTAATTCCTGTAAAACTAAGATACCTTATTATTAACAAGTGGGTATATCACGACGTCTGCTCGTGGTGTCAATGTGAAAATGTCCAGGTGGGTTCGGTCGAGCTGAAGACATCCCCCGCCTTTTTAAAATGCTGCCCTCTGGCAGTGTGGAAGTACGCAAACGCCTCGCTTTCAACGCCCTTAACTACTAGATGACGTCATAGTCGTAAAAAATGCGTCGCGAGCCCGAGAAATAAATGAACGCGTCGGGGCCTATCTAGCAATTTCTCACGAAAGTTATCATCAGCGGCGAGCGCCGGACCATGGATAATTCGAAGCTGACAACAGCTCGTCGCACACTAGCCGCATTTCCTACACACAAACGACAAGATCGCATATTACGTACAGGCTTTCCCACCCGGTAGTGAAAAGCCACTTGCGTTTAACCGTCACGCGATCAAGTTCTTACGCTATGAACTACGTGGATCCCACTGTAGCAGCTACGGACTGCGCTACAGTGCACGGGTCCCTTCAATGTCCATAGTGGTTGGACCAGAGCATTATCGCAACGATTATCGCGAACAGCTTCAAAATTATGGCGGTCTTCCGGGTTTGCATATGCAGATTTTCGTCGGCACGAAATTATGGGGATGAAAAAGCGGGATTGGAGCAGGTCCGAGTACACAATGTAGTTAGCGCGGTGAGGCCCGTTGAAGAAAGATGCGGAAGCCTTCGTTTGTATTTAGTTTTATTTCTCTCGTACTACGCGCTTCGTTAAGCATTCAAGCAACAAGTATTTGACAGGGTGTTTGCTGTCAGAGCGATTTCCCCGAGGGCCTTTGTTGTAAACGACTGCGTACTCTAAGCGGCTGCTCCTGAGTGAAGCACTCGGGCTGTTTCTCTTTCTCAAGCATTGTTTATTGGGAAAACATTATCTTGCGAGCAGAGGTCCTGAGTGCTGTCTTCTTTCCAAGAGACAAACGTCACACTGGTAGCCGCAGCTTGCACGTCAACAACGTTAACGTGGTTAGTGTTTCGCAACGGTTAGCCGCGTTAACGGTAACTGTCTGCCAGTTGCTCTTATCCTAGGCTATAGTTGTGGTGGTAGTACTAGGGCCAACGGAAGCGGGAAATCTGATTACCAGAATGACGCTTATTTGTCCGTGCTTAGGTCTTTTTGTCGAGACAGGGTTCATTAGGACAGGGGGCTGTTATTGTTGGTGTTTTCGTTGCCGTTGTTTTCGTTGTTGTCGTTGTTCTTATTGTTGTTGATGATTATGAAGAATGTTGGTTCGTACCGGTTGTAGAAACTACGGCGAGACCGTCGTACAGCGTGATGCGGCGTCCGCGTTGTCGGCGCATCGGTTCGCGTTCTCTTGGTGCAGTCGGTTTAGCTCTGATGCGTACTCCGGGTGTTTGGTGGGTTTGGGGACTTTAAAGTTACACGGTTAGTGCACTAAGCCAGCAGCTGTGCAAAATACTACATTAAGTTTTTGTAATTTTGAGGTAGAGAGGCGGGTGGGGGGGGGGGGGGAGGTTGAGGAAACATATCATTAATTATTATGCCGATCGTCATACATTTTGGAATTTACTGAAAGCACAGTTTTGCACTAATTGTCTGCGCATGGGACTGCCAACCAACCCCGTATTACACATCCGAAAGTCTACAGAGAAAACCGAAATCAGCCTACTTCAGAAGTCAATAGCTACGCTGCTGGGCAAAAGCAGCCCCTATCTCGCACCTTTTCAACTGCTCGGTATACAAACGGTGTATGTGTAAGGCCACGGATGTGAGGAGCGGATAGCTGCGGTATAAAACTCGTACAGAAAACGCGGCAAACTTCAATCTACAGTCATTAACTGAAGGTCGAAACGCATGTACCGATGAACCGATTTGTCGCAGGAACACAAATCGCGTCAAATGGCGACCACCCTACGGTAACGAAAATTTACAATGCCCTCCTAAGAAAGTTGACAGAAGCGCGAAAGATGTAAGTGCGTCCAATCGATTTTTAAAAGCATCAAAGACCCAAATCGCACACGGACAAACGAACCCATGCAACGACTTTTCCCGGACAAATAAACGGATCTCCGAACGATCCAAATGTATACCGCTAGTTTTTCTATTAGATAATGGTATACCATTGTACTCCTTCATGATAGATACGTGTACTGTCTTATCTAGAACCGCTCCATTTCGCGAATTTCCAGTAACAGTTTTGACACAATGGCAACCCGGTTTCACGCACGCGCCTTGTGTCCAGAGATCTTATCGGAGCTTTTCGGTCGACCAACCGGTCTATGGGGAAATGCGTTAATTTTTTGACAGGACAACCATCGTTCCCACAAAGAAAGCTTTCACTTTGAAAAATGATCCGCTTATGGGCGAATAGACCCATCGAATCCATAAGTGGCATATGAGACGTCCAGACTCTCTCTTAAGTGTATAGGATGAGTCAGCAGTGTTGAAAATCTATTCACTCTGCCGTGTGATATCCCCGTCTACCCTTGATTCATTGCTAATGTTCGCTTATATGAGAAAGAAGAGTACTAAAAGCGGATTATTAAACAGGGTAGTATTTGTAAACACCCATATCCAGGTCTTGGAGCTGGTATACGTCTAGGCTTTCGAGGGATAAACACGATTCTATGCCTTCATTTCTGTTGTAATATCGAAGTGCAATGACAACTGGACACATCACTCTGCCGCCGAGGAAGCTGCTACAATCTGGCTGTTACCTTCGCTTGCCGCAACGGCCCGAAATATCAGTACTCTACGGCCAAAGCCTATCGTGCTTTCAGGAAACAGCTTTTGCTAGGTCATACATTTCCCCATTCCGGAAAGCAGCCTGTTAAAAAATGGCAAACAGCCCATAAGGCCTTGCAATGTAGTGCCTTCCTACAAGCCGAAACAAACGTAAAAAGCGCTCTTGATTGCGTGCTCAACGGCGCGACGTGCCTTCAACGCGATCGCACTTTCTTACCCCGCCCCGGCGTCTTCGCGCTTTCTATTCCTCGAAGCCTCCGCGTTAAGCCAAGCAGCAGGCGCGACAATGAGCCCATCCACAAGCCGTTTAATTACCCCCGCCGTATTTTCGAGCAGCGAGAGTGATTCCCTTTTTTCTCCCCAGCAAACCGGAATGCTCAGCGAAGAGGAAAGCGCCTCGCTCTTGTTTTTTGTCACCCCCTGTATGTTCATTTCCTTCCATCTACTACTCTAGCGTTTTCGGTCTAAGGGTCATGTTTTTTTAAGGGGCTGGAGGAACGAACTGGACCGGTTTCCACGCATGCTTCTTGGCGCAAGAGTCGCCGGGTTATACGACGGAGCAAGTAAGAGGCAGGCTGCCTCTGTAATGGATGGGCCCGGCTATTCACGAGGCCCCCGGAGAGGCATGCGCGCTGGCGTCGGAAGCGACGGGTATTTAACTCGGTCTCGTTTGGCGGTCGGGCGTGCGTCCCGGGATAAGGCGGGTCGCGCCGGCCGAGAATCGGCCGGTGACGCAACACGGCAGACCGCAATCAGGGATGTGTCACTGTCCTGTTAGGAGGCGGCCGCTCCGACTGCATGCAGGTTGCAATTACGACCTTACGTTAGCCGGGGTCGCACCTTGCTCTCTGTTTCCGTTTCTCCTTTGTCTCAAATGGGAGTAGTGAAAGCCAGGGGCATCGCGAGGTCTCTAGAAATAGAACCTGATCTCTTTTTCTGGCCTGACCTCCGCGGCCTGCGCTGGAAATTGTACTAAGGGCGCGCTAACAATGAGCGCGTTCAGCGTTGCGGAAGAGCGGGACATGCCGGCGAATAGGAAGTCGGCGGTTAGCCGACGACACGCTTAGCCGCCTTGCGGTGCATTCAGAAAAGAACAGTACGAAACCGTGAAAGACCGCTGTTCCCTTTTTCTGTTGTTGTTGTTTTGCGCTATGAATACAAGCGAAACATTGTAGGGTCATGAGCAAACGCAGAAGCAACCGTTTTTTTTTTATTTTCTCATATTAAGAATTTTTAGTAGGACTTGATTGCTGGCTAGTTGGTTTCTTGAATTTGGATTTTCGAACGCACGCAGACACAATTTGGTGAATGTGGCCTCGTTTCGGTATCTGTGCTTGAAATTTTAGCTGTTATGTGCGGCCATTTTGCACGCATACAAAATGCATGTATGCATGCATGCATGCATTCTCCTGCCTAGAACCAAAGCGTAGGCACACGTAGGTAATCAAAGCGCAGACGTGCTCAACCCGGTAGCACCTTCGATCGCAGTGCTTATAGGAAACGCATGCATCGTCGTGGGCTGCGGCGAAGTGCATTAAACATTCAGGCCACGGCGGAGACATCTCCTGCGCGAACGCCGACCTCGCACCACGGCGACTACCACCTCAGCGTCACCGCATCAAAACGAAAATGATGTTACCGAACACAACCCACGAGTGCTGGCAGTGGCCGGCACGACAGAGTGAAAGACAAAAGCTCACGGGCAGCCCATCTCATTTACAAGCGTATCGAGGTATCCACTCAAGGGATGGGGTGTAACCGCGAATGTTCTCGCTTCCTGCGCGCAAAACGGAGCCAAGCTGGCATCAACGCCGAGCGCGATTGGTCGTTGTGTGCCAGCGCCGCTGTGTCCAATCGGAAATTATCTGGACGCCGTTCTTAAGGCGGGTCGTGTGGACCCCGTACCAGACTCCACCGGCCATCTCGGCGCCCGGAAAGACGGGAGAAAAAGAAAGCCGCAGAAGCCCACTTACGTGAGCTCGGGCACTGCTTCCAAAAATTGCCTGGCTGCGCCTCGAAACCCCAATTGCCTAAGATGACACAGTACCACTGTTGTTCTATGTAGTTCCTGGCGGGCGAAGAGGGGAATGCTTGCTTCTTCCATGCTTCCTCAGCGATTCGCGGCCCTGACGTGCTTGGCATCGCGCTATCTTTTTAAGGGCTGTTTTTGGGCAGGAACAAAGCGGCTCGGAACACCGTCGTATGAGCGTGCGGCGGTCGGTCTGCCCGCCAAACGATCGACGAAGCAATTGCAGGGAGCACTCTCGCAACAACCACGTTGCAAGATGGCCGTAGAAGTCCCGCCCACTGCCCGATATCCTCAGCCAAAAGATGTCAAGCGCGCACCTCGCCCGCTTCGCCAGACTTCGCCAAACATGGTGAGAAATCAAAGCCGGGAAGACTAAACGCACTGACTCAGCGCCCATGAAGCGCTTCGCTAACGCAGGCGACCTAAACGGACATAAACAAAAATTACTACTGTCTAATTAATTTTATATCCAATACGTTTCTACGAAGTGAAAAGCAAGTGTTATGAATAACCGCAGCGGTGAAGCCAAATGAGTACATAAAAACAAATAACGAACAACCTGCTTACAGTTGAATAAAATGATTGCGCTCAAAAGGGACACGGACGGAGTGAGGACAGACACACACGGCGTCGTGTGTGTCTGTCCTCACTCCGTCCGTGTCCCTTTTGAGCGCAATCATTTTATTCAACAATGGAGTACCAACGTGCCCAGGACGCTACACTGCTTACAGTGTTGCGAGTGGCACTGAAATAAATAAGGGCACTTTTAAAATAGTCTTTCATCAAAGTCATCTTCATCAAGTTAAGCAAATTATGTAAAAGCCCCTTTCAAATAAATGCCCTTTCACAAAAGGGTATTTTATTGGCCAAAAAGAGCTTGTTACTACTAAATAGTCCCAAGACATTTAAGTAAATACCCCTTATTGCCATGTATAGCTATAAAGCGCATTGTGACAGGCATGAAGGACAGACAGACGGACATATTTCTGGCGGGAGTAAACAAAAAACGCTTATCATTTAAAGCAAAAGGCAAATAAACGGATTCTGTATCGCACTGTCGCGAGCGGCGCGAACGGAACGACAGAAACAAAACGTACAGCTGTGTTTGGATAACTTACGTTGCGCAAATTCAGTCAAGTCTGCCCGGTTGCCCGAAAATAAAGCGCATGGAAACTATAATAATCTACGCACTTTCTGGCAGTTCTTCAATGCATAGTTTCGACCCAAAAATTCTTTAGGGTGGTTGGATTGCCAAGAGGTTTCTATTTGACACTTTACAGCTTAAAGTCACAAGCCACTTGCCATCAAAGACTTACGGCACGGACTGTACCGTTCCCGTTCCCAAGTACGCTTATGGGAACGGTCGGTCGTCCACTGACAGGCACGGAGAAACAGAAGGCGAGAGTTGTTTTGGTGAACTGCCGAACCAATTACGTAAAATCTCGAGTTCCATTAACGGCGCCTCGTATTACTTATCACCCCCACCGCTCGCGGTGCACTAATAAATTACGCGTTAAGCAACTGCATCCAACAGCGGACAAAGTGTCGCTGTTTTCCCTATTAACCTGATACTTTTCTACCGGTTGTCTCTCGGGCTCTGCTCCAAACCCTTTTGCTATTTTTAGCCTCTCCAGTCCAGTATCTTCCCATTATCGTCGAAGCACACCCGGCGCCACGGCATAAATTCGCACGTACAGAAGAGTCTTCGCGCGACGATTTACTTATTTCCACGTCGTTTCCTATTTCCCCGTCCCCGCTCTAATCCCGATTTGTATACCGGTTCTGCCGGCACCGTCCCGATATGATCACTCGGTTTTCCATAGCCATTAATTTTTACGAACAGATTGAGAAAGATTCTCTTTCCGCAAACCGATATGGTAAAAGATTTGTGCGGCGGTGGCCAACCCTCCAAACGAGCAATATTTTGCAATGTCCCGTTGTTTTCTGTTTCTGTTTTTTTTATATATTAAAACCACCGGCTCGTTAAATTGCTCGACCGCAGTTTTAAGCAGGAGGGAGAAATAAGTTGAAGCTACAGTCACTTCCAGGAGAGAGGGACCATCGACAAAGGGACTGGCAGGAAGGACATTAAAAGAATAAAGGTGAGTCCGGGAAGACGCAGTTAATCACTTCCGGAGAAATGATGAAAAACGACTTCTCGACCGCCTCTCGCATGCAAAGCTGTGGCCCGCATGCAGAAAGAAAAAGAACGGCGGCGCGTTTTTCGGTCTTGCGGGTGTTTATAATCAAGACAAATTATTTTTCTTGCTTGACGGACTCCCGAAGCGCGCCGCAGCATACCAAGCAGCTCGCCAACGACGCAAAAACTTCCGGGGGCTTGCGTACGGCGCGTCCGTCTAGTCCGACCCGCATCTCGTTTTGTAACAATTTCTTTTTTTTAAATCTCAAAGGCGCGGCTAGACCAGTTTCCTTTTACAGCTACCTTTTGCGATCGCCGAAGACAGGTCGGGTTATTTTGAACAAAGCGTACATTTCTAATGAATCTCGAGAAACAGCCCTTTTGTGTTTCTCGAAACGTTACAAGCTCTCACGTTTATTAATATTCCGGGCGGGGCAAATGGACTTCGTGGCCCTTCACAAGATTATGATGTTCTGCGTCTTTGCAAGCTACCCAGCCTTCGAACTGTAACCTACGATTCTACCCGAAATACTGTGGTTGATTTCATCGCCAGAGGAGAAAGCATCATCGGGGCGCGAACAGCGAGGTCTCCACCTTCTCAGTCGGAGCACCACTAATGTAATGATTGTAGTAGTGCACCACAAAGTAAAGATACAGAGAGACTCAAGAGAAAAAAAATTAAAGCCGTTCAACTTAATGTGAAAGCTGTCGGAAGTGCACAGCAGTGATTCGCCATAATGGCTGTGCCGCCTTTATCCGCTCACAGCTACCACCCAATGCAATTCAAATTTCCCGCCTTCGCAGTGCTCGCGCGCCCCTGCCTGAAACTGCGCCAGCGGGAGTTCTGTTCTTTTTCTGCTTTTCTCCCCGCACGTGCCGGCGTTCATGACAAGCGCCAGTGGTTCACGAGTTTCGAACTGTTATGACTATATAAACCGCTTGGCTTATAAACGCCGCGACGACAGCCGCTACGACGGAACGCCGTGTTTTAAGTTCTCTGCACTAAAACAAACACAAAATGTGCCGCGAATTTCGGCAATGAGGGGGCATTATTAAAGACGATAGGCTTTCTTGGGCTACTTAAACCCAGAAATTTTGGTCTGTATGTAGTATCTATGTCTGTCTGTCTGTCTGTCTGTGATTCGATTCAGCCACCCGGCCAAAGTAAAACAAGGCTTGTATACACAAGTCTTATATAGCAAAAGTGAAATCTACCCGTGTAAGTCCGGTGTAATGTTCATACTTGTCAACATTGTTGAAGAAGAACAAGACATTACGCAACTATAAGAGAACTAATGATTACAGAAGTGATATGTGCAGTGTTTCTTTATAAAAATCATGCATGCTTGATTTTTGGGAAATTATATACTTCATCAATTGCAGAAAAAAATTCACTACGCCGTCGCCTGCGGTCGCCCGCGCCACTATAGCTTCTGGCGTTATCTTAAGAAATCAACCGGCAACACTTACAAAAGGTTCCACTAGATAGGTTCCACGTTCTCCTTGGAACGCACGTGGAGTAGGGCAACGTGGTTCTATAAACGTTGAAGTAGGGCGCCTCGATTCACGCGCGTCTCCGCCGTATAGACACACGGGCTGGAGCAGTGGAACGCCGTAAATTTAAAATGAGCTAAGCAAACCTTTGGCGTCTTTACCTTGGGAGAAGAGCGACGCAAGAGGAACAACATCAGAGGCGAGCGGGAAAGTGTAGGGGGGGGGGGGGCGTTTACTTGGCAAATTTCGATAAAGACTATTGTCTTTTGTCGACATTTGCAACGAAAGGAGCAGATATGCGGCCATTCTTTTCAGAAGTGAACTCTGACTTGGGCGTTTCACTTTCATGTATATTGTGCCGCGCGTTGCCTAAACGGCGCTCATGATGCGTTCGTTACTTTTTCATTAGTTTCTTTGACTGTTCTGTTCTTCACGTTGTCTCCTACACAACGACAACATTGTAGGCGGCCCCTTCTCAGATTGTAAGTCGGACGTCTCGACGAGTATCCCCTAATCAAGGTTGTACCGGCCAAGTATAGTATTCGACGCATGCGCCGCCGCGCGTGGGTTGTCCAGTACCAACACTAGTAGTAAAACCACAGTATGAAGCCTAACTGTTCATGACACTCGTCGTGTTACGCGTGACATATCGCGCGAACTCGTTACCCACGCATATCTTATCCGCCTTACTGGCTCTGCATGCCGGGCTCCGAAGCAGTATCGCTGAATAATAAACGAGTCCCACGCACCGCTATTGCTCTAGCAACGTCACTCCCTGTGTTGCGAGAACCGCCTCGGCAACTCCTTTGAAGCAAGCGCTCCTACGCACCTGAAAATGCGCCTACATATACGCAACTGTATACGTGCTAAAAATAACTGCCGACTATGTAGCGCATCGAATGCTTGCGAAACAAACGCGCACAGCAATACATACTTCTTTCTGATAACGAAAACAGTTCGCTGGCATCCGCATTGGACCCCGCTGTCATCGAGAGCTTCCAGATCGTTCGATCACAAGTCGATACATTCATCTTGTCACGCTCTCCCGCCGCGCAACAGTGGTTGCTTGGTCGGGTCTCGAAGATACGGTGTGGCCATCTTTTTCGCTCCTTCGCCAGACGACGGAATCGATATAACAGGCTCTTCCTAAAGCAAACCATTCAGCGGTCGGTCTGAAGTGCTATACATTGCTTCAAAACATTGAGCTTGTAATGGCAGCCCTGTGAATCAAAAGACTCATTTTAACATGAAAGTGTTTTATTCTGGGATACATAAAGATTTCACTGACGTCTTTCCCGTCACGGAAATGACGCCAGTGCAACGAAGCAAGCGGCCTGTAAAGGGTGCACCCCTGCACACAGGGTCTGCTTGCGGGGAAGCAACCATTATTACTAAAGAGTACGTTATACTTCGGGTTGTTCCTTTTCGGGTTTTATATTTTAACACTGAAGTGTTTTATGCAGGAATACACCAAGATTTCACTGACGTCACATCCGTCATGGAAATGACGCCAGTACACGTTTGCCGAAGCGACCCGCCAGCAGGACGTCGCTCGCCACGCACACCCACAAGACAGCCGCCGGCCCGCAAACCATGCTCAGCTGCAGATTTCGCTGCACATTTCACTTTCGTGTTTTACCGATTCGTATGGCAGAGGAATCAACCACAGTTTTTTTTAAGGACTCGTAACAATCAAGACGCAGAAGGAGTAAGAAATTCGTTGTGTTACGTTAACTTCCATGCCAAACCAATGAGCTTGACGGTGATCCGACAGCTCGATGAGTTACACACTAACGAGCCTCGGAAATGGTGACGTCACAGATCGAGCGTTCGGTTGGATGAAGTCAACTGTTTGGGCAGCGTAACTAAGACGTTCTTGTTACACCTACCCTTCACCCCACGTTAAAAGTCACAACACGCATGCATACAGCGATCCTCAGACTTCTGAAACGCAAAAAGAACGCTACGTGTGCGTTTTGCCCGAACTCGGAGAGCCGCTCCACATAATAGAGGAGGCAAACCGCAGGACGTAAGTGCTTGTTTCCTGTATTTTCTTCATCTGATTTTAATGTTAAAATAATGCTGATTTCACACGTTGGTGGAGCCACCGAATGCATGTGGCTTTGCTTGCTGGTACATGACTCACTCAGATTAAGTGGCCACGAAATGGGAAAACCTAAACATTACGGGGAATGAACGGAACTTTCTCGGAATGGGAGGGCGAAAGCCCATAGTTGGGCCTTCTGTTGAACTTCTGTTGAGCTTTCCGTTGAACGTTTCGGCCCCGCCAATCACCACTTGACCAGACCCCTCGATATCTGCATCTGAGGCTCGTTCGGGTCACTCGCCATCGCCAGGAGCCACCTTTTATGGCGCGGCCCTTTGTCGCCCGTCTCTGGGCTGATCCGTGTCTCCATCGTCGTTATGAGAGAACGATGGCAAGACCGACGAGTGAAAGAAAAAATTTCCCCGCATTTCCCCGAGGGGAAGAATGTGAAAGTGCGAATGCAGGAGTTGAATTTGCGCGGTTCAGTAATGTTCGCGAAAGAGATATCACACACACACACACACACACAAGTACAAAGAAAGAAAGATGCATTTATTCACAGACACTATTTGTGTGGTCGTTGTACTTTATTGCTAGAGCGGATCTCAGCTTTGAAATTTCGTGTCAGTACTCCTTTAAGCGGGTGCATTAGCCCTTCTCACGCCCGATTCCTGGCCAAACCCCCACGTGGGTATGTGCCATGCACAGACACCTATTTGTGTTGTCGTTGTACTTGATTGCTAGAGCGGATCTCAGCGTTGAAATTTCGTGTCAGTACTCCTTTAAGCGGGTGCATTAGCCCTTCTCACGCCCGATTCCTGGCCAATCCCCCACGTGGGTATGTGCCATGTCAGCGGCCAGGCAGCGCGCGCCCATCTCCCCCGTTGCCAAGGAAGACGAGGAGATTCCTGGCCAATCTCCCACGTGGGTATGTGCCATCTCCCCCCGTTGCCAAGGAAGACGAGGAGCGCGCGCACCCGCAGCTGTTGCTATGTGGACGGACGGTGGTCAACGGAATTCAGGGTCGCTTATAAAGTGCATTCGCACTTAAAAATTAAAGCCGTTCCACTCAACGTGAAAGCTGTTGTAAATGCAGAGCAGTGATTCGCCATAACAGTCTGTGGCACCGTTATCCGCTTACTGCTACTACCCATCACGCTCTTCGCCTCCCGGTCTCACTTCTCTCTTGATGAATTGAACGGAGGTTTGTCCAAAGCAGTTCAAATTTCCCGCCTTCGCAGTGCTCGCGCGCCCCCTGCCTGGAACGAACATCGCGAGCGGTTCTTGCACGTGCCGGCACCTTACTGCGCAGTCCACAACGCGTTGTTTTTAGCGGTCCCATCTCCCCGCGAGGGGGACTCGAGTAAATGCGTCGCATAGGGGGTGGGTCTATTGCGTTAACGTTTAGTGTTTGGGGAGTTGGTGGTAGTGAATGCGTTGTATGAGCAGCTTCTTGACGTAGTTTGAATGAGTCAAGGATATAAGGCGCGTTCGTAGCCTCCCATTCTGTGTTGGCTTTGTGGCGCAGTTGGTAGAGCACTATGTACATTGCGTTCCGCCCGCAGGGTCGAGGAATCGAAACCAGGCGCCGGATAGTATTTTTTTTATATAGTGTAGGCGGAGGAGTGCGGACAACGACGGTGCGGACTACGACGGACGTCAACGCGGGTGACATCGTGAGTTACTGAAATGCTCTGCATTTAAAAAGCGAATGATTAAATAAAGCAAGGGAGGAGAGTGTCGCGAAATTGGGAGGGGAAGGTGGTTCGCTGTGGCGGCGCGAGCCAGCGCTCTCCGAAAGTGTGCGGTGGGGAAGCGGAGGGGGCAGCATGCTGTGCCCGCACGAGGCGCTCGATGGCGCGATGCTTGGCCAAAACGTAATGGGGGCGTAGGCGTGTCTATGATGTCCGTTCGCTTCAGACGCAGTTCGCGGTCCCTTCCTACATGTCTCATGAGACGCATTTCGAATTTCGCGCTGAAGCTTTCCTCTTGCTCTCCTCAAAAACTTTGTGCCATCTAGCAGGGGGCACACTTGCATCTTTTGCAGTGCTCAGAAAGGTGGCCACCGGCATTATTTGAAATTGTCTAGTTGTGCTCCTCCGCCCTCCCATTGAAACACGTTCTAGTTTACCATACGTACACTTTTTTTGTAGCTCCGGGAATTTCGTACACTACACCCATGCTGCAGTCTGTGTAGCGAACAGCTTGGTTTTTTGCACAGGGTTCTGGTTTTTTCTTCTTTTGATTCATACTCATCAAGGGGCGTACTTTTGATAAAAACGATATTTACACCGTACCTTTGCGCCATTTTCTTTATATTATGGGACATGTTGTGTAGATACGGTATGACGAGCACCTTTTTTTCTTTTCGGCCTTTCTTGTTCGCCAGGGCTATCTTTTCGCCTCATCTTCTGGAGAAGAGCTTCCCACCCGCTCGAAACCAGTAAAGAAGGGAACCCGGCCTGGATTAGCCTCGAAATGTGGTACTCGAAATGCTCTTAGTACTTTAGTTTTTTTGTGTGTATATAATCAGCGTCTTCTTTTTCAATAAAACCTAGTCAGAAGTTCGGCATTGTGTTGGGTGTTACATGCTTCGTCTTCGTCCCTGCTTTAGCGCCGAGCAATTTTTTTTAGGATTAAAGAGGATCTTAGCACGTGGGGAAAAAGGGGGGGGGGAGAGACGTCGTCACTTTTTTGTTCTCTCCCCGTATTTTCCCGTTTTCCAAAACGCGTCCCGCAAAAAAGCCGCCGCTACAGCGAATCGGAACACAGCGCATAACCGGTTTACGGGAGGACGAAAATATACGGTTCGGGCCCATTTTTGCCCCGCAGAGAGAGAGGGAGGAGAGAGAGAGAGAGAAGAAAATAGGCCTAACAGGTGGGATATGAAGTCAACACGCGAACAGATGGCGGTTGACGTGTGGAAAGGATGGAGTTGATGAATGGGGCGGCGTTGATTGGCTAGAGGATGAGAGAGAAGGTAAATAGGCGTAGGGAAGGAGGTTCATAGGTAGGCAGCACGAGAATGATGGATATGGCCGGAAGGATTGAGGTGTGCGACGTTTATTGGTTAACCCGGGTTACGGAAAGTTCTAGAAGGATGCCGTAGGGACGGGTTTGCTGAATGATGAAGTCAAAGGTGCCGACTGGTAACAGGGGCGGCCATGAACACAAAATCCAACTTCACTCAGTTTGAAAAAAACTGACCTTTGGTAACTCACTCAGCTCTATTCCAGCCACGAAAAATGTTTTTGAGTAAAAAAACACGCAAAAAATATAAAATAACTTTCACATTTCGCGATACAGGGGCTTACCTGAGCTTTTTCTATCTAACGGACGACGAAGATTGTGGAGTCACGAAGGTTTCTAACGAAAGTGCCACTATCACCGTCGCTGTAGAATTCCTAAATACACAATTACTAAACCCACAATTACATCAACCTCCATTTCCTTTCTTCCACACTAGCAGGCTAAATCCGGAAACCTCGTTCCGCAAGTCCTGACCTTCGTCCCCTCATATCGGAGCAGCTCCTAATCCGCCCCAGAAAAATTCCTGACTTTAACGACGAAGCAGCCGCTCATAAAACAACCCCCGATTTTAACTACAAATCGAACCAGACAATCGGCCTTCGGTTGTTTGCGCCAAGTTACTTCCAGGCGATAAGGTCTAGAAGAGGCGAACCTGTCTTACGAGGTGATTACTTATACACGAATCTGCGAACGTTCACCGCCATCTACGAACGGATGGGAAGTCAACAACCTGCACGTGGAGGTATATCACCCATTGGTGCTGCGAGCCCGTTCGATGAAGATCAGCCCAGCCGCTGAAGAATCGCTACGCGGCACGAAAAGTCGATCGTGCGTCCCTTACCTGTTCTAGTAAGGCTGTGATTATGCGGTATATGTGCGAGAGCGTAACGTCGCTGGTATTGAACGCAGTGTACGCTACGGCCTGTAGCCAGGGTAAGAAGAACGGCCAACGAGAGCTCGACCACGTCCGGAGCCCTCGGGGGGCTACGTTCACACGGAGCGAAGCCCATAACGGAGATCTTGGAAGTATCAAGAAGAAGCGATACAAAGAGGAAAAGGCGAGCAGCAAGCCGTCAGGCCATCAGTCGACACGACCAGAAAGCGCGAAAGACGTTCGTTCTCGGGCGGCCCCTCGCCGACACGAACGCCTTGTCCAAATGTGTTCGCGGCGAAGGCGATATCGAAGAATCATTTAAAGACGATTTTGGGGCCCATCGCGATGACGACGCCGCAGAATTCCGTCTCGCCGAGCGCGAAGACGCGCCTCCGATGGCTCGGGAAGAGAGACAGACGCCTCCGAGGGGAGAAATGGTCGACGGACGGCGGTTGGCCATTGTTCGGCCGTCTTGTCGTACTCCTTCATCTCAACCTGTACCTTTCTTGCCTTTTATTGAGAATCTCGGTTGGGCCGATTTGTTCGTCGTCTTCTCTTCGACCAGAAGCGATGTTCTTTGGCCCTGCACTGTGTTTACGTCGGAGCGCTTCCCAATGACGTTCGCCGCCACTGGCTGGCCGTACGCTGTTACAGATCATTTTGTCGGCGCTCGGCTTTCGCGAGCCTCCACGGGAACGGCGTTCGTTCTTGGAAGCGAACGGCCCGCTGCATCAGTCGCGTGAAGCGTGGAAAACGCGCCTACGTGAGTTCCGGTTCTGAGAAGATTGATTCTGCAGCGCATGCCCAATTGTCGGGAAGTACGTCACAAACCGTAGGCTGCGGTTATGGGCTTTCGCTTCAGGCACGGCTTTGTTCTACGGGTTCACCCAGCGGAGATTTAAAATATAGGCCGGGCGTGCACTGAGACTTTTGGTACTTCGCTCACTGGCATCTCCAACCATGATTGACGATGCAGCTTAACATGCACTTCATGCACTTAACGTGCACTTAAGGCGCACTTAGTAGACCTAACGTGCACTTAGCGTGCATAACGCACACTTCTGTGCGCATAGTGTGCCTTTCCTGGACAAGTTTTTATAGGTCGCACCGAATATATCGATCGGAAGAGGACACCACGGCAAGTCGATCGTTAACAACACATATAGCACGTCTGAACCCCACACAAGCTGTACTAGAACAAAAGCTTTGTAGATCCTGACTCGGTCTCTGCAGCTACTACTCCCGAATTCGCTTTTGTGTGTTTACCGCATCTTAGCAAACACCGGCTAGACCATCCTCTGTTGCTTTCCATTCTGGGAATTCCAACCCTTGCTACAAACATTAGAAACAGGTTTGGAGCGCGTTTCTATTAGAAGCATTTCGTGTTTAGAGTCCAACATTGAGTTCTTTCAGCGCGCATTAAAACGTCAATTGTAAATTGTCGAAAGGAAATCCTGCCTGTGTTCTATGGGCAGCCACATGAAGCACGCCGCTCCAAAAGTTTCGCCAAGATTCAGAGAGACCCACTAGATGTCGCAGCGGTGATAGTCGGCTGCGCGGGTAGGATGAAGGCAGCCGAAACTTTCGGAGTAAGCAATATTAAACACGACTATAATAAGCACGGCCAGGAGGACGTGGAAGAATAAACTTCATGGTAACCAAGGTTCTCAGTTGATGTGGCAGCCCAGTCATAAAAGAACAAATTTTAAAGACAGCCGTAACGAATGATCAAACTCTTCCAGCCACGTTTCGTGCTATTTGATGGGCATGACACTCAACACCAGCTTTTTTTCGGTATTGTGGTTCCATCCGTTCATGCCCTGTTTCTCCGCGCAAACGTGAACGCAGAGCTAATCATAAAATGATAGTCAGCGGACGTATTCGTTCCCGTTCCCTTCGTCCTTCGCAATTACAATTCCAGCTCTGCTAAGAAGACCAAGAAAGACAGACGGCATGGTGGAACATTTTATGCGACCGCTGTTTTGCAACCACTGCCCGCTGCCGGTAAAAGCGAAACATTTTTTCTTCTTTCTGAGGCATCGTCGACATTGTGTTGTCCTTCTTTCCCTTCCTTTTTACTGCGAAGCAGTGTACCTATATCAGCCAAGGAATTTGTTTGTCCGCGTCAGCAGACTTCTCCAAGGCTACATAGAAGAAACTACTGGCACCGCCACGGATCGACCGTGGACCCCAACACAGAAACGGAGCGACAACCCGTCGTCTTACCGTCTAAGCTATGCCCACACGAGGAGACGGGGAGACAGACGGTGTACTCAACGAGCACAGCGGCGTGTCTACCAGCTGCGCTCATTCAAAGCCTTCGCGTGAAGTGCAAACCGCATAATGTATGATAACGGCGTTCACGTGATTTCGATAAGCGGCGAACTGGACAGCGTCTGGGGAAAGTGTCAGTGCCTTGGCGGCCACGCAAGAAATAAGATAAAGGGGGAGGCAATGAGACAGATGACGCCACTGCCACGCGTGCCGCTTTCCTCCTCAGCCTTTGCCAGACGCTCTCTCCGTTTTCTTTCTGCCGTCGCTGCTGCGTTCGGGAATCCGCCCCCGAAAAACCCAGGCAACGGTGCGCAGAGCCTGGTTTTACTCTTTGTAGAGCCACGCCTGTGAATTCAAGCGACTCCGCATGGGTAATCGCTGTGGATGTCGTTACCAGCTTCGCAGTCCAACAACCTTCACAGCATGGATTGGAGTCAAATATTTTTTTTTCCTATTCTTATTCTTGTTTATATACTTCCTACTCGCAGTCCTGCTTCATCTCCATCCAGATCCTCATCATCACCACCACTATCCTTGGTGGCATCTTCATTTTATCATTCCACCTCTTGTTCCTTCCCCTCATCTTCCTTTTCCTCTCCTCCTCCTCCTCCTCCTCCCCCCCTTCTTCTTCTTCTTCTTCTTCTTCTCTTCTTCTCTTCTTCTTCTTTCTTTCTTCTTCTTCTTCTCTCTTCTTCTTCCTTCTTCGTCTTCGTCTTCTTCTTCTTCTTTTTCTTCTTCTTCTTCTTCTTCTTCTTCTTATTCCTGAATCTCCATTCCAGTCTTCATTGTCAACATCTTCATCATCTTCTTAATCGGCACGATCTTGATCATCCTCTTCTTCGCCGTCTTTCTCATCTTCCTCGTCTTCTTGTTGTGACCCCCAGACCTGCATAAGTTCAAGGCACTTTCTCCCAGCCGCTACAATTTTTTTTGTACTCTGATGAACACAGGCGCCACCAGCGAATTCGCCTCGTGAATAATTCCTCACAGTCAAACCGCCTTCTGAGATACCCTGCCGCGAGCCGCGCCCCCGTCAAGCAGACTGCACGCGAACCACTCGGCGAAGAGGCTCGTTCCTTCTTCGTACTCGAAGCGTCGGGGGCCGTGCCGTGCCGGCGAGCAATTAATTTCGCGATACCCGGCATGCCTGCGCTATGTCATGATTTCGCGGGGTATACAGATCACAAGAGCCCTTGGCGCCGGCCGAAAGGTGCGGTCTGCTTTCGCGCCGCCTGCAACTCCCCCTGCCTCTCTCCGGGAGCCATTCGTTATTTACATACAGCGACCGAACAAGGCGGCAGAAAAAGAAGAATCGGGAGAAAGCGCCTTTGCCAGTAAAGGATGGTACAACTTTTCCTTTCGGGTGCGGTAAACACAGTCTTCGAGAATATATATGGCCGTGCGTGCGGGTGTTTTCTCGCGAGTGTAGCGTCCCTGCATCTTCTTCTCTCCCGCTCCCTGGCGCTTTCGGAGAATATTTTTCTCTCTTTCTCTCTTCGTCTGCCTTCACGCTCTTCGATCGTGTTTGCTTAGGTTAGGCCCGCGAAATTATTTACGGCCACGTGCCTTAACCCTCTAGAAAGCTGAGAAAGCTGAGCTCAGTGCTTTCTCTCACGGGCGCTGCACATTATACGGCCTTTGAAGCGCTACCGCGACAGGCAAAGCTGGTTGGAGCACGCCAGTTCGGTCACGTGGTGCTCCACACTGAGGTGAATAGTCGTCCGTGTTTGCTTCGCGCTTTTTGTCTGAGAACATTATCCGCATTTAGGAGCATCACATCATCTCCGCCACTCACTAATCGCAAGTTTTTGAGGGTTTTACACAGCTGTCTCAATCAGCTATAGCGTGGGAGATCAAACCTTGCTGTTGGTTCCGTTTTGCGTTTAGGGGATTATCCCGCCGGGTTACCTGTAGGGAACAGCCATACAGCGTAGATACATAGCAGGTAACTCTTAACGATTACCGCAAAATCTGTTGTCCTCACACTTTTCTTGTAAGGATTTGAATTTAGTGTTAAGGCTTGTTTTACTCGACGTAACACAGTCAAGAAATGGTGATTTGAAGGAGGAAATCAATGGGGCGGGGTATATATGGTGTTACCTCCCCAGTCCTTAATCCTTCAAGTGCGCGCGTAGCAGAACACTAACTGCTTATCAAATATGCCCGGAAGCCAAGCCCTGCTTCGGATTAACTATCTCGTTTTCGGTTCACGCAAACAATAAAAATATACCAAATACGAGTTTTAAAAAGGCGGCCATGAAAGGAAGTAAAAGCTTGGTTCATTCAAGAGACTGTAATGACCCAATAACATCGATGCCGATTTTAACTAAAACTTCGCTAAATAAATCACTTAATGCGACACCCCGCCCCATTCTCGCCGGGTGACCGTGACCGTGCGATTGTGGTGACCGTGCGATTGTGGTGGTGAATAGTTCTGTTTGATTGCAACGCTAGAATGCTAACGGGCAGGTAACGAACTTACAACTCTATTTTAGTATTTAAAGTACGTAACAAGCGTCATAGAAATTTTTCACTTTTTTATTTTTTTATAAATAGAACGTCTTAAGGCGGTGGAATTATTAAGTCGAGCTAGTTACTAAAAACAACTTCATTCAAACTAAACAGAAGCGACATTCTGTTTTAGTGGTATCTCTAGTTAGTTAGTGTCACATCCCTCAAAAAGTTCAGCAACTGCAAAAAACCACTGCCTTTGCGAAGAATGAAAACAAGCATTCATAGGCGTAATCGAGATGTCCAAAAATTGTCTACGTTTTTTATCTTGCAAAACACAAAGCAAGAAAATACGCGAATAAAACATGGACATGGGAGCAACGGGCCGCCATGCTACGTACATCGCTCATTGACCGCAGTTAACACTCTGACCTTTTATTCGCACTCTCAAAGGTGCATGCTTTTGTATTTACATTACGATATGCATGAAGGTTCTTATCGTAGTCCCACCCCATCCCACTCGGCATGCCAGGCTGGTGTGTTAAAAACTAAACATGCCCAGAGTCTCGTTCGTTGAGCCAGAAAGTGCGCCAGTGGTGACATCGTTAACAGCGGGCCCTGATCTGAAGAACGGCTTGCGGGCCTGTCTCACGGCCGCTTCCACTTATCGGGCGTCGGCACGGGCACTCGTACGACATTTTTTTTTCTTTCTATACTCTCCCTAGGTACGTCCGTTTAAAAGATCAAAAGCACCCCACCCTGCCGTAGGATTAACTATAAGAGGATTACATGCCTCTTTTAGCGCTAATCTGGCGATCCGCGCCTGGGACTATTTTAACCAGGCTCCTGACCCCCCGCCGTATCGATTGCGTAGGTGTCTTCTTTTAGCAAATTATCTGAACCCTAACTGCTTCTAGTGCAAAAAATAAAGCAATAATGGAAAAGCATGTCTTAAATTACGGTAAGCGAACCAATCCAAAAAAAAAAAATTCCTGTGGCTCTATGTTTAATCTGTTTTACCAATCTGTCTTTGCTTTTTGTTTGCAATAAAGGTTACTTCGTGTTCAGTTACTGTTACGGCAAAAGCGATTTTTAGAGCGAAAGCTTTAATCCGCCATATGTCTCCGCAATCACGTCGCAATGACCGTCAGTTTTCGGAGCGTAACACTGTCAGTAGACGTCACACCACGTGATCCGTGTCGGAGGGACGCCGCAACTGCGCTCGCTCGGTGCCTCACCAGTTTCGGTACCACGTGACTAAGGCGAGAGATTAACGGCTGCTTCGCCAGAGCTTGGTCGCTTCGTCTCGCCAAGGCTCGTGCGTTTCAGCAAAAGCGACAGGCAGGCTGAATCCAATCATCCGATCCTTCATGAAACGCTGCATTCGTATTCTGCGCAAAACCAAGTCAAACATACCTCTGGCTCGTACTAAATAAAATAACGAATGCTAAGCCTGACACATGTTTTTTTTAACACGAAAGTGTTTTATTCCGGGATTCGCGAAGATTTCGCTGATGTCATATCCGGCCCGGAAGTGACGCCAGTGCGACGAAGCAAGCGGCCTGTAAAGGGTGCACTGCTGCACACAGGTCTTCTTGCACGGAAGCAACCTTTAGTACTAATGAGTACATCATACTTTGGGTTGCTCGTTTTCCGGTTTTATATTTTAACACGAAAATATTTTATGCTGGGATACACCAAGATTTCACTGACGTCATATCCGTCCCGGAAATGATACATGTACACCGTTGCCGGAGAGACCAGCCAACATAACATCGCTCGCAAAGCACACCCACAAGACAGCCACCGACCCGCTAATAATGCTCGGCTGCAAATTTCGCTGCACATTTCCCTTTCGTGTTTTACCGATTCCTATGACAGAGAATCAACCAGAGCTTTTTCACTGGAGCAGTCGCCGTGAGTTTTCATCGCCTTCAAAGAAGCGACGATAAAAATGAGCTTCAAAAAATACACGCAAGAAACCTGCAGGAGTTCGCAAAATATGCGTAGAAATAAAAAAAGTGACACAACGTTAACCCTGACCCCCTCCTCATACTTCATGGCTATGGGATATAGCTGCGGCAAAAATAACTTCATTTTTTAAGAAATAGAAATAAACTGGAAACCCTTAACACCGAACAAAAACAAAATAAGCGAATGGATACTAGACGGGCCGAAGACTGCCCTTGAAAAAAAATGGAGTATCTGAAATTTTCGAGGGCTCCCTTGAACTTTTCAGGGAAGCGATAGAGGAAGGTTTTTCAAGTACGAGATAACCGGCACGAAGAAGATAAAAACGTATAAGAATAAAATTGGTGCCACTGTGAGCTCAGAACAGTGTCATCCTCGGCGATAGTGAAAGTTAACGCTCTAAGCTCTGTTCGACGACATCGGGATTTGCGCGCCAATCCTCTAGCTTCCGACTCATTTGCGATTTATGCTTTAGAGTGCGTGCGTGTGTATGTATACTTCTTGTACCACGTTATGTTCCTCCGAAATCGCGATCACACTTCAAAGAAACGCGGTGTTAAGTCCCTTCTGATGGTCGGAAAGGCCGCCGCATCCGGACTTCCATACGACCTTCCCTGTCAGTGCCTTAGAAAATCTAAAAAAAGTCTTGCGCCACCACCGTCAATCTCCTTATGTTCTGGTTTTTATTTTTCACTTATTCTATTTATGACTTCATTCGCTTTTAGCCTTCTTTCCTTGAAGACCTTGGCGCTTACACTATGCTTAAAAGTCCAATACGCATATGAAGTTATATAACATTGGAGTTTTATAAAGTATAAAACATACAAAATACCGTATGGGATTTATAGATAGGATCTATACATGAGGCGGTTTTCTAGGATGGGAGTCGTATAGGCGCTACATGAGATTGGCATGGAACTGTATAGGATAGACATTAAAGTGACGAGACTGCAATGCCGGGCGCGCCATTCCGTTTCGTATACAATACAGATGGATGGATGAACGGAAAAACTTTTAGTAGAGAGTAAAGAAGGAAGGAAAAAAAGAAGACAGTCAATAGGTACAAGCCGAAGTCCCAGGCTCCAGTTGCAACGGCTCCTGCCTTGGCCTTCTCCATCACTAAGCTCTGATCATAAAGGGACGAGCTGGCCAGGGCCGCCTCCCATGTTTCTGCTGCAGTGGTGTGTGTGGCGTTTGTGTCGCGGAGCCCCATCCGAGGACAACCCAGGATGAGTGAAATAAAGTGGATACTTCTCGCACTGCTGACAGTTTCCGTTTAGGGTTGGCATGATCTTTTCGTAATGTAAATGCCCCTCGCGATTTAATAATAATAGTGTTCGTCTGAGTTTTCCCAAGTGCTGTTGACTTCAGTGGGGGTCAGGTTCCCGCGATGCGCAGAGGAAGAAACGTCGTCGCCCTAAGCGTGGTGAGAGGAGACGCCTACCAAAGTTTGTGGAAAGGGGAACGTGGTAGTCGTGGGCATAAGCGGCGCGGGGAATGGGATCGCGCTCCGCCCGAGCGGCTGCCACGTTCACCCTCAGGCCCTCGCGGTCTGGGCTGCCAAGTAATGTTATGCGTCTTTTTAACAGGGGAGCCGTTGTAACTGGCCGTAATGTGTGGACGTGTGACGCGTTAACAATACCAAGAAAATGCTGAGCGCTCAGTGCACGCCGTGCCTCGCGGAGACCGCCCAGCGCACCCTGGCTCGCGCAGTAGCACTTAGCAAAGAAAAAAAATTATAGGCGAAACCTCGGGAGCGAGAAAATGCCCAGAGCTCATGAGAGCGTGACTTGTGACGACCGCCGAGCGTCCCCGGCTCGCGCATGTAGCGCAAAAAAAAAACTGGCTAAAACCGCGAGGAGCGCTTCGCGTTACGTAGCAACCAGCAACGCCACAGCTGGCGCAACACTTGCTCCACAAAACCTCGAAGCGACTCCAGGAACGCGCTTGCATGCGTCGTGCACGCGCGCGCCGCCGCTGCGCCCCAGCTGTTCGTCAGCGCTACCGCGCATGTAATGCATGGCAGGAGGAAAACAACGATATAGATGCATATGACGATGACTGCTGCTAGCGCAGCGCAGAGCGATGACGGAACATGCAAATAAACAATTTCAAACGTACAAATGCGTGGTGACGTGTCCTTCAGTGCTCACGCAGAAAGAAATCCCGCAGCTTCACTACAGTTCAGGCATTGCGCGGCTTAGTGCAAGCTTCGCCAGTTTTTTATTATTATTATTATTATTATTTATGGGGGTAGGTGAGAATCCTCCTGAATACCTTTGTATTTGTTCCTTCGGCCAGGAGATGTACAGCGCGTTGCGAGTCTGATATGATAGTGAAAGTGCGTAGCACCAAATTGTGAAGGCCTGGGTTCGAGCCCCGGAATCCTGTGTTCAATTCGAGAAATGTTGGGTAAAAATGTTCGTTATCAGTATCTGTAGATTCGTACCCAATTTCCATAAATAATAATGGTTAGGTATGTTTTATTTCGAGCTAGCTAGGGGCCCATCTATCAATGTCTTTAACTGATGCTTTCCGCGATGCAGGAAAACCGCTTTGACTGCTTCTGTACGGTAGGCGAAATGGAAATCAATATACGTACACATTTTGCCCGTAAAATATTTGTGGTTAGGTATGCTTTATATTGTGTTAGGAAGTGCAGCCTACCACAGGCGTGAATTCATGCCGTGCCTTGCAAGAAAGGGCGCTTCTGTAGGATATAGAAAATCGCATACGGGACCCATATAGGAGTGACGGTCTCCTGTAAAGCGAGTTTACACGTGGTGCATGGATGTTTTATGAGATAGCTTTGGTAGGGCGGGATTTGTTCTTAATAGCACAGCCCATGTAGTGTACTCATACAAGCATAAAAAGAAGCACAAACAAGCTGTTTAACACAGCATCCACGTATTCATTATAATCGTTGAGTGCTCTCAGAAGGGTTTCTTTGACCTTATAGTTTCTTTGAGAAGGCGCTGAGAATGTTCACGGCACTGGGGCTTCGAAAGGCATCCGTAATGTCGTTCGACCATCAATAGTGCAAGCAACATAATTGAGTTGGCCCGCTGCGGAGGCAGGGATGCGGTGAACAGAGAGGGGGATACTTTTGTCGCACCTATTCTCAGGAGCTATATACAAGAGGTACAAATTTCCATTATATTGACAACACAATGCTTATTAGTGACAGAACGGGTTTTTGTAACAACACCATTTACTAGCGTAACGCAGTAGAAAAACAAATACCGAAAGAACAAAAAAATGAAACAAAGAAAGAGAAGAAAAAAAAAAAAAATCGCAACACCACGCAGCAACCGGAATGACGACGGCGTCAGGCCACCGTGACGACGAGAGCTACGTTATTTCCTACTACGGCCGCCACGCGGGCTGCATTATACTGGCCGGGGAAACAAAACGCGCAGCATTTATAGTCCCTATCTAGCCAGTGCTTACCATATTGCTAGCCAGTTCCCTTCTGTTAAGCTTTTTTTTTTTCAAATGCCGTAACCAACCGCGACTGCCCTGCGTTCCAACCGAAACGCGGAAGGACACAGTCAGACGCAACAAACGAGTTTTATTTAACGTAAGAGCGCTACACACAATTACCGCACTTCTCCGGAGCCCCACGCGTGCGCACGTCCAACGCCACCAAGATATGAAGGCCTCACAACGACGCCATAATCAAAAGACTGATAATGAACCCCCTGTTCTTCACCTCACTACCAGAAACCACGACGAAAATCATCGGATTTGGAAGTAGTCTTACAAAGACGAAAAAAATAAATGTAGCTGCAGAACTGGTTTGGAGGCCTTGCTTCAACCTGGGAGGTGTATTGATAAAGCAAAATAAGAGTGGGAGAGGGAGATGTTTGGCGGCCGGCCGGCAATTGCTCTTCCCGCCCGGTGCCTTTCATTGTTCCGTTTTTTTTTTTTTTTTTTTTTCATGTGAATAGCCGGAACCAGCCATATCCGAGGACGTAAAAGCAGACGTACGGGGGCGGCGGTAGGAAAGACGAGAGACCTCGCACAACAGAGCGTGTCTACGCCCCCACGCGCGAAATCCCCGCGGGACCAACAGCAGCAGCCCGGCGTCGTATCTCCATAAAGCTTCTTTACAGCCCGAGCAGGCACGCCGATAAACCTGGATGCGACTTCTCGCCAGCGCAGTGGAGGAGAGCGAGAAGGATTAGGTACAAGCGAAGGAAACTAAGTAGATAGGAACAATGTAGATAAGAGGCAGCTTCTATGCAACAAAAATCGGGTCTCGGAAAGAAAGAGGTGGGGAACACGAAATTGTAAAATTTGAATAAAAAAAGCGACTTGGCTATAACACAGGACCGGAGACGGCTGCTCGTACGGCGCGCGCATTGCTTCTACGTATAGGCTGGCTTCATTTTTAGCCGTATCTTTGTTTCGTCTCAGCTCCCCACGCTCATCTGGGGGAGTAAGTATCTAATGGGAGGGTATATAAACTATATATATATGATATAATCATCATATATTTTTGATATATATATATATATATTATATCTATAGTACTATATATATATATATATATAAATAATATATAATATATCCTACTATCTATCCTATATTTCTATATACTACTCTATCCTATATATGTGTGGTGTGCGTGGTGTGTGGTGTGTGTGTGGTGGTGGGTGCATTCACACACAGTAGAGCCATGTTAAACCGTACCTAACGGGGATGCCAAGAAAGTACGTACTAACCGGCATTACGGTTTATCCAAATGCATTAGGGTAAAGGTAAACCGAGTCGGGGAAACGGATTGACTACGTATAAAAAGAAACTACGGCTTATGCGGGTAGCGGGTACGGTTTAAGGAGATTCCACTGTTTCGCTGAATGAAACGCTTCATTTCGAGCCTGGTCTAGACACGGGCTTCCGAAAATGCGGGGTGACATGGAAACCGATGACGAACGCCTCCTCTCCTTTTATGCTATCTCATCACCGTGAATCTACCTCTATAAGGTAAATGCATAGACGAGGAATATATATATTGCAACAAAGAGTACGAGCGGATGCCTCAGAACAAGTAGACGTAACTCAGCGCTATCCGCACATGCGGGTATGCGGTGCATCGGTGCCGGATGAAGAAGAAGCAGAAGGACGTTTGGCACGTGAACTCGCTTAACCCTGTGTGTACGCCTCGATCGTCAATGAACCCCTGTTCAACCAGCTACCCACGCATCGGCTATCTCCTTTACAATATATATATTTCTCGTTCGCACCTGTATTCTTTATTACTGTTCTTCACTTTACTTCTTCCGGAGTACCGGTGCGTATCTTCCAATTCCCGTGATGACAGAGAGTGTACACGCCCACAACCCTGCATGGAAACATCGTGTGCGCCTAAAGGTTCGGCCAGACTCTGGTTCGGCTAAAGGTCGCGTTCCTCCTTAAGACACGGCTTCGCAATCTCGCGATGCGCGGGAAGGAAAAAAAAAAGATTATCTGCTGATCCGAAGCAGCTAGCCGAAGAAGCCCGTGCAATCAGGCCCAATCAGCCCCATGCGAAAGAAAAAGAAAGGGAATGTTCTTTGGAAGCAAACTTGGGTCGGAGAAAAAAAAAGTAAAAGCGGAGCGTAGAGTCGAGATAAGCGGAGAAACGCGAAGCACCGTCATACAAAATATAAGTAGTGATCGGCAAAGCGGATATATAGGTAACGAAGTATTTTTTTTTTAAATTCGACTGAAAGTACCATTCATACATATAAAACGGGAACACGAAAAACGCAAGCAAAATCAAAGAGCGGTTCCTTTGCCGAACTTTCTTTGAGCCAATTGATCAAAGAGCTTAATCAAAGGGAGCCTCATTAGATCAGGCTTTTCTGTGCGTTTACGTAACGAGCATCCAATAGAGGTCCGAAGCTGATGTCTTCAAAAATGTATCTGCACGCTAGTAGATTCCGTTTCAGCAGCCACCTCGTATTTATACAGAGGAACAGAGGGGCCGAATCCGGGACACGAATGGAAATAGGTGCGGCATACCACCGTATTCGGCTCATAAATATAGTCCATAGACTGATAGAGAGGTACATTCACGTAGCTGCGATAGCACAAAAGGAGAGGAGGCGATCGTGATCGGTTACCATCTCACCCCTCATTTTCGGAAGCCCGTGTCTGGTATACAAAGACCAGGCTCGAAATGAAGCCTTTCATTCGGCGGGTTATTACCCGGACTGGAAAGCGTTGGGACGGCGCCGGCAATACGACACGACGTAAAAGCGCTTTTACGAGGCACGCTCTATTCAGGGGTCCCCAGCGCTGCTTTCCAAAGTCGTTAAAACGGGGACGACCGGTGCTCGGGGTAATTTGCAGCGAAATGATCGTAGAAAGGGAGTCAGTGCGAGATGGGATGTATCTGAACTGCGGTGGTACGTTAAAATGAGTGGTCAATCATCTCTCTGACCGCTGGCCATCGCCTGACAGCGAGATGGATGGAATTGAAGCGGAAGAGGACTGCGCTAAAGAATTTCAGACTTCTCGACGGCGATGTTGGAAATTTTGTTCATAGTCACGCACGATCACAGGAGGGATGTAAAGAAATGGTGGAATCTATTGGGCAATGGGAAGAAATCGGGAAGGTAATTACCTTGTCGAAGGGATCATTAAGGATATGGAATACGTTGGCAGGTGTAGAAATAATCAAACGAACGCACTCTCCGCCTTCGTCATCTTCACACGTTCGTAAGAAGGGAGCAACACGACAGTACACAGTCTTTGAGAAAACTTTCTAAACCCCGTCAAAAGTTAATAGAATTCAAACTAGACGCTCACTTCTTGAAATGTGTTGTTCGCGAAAGGTGGCGAAAAAACATTTGATTTTGTCATTTGTCACAAAGTAAACTGGCTACTCTTGAATGTTAAGCAATTTACTTTTACTTCTTTGTGGCCAAGAAATTTTTGGCAAGGACTGTACTACGCCCCACTCTTTGCCCCCTTTTTCCTCCTTTCCAACTGCGATGGAATTGTGGGCAGACCTTAACACTTGATGTTTCACGAAAGAGGGGTTATACTCAAGAGAACTGTATGGGTAGCATAGGCGATTGACGGACATCACGATGCCGTGTAGCAGCACCGCATTTGAAACGCTCTTGCATTTGAAGGGACAATGATAAACACTTGTGCCCGAATCATAAACCGAAACGCTGTTTTCGGGAACTCAACGACCCAAACTGAATTTATGAAAGACTGCCACTGATTATGGGCGTATGCGTGGATATTCAACACGTAGCCTGAACGAATATGAAGCCGGAAACTGACATCACAAGCGTTTAATATATCTGAGAAAGTCCTTGTACACGATATTTGCCTATCCAACTAACGTCGTATTCTAACGCACGCTCTGGAATAACAAAACCAGTCCAGCGTGATAATTATACTCCTAAGCAAAACATAGAGGAGCACGCAAAGCCTGAAGTTTGTTCCGCTAGGTCACTCTAATTGCACCGGACGCGAGCCAGCGTTCATGTACACGCAAATCAACCTGGCACGTGCCACGCAGAACAACAGGCCAAAGTTCGTTGACGCCCAGCAGCACAAGATTCTACAACAACAGCATTAACGTGACGGCATGAAAAGTGGAAATGAAATGGCCGCGTACCTGCTCCTTTCGTTGCAAATGTCGACGAAAGGCGATAGCCGTCTGACGCCCCTGGCATTTAAACGCCTACCTTATCTTTCCCGCTCACTTCTCATGCTGTTCCTCTCCCGTCTCGTTCGTCCCAAGATAACACGCTAGTGGTTAGCTCGAGTCAATTTAAATTTACCGCCTTCTACTACTCCCCGCCGGGTGCCTCGATGCCAGCGCTGCCGTACGGCGGAGACACGCATGAACCGAGGCGCCCTAATTCAACGTTTGTAAAACAACGTTGCCCTACTCCACGAGCGTTCCAAGCGGAACGTGGAACCTATCAAGGGGAACCTCTCGTTACTGTTGCTGTTTTATTTCTTAAGATTCCGTTAGGTGCTATAGTGGGGCGAGCAACAGCAGGCGACGATTTCCTACA
The DNA here is from genome assembly GCA_013339765.2 of Haemaphysalis longicornis. NCBI lineage: Eukaryota > Metazoa > Arthropoda > Arachnida > Ixodida > Ixodidae > Haemaphysalis > Haemaphysalis longicornis. The sequence goes on from CM023449.1 coordinate 29,617,543, forward strand.
GTTGATGTAGTATTTCATTTGATATCGCGAGAAAGAAGCATCCCTGGATTTTTTTCAATAAAGCAACACTGCAAATATCACTTGTGAATTGATTTACTGCCTCACATTTTCATAATGTTTTGTTCTTGTTCAACAATGTTGACGAGTATGAAGATTGCCACCGGACTTGGGCGTTTAGGCTTGCATGTCCGAATATAAGACTATTGCGCAGATTGAGTTTCACTTTGGCCTGGTGGCTGGATTGAGTCACAGACAGACAGACAGGAGGACATATAGACAGGCCGAAATTTCTGCCTTCAAGTAGCCCAAGAAAGACTGTCGTCTTTAAAAATAGCTCACAAGAAATGTGGTCTGTTATGCTCGCACGGGCCAATGAAGCAACGTCGTTCGAGCACGAAACTGATAAAGTGAACGCGGAAAAAAAACGAAAGGCATACCAAAAGAACCTTTACCTGACGGCGTAAAAACTGGACAGCGAACAATAGCTCACAAGTGTTCTATTCTACTTGCACGTGCCAAGGAACGAACGTTGCAGAGACATGAAACTGAGAAAGTTAACTGAGCAAAAACAAAAGCAAACAACAAAAACATTAAAGACAACAACAACGTGACGGCGTAAAACGCCGAAAGCAAAGCCAAATTGCTCACCGGAGCTGTACCTTTTTATGCTCGCACGTGCCAACTAACAGACATCGGGCGGGCACCAAACCGAGAAAGTAAATAAAACAAACAAACACACAACAAAGACAACAACCAGCTGCCACCTTAGCTCATCAGCGGCCGGAAGCGAGCCTGCTCAGATCCGTCGACTGTGACGAGGGCAGTGACGACGACGACGAACAGCAGTCGCTCTCGCCTCGCGAGGTGGCGCTGATTACCCCCTTTACCGCCAACTGTCGCTCCTCCTCTCCACGTCAAAAGGGGCCTCCTTTTCTTCCAGCACGTCCTTTGTTACGCATATGAGAGCCCCCGAAGTCAGCCCCTAATGCCGCTAACGTCGTCGGAAGAGCAGAGGAGAGAGGGAGGGCGCCTTGCAAAGCAGCGTGGCTTCGATGTCCGGCACACTTTCGGTCTCGTCCTCCCAGAGGAGAACATAATGGGCAAGGAAAGAAGGCGTAATAGCAACGAGAAGTGGACGGAAACTGGTCGAAAGTGAGGAGCGGCGGTCATTACCGATTCTGACATATAATAGGCGCCACTTATCGCGCTCCTCGGTCACGTCGGGGCGCTCGGAGCAGCGAGGCTAAGCAGCTAAGCCGCTGCTCCTTTAGGCCTTAAGGCCGATACAGCGCACAGTGGCAGTGGGCTGTTAAGTGCCTCGCCCACGTAGCCCTCGAATAATAGTGGAGGAAGACGCGGAAGGGGTCGTGAGAGGAAACCAGAAAGCGCGAACACCAGAATCGGACTTGCGTTCGGATATCAGGGGCGAAGCACCTAAGGACCTAGCTTTGTGCGCGGCTTGTCCCTTGGCGTCCGTGTACACAGTGTTGCGCATGCGCGGGGAGCATTGGATTAGATTGGATTGGATTGAATTGGCTTAAATTGAATTATATCGGATTGGATTGGATTGGAATTGTATATACTGTACACACGCGTTGTCGATGATTTACACGCGCGAGTGGGCAATGCCATGGGTGATTTACGGTAAGAACGATCCCCAGTGCTTCACCCATTCGTCATGATTCACTTCGTGGAGATGCGTGAATTTTTTATGGAGTTTTAGCACTCCGTATGCTCTGCCTGTTCCGTGGTTACCGTGTTGACTGGGACCCGTCTGGGCTCTAGCGCATTCGTTTCGGTAGGGAGGATTAGTTCCGCGGCCGATTCTCGCCTTTCCTGCGCATTCGGTAAGGTGTGGTGCGCCCTCCTCGTCGTGCCTGCGCGCGCAGGCGCACTCGCGTCCCGGTCAACACGGTAACCACGGAACAGACGGAGCATATGGGTTTCTAAAACTGTCTATTTATAGGAGAAAGAGATGGGCGAGATGGATGGAGTGGTTTACCGGCACGTTCACCCAACATATGCTGACCTAATTCTTTGAGCTATGTTAAACATAACGTTTCTGTTTCATTATATTTTGTAAATATGCATATATGTGTGTATATGCATGTGTAGATATTTATACGTATATGTATGTGTGTTTGTATTGCACTGCCCACAGCTTTTCGAAAATCTGTTATTCATGATGTGTTTTACTTCATAATGAGCCAAATTTCCACTTTCTGATTTTTTTTTTGTTCTTTTCCCAAGTTGGAAGATACTTGTTCGTATAAAATTTGTGTGTACGCGACACGCGACGTGAGAACTATTGGATATTACGAAACCGTATCGCCAAAAATAAAAGGGGGGGTCTTGGGCTCCGGCAAGCTGCAAATGTGCAGCTCTTTCCCTTTTCCTCCCTCTCTCCCTAACTTTTACTTAAGATTTGATTTGATTTGATTTGATTTGTTTTGTTTCGAACGTGATATTTACTGTAACCTATTTTGAAGTATTTGTTCAAAAGGACCCACAGAAAAAATTTGCAACTCTATTCCAGTCAATTTTTATGTGCAGATTATACTGGGTGGCTTCCCGGGTAGAAGCTGCATAAGCAGCTTGACGAAGCCCAAGAAACCTAAACAAGGCTCAGCGACTAGCATAATCACAGAAATAGTAAAAAAAAATGCACTGATAGAAAAGAAATAAATAGTTACCACTTTTATACAAAAATTAACGGTACTTCACAATAAAGCGCGAAAAGATTTGCCGGTTTGCGCACCTTTATGAGTGAAATACAAAGCTGGAAAGCTCAAGCTTACAAATAGTTTTAGAGGGCAAAAACGAAGTTACTATTGCAGTGCTAGGTGCAGTGTCATCTCTATAATAGCTAAGGGGAAAATACCAGCACATTTATGTGTTTCTATTGTGGCCACTACATGTACAAAGTTGAGCTTACGCTTAAGGACGAATATATTGCGTCCACTTCTCACGTGTTTTCTGCATCTGAAAAAGCAAGATCCACGCCAGAAAAAAATTAGCAGTGGCTTAGCTCGGCTATGCCAGGATATACGTAGCGTGAGCTAAGGTTCATCTGGTTATTCTTAGCTTCTTAGCTTTCTTGGTTGTCTAGGGTTAGCTTGATTATCGTGCTTACTGCTGCTTGAGTGACACACACACACGGTATACGCATTATATGACACATCCATATTTATCAAGCGGCTCCGGCGCAGCGTCAGCAATCGCCCCAGAGCTAAGCTGGCTCCACAGGCGCACGCCGGTGTTGCTGCGACGTACGAGCCATCGGTTCCACACTCGGCCACCCGTCGAGTGATCATCAAGTGGACCGGGCCGCCACGTGCGGAACGGAGGTCGGCGACGACGCTGGGCGCGTGGGGTGTATAAAAGACGCCGTGCGGCCAGAAACGTTCTGTGCGCCATGTGACGTCACTGCTGCTCGCGCATGCGCAGCACGGCTCTCCAGGAGCCACGCGAAACTGCTCAACCTCGGCCAGTGTAGCTCTCGCTACAAAAACAAAAGCCAGTGCAGAAAAAAACCTATTGCCGCTACGCCACAGCAAGAAAGTAGTATTCACCAGTGTAGACGAATACTTTCAGTTTTTTTAGGGAAAACGTCCCTATGAGAAGTGAATGCGAAATTCGTCCTAGTGCGCTGTTATTCCTTCCTTATTCTCCCATCAGCGTTTACCTCATAACAAAGTGGTGGTCACTGATCAAGTCCGTTGAAAACAGCTGGCGTTTCGGTTCCCATTCGGAATCCTTCATTACTGACTTGGTCAGTGACCGCAACTTTGTTATGAACCCGCCACCTGGCCAGAGGGACTTCCATCGAACCCTGCATCAGCGTCTACCGCACGAACAACGATCAACACACACTGAGGGCACTCTTACCAGTCGGTACAGACTGATGTTTCAGGTGAGCAGCTGATCTTACGCTGAGCGTTTACTCCACTCTGGTCACCGTACAGTCACTAAACTAGTTGCAAAATATAAGCATCTTCGTGAAGTGAGACCGCGGAGGTTTGGGTGCCGTGATACCGGTAAGCACTTATCTGTTTTCAATCTTCAAGTTACGCTTCTTTGGATGGCAATGCCGCATTAGCCAGAGGAACCAAAATGAAGTTTCAGAACTATCGTGATAGCTTATTGAAGAGACTCAAACGCCTGCGAACCGCGAAGTTCAAAACTCGCGGAGCTCCGCACCATGACCCTACGCAGCCGCTTCGTGGTGCCATCTCTCGCTACCCGCACAAATCCTCTTCTCGTGTTTTCGGGGCACCTGGACGAACAAAGGGGAGAAACAAAATCGATGTTGTAGACCCAGCCCACATCCGAGGACGATGTCTTCCTTCCAAGGCGGCCGCATTGCAGAGTGAGCAATTCTGCTCGCAAATTACACACCATATCTCTCTACCGCGTTCATTCCGGCAACGCGGTGCACGTACCACCTCGGCCACACCGAGGGTTGTGGCTTCAGTCTACACAGCTGCAGCGTGTACGCTCATTCAATCGCCGTCGGGTTCATTCGCCCTGGCGCTCTTTCAAATCGGCTCTTTCAAAGAGCCGATTTGTTGGGGATGCTGTCTATGTACATTGGCCGACGTTAGAAAGGATAAGTTATCAGGAGAAAGAATAATGATGATGAAGTAGCATCGCCGCTGACATGAATCTAATCCAGGAAACATACAGTGCAATCTCGTTTGTACGAGTCGGCATAATACGTTTTTCGGCTTAATATTTTCTTTTTTTAATTTTGAATCCCGGCCAACGTCCCTGAGAAATAATGCATCTTTGCGCGTTTAATACGATCACATTTTTGCAGAAAATTGGATAATACGATCCCGAAAGTGGATGTTCACCGACATTTATAGAAATCTTACATTTACTCTTCGCTATACTATACTCGGTGACAACTTAAGAACGGCACCGGAAGTTACCGCTGTGCCTTATCACCATAGCCGGATGTTTCTCCGCGCGGCGCAAGTAGGGCGTTACTGGGAATATTTTGAACATGGCGTGAGCCGTTCCCGTGATTTTTTGGACTTCATATGCTTATAAACGACTCCAGTGACGTCAAACAAACTGCGTGAGACAAGGCAGACGATATCACACATTCATAGCAAACCCCTTTCAAAACGCACGCGCACTGACGTCACGGGTCCGGCGCTTTGGCGGAGTGATACACTACATGAGGTGGTGCCGTTCTTGAGTTGTAACCGAGTATAGCTCAAACCGTTTACCAGCAAGGCACGATCTGTAAGATGCGGGAAACATCGCTGCCAGGCGTGGCCGCTCCGTCCAATGATGATGATACGCGCGCGATACGTTGCGCCGTCTTGCGAAACATATTATAATCGCAGCGAAACCCGTCCTGCTTGCAAGCTCCGAAGAAGTTAGAGCGGCGGCAGTCAGCGTCGAAAGGTCAGTTTTACGCAAGAAAGTTGACATATCCGCGCTCTTCTTGCACACTGAAGACTTCCAAGCGTCCGGCGGCTGGATTCACCGATTTAAGGCACGACGCGAATTTAAGGCACGACTGGAAGCGAAACATACCGCTAGCTTCTTTTTTACGTTGCAGAAGAATGTAGCCCTCGACGTTGAAAAGAAGAAAGTGCCGCACAAATTGGCCAGTAACTCCAACGTCGCTCAATAAAAGTGAGTTGCTGACGGAGTATGCATATTTTCCTCCTGTTTTTAACCTCTTTGGATAATACGATTTTCTCATAATACGTTTTATTTCCGGTTCCCGTGAAAAAGATATCAACGAGATTTCAGTGTAATTACAAGCGAGGGATAAGAAGGGAATTCAAGATTCTTAAGTCGGAGGAAGCTGCGAATCTGTTGATGACGCAAATACCCTTCTATTCCAGGGGATGATAACAACGGGCTCACAATGCAACGGAACTGAGTTTCGAGGATGACGCAGATTCCGTTACCCCTAAGTAAGGCTTTCCCCCATCAGCACTCTTCTTACAGAAAAGACACATTTCAGGGGGGAAACTATCCGTCGTCGAATGGCGGTCTATACAGTTTCGTCCGCGCACGTCCGCCTTCCCTCAAAATGAAAGGGGCTTGTAGCACAGCGGGAGGCTTTAAAGGGCCTCTGAAACCCCCTCTGAAAGATAATAAAACGTGTTGTGAAACCGACGAAGAAAGCAAGAGAAACTCCTTTTGCTGTTGATAACGAGGCGCTAAACAAAAAGTCGGGGTTTAATTCTTACCCTCAAGCTTTGCCAGGCTCAGACTTTTGAGAAAAACAAATACGGCCGCCCGGGCTTGGGTCCGAATCTTAGAATACAAGGTCACCCCCCCCCCCCCCCCCTCCCGCCTCCTCCCCGAATGATTCTAGTTTCTCTCAATCGTACAGCTCAGAACGAGCGAGCGGAAGCGTACTCCATTTTTACAATCTTTTTTATGGCTAGGTTGACTAAGAGTGCCGCAGATATGTGCCCTAGGCCGTATAAAGCTGGATACGATAAAACGTCATTGTTACTTTAGCGTGCGACTGGACGGTGGACTTTATGCCGTACAACAGACGTTATCTTGTACCCCCGAGCTTATTACTCCATCAAAAATCTGATTAAGGCTTCGGAAGACAGTTCTGGGGAATCGTTGCACTCGGACCTATCTTTACAGCCTAACGAACTCTTACAGTACACCCAAGAATACGCACATACTATCCCAGAGCCCACACGTAAGGAGCTGGTCGAATCTGGAATCGTTACGTATTGCTTGCTTTCCTTAAGTCTTTTTTTTTTTCCTTTTCCTGCGAGCTTCACAAGAGGGCTAGCTTCACTGCGCGTCCTCAGCGGACCAGCACCGTTATCTAGGTTTGATAAGGAGCGTCGTTCTCACTGCTTATTCCTAGTCGTTGCGATTACCCTTACGTTCCTGCCCACACGCGCGCTTTTATTATCCTACGGCACTTCCTCGCGCGCTAGGTTTCTCTACGTGACGAACGGCTTACACGGGCTGCAACCCTGAGCACTTCAGGAGAACTCCTAACACGGTAGATAACGGGCGCATCCGGGCATAGACGTCCACCCCTCTTCGCGCTCTTCGCCGTCTCGTGCAATGGGAATGAAAAGCCATCGTAAAAGGGGATATTCGGGCACCGGGGAAAGGAAGCGGCGCTTTATCGGGAAGCCGTTCGCACTCCGAGTAAAGCCTGTGTGTATATTCGACGCCGCTGCTCTTCTTTCGACCCCGGTGGATAGTTTGGTTGTAGAGCCGAGCCTGCTGCACCAGAGACAACAGGCCGATGCTACACTAATTACCACCTTTTTGTAAGTCACTGACGTGTGAACCAGGATACTTCAGCGTCTTTATCGGTGCAAAGCGATCCCGACGTTTTTTCGTCGTTTATCCAATTCCTGTTGAAGTGTATGGTGGAGGGAGACGAGATAAGACAAGATCATTTCTTCTACTTCTCAGTTCTTCGCCCGGGAGACCACGTCCAAAAACCACAGCAACACGAAGCAATTTGAAGCGCATTCGCGCTTGAATTGTTTTTATGGGCTCGGGCTGTCGGCGCCTCATGTCGTCGTCGTAAACGTCGTCTCATGTTGTCATGGTACTAAAACATCGGGACACTCGTTCCCCAACGCCTCAAGATTAAACGTACGCCGTACAAAAAGAACACACCGGGACACTCATTTTCCAACGCCTCGCGCTAGAGCGCTTCGTGTTTCAAAGACACACCACTTTAACAGGAAAGCTCACTTTAACAGGAAAGCACACTCACTCACTCACCCTCTCACTCACACACTCACTCACTTACTCACTCACCCACCCATCCACTCACTCACCAACCCACCTACCCACGCACTCACTCACCAACCCATCCACTCACTCACTCACTCACTCACTCACTCACTCCTCACTCACTCACTCTCACTCACTCACTCACTCACTAACTCAATCAACTCACTCACTCACTCACCTCACTCACTCACTCACTCACTCACTCACTCACTCACTCACTCACTCACTCACTCACTCACTCACTCACTCACTCACTCACTCACTCACTCACTCACTCACTCACTCACTCACTCACTCACTCACTCACTCACTCACTCACTCACTCAGAAAGTACACATAGTATGAACAGCGCAGCTCGTCGTCGTTACCGAACTTCGAAGCGGACGCTGTCGACATCAACCTAGAGCGAAAAGAGCGTCGGTGTGGCAGACATACATGACATGTGCAACCCCGGCGCTCGCTCCAGCCTGCGAGAGGACAACGAACTGCGGGGCGGGCGCAACAGCAAAGCAAGCGGCCAGAAGCCGTACAACGGTCCGCTCTGCACTCTCTTCTCTTCCGCTCACTTCCTCTGGCCTCCAACGCGTTCTTGTCTTCTCACCTCAGCTGTGCTCTCGTTTTTCATTTCGTCCGCGCCCGCCGCGTACTCTCCTCGGCGCCGTACACCTACCCCCGCGCTGAAGACCTGCCCCAGGCGCGCGGGTACTTTGAATCTTGATTGTCTCCCGCGAGCGGCTTCATTTGGGATCGCGGCTAATGCGCAAACTCATCGTTGCATGAAGCCTCTCTCGGGAACACAAAGGCACGGGGACTCCGAGCTGAAAGAAATGACAAAAAAGAAAAAGAAAGCTTGAAGAGCGGAGAACAGGAGCCTGGCGAGCTCTGCTCGTGGACACACGTTACCGGGGAGAAGGAACGGGCAGGCCGCTCTCATTTGGCCGACGAAACAGCCCTCGGAAACAAGAGCGCAAAGAAAAAGGACAACTCGGGAGGAACGCAGGGCGGTCGACAGACACGCAGAGACGGAGGCATTCAGACGAGTCTCTGCCGGCGCGTCCAGAGCGCGTCATCACGCGTCAAAGCCGTCTTCCGTCATACTTAGTGGCGATGTTGAGGGGGAGCCGGTAGGAGACCGTTAGCAGAAGCAGACAACGACGTTCCCCCCTAGAGTCGCAATAAGCGAGCATCATCAAGGAAAAGAGAAAGAAGCTCAGCGCGCTCGTCGTAGCACGTTCCCTCCGACGATAACTGTCGTTCGGGGACTGGCGCAGCGTCGCTGCTACGTGGACGGAAGCGACGGTTCCGCGGTAAAAAGTACCGGGGGAGAGGGAGGAACCCAGCGGAGACACGGTGCCTCTACAGCGGAGCGCTCCCGCTCACGCCGACGGACGTGATGGTTTCGGCGAGGGGCGGCGCTGTCGGCGTCGGCAACGGCGCCCTAAATGGCTATCCCGGGGACGTGTCGTCGTCCCTAACGGAGCTGCCATCGAAAGGCGATATCGGGTAACGATTGCGCGCCCCGTAGGAAAAGCTCGGTTCGTTGGCGATACTCCGTGCAAGGGCAGAGGCGGTGGCTCCCCGGAATGGCTTCCGCTTATTCCCTCCGGCATCACACCTCGGGAGGTGGAAGAAGCAGCAGCGTCGCGAGGGAAGCGGAGCCGTCCGTCAGTCGCGACGGTGTCGTCTTTTCTTTTTTCCTTTTTTTTTTCTTTTGTGGGACGTCGCGGACGCCGTCGCTTCGGCTGAGAGCACCCGGGAACGGTGTCAGCGGACTGACAGGTGTCTACTATACCTCCCACCAGAAGCAAGAGTAACAAGCACTCTTCTTTTGTTTTTTCTTGGTTGCTTTAGTATCCGTCCCTTCTCATGTTATGTGACGCACTTCTAGTCGTTGCCGTCGCGTAGTTACGCGCTAAGCGAGGTTTCTTGTTTGACTCCCCCTATCTGCCGTACAGGCATTTCCTCGGAGAACAAAGAGGTTGAACTGGCTGGGTAGGTTACGCGTATTGTATACCGACATCGTTGTAAACACACATTTTATTCTTCTGTGCCGGGGTAGGCACTTTCGAAGGCGTCCTGCAACCGCTTATTAGGTCTTTACCAAAGAATTTGCACCAATTTAGTGTTGACCATACTGTAGATAAACAAGCATCTATCAGCAGTAGGTCGTCACACGACGAGCCCCGTTATAGAGAAAATTTCACAATGAAGAATGAATGAATGAATGAATGAATGAATGAATGAATGAATGAATGAATGAATGAATGAATGACGTGACATCGTTACTAACTCTTTTGCATCTGCAGAGGGAAGCAACAGCTTTTAAGTCTATCTGAGGCGCACACACAGCCGTTAAAGGGACTGTGCAACACTTTTCAACTTTTTCAAAAATCTTAAATGCTTGTAGAACGCAGTCAACCAACTCATCCGGTACTTAGTTTAGGAGGTCGCAAAGTACATCAGATAGAAATTACTGCTCTATGCCCATCGGATAACTTGGAAACTTGCTCAAAATATCTCCCTCTTTCCCGGTCTTGGCGTTCTTGGACCACTGGAATTACGTCATCACAGTGGTGTAGCGGCTATTCGCCGGCTTTCCTTCGGTTGCAGCAACGAACGCATTTGATAGCCACTTTAAAAAGAAAGCCACAAAAGCAATGCAGAAACAGAAGGTGTATCGGATGCTACGAGCCAATCGCTCCGTGCCGCTCAGTGTTGGCGATAACTATAGCTTTCGCATTGCTTCCAAACGCGAAGGAAAAAGTGAAAGCGTTCATCAGAAGTGTTGCACAGTCCCTTTAATGCACTGCTAGTGCCTTGAAATATACGCTGGAAGTTCAACACTCTCTTCAAAAATTTCAAGCGAAGTCCGGCTCACTCTGCTTTAGTAACACATAAAACAAAACACGGCTCTGTTCCACGAATGATATCCGCATGATCAAGATGTCAAACGCAGATACCTGACCCATATTCATCGCTGAAATAGCGCAGCGGATGCTGCAGGGTTAACTCATTTATGCACTTTAAGACTTTCCGTTCTTCCCAAACCTTCATTGAGCCATACCCGCTTTTATGCGCGTCTCAATTATCTACCCCTTCGGGCTTTCATAGTGTCAGGTAAGATATTTTCCCCCTACTGTTTGACGGGAACATCAACCCGTTTTCTTCTCTGACCCTTGCCTTGACTCCAACTGCGCCGCACAGCTCGTCACTATTCACGTACGACTGTACTTCCAACGGTCAGCTGTGGTCTCGGCCTCGTACAGACGTACACGCTCTGCCCATCATTCTGTCGTCCTCTCGTTCGGCCCACGCCTTTGTTGCGACTGCGCACAAAGCGAAGCGCGCACGCGCCAAGCTACGAACAAGCAGCACGCGTTTCAAAACCCGCGCGCGAACGAGAGGAGACGGGCGCTTTCGGAACGACGGCCGAAGAGGAGGCATCAAGCTGTCAAGGAAGCGCGCCGGCGCTCGCTTTATCTTCGAGGACAGAACGCGCGGGCGGCTTGACGCCGCTCGATCTCCGAGGCGATTACCTCTCCACTGACATCCATTATTCATGCTCCTCCTCTCGATGCGTTTTCCGGGCGGAATTATTGAAAAAACACAAGCCCGGAAGCTGAAGCGTCGTGCGCTCCGCCGCCGCTGTTGCTACGAGCACGACCCCTTTCTTCTCTCAATCCTTTTTCTTTCCAGTTATATGTTTCAGTCTCTGCCGAGGGATTTGACCCGTTCCACGAGCATGGCCAAAAGTTGCCCTCCGCGCTTTCCTTTTTCTACGTTTTGTGCGTGTGCGCCCGTTAGCCTGTCTCTTTAAAACCGGGAGGACCATCACTGGCTAAAAAGGCAACGCTGGTTCTTTTGTCAGCTTGTCTTTTGTCTAGACAACAATACGACGCAGCGTTTCGGTAAATTGTATAAGAGCGATAAGGTTGTGACACTTCTGAAGCCTGTTGTCCGTTGTTCAGGAGCCCTTTATACGAAAATCGAAGCTGCGTCCTTAACCCCGTGTATTGGAAGATTGCAGATAAAGAGAATTCCAGCATTCGAATGACAACATGAGAACGTTACGACGTACTTTATGTGCAAATTCGATGCAGCCTGCCAGCAGTAAGACAGGGCGCACGCACGTGCCTGATCCAAATTAGGTGAATATAAGAAAACACTGCGTTTTACAGCTGTGGAAATGTAGACAACTACACTTCTGGGCCAATTTTTGCTAAGTTGCGCAAATGGTAAGAAATGAGATTCACGAGACTATGGAGGAAACAAAATACAGGGTTTTAACTATGTATGTATGTATGTGCGTACGCACGTATGTGCGTATGTGTGTATGTATGTGTGTATGTATGTGTATGTATGTATGTATGTATGTATGTATGTATGTATGTATGTATGTATGTATGTATGTATGTATGTATGTATGTATGTATGTATGTGTGCATGCATGCATGCATGTATGTATGTATGTATGTATGTATGTATGTATGTATGTATGTATGTATGTATGCATGCATGCATGCATGTATACATGTATGTGTGCATGTATGTATGTATGTATGTGTGCATATATGTATGTATGTATGTATGTATGTATGTATGTGTGCATGCATGCATGTATGTATGTATGTATGTATGTATGTATGTATGTATGTGTGTATGTATGTATGTATGCATGCATGCATGCATGCATGTATGTATGCATGCATGCATGTATGTATGCATGCATGTATGCATGTATGTGTGCATGTATGTATGTATGTATGTATGTATGTATGTATGTATGTATGTATGTATGTATGTAAATGTGCATGCATGCGTGTATGTGTGCATGTATGGACGTATATATCTACATACGTGTATGTACGTATGTATGTGTGTATGTATGTATGTGTGTATGTATGTATGTATGTATGTATGTATGTATGTATGTATGTATGTATGTATGCTGTACACACGGACGGATGGACTCACCGACGGACGGACGGACGCACTATAGTGACCACCTCTCGTATCATTATTCTCCCTCCCTCGTCCTGCCTTTCAGCCAGTCGTCGTCTGCGCCGCCGCTACAAGACGATGTACCAACTCGCCAACAGCAAGGCTCTTTTCGAAAGAAAAGCCGGTTATTGCTGGCTACCCAAGCACACAACGAGTCCAGGAAGATTATAAACGCGAATCAGGCAAAGCAATCAGAAGCTTCAAGACGACACGTTACCCCTACACTCGCTTTCTGACAGTGTACGCCGTCATCCACCGTGTTTGCCTATGCAATTGTCTTTGGACGAGAGCCGCCCGTGTGTACTTCGCCATGGAACAGCAGCCCCACGAGTCTACCTCTGCCGTCAGGTGTGAGATAATGGCATCCTCGGGTAATTTATAACTCAGCAAGAAGCTGTCCCCGCTCGTGAAAGGGAACACTTGTGCATTACGCAACACTGAAGCGTTGGGAACGCAAACACTCCGTGTGCCGTCAATCCCTTTCTCTTTCGGCCCGCCGGAGAAAGGAAAAAAAAACGAGAACTCGGAAGATCGACATCGGGGGCACGATGCCCAAAGGTCGTTCACGCCATTTTCGGGGGTGCTCGTTTAATGTAGTCGATCGATCATACCTGCTGCTGCTGCCGGGGAAATCCTCTCGAGGCTTCCTATACGAACGAGAGGCATCGCATCCATTCGCAGGGCAGAGGGTCCCTCGGGTGCACGCACTCTAAGCCTGTCGGAGATTGATTAGGAACTCGCGCTGCCACGAAATTCCCACGACGGCCGAACACGTGCAGCAACTTCGCCGAACCCACCCATCACCTGTACGGTGAACCTAAGAGAGAGAGAGAGAGAGCTCCGGTTCGTGGCATTCCCGTGACATGAAGGTGTTCACGCTCGACCTTGAGGTTTTAAAAGGATCTACAGGGGTGCGCGAGAGATGGTACAGTCGTCCACAGGCTTAGCTGGAACATCACATTTGACTTAAGCCTGGGCTATCTCAAAACTTTCTGCGGAAAGCTGTTCAAACGAGTGTAGAGTACCTAAGTACGCGCTTAAGCTTGAAATAAATGCAGCAGTTGTTACTAAACTACTTTACACCAAAGAGGAGACGATAAGTGGATAAAGCGTTGCTCCAGCTAACAGTGTGGACGACTGAAAAAAAGAGACGATAGCTTACGCATTCGCCGATGTCGAATTGGCTGTACAAACCTCCTGGATAATACGTTTAAGCGCTATACGAGAATGTCGATGCCTTCGGAACCTAGCTTAAAAGTAAAAATTCTTTCATACTCCTACTCCTCAGTACGCATCTCTAGCATCGAAGGACTAGTCGAAGGAAGTGACCTTGGGCTTAGAAGAGGTTGAACTTCAGACCGATTTTCTACGCGGGCCATCATTTCCCTTAGCCATTTGGAATTATATACCATCGGTGCCTGAGAATCAGTTGACAGCATCTTCTTAGGGACACTCAAGTCTTATCCGTCCGTTCACCTAAATTTACGAAGAGAAAAGCTAACAGCAACAATTATGCTGAATGTCTACACAATCCGAAGCATCTTGTATGAAAACTTAAGACTCCACCCAAAAAATAACGATGGGGCGCAATTTCCACCTGCTTTGCCACGAGTAACGTCACAGCCGGCACGCTATTTCACGTGGCTTTCCTGACTCACGGAAAATACGCTGCTGCGCCGCACGTTCGCGTAAGCACAGTAATTGGTAGTGACGTCATCAACCACGTGACCACACATTTCTTATTTGATTTGCACAAGAAAAAGCCACCCCGCACCACTCGAGACGAGACAGCCCGCCAGCGTACTTTTTGTTTTGTTTTTATTGTGCTTTGCACAGCTCGCGCCAGCGAGATGCGGTTTTTTTCTCCATTTTTTTGTTTTTGGTTTGATTATTCTCGCCTCTCATTAGGTTTTCTAATTATTTTTTGTGAAATCAGTCGAAAGTTCACTTTTCATTAAAAGGAGAGTGTATTGTTTGTTTATGTACTTATGTTAAGCGTCAAACATTCCGACGGTCTTCTTAGCGCTAAACAATGTTGATACGCACAAGCCGTGCCACCTGTAGTGTCACTAAATAAGGTTGCAGAGTATCAGCACTCTTTTCTACTGTTATTCCGTGCCGCCGCCGTAATCATTGGTCAGTTCACATCACGTGACGTTTGTTTACACTGCGACGGTTCATGGGCACCACCCATTCGGTCGTTCATGTGTTTTCTGTCGGTCAACTGTGGTAGTCTCAGCTTGACCTCCTTGCTCTGCGTCTGCGCGCTACTGGCGTCGTTCCGAACGCAAATAAAAGATAACGCGCCTCGCAGCATTTCAGCGATAGATGTGTGCCCGAAGATGCCGTGTTGCAGCGTCTTCGGCAGTGACCTCGTCAAACAAATGACCTCCGTCAAAGTTAGCGGTGAGGCCGCAGAAGCGGCAATCCGGCAACACTGATAAACACCAAAATGGACGCCGTTGCTAACTTGCGTGCCGCAGTGACGGCACTCTGTATCTTATCTAGTGACACGACATCTGTATTTGGAGTGCAGCAAGGTCACGTCTAAATACACAACAGAGGCTCCAGAAAGCTCTAAAAAACATCTCTGAATACCTTGCTCCGAAAGGCCTCCGCCTCTCACCTGAGAAGAGCGTTGCCATGGCATTTACCCGCAAGCGGATGACTCAGTACCCATTAATCCTTGCGGGCCGTTGCCTGCCCTATGTGCGCACTCAAAGATACCTCGGGATAACCTCTCCTGGGCCTCTGAGGTTCGGAGGCTGCGTACTCGCATTTCCGCGGTGGCGCAAGTCATTGGATACCTTGCCGGAAGTCAATGGGGCAGTGACTGTCGATCCATGGTGCTTCTCTCCAAGGCTTATGTTGATGGCTTGCTGCGTTATAGCCTGCCTGTTTTGCAGCGGCTGTCGACCACAAGCAAAAAGCAGCTTGATGGGGCAAGACATAATTGTATGCGCACCTGCCTTGGCCTTCCTAGGGGCTCTTCCTGCGCTGGTACCGTTGCGGAGGCTGGCTGCCTGCCCTTAGATGTTCTTCGGCTACAAGAGACATTCCGAATATACTTGCGGCACCGATTGCACACATCAACCAATCTTTTGACCCGTGTTGTACAACGCAACGAAAGCTCCAGCTTTGCACAGATGATAAACTCCATTAACATATCTGTGCCATCCCAAGCGCGACCAACCATGCCGTCCAATTCCCCCCCCTGGACTCTGTCACCGGTGTGCATAAAACTCAACATACCTGGTGTCACCTCAAAGCAAACACTCCCTCAATTCTGCCTCCTTCAACTCGTGCTCGCCCACATCAGTGGCTGTTATCCGCATATGGCCCACATTTTTACGGACGGTTCATCTACACCTCACAGTAGTGCGTCGGGCGTCTACGTTTCGTCTACCGGTCAAGCGCTGTCCTACCGCCTTGAACGTGCAACGTCATCCACGTCGGCCGAGCTTCATGCAATTAAGCAAGCCCTCCGCTACATTCTTCGTCAGCCATCAGCAGAATGGGCTATATTCACGCATTCTAAGACAGCGCTGCAAACCCTACGGCATGCCAGTTGCTTCAGCCTCCACGACCACGTATCCCGCGACATCATCTACCTGCACCATCTAGCCTACGTCGCTGGGCATCGTGTGACCTTGCAATGGATACCCGCACATTGTGGCGTTCTCGGCAACGAGAAAGCTGATGAGGCGGCTCGCAGAGGGCTACAAGTGCGCAATGTAAGGAAAATTTTCTTTACAAAGCACGAGGCTGCAGCGCTAGCGAAGCAGCTTGCCTTAGAGGAACGAAACCGTCTCTGGTCTTTTCCCGAAACTCACCACTCCTTTCTGTATGACATAGACTCTGACCTGAGAATGAGGCTCCCAGAGCGAATCCCACGTCGACTTGAGACGCTCTACCATCGGCTGCGCCTCAACGCAGCACTTACGAACTCCTACCGACATCGCCTCGGTCAAACCACAAACCCTTACTGTGATAACTGTGGTTTGCCAGAAACTACTGAACACGTTTTATTAGAGTGTCCGGCGTACAACCAGGAAAGGAACGACCTCGCCAAGAAGATCGAGTGCCTCAACAATGGACTTTTATCATTGAAAGCTATTCTTGGACCATGGTCATCTCCATCATCCCAGCGAAAAGTGTTAGATGCACTGTTTGATTATTTACACGACATCGGCGTCGCAGAGACACTGTAGAACTCCACATCGTCATCCTGTGAGTACACCTGGACTTTTACGTGACCCACGGAACACTCCATGTAGCCTTCTTTTTTACCTCTTCTCCACCCATACTAGTAGTTTCATGCTTGCATATACTTCGCGTTCACGTTGTTTGTTATGAAAATTCTCTGACAACAGGTGCTGAAAGCGGCTTCACACAAAACAAAAGGAGGAACGACGAGACTGTGATGGCAAAAAAAAAAAATCGACGCAGAAGCCTGCCAGGGCTCAAGCTATGCTTCCCATATAATATGGGGTGAGACACCATATTCATCAGACGGACTTTTACCAGCCCAATGCGCAAATCTCTCACGCCGGGATTTAGAGGAAGAGTCAAGACGCTTGCTGCGACGCACGAGCACAACTCGAACAAGCCGGAAACAAGACAGAAGAAACGCCTTCGACCACAACCCGACCGATCGGTCAGCGGGTTCGAAAACAGATTTCATACGCCCTTTAACCCGCCTTCCCGGGACGAATCTGGATGGCGTTTCGAGTGGACTCTAGTTAGGCTTCGCAAGCGGGAGCAGCCGAGAATCGTGGGTCCCAGTTCGATAAGCATCGCAGAGAAGCGGCCGCAAAGACCGAGCGATGAGTAATGGGTGCATTATACGCTGCAGGTCCGGTGGCTTGACTTCGGAAAATAGAAGTGAAGCCCCCCGCTGCTCGGATAAAAAAAATGACTTAAGAGAATTTATGAATTCGCCGTTCGTGATTGTCGAGAGCTTTGAATGCACAATCGGCACCGCTCGGGCGACGCATGAGAGATCATTGTTCATAGTGACAGATTAGTTGAGAAGCCAAGGACCACCATGACTGCTCGCAAGTTACGAAATCCGTACCGGACGACACCCCACGGCGAAACCATTAGAGACGTGGACGAGGTATAGCGGATGTGAAGAACGGGCCGAATTAGGTCGACCTGGGGCTTAAGCCGTGCTTTAAACCCAATCACGCAAATTTTACAAGGCGTGTCCTGAGTAAAGGGCCCCCATCTATTCCCATCGCTATCAATTTCCCAACCGCGGAAATTGTTAAAAAATTTCACAGAGGCACTTAACGCTTGTTACGAGTCTTCCAGCGGTTGAAGTGTTTCGAGTGTAGTGATTATTATCTGCAGAAAGAGCTATCTGTGAATGAGACTTCAGGGTAGGAAGTATTTCCAGGTTTCTAACGGAAGAATTTCACAAGTGGTCCATCTATGTTTTATCGCCACACAGCTATAGCTCTGTGGCTATAAAACATCGTGTTCACGTCTCTTAAGGACGGTAGCTTTCGTGGGGTGCTTTTTTACTTCTTATTTTTCTTCATTATTTTTTTATAATTCTTATTTTTCCTAAATATTTTCTTATTTTCTTATTATTCTTAATTCCAACATTATTGTTAGAGTCTTTACAGTAGTGGCCATTTATGTGCGGGTCAACAACGCCACTTTTTGCGCCCAATGGAGTGTTGCAGGATTTTCTTTAATAAGGGGAGGTTTGTGGAAGGGGGGGTGAGGGGTTGTTTGTTGCCATCTTTTTTGCAGAACCGGTGAAAACACAGACTGTCATCACGGGTGCTAAATGCAATCGCGCGCGGTCTCCAACGCACACACGCTAGTTTTCAACACCCTTCTCAATAACGTGTGGCATGGTGATTGGAGATGAGCATCGGATGACGATTATCCTTCGGCTAGACGTCGACTTCCTGTGCCTACCTGCGCAACTCTCTACTCACCTCCCATAAAAAAGCTCGACCAAACTCGTGCTTCTCGTTCCACTACAAACGTACAGTGAGTCTCCCACTAATTAGTCGGGTACAGAGCGGGCCACGACTATGACGACGATAACGGTGTTTCGTCACCTAAGCAGGGATCAATTTTTCCTGCGTGCAGCCAGGGGACGACTCTCATTACGCGACCAAAATATACATACAAGTGCAGTGCTACACCTTCTGTTCGCACGAATGCAAGCATCAGTTGGTGTCGCCTTGCGGTCATGCCGTACGACCTACGTAACTCCGACCCAGGGTGATCGCGAGCGACCTGCGGCATCAACGCCGCGAAGGAGGATGGCGAACTTGCCCGAGCTACCGGGGCCGATCGTTCCGTCGAGAGCAAGATGCAACTTCCGTGAGCCGCGGCACGGGCAAATGTCCTTCCTGGCATCCTTTCCCCTTAGCCCTCCCTTGCTTCCATCTCGGACGAGGCTTCCATCTGCCTAGTATCCTTCCCTCTCACCGGCATTGAGAGAACGTCGGCTCCAACTCTCTCAGGGACGGAAGCAACCGAGAGGGGCCGCTGGCGCGCGTGTGTACAACCTACGAAGCCAGACGCCGCACCAGAGCAGACGCACGAACAGCGACGAGGGGGCCATGTGTCCACGAACTTCAAATTCCGTCCTCTAATGGCTTTTTTCCGGGTACGGAAAGACTTCTGGACTTAGCGGGGGAAGCCGAAGCCGAAGTACGCGCTTCTAATGATGCCTGAGCGCAAGGGAGGGCAGAGGTTCAGCATCAGAACCTCGAACGAGCAGGCGTAATCACGCCCGCGAACGTCAGGCGTTGGAGACCACAATGGGAGGCCCGCGAAATCAGCCAGGGATGAAGATGGTGTCCCCTCGGGGCACGTCCTCTCGCCGGCCATGTGTCGATGCACGCAGGACAATTTGGCGCTTCGCAAACACTGTTAGTCTGAGAACACATTCGTATACACTACCGTTGAAGAAACCAGACGGCGTTCTGCGGATTTCTTTCGGACGCTGCGACCAGGTACTCGGAGATAGGAGTGGAAAGCAAATGAAACTACGCCACAGAATTCACATTAGCCGCAGCAAGGTACTCGAAGCAGAACGTTCTAAAGCCACTGCAAGGAATCGCTGTGGACGGGTCATCCTGCAAATAAGCAGTGGTCCTCTACCGCAGTGATGCCCTTTACGTTATGCCGTTGATCTCATTCTAACCTGCCTAATGGATATATCCGGACATGGGCGAGCGCAGAGCGCGGTATTTCATGCGTAGGTAATCAAACAATCCGCGTTGGAGCGGGGGTTCGGCCGCATGAATTGCGATTCACGCCCTTCAATGGAGAAAATGGAAGACGAGAGGAAGATTCCGCGAAACGTTGTCCACGTTTCAAGGACCATAAAACAGAGCAAGATTAAACAAAAAAAAAAAAACGCCGAAGCGGAGGGAAAGCGGCAGAGAATTGAGCGACCTAGCGTGGGGGAGGGATACCGAGCACTTTAAGAAGGTACTGAAATAGACATCGCGAATTATGGGAGACAGGCTGCTTGTTATGGAGTAGCGGCTATGTAAATAATCAAAATATACAGGCAAATTGCGAAGACTTAAAATCAGTGATCCCCAGCTGAGGTTTCGTATCCTCCGCCCGGCGTTAAGGTTGCGCCATAGGCCCCTTTGTGGGCTTGCCTATAACACTCCTTTATTTATCTTTCTACTTGTCCACGCGCATTCTGTACAAAGAGAGCGCAGAAATTTTCTCATGCCGGCTTGATATAGCTTCCCTCCTGCGTCTGGAGATCCCTCGAGCCCCATACGTCACTGCCATCTTCGAAGCAGACTAACCGCGCTAAGCGCACCTAGTCTCGCATGCATTTACAGTCCGTGTCGGGGCAGAAGAGGTCCCTCTTAGTGTATTTAAATGTCGCATCCTGCTTTGGATACTGATACGCTGTAACTTTTTGTAACATCTACCACGTGTACCCTAAATCCAGATGGTCAAAGCACCATGGCAGAAAGCTGCATTTTTTTTGTTGTTGTTGTTGTTGTTGTTGTTGTTGCGCAACAACGCCGTATATTGCGTATGCGCCTCGTCACACATGTTAAGTGGTTTCCAGGTCCCTTGTAGCAAGCGCCAAGCACTTTGCGGAGGACCAGTTTTTTGCTTCCCCGGGTCCACACAAGGAGGGAGTGAGTGAGCGAGAGAAAAACTTCAATCAGACGAGCTTTAGGCGCTGATGGTTGGGCGCCCGCCCGCTAGTCCGGAAAGCCCTGAAAAAATTTGAAAGCATTACGTCCGCAAAGAAATGCTTTATCGGCCCGCATGGGCATTAGTCGTCGCTAAAGCACGCCTTGCACCATTTTAACGTGAGGGGCCACCAGGGCCACGTAAAGCTAGCGCCGGGCTCTTTAAAAAGCCGAAGAAAAGCTGAAACAAAAAAAAATGAGAGCCATCAGTGTTGCCTGAAATTACATCAGAGGGACAACGTGTTGCTTCAATGGTATGTTCCTGGAAGCGTCTCCGCAAAAATGGCCTCCGGACCGCTGTACCATTAGCGTGTTCAAAATTAAGATCTACGCCAACATATGTGGAACTAATTCACTATACTAGAAATTCAGCTTGATGCAACGATGTCTGCAGTGCGTTGCCTTCTCCGTCTTTTGTGATTAGCTGATGCAGCCATTTCAGATGTCTTGGGATGTGCAAAGCAAGCGTCCACCAACCGAATGAGAAATGTTCGGTGACGTTTTTCGGCGCCTTTGTTGCGCTTCGTGTGTACTAGATATCAGAAACAAGTACAGACAAATCCATTCCGTCCCCCAGGAGTTGGCATACGTTTCATTCGCAGAGCATCACAACGAACCGGCCTAGTTGGAACTAATTTATTGTGAAAGTGATGCAATTGCTTCTCCGGGGGTATCTTTTCTTGCTCTTCATTCTGTAGCGCAAAGTTTCCCGGTGTTTTATGCATTCATTCATTTATTCTTAGAATGATCTGCAGTTTGGCGCAATGTGATGACGCGGAGGGTGGCACTAGGTATTTTCGGAAAACATCAATGCTGTTAAGCTTTACCGCCACAGTGTTAAACAAAGGACAGTGGCTTCTATGTAGGTGTGTTGATTATCTTATTTCGAAGCTCACACTTATCCGCTTGCCTTAATCAATGCCTTATAAATACCAACTCCACAAAATCCGTCTGTAGCACTAAACTGAAAACGCAGTATATCTATACGCTTGCACAGCGGACGACTCACAAAGGTTTACTTTTCGAGACCACCGCCCTTCGTTCTGAAATAAAAGGTACTTCGATTGGACAACACAGACCCTTTTTTCTTATTACATATAATCATTGCATGGAAAGGAACCAGCTGTCTACACGCCTGTTGCTCCTAGTCTTCCCGTACAGGAGCGCTACCAAACGCAAAACGTTCAAGAAGGGTATAGACCGGTACTGTCCACAGCCCACACCACAGGTCGTCTGCATCCTCCCGGTAATCTTTATTAGGAATGAACGAGATAACCACCGTCGCTGTGCAGTGCAGTCACGCCCATTCACCCGATCTACCAGGTTTTCCCCCCTCGGGCGTTCTAACAAACGTAAAACGCTCCAGGATCGAGGGGGTCTAATTCAAGAGGCTCGCCCCGTCGTTGCAATTTCCGCTAGGGCAGGCCCTGCGCGCACGTATTGCTAGGTCCGCGTCATGTCCGTGTCGACGGTGGCGGACGGACGCGCTTTGTCGGCGGCGAGTCTCCCGGACAGGCTAAGTTCTTAGCGCACGGTATCATTACGGGTCGACTGTAGACAACGCTAGCCACCGCCGCCGCCGGGAGGCCAGGGGCGCGGCACTCGAATCTTCTCTCGGGGCGTTGCGCGCGCGCGGGCGAGAAACGCAAGAGGGACGTTTTTCGGCGAGCCCTGCCCAGAGGAAGCGCTGCTGATGCAAGGTCGCGGCTCCGTGCAAGCGCCAAGACGGGATTGCGAGTCTTTCTGGCTCCTTCCAAGCGTCCACGCCCAAAGGGGCACGTGAGCGCGCGCGCGCGCCGGTCAAAGTTCGACATCCGCGACGGCCGCCAGCGCGTTCGCGTGACTGCGTTCATGCATGGCCAAGAAGGGCCCGGAGGTGGGGCGAAGTCGGAGCGGAGCCCCAATGAACGGTGAGACATTCCTGGTATGTGGGCGAGTGTTGTAGAAATTTTATGGCGAAGGCTGTCTGAAAGGGGTTGAAGGTTTTCAACCCCCGGTGATGACCCCGCTGTATCCAGCCGCGAGATACGAAAAGTGCCAAATTAAAGGACAAACGATGTCAGGGAGATGGTTACGTTACGGCGAAGACTACCCGAGGAGGTGTTTTCACAAACCGGTGTGTTGATTTCGTCTCCAGGCATCAAGCGTCAGTCGACGTAATGGATTGGGTGTTTGAAAGGTCGTTCAGGTATTATAACGACTCGCCAACGGCGCAGATGTAATTTCCAGCAGTGTGCGATCCCTTCGTAAGTAGCCACACTGACGCACTGAACTACCATTGAATACACGTTTATAATAAACACATGTTCACCGACAGCTTTCGATATCTTCTAATGATCGAAGAATGTACTTTCAAGCATTTGTCGGTCGTTTTAAAGCCAAGCTTTACTAATCTCGTAGAGGGGTTTCGCCGTCGCGTTAAATTTTAACCTTCATTGGACCGTATACTGCTCCGCACCCTTGGCAACGCATCACGTGACCGTCCGGGCTGAACTCGTTCGCCGCTGCCGCTGCCGCTGCCGGGTTGGAGCATGCGCTTTCCGCAGTAGGTTCGCGCCTGACCACGTGACTCGCCGCGAGCATGCGAGCTTGGCCATGAATGAGAGCGAGGCCGGGCCGTGTTCTCTGAGCGTACGGAGGCTTTGAGCTGTCGTCGGCAAGCCGTGTCTGACCGCCCCGCGGATATCGGCCGGTGAGTCGTTCGGCTCGGAAAACGCCGGAAGCCAGAAGCCAACCATCGATAAAGGCAGGTTTTGGACGAATAGTACGATAATTACAGCTACACCAAAGGTTAACCAAGTGAAACCAAGAGTTAACTAGGCTAAGACAAGCTTTTGCTATGCCTTATCCAGGCTTTGATGAGCTAAAACAAGGCTTCCAAGGACGCCCGTCTGGTCGCAAATGACATGGAAAGACATAATAAAGAACCCGCCGACCACAAGACAGAATAAAACAATGACGTTTCGGCACCTCGAACGGGCGCCTCGTTCACACAAGGCTCCCGTTCGGTTAATAAGTGTGAACAAAGCTCCCGTTTTAAGGGCCGAAACGTCAGTTTTATTTTCTCTTGCGGTCGGCGTGTTCTTTATTGTGTCTTTTAGCTGAGCTCGGCAGCAGACATTTTTATTCGCTTCTATAAAAGTTACAATAACGCTTCCTCATTCTTTAACAAAAAAAAATGCTAGCGATGTTGACGTCGTATTCTCACACAGCGCCAAATTATTTAAAACCTTCTCTCAGCGATCTCTCTGTCACCGACACACACGTGCTGCGTCCCCGCACTCGTCGGACAAGTCTCGCAACAAATTCTCGCTTTTAGTTTCGCGGGGACAGCCTCGTCTCTCTCGAGCGCGCCTCAACGCGTGTCGTCCGACGCTGTAATCGGACGTCGTTCAAATTCCCTAATCCCTAGAACAAGGCATACGCCTCCTCCTCGGGCAAGCATCTGAAAACAGGGGGATCGAAGAGACGCCGCGCACGCCGGGGATATAAAGGGTGGGGGGAATACGACAGCCGCACGTAATCCAGGATTAAAGCGCGCCCGGGTGAGCCTGCGGTGCCGAGAACGTGGTCTGCATGCTAAGAGGATCTCTCCTTTACCCCAAGCCGCTCTTCAAGGGTAATCCTGCTCGCTTCTACCGTGTACGGCGTGTTCCGCGCGCGCGCGGAAAAAAGGTGGTTCCAGCTCAAACCCATCACTCGCATTTATTCGTAATATTTTTTCCCCTCGTTCGGCTGACGCAGCAGTCGTCCGGCTCGTTTAAAATGCAGAGCTCGTATAATCTGTGCCTGCCGCCGGTCTGGCTGTCGAGTGGTGCTTCGGAAGTCAGCTGTTTGGGGAAGACATGTTGCTCGCCGTCCTTGAACTCCGCTGAGCCGCCCCAAACGCGAATAATGTATGGGAGCGCGCGACCTTCACAGACAACGAATTTATTAGAAATACGTATTCCGGGCAGCAGTCTTGGAGCTAACTCTGTATCGGCGGCGAACTTTCAATAATATTAGGATAGCACGGTTTTTTGTCAAATGTGGACGTTGTGTGCACGTAACATGACGCCCAAACAATGAGCGTTTTCTATATACTAGTACAGTCGAACACGGATATATCGAACTCCAAGGGGATCGCGAAATAATTCGATATATGAAAAATTCGATATAACAAATATGGGCTCTGAGACCTCACCTATGGCAGACGATCACTTACCGATCGTCGCATTCAAGAATGACAACTAATTCCGCACTCACGACGCAACAGGACGCTTTATTTCGGTGAAAAAAAATCGCTGATCTTGGCATGCTTCTTCATCCTGGAAATAAAATTGAAGACGCTGGTCTCGATCTTCTCGAGGCTGCACAACTAGAAAATTCCAGCAGTTCGCTGCGCCTTCGCACACCATGCACAACACGCACGCACAAGAAGAACAGCGCGCACGCACGCACAAGAACTTTAAAGATAACAATTCCAAGGCTCTCTGAACGGACTCCAACAAAGCGCTCGCGATGGTCATCTCCGAGAGAAATAGTGATCTCCGAAAGGTGCGGGACAACTCGCCAAACAGCAGCAACAGCAGCAACATGTAAAAGAAGAAGGAGGCCGCCAGCACCTTCGTTCCCTCTTCCCTTTCCCGAGACGACATCGGGGGAAGACAGACCCAGAGAGAGAGGAAAAAAAACTTTTTCGGCAAGCCGGGGAACGTACGCAGCCGCAAAAAAAAAAAAAAAAAAAGGACGTGCGCAGTCGGGGCATCCCTACCTCGCACTGTCACATTTTCGGAGCGTTCGGGCTTGTGTGCCTAGAGAGATTTAGCATACCGGGCTCCGTCAGCTAACGTTCCGGTAGGGGGGATTAGTTCCGCGAGCCTGTCTTCGCCATGCCCGCGCATTCCTCCACATGCTCCTCAACCTCAGTCGGGGGTGCAGCGACCACCGAAGAGCACCTTCCAGCTCGCGCGGCGTTCGATATACCCAATGTCGCGAAAAATACTGTTCGATATAAACGTACGAATTCCTATACTTTTACACAGCATTTTCAAGGGGATAATTTATGAGTTCGATATAGACAATAATTCGATATACCCGTGTTCGATATATCCGTGTTCGATTGTATATTACTAGTGTTTTACACTAGTAAAACGCTAGTGTAACACTAGTGTTACACTATAAACACTAGTGTAACACTAGTAACGCTATCGTAAAATTAGTGTAACCTAGTGTAACACTAATGTTATGGTAGTGTTACACTAGCATAACGCTAGTGCAATATGAGAGTTTACACTAGTATAATTACTAGCATTCCTTAGTATTTTAGTAGTATTTATTAGCAGGAGTCTTTGGATTATCTCTCTACTGGTGGTGAGCTTCCGCAATGTTAGCATGGCGCGGTTTTTCGTCAAATGCTGACGTGTGCTCGTTAGATATCGCTGAATATAACCATCGTTTTCATCATATTAGTCCGCCAGGATCAGGTGAACACTTATCATAAAATTATGCTATTATCAAGCGACAGTTAAACTAGCAATGTGAGCTTTGTGAGAAGAACGTTTGCTATCGCACGCATATAAAAATGTTGCTAAGTATTGCAATAACGGGACAAGTAAGACTAAACACGTTCAAGTTTGTGTGGTACGCATTACATACAAGTGTTGGATTTATACGTTTCTTTGGGCCTTTTTTTTTGCCCTTGCACTGTGGCTAATGCGTTGCGATGCGAGGCTCGATGTCACTGGTTTAACACACGGCATTGGATGACAGCTGCTAACGAAACAAATGAACCAAACTTGTACTTTGTATTCGTTGCCCCTCTGACGTTCTGTACTAGCTTCTTCAGCGGGCTTGACGTAGGCAACACCATGGCCCTCTAGGAGCTTTCCTTATTTCTCAAACCGCAAGCAAGACGCGTGTACGCCCCAGCAGAGCACCGTACGGCCCCGGCTCTAGAAAGCGTGCATCGAGGTAGGTCGCAGTAAGCGGAATAGTAAAACAGGACGTAGAAGTGCAGCATAGGGTGCTTATTACGGTGCTTCCAGACACGTTACTTTTCTTTGAGATAAAATTTCACAAAAAAAGAATAAGCAAAAACCTTCCTCAACGCCTCCAGCGCGCGAACGGGACGCCCATTCAAACGTTATATGAGGCCGCTTGCCGGAGACGGCGCGAAAATAGAAGTACCGCTTTTCCTTTGTGTCGGTGAGTGCTTCATACTTCGCGCGAAAGGCGCAAGAAAAGGAACGTAAATGACTCGCACATGAAGGTCCACTAGGCGACTCGGTGATGATACTTTTTGAATTCGAGGGCGGGAGACGGCCAGAGGCGGAGTCAAGCCTGCGTCGCAGAAAATAGCCCATGGACGGGGTGAGGCTGTCCGTCGCACGAGACGCAAGGCTAATATTGACTTTCATTTTGTCTCCCGGCACTACAGCCACGGCGGTCAGCGCCGGAGCCTGAAGTGGCGTGTGCGCGTGTGTGCGTATGTTTGTGTCTATGAGCGGAGGGTGCAGCGCGTAGGGCCCTCGTGAGGCAGAGAAGATGAAACTTTCTTGACATAGTATTACGCAAACCCAGCAGCTAGGCAGCACGGGAAGTACAGCTTTACTCGCTCTAGAAAAACACAAGAAATAAAAGCGCAGCTAGCTTCTTTGGTGATATTCCTTAGGAAGCTAACTACGTACACGGCAGAGCGTCAAACTATAAGACACCGCAGGGTTCACCATTGTTTCTATTACTTTGACTTTGTTGACATTTTTCGTCTTTTCTTAGCGCGTTTTGTCGTAAGGTTAACACATTTCTTGCTCTGCATACGTTCGCACTTGGTTTGTTAGTTACTGTGCTCTGTATCTTCCCTAAGACACACGGTAGTTTGCTTAGTTGCTATACGCTCTCGCAATTCTTGTTTTTTCTTTGTGGTATTCATTTGGTACCCATAGCGGTAATAAGGCATTGCTGAGGTGCACAAGAAACACACACTGCAACAACTGCAGTAGAGTCAATGCTACTCAATACAGCAAGAAAACTCAGGTTGCCAGTAGGTTGACAGAACTCAGGTGACAGAACACTCAGGTTGACAGCAATAAACTGAGGCTGACAGGTTTTTAAAAAATTTTAAATTTTTGAAATTTTTGTAATTTTTAAAAAATAGAAAAAGATTATTCACCTTGAAGCTGCAGGTTTTCATCATGTCTTCTTTTTAGTTTTATTTTTGTCACTCTATACCAGTGTTGTCTAATTGGTACTGTGCGGATTTCCATTTCCCTTTGTCATCCCAAACTGTAATTAATTACCTGATTTGATTACCAGAGCAACTTTATTTCGGCAATATTGTTTAGTAATGTCACCACTAAATTCCCCAAGCAAATAAAAATAACTGCCTTCGTTCAGCTTTTCTCAGCGCGATAGCGCTAGGTTCCCAACCTCGTAGAATCATGTCGGTCGTTCTGTCGGTATAGGAAGCCTATCAATCAACGTCATAGAGCGAAAGCCGTCGCATTAGTTGCTATCAGGAAGCAAAAATCTGTCAAATGTCTAAATGTAAAACCAGCGGTGCGATACCATGAAAAGTCTGCTTGTTTCGAGTAATCATCTTTACGAACAGGTCTGACAGACCACAACGTGAAGTTTCCTTAAATAATTAACCCCTTGAACTACACTGCAACAGCAGTACAGAAATCCTCCGTTACATCACTGAAAAGTGTGATCCGACGCTTCAGGGTTTATTGACGTAGTTAAATGTGAAGACCGCCCTCCCGATCCTTGGCTGTATAGACGACTCTACTCTTCCAAGATTACAGTCTATTCCGGAAGGTAGAAATGAGGTGGTTTGCGCAACGCAAAGTTAATAACGCATTTTCAGCGCAAGGATTTCGCTTTGAAGAACCGCACGTATCCTCTCACACGTCGAGTGCCACATCCAACGCTGCACTCCACGGTCGCATCGTTCACTCGACTTTCTCTGCACGGTGCGGTAGAAAGTCGGAACGTCGGCCAGACGGCGTAAACGGTCACCTTCACGTGAAGCCCGTTAAGTACGTCGTGCGCGCAGCGCTTGGGGCCATTCATATTCCGTTTCTCACATATCCGGCTCTCTCCTTTCCATGTGCCCAGATCGTCCCACGGTCGCCGGCGACGACTCGTGACATGACGGAGACACGCTACATTTCTCCACAAAGAAACAGCTGCCCTCCAGGCCGAATCTGGCTACCTTCGAAACGGCAAGAGTATGGGGACAAGAGTAGCACCTTGCGGCACGCCGCCCGAGAACTATGGGCACTGTAACGGGCGAGAGACTCGCGGACAGGAATCTCTACGACGCATGGACACCCGCGGGGTGCGAACCGTTGCTACAGCCACCAGTAGTCGGCACGCAGAAGAGGACACGGGTCCGAGAGTATATTCTTTTTCCGTGGAAGAAAAGCGGCGAGAAGTTTGGTGAAAGTCTCGCCTCGGTCACGCTTCGCGCAGCAGGCAAGCGGCATCGGCGCCCGTCACGCACGCCGGGAAAGAAAGCACGGCGGCGAGGGAAGAGAAAAGAGAGCCCGCGCGCTGCCGAGGTGGTGGCGTGAACCGACTTCTTCCTTCGCCCGGCCGAGGTCACGGTTCGCGGGTCTTCTCATAGCGTGACACGACGCTTGGGTGAAGAAGGCCGGCCGGGCGATTCCAGTGTCCGCCGCCGCCGCCTCCTTCCCTTAGCAGCGGTGGCTGATACGTATAGGATGCCGCCGCGATGGCCGGCGGCGACTACTTGTCTTCCGCCCGCAAAAGAACAACGTGACGACACCGTGCACCTGATTGCTCTTGGCTTCCGGTGTGTCTCGGGTTCACCCTTACAAGAGGTGACTTCTTCCCTTCGAGCATTTCCGTGTGCAACCAGTGACAAAAGCTTGCGTGAGAGGCCAGCTCGTTAGCGCTGTATGGTTTAACGGCTTTCTATGGTTGCATTCGAACTGGACTTCATTTTGTGCGTGCCCCAAACAATGGTAGTGTGCATGCCCGGAGCGTATTCATAGCGCAGTCTGTTCTGCTCGAGGTGTGGCCAGGAAAGAGATTAGACAGACGTAACGAAGCATACGAAATACAGTTTCACGCGTGCCGAAGAATGGGAGTCGTAGGCCTGAGCTTCTGTATCGTGTATCAAGCTTGCACAGAGCACACGTGCGCTCTTGCCCAAGGGAACGAATGGGCGTGACCACTTTCGTTGCAGTATACGGTCAGCCCTCGGCGAAAGGTTATGTAGAGGAATACAAATGACCTACCACATTTCCCCTTTGCTTTCCATGGCTTTCTTGACTGCAGACCCTTTTTTTCTGCATTCTTTCAACGAGCCCCTCATTTCGCATTCTGATTCGCTATATGCATAGCGAGGGTCTCTGTTCTGCAGTCTTGGTGCCATATGTAGCTTAAGAGGGTCAACGCTGGTCGACCACTCCCAACATGTCGTAGACGCTCGAGTCACGGCCCGGAGGTTAAAAAGAAGGTCCCCTTTCACCCCGCATATTCGGAGTGACGCTGGCTACCATCCCAAGCACAAGAATCAACTAACTCAACATACATATCCATGAAAGTGGAGGGGAGAACCACCCCACCGGTAGCGTAGTGGTCATCGCACCAAACGCGTATTCTGGAGGTCCTGGGTTCGGATCTTCGGGTCATTGAAACAGATAAAGAATTTGGAAAGAGAGAAAGTGGAGAAAAAATGCCCGCCGGGTGGATCCGTACCCACGACCTCCAGAATACCGGTCTGGTGCGAGGACCACTACGCTACCGGCGGGGGCATTTTCCCCTCCACTTTCTGGGGTATTCATGTTAAGGTATTTTTGTTTCCTGGGCTTGGGGTGGTAGCCAGCGCAACTGGGACTACTCAGGGTGAAGGGGACCTTCCTTTTAACCCCCGGGCCGTGACTCGAGTGTCTACGACATGTCGAGAGTGGTCGACCAGCATTGAACCCTCTTATTAAGCACCCTATGACACCAAGACTGCCAGAACCGAGGCCCTCGCTATGCATGTAGCGAATCAGAATAGGAAATGAGGGGCTCGTTGAAATAAGACAGAAATAAGGGTTGGCAGTCAAGAAAACCTCGGAAAGCAAATGGGAGGATGTGGTAGGTCATTGAAACAGATATAGAATTTCGAAAGCAAGAAAGTGGGGAAAAAATGCCCGCCGGGTGGGATCCGAGCCCACGACCTCCAGAATACCGGTCTGGTGCGATGACCACTACGCTACCCGCGGGGCTATTTTCCCCTCCATTTTCTGGGGTATTTATGTTAGGGTTTTTTTGTTTCCTGCGCTTGGGGTGGTAGCCAGCGTGACAATATATATAGATATAGATATATATTTACCAGGACCTGAAGACCACGGTTTTAATGCGGGCAACATTACGGAGCGGGTGATAGCCCATAGGCGAAAACAGTAAGGTTGGATTTTCTGCTAGCGTTTGCCTCAACACAACTCCCCTTTAGCTGCTTGCTTGACACAAGCATGACGCACGGAAGACGTGCCTGTTAGGCTTAACAGCAAGCCCCTGCATGGTAAAGTGCCTACCTTGCTTCATCAACGAGTTTCTCCCTCCTGCACTGCGAAAAAAAGTCGCAGGAATTGACTGTGTGAAAGCTAACAGCGTTTCTAAATGGTCCGCTATTGCAGTATGACGAAAACGCAGAGCAAAGTAAGTGTGAGGCTGGGGAAAGCTTGACATGTAGACTTGCGTTCACGGTCAACATTTTGTGCTGTGAGGTGGTGCATTCCACCGCGGTGCGTTGCGGTGCGTTGCATTTTGTTGTACAGTTAAACCTGGATGTAACGAACCTATATGTACGAATTCGTGGATTAAACAAAGTTTTTCATTTCTCCATTTCCACCTCCATTAAAGCCCATGTGTTTGCGACCTCGATGCAACGAAAGAGTTGCGACGATTAACCTTGATGCAACGAATTCGCTACGCTGATGAATCGAGGTTTTCTTGCCCTTTTTCTAACAAATCGGCTGTCTAAAGCCACTAATTTAGCGAATTTCGCCCGCACCGCAATCACCCGTGCATTTCCATGTGGGAGTGCCGTATCGGTAAGGAGCTTGGCCTGCCTGTCGGTGCGTAGTCGCGCGTCTACACTGCTATCTGCGGTGCCAGTTCGTTGGTGATGAGTTCTGCTGCCAGAAAACGAAAAGTTTTGTCTTTTCAAGACAAGCTGGCCTCAAGACCCTCAAGAATTTTGAGTGCAGAAAAGAGCATCAAATTCACGAAAAGGCGCCCTTTCAGCATACGATTAGTTTTTTAAACGCGTCAAGGCACCGTAAAGCATCAAAATGCAAAAGTGATACTTAAGTTACGTTTGTGAATACTGTTGCAGCAGGCACGAGTCACGCAGTTTTCAAGTGTGAAATAAATCATTGAAGAGTGAGTTCAGCGTCACTGACGTTGAGCATTTTGATTTCGTTTCTGCTTCATCCACGCGAGCTTCAACTAGAAACCTCCATGTAACGAAAACCTGAATGTAACGAAAAAATGTACATGTTTGTCAAATTTCTTTTATCCAGGTTTAACCGTACTGTTTTGTGATGCGTTGCGTTGTGTGTGCGCGTGGCAAGCGCGTAGGCGCGTCTGGGCGCCTGCGTGCTGGTATTTTGGACGAACCTGCAGGGCACCGAGAAAGCCGATCTAACACCAGCTTTTCACGTGAGGTCGCTACACGGCCTTTTCAGGTAGCCGCCGCAATCCGGTCGGCACAAACCAATGACAGCCTCTCCGTCCACCCGGCGACGCGAGAATCGACCGGTCCCCGGGGCAAAGTGCAGATCCGGGTGGGTTCGGGGCGCCTGTCACTCTAGATGGTATCTGGAGGTGCCTGCCGAAACGGAGAGTGAGAGAAAACGCCGGTCACCGAATCGACCAAGGCGTCCGGGTGTTCGGCTCCACGCTAGACCGATCCGGAACAAAGGCGCTCCCTTTGTCAGCGCCGCGGGAGCAGTGGAACCTGGTCATCGTGTCGGCGGTTGCGTGCAACAAGAGCGAAGTTGTAAGTGCTGCAAACGGGCGTGGATTGGCGTTCGCCAGGCCGGCGGTACGAGTTCGTAACTTTTGATGCTTGCAAACGCAGCGTCTAGTACGGCGCAAAAAGGCCGACATATATAAATCTATCGCATTTTTCTTTTGTTTTGATACCTCCTGGGCCTGTACTTAAGTTGCTTCGCATCGTATGCGAAGGAAACACATTACACTGCAACGGCGCAGGAGGAAGTTGTCGGCTACCTGGCGATGTTTATGTTTGATCCCCCATATATGTTTTTCAGTTAACTCACTGGGAAGGAGCAGAACGAGCTCCGTAATGCGGAAACGAACAAATCAATCGTCAGGGCGTCCGTTAAGCCCTTGATGAAGACAAGCCGCACACGAACATTCCAGCCCCAGAGCAATGACTGAGTGCACTTTATCCAAAACGTTGTCTTCTAGTTTTACGGAACGTTTGTACTAAACCACTCAGGAGGCAGTTTCTAATGTCGACCTCATATTTAAGTCTCTCTCTCCAGAATCATATTGCATGGCGCCTCAAAGCATAGCTCTCAGCTAACATATTCCACCACCTGACAGAATCCTCAGTATCAACAATATTCTCCGTTATGTCCATGTCGCAGTCTTCTTGCTGAGCTACAGAAAAGCCTCTGCCGAATATCTCAATTCGCTCCGGTCGCAATGTTTCTTTTTTTTACTGCTATGGCTACTGTGGGAGTGGTTTCTGCGATCGCGCCGCATGCTGAAACCGAGGACTAGATGCAATAAGACTGGTCAATAAGACTGGTCAATAAGACTGTTCAATAAGACTGGTCAATAAGACTGGTCAATAAGACTGGTCAAGAAGGAACACGAATCTGCGCGCTAAGTGCTAAGATGACCGGCTTGTTTGTGTGCTGCCTTTCTGGCCTCATAGATTGATTGTAGGGTTTAACGCGCCGACGCAACGCAGGCGATGAGGCGTGCCGTAGTGGAGGGCTCCGGATTAATTTTGACCTCCCGGGGTATCTTTAACCTGCGCCGAAATCTCGTACGCCTTTCTGGCTCGGACGTCAAGGGAAACTTCTGACGCCAAAAGTAGCAGAACTCAATGGTGGTACAGTTGAGCTACGATTCAACAAGAAGACCATGGGCACCCCCGGGAATAATTTTGTTGAAACCGGAACTTTGTATAATCGATAAATCGTTAAACCTATGGTAACTGCGGGGGAAGCACTAACCTTTTCGTCAATTCGAGGATTTTGCTGGAACACGAACTTTGTAAAAACGAGAAAGCACACTAGGCTTGTTAAAAACTGCCGGAAGAGCCCGAAATATTTCGTGAATTCAAGAAAATCGCAAAATCGGGTTTCATAAAATCGATGTTAAATTGCAGTCAGTGACATTTTTCTGGGCTGCTTTTTTACCCCTAGCTGAGATAAGGGTGCACATCGGAAAGCTCAGCGTTGAGGACGTTGCAAAACGAAAAGGGCGATATTATCGCCTCAACCTCTCGAAAGTACACTCAAACTCAAAATAATGCGGATTGAGGATTCGAATCGGCTTCCAAATGCAATGGTCAATGAGCGTAATACTCTGAAGTTTAAAACCATACTCGAAACCCATTTGGCAAGCGCACCACCGTAATGTCTGTGTATTAGTTGTGTAACCAGTTGCTTTTTTTTTTTCATTTTTCTGCCACTTTGAATTGTACTGTTAGTTGTATAACGAGTTTTGTTATTATTATTGCCCTGTAATTCTAATTCTTGAATTGTATCATACTTTATGTTCTTGCTCTGCAATTGCCTTTGTGTATGCTTGTCCGAACCCCCGCCCCCCCTTATGTAATATCCAGTCAGGGACCCTTAAGGGTAAATAAATAAATGATGATGATGAAGAAGATGAATTCTGTTAGGATTTATTGGTTTTGAAATACCGTCTGTTAGGCGAAAAATATCTTGTTTGTCTAGAAAAATTAACTCAGACCGACGGCGGTCAGGCCGGTGGAGTGCTTGCTCTCGACCCAGATTAAGCCATGGAGCAACAAGAGTAACGCAGCAGCCCTGTTGATGTGGCCGCACCTGCAAAATCAGAGCCTTCTCCGTCGCTGCACAGAACTTCCGGCACTCTCTGAGACGCGGATTTATAGCCACGATGCACGCCCAGCGAGATACGCCACTGCGCCAGTCACCGACTGACAGACGGCTCCGCCATGCCGGCAGACAGAAGTGCGGAGGGGAACACGGTTCAATGATGCCGTTCTTTCGTTGGGCCGAATACGTGGACGCGCGCTGACGGGTTGTTTCTTATTCCTGGTTTCTTGCATACCGAGCTCTGCTGCCTCGTGCGGCGGCTACGATTGGTTTCGCGTTCGCGCCTGGAGATTGCCTCCCTGACTGCGGCTCGATTCGCTCGGCGTCTGCGTGACGATGCAAGGAAATGCGGCCGAGCTCAGAAGCAACCAACATATTTGGCGCCATGAACAACAAAAAGTTGTCTGCGAGGATTGATGCACTCCGAAACAGCCAACGGCTGCTGGTACCACATAAAAAAAAATTCGGAGCCATTCCACTCCATGACGGCGATGACCAGCGAATAACGCACACATGATTTAGGCGAAAGCTACGAGCAAATATTTTTCTGCTGGCACGCACCTTTTAGTCTATCACCATATATGGAACGAACTAGTGATTAGACGTTTTCGCTGCGCAAGTGCATGAGGTGCTGGCTTGACCTTAGCTGAGCTTGAAGGTCATATTGATGGGAGACGGCGTTTTGGGGGTTTGTACTGGAGTAATACGATTCGCTTAACACTGTCCTAGCATCACCCGTGAACCCGAAATTTTTGTGACTTATAGAACTGACTGCAAACCCAGCTATTTTCCCTGGGTCCCGGATCTACAAAATCGTTTGTGCAATTGTACAACCTACGAAAAAAAAATCAGTAGTCGAGTGATAATGTCACTGACACAACCAATATGTGGTTGTTTCGCGCCTCCAAAACTAAATCTACGAAATCAATGCTGTCGATATTGTTTAGCTTTTGCTTTTATACGTAGCCGGGGCAAGCAAAGCTGTGAACGGTAATGAACGTCACAAGTCAGCCAGCGTGGGAGTGTCAGCAATATCGATTGCTTGTTGGCCACCGCCTTTCTTGGCACCAGTCCAAGACAAAATGCGGCGCCAGACCGGATACTGGCGAAATGTGAACCATTCATTCGTTTGTCCGTTCGTTTGTTTGTTCAATCAATCAATCAATCAATCAATCAATCAATCAATCAATCAATCAATCAATCAATCAATCGATCGATCAATCGATCGATCGATCGATCAATCAATCAATCAATCAATCAATCAATCAATCAATCAATCAATAATAATAATAATAATAAATAATAATAAATAATAATCGATCAATCGATCGATCGATCAATCAATCAATCAATCAATCAATCAATCAATCAAGTCAGTCAGTCATACGCGGTAACAGTTTCTTAAAAGGTGCTTCCTGCAGGTATCGACACCAAAATGTTTTCCATACAACATTATACCTCGAACGCACGACAGCTTTCCAGCCCATCTATATCAAAAAATTTCCGCCGGTGTTTTTTAATTTGTATCATGCGGAAAAAAAATTATGCAGAAACAACCCGACTTACCCAATCTATGCTTGGCACAATTGTAGAAGTTGGCGTCCAGGCTAATGCCTTGGGTATCCTGAAACACGAATGAAAGAAAGGTTCGGGTTAGTCTACTTTCAAGTTACACTAATCTGCGCAATGACATAAAACCAGATTAGATTTTATTTCAGCCCTCTGTTACATTTGTCCTGGCCTTCTTGGCAAAAAAAAAAAAAAAAAGAAGCTGCCCAACCGGCCGAAGACGACCGCAACAAGTTTCGCACACAGCAGCACACGCCGGAACGTTGATTTGCTTATAAAATTTTCAGGACGCTGCAACACATTGCAAAATTAAATAGAAACCGGCACTTAGAAAACATGGACTTGGATGCGACTAAAAATAGACGCTGTAATGCAATATGACGAGTGATGTATTTTTTACACACACACATGCACTAATAGTAAGCAGCTTTCCATGCTAAAAATTACAAACTTGTTCTCCACTCTAGCTAAAAAGACGAAGAGACTACAAATTCAGGCCCCGGCATCAGTTTTAGTGGCCATCTAAATAAAAATAACCAAGATACACGACCTAGTTACAAATTACCTGACGATTTGCTTGAAACATGTATTTTTAGTCTGTGTATTGTTTGTTTTTACAATGTGACACCACTCCTGTAATAATCCCATCACGGGATTGCAGTATCCTGAAATAAATAAATATAGCGTGAATCATCAGTTCTTGCTCTGTTACAGAATAATTTGCCTCGTGTCAGAACATTGGTAGCTTTCAGGTCACCTTTTAGATTTCGACAGTAAGAAAAAAAAATAAGATTAAAATTTTTCAACACTAATGACTTATTTCTCAAATTAATACCAGCTAGCTTAAACAAGTCTCCCGAACGGCATATAACGTTCAGAATTAATGACATTCCGGGAACCACGCCAGTGGAGTGCGGGTGGTTTATTGACAGAAAAAGCCGGACTACAAAAGAAAGAAAAAGGAAAACAGGACAATAACAGACCTACGAAAAGAAACAAAATAAAAAACAAAAACAAAAAAGGAACGATTCGTAAGAACAAATGAGGAAATAGGGGTGCGGTGGGCGTATTTCGTTCACATAACCTCCCGATTTTTTTTTGTTTGTCCCTTTCCTGTTTTCGCCAGACGCAATGACAACTGGCTGATGGTCTTGTAGAGAGCGTAATTCTGAACGCGTGTAAACATCGTACATTCGCATTCGACAAAAAATAATGGCTGGTACTCTTTCTTTGATGCCAGACAGAGTCAACTGGTTCGTTAATACTCTCCTTCCGGCCCTGTACACCAGAGCCTCAAGCAACAAACGAAAGAACTACTACGCATGACTATGCGCAAACTTCACGCCCGTGTATGACACCTTATAGAGAAAGGTGTCATACTGATGAACGCAGAAAGCCTGTCTGCGCTCCCCACGTCCTCCAGCGGCACCGACTGCTCTAACTTTTCAACCACGGGTGTCAGCAAAACACCCTCAGAAGGGTTTTCTTTTTTCACGAGTCAACCTAGTGGAGTTATTCCTAGGACGGTGTTCTTTAAATTTCGACACCCGACCTTCCTCAAATTCTTTGCACGTTGAATTTTTTTCTCATCTCTCCGTCCTATTTTTTCAAGTTATTTCACACACTTCATCCCTGACCTGCTTGTCGTTTTCGTTTGTGTTGTTATTTACATTTTCAGAGCGCAGGAGGGATGAATAAAAACAACGGCAGTACGCATAAGGCCCCAGCTGCACTGAATTCCAAATAGCTTTCCCAATGCCCGCTTCTTCCCTGCTACGTTGTTCTCGGGGCGTGAATTACTTCTCGCCCTGCGAACGCAGCGCTGCCTCGAGCTCGTTTGTTGCATTCAAGTCGTTCTTTATTTCACCGCCTCCCCGAGTCTAAGACAAGACTGAGTCAAGCACACGAAAGCGAGCTCTCAAAAAAAGTATACGCCCTCTCTCGCAGCGTAAACATTTTCTCCTGCCTCCTGCCAGTCCGGTTCTTTCATATCATATCTCGTACCGCGGGAAACGGGCGCACATTTTTCCCTTTCTAGAGCGTTTCTTCCTTCACCGCGAGAGGAGTATCTCGCGATTACGTGAAGCAAACAACGTTAAATATCGCCTCGACAGCAACGTATACGGTGCGGGCCCATTTCAGCTGTCAACGCCAGGAGCCACAGTCAACGCCTCTTAGATAGGACTAAATGCCTGAGCGGTAGTTTTGTTGCTCTTGTTTTTTCCTCGAAACAAGGCAGGTCAGTTTAGTTCCGTTTCCCCTCAGCAAGGTTAGGACTTCAGAAACCGCCAAAAGCTTATCTTCGGTTTGACGGAGTTAATGCAACGTGGAGGCTTTTTATCCTAAGGTGTTGCAACAATACGGCTTGCTCAGCTTTGGTTTGATTTGTGGTTGCTGCGGGCGGACAACGGGAAAGAGTGAAAGAAGAGAAATAAAGCAAGGAATCAAGCGACGAGGGGAAAAAGGGGGTGGGGGCAAAGAATAGCGATGGACGAAGCATAATAGTACCTGGGGAACACACGTAGTATGAAGATACAAGCAAACGAAAACGCAGCGAACGCCCACCCACGTGACGGTTGGTGGAAATGGTTTCTCTCGGAAACATGAAAAAGAAATTTTAAAGAGGACAAGAGACAAGTTAGACTAGCAGCAAGGAAGCAAAAAAAAAAGGGTGGGAGGGGGGAGAGGAGAAATGGCAAGCGCGTGGCCGGACGGACATCCTGTTTTCGCCAACCGAGATGACCAGCCGACCCCGAAATAGAATTTCTGCGATTCGAGCACAGGATGAAATGAAAACAGACTGGAAAGGAAATAAAAATACAATTGGGAGAAAAAGCTTCTAAGCTTCTGACTGCGTCTCCGGTTTTCAAAAAAAAAAACTGGATTCGGACGTTCCGGTACATATATACCGAATAAAAATGGGGAGAGATTCACGCGGTCCTTGCAAAACACACACCAAAGTCGTGATGTATATATATATATATATATATATATATATATATATATATATATATATATATATATATATATATATATATATATATATATATAGACACAAATAAGGGTAGGCAGTCAAGAAAGCCAAGGAAAGCAAGCGGGAAAATGTGGTAGGTCAGACATATTTTTTGAAAGAAAGAAAGTGGAGAAAAAATGTCCGCCGGCCGCCGGGTGGGATCTTGGGTTCGGATTCACTATTCCCGCGCCCCACCGAGATGCACCTAAAATATTTTGGCTTTGCGCTGCGCAGCAATTACTTTTTATTCCCAGC
Organism: Haemaphysalis longicornis; assembly: GCA_013339765.2. Classification (NCBI taxonomy): domain Eukaryota; kingdom Metazoa; phylum Arthropoda; class Arachnida; order Ixodida; family Ixodidae; genus Haemaphysalis; species Haemaphysalis longicornis. The sequence goes on from CM023449.1 coordinate 29,657,412, forward strand.
AAGCAATTCTCGTCCACTTATATAGCATTCACTTAATTCTAACCGCGTTGCTACCGTGGCATAATACGTTCACTTACGTTCATTTGCCTCCACTCTATAAAACGCTCGGTGGGATGTTTAATTGCCCGTTTAGAAACCCCAAAGTTCCTCGGAATGAATTGATTACCCAATTAGTTACGACCTCGAGTGAAAAAGTTCAGGGAAACTGGTTGTGCAGCGGAAAGGCGATAATTATGACCGATGCGTCCCGCGAGATCCATTATACCTCGGCTACACGGGCGTTTCAAAGGCCTTACGGAAGCCTTCGAACCAAATGTCTATCAAGTGGCACATAAACTGCCTACTAGGCGCACTTGTAAGTCAGCGTTCAACTGTCATTTGAAATTAGCCCCGTAGGACAAACACTATAGTTACACAAAAGTTTTTACGTAACCCACCCGGGCTGTCCGAACGATCGAACACGGATTTCTCGAAGCAACGACGTACCGCCAGGCGTAGGACGCATTTCGCAATGGACGACTACCTCAACTACATTTCCGTCAAGCAGACCCAGTATTCAATCACTGCTGCCAGTACCGCGTCCCTCTCGAAAGACCACGGCAACCCGGTCATTGCCGCACGATTCAGGCTCGGGGCATAGCAAAAAATCCCTCACAGACCGATCCTTCCTCAATTTCGTCTCACGGCCGAGTAATTTAGCAATCGGTCACTCCGATTATGAACGATGCGCCCATCACCCCGTCACCTCCAGCTTACCGTTAAAGAAAAAAAGAGCCGAGACCAACGGTATGACCTCAACTTACGAAAGCTGATCGCTCTCGCGTACCCTTCACCGGGACGACCGTCTTCGCAAACCGCAGTGGGAGACGAACGAAGCTCCCTTCGTGGTCCCGGCAAAAGACGGAAGCGCCGCAGCGGATACTCATCAGCGCGATGAAGGAGTGTCTCGTGATTGGCGACACTCACGCGATTACCGAGTTTACCCCGCTATTCCTCGCGCCCCAGAGGCACGCACGAACCTCGTGAGACGTTTCCCAAGGGGTGCTTTCCCACTCGGCGTCGGAGAAGGAGCTTCCTGGCCCGGAGGCACGTAGGACTCTTGCACGCACGCCAGCGACGTAGTACGGCGCGCAAATTGAAAGTCCTGAAATGAGTCCCGGTATTGTGCAAGGGCACGGATTGTCCCGGCTTGTAAGCACCGAGGAGAGTAGCGCGTGACGAACGGTGCCCTATAAACCTCGAGTGGACGCTTCATTGTTTCACCGTGCTCTACGCTAAGTGGGTTTCCTGCGTTCGCCTCTCTCTGCGCGCTAAGCTCTCGTGTACTCGTACTCAGCCTATGAACTTTCGCGGTCGTCGGCTCGATGGCAATGCGTCACGCGAGCCCGAATCACGACGCTTGGAAGATGCTGCGCAAGGTCGCGGTAGCGGAAACAACATTGACCTTGAAACTCGTTTCTTTGGCGTAAACGTGTTTGTAGTATCGCTGGGTGACAGGTAGTTGCGGGTTGAGACATTTCGTGGTCATTCGATACGTACCGTACAGACAATAGGCGCTTGCAAAAGGATGCGGCGTATATAGGTGTGGGAAAATGCTCCTCGTGCGCGATGATGGAGTCAATTCTGCTATTATGCAAAGTTCCCGTAGAATGTAAAATACGACACCCTTCAGCTTCCGACATGCGATGGTTGATAACTGCTTCTGCTTAATCAAATGCCAAATAAAAATAAACAACTAGAGTATGTACAGCTAATTCGTTTGAAAGAACGAGATGTTTGATTCGCGTAAGAACAATGTGTATTTCCATGCCTTCTGTAAGCAGATGCGCATCTACGGTTCGATTACTTAGTGTGTGTAAACACAGCAAGTTTTCTATTGGACGACACCACAGCGAATCAGTATGCATCAGATAACGTCGACAAAAACAACGTGCCATAGGCACAGCCATTCTTGCGTGGTAGTCAAAATCTTACGCAAACTTAGTCCGTCACACCTTCACAGCAAGCAACCGTCAGCTTGCTGCGCTATCTCCGCAAGACTTGTTTTCGTTAGATACTTAGTGGCGCGGTTCGACACCTTGCATGCACCGTGGACTCCTTGTGGTCTACGAAGAAGGACGTAGTAAGTCTCCAGCGGAGGATGAGAAAGATGCTGACGCGTCACAGGTTTGAATTCTCGCGCGCTTCAAATTTTCAACACTGAGCACCTGCTTTCTGTGTGCCTTATGTGAGTTTGGCTTTCTGCACGGCTTTAGCTTCACGCAAGAAAACCAACATGAAAGTAACTAAGAGTGCTCCGAAAGGCGTCTAGGCTATGCGGCGAAACAAAAACTTCATGAGGATTGCATCCGTTGTTGAAGGGACCGCAAATGGCACGGTCTGAGGTTATTTATGCGTTAAAACAATGCATTTGTGGACTCCGCAAAATTTCTTTGTGCGCTGATTCGGTTCCGCGCATCATGTTAAAAAAGCCGCCGCTCTATAACGTAGCATATGATCGACGCTAAGCAGACCTCGTTTCGAGCCTAAACAGAAAACCGAACGAAGCTCGGTTCTCGTCAATGCGACAAAAATAAAGGAAAGTGAATGCAGTGTAAAAATTGCTGAATGCGGCTCTGATATACGCTCCATTATAAATCGCACTGCAACCGCCTTGCATCACACATCGAAGCACACACGTGAAAAAAAGAAAATGGACGCCATCCCGCCCTGCGAAAGCGGATGTCCAGCGCATTTGTTGTAAACCGCTACACATGCTGCTGGGGGAAGGTATGAAATGTTCCTCGTTGTCTAGGGGGTGGCTTGTCGCTTGCACTCGGCTTCTATGGCGGCAGATGCTGGGTCCTGACGCATGTGTTCGGCGTCTTGAGCGAGAACCGCTGGGTCCTGCTTGGGCTTTTGGTTTACAACACAAAGTTTTCGGACCAACAAGATGATAACAGCTTCGCTGTAAAAGCACTGAGTTTGAATCCATAAAGCACCGCCCAAACTTTGTTATCGTAACGCGAGCTAAAGCCCCTCTGAAAGCAGCGCTACGTTAAACCCGAGCGTGACAGCAATGCGATAGTGCTACAAGCGAAATCTACAGCGCCACACCCGGAATTCCGCGAACACCCATCTGCCCTTAAAATCTAGCGCACGGATTAGGCTAACGCTAAAACATCGCAACCGACTTCGCCAACTAGTGCAGTGCCCTTTCCGTCTCGCGCGCGCGACTGATCCGCGGGCAAAAAGCCAGGCAGGCGTAACGACGACAGGGACCTCCCCGGAGAGGTCCCCCTCGAACGCTCGACGAAGCGTTAACGCTGCTGGCGCTGAGAGCGACAACAAAGGGATTCATTACTGCTGCAGTGAAGCCGCATTCGAATGTCGCATTGTGTACCTTGCAATTTCCCCTCCCCCCCTCCCCTTTTCTTTCAGACGGCGACGAGGGGTTCGTCGGCCGCGGAAAGCAAACAAAGCCGACTACGAGAGGGAACGTGCGATTGTTTCGGTAAGAGCGTGCTTCTAATGCGATAAACTCACGGCCGACCGAACACCCGTTTCGCCGGATTTTCTTTCAGTTCCTTTTTATTTTATTTTTTTTGCACCCCGATCCTGAGTAGCTTGCCCGTGTCGGTTTAAGTTGCCCTTTTTCTCGCGCGCTAAGTTGGGGCAGACGAGTTCGCGGCGTTCGATAGCGAAGACAAGCAGGTTTTAATGATACAACGGCAAAATGTAATCCGCAATCAGCGTTGGCGTCGCCCACGCGTTCTTTATCATCATCATCGTCGTCATCACCTTCTTCTAATTCTTCTTCTTCTGCATCACCATCATCATCATCATCATCATCATCATCGTCGTCGGTCGTCATCGTAGTCGTCGTCGTCCCCAGAACCACCTTCCCCGTAGACCTTTCATGCTTCTTCTTCTTCTTCTTCTTCTTCTTCTTCTTCTTCTTCTCTTCTCTTCTTCTTCTTCTCTTCTTCATCATCATCATCATCATCATCATCATCGTCCCCCACTACCACCACCACCACCAGCCCCTTGTTGTCTGCTGCAGACGAACCACCTTCCCCGTAGAGCTTTTCAAGCTTCTCCTATAGACATTTTCATTCTTTAAACACTAGACTGCGCTACGCTTGCGCAGTTAGACAATCCACCTGTCGAGTACGCCAATTCAATCGACGCGTGCTCAGCCTAGTGTTAAGAATGGCTACACACAGCACGAATAAAGGGAAGCATGCATCCATGATTTCTGACCGAATTCACTGGTCTCCCCTGTACCCGTCCCCGTTCTTGGCGTTCCACAACTTGTCATCTCGTGTATTGGTGTCTGTTCTGTTAATTGTCTGATCTAGATGCTCTCTCTCTCTTCGTTATCACGAATTCATTGATGTTTGAGACATGATTTGTCCTACGCGCTTGCTTTACAGCACATATCTCCTTTATTGAAGCTTGATGGGATAATTCTTGAAGAACACAAAAGGAATACGCAGCTGAGACAACTCTAGAAGCCTACACTGAGAACGCTTAAATTGGAGACCACTTATGAGAAAAATGTTTCCCTTAGTACTTCTATGAAAGCGAACAAATTATTTATGCCCGGGCGAACTCATGCAAAATCTCTGCCGGTACGAAGCTCAAAGCGATTGACTAATCTGTAGTGTTCTCCGAAAGCGCAGTGTGTAGCTCACGTGAGCAGATAAAAAACAAAAGTTCGAATAATACTACCACTAAAGCACCTTGATGATCTCTACCGATTATCAAGACTGCTTTTTTTTTAAGTCTCGCTTATTGGTACTTAGCCTGTGGCGAAGCATCACGTGGTCTTTTATTCACTCGATCGAAGAATTCCGCTACCGTCACTTTCCTCTTTCACCGGAAATCGTCGTATGAATGTAAAAAGTAATACATTGTAGCGACGTGCACATTGTGGCGGTGAACACAAAGTTGTCCCCTCGTGTACCCTCCCCTCCCCACCTCTGTCACGGACCGTATAGACACGCCTTCTACCTTGAAGGTGCGCTCTGGTGCAGGCATCATTAGTTCGCAAAGCCTGCTTCACTGAGTGCCCAATGTATTAGTTACACTCCAACCTACGTTCCCACCATCTTCCCATTGTCGTTCCCGTCTCTCCAACTTGCTCGTATATCTTCTACACACTGCCGGAAGAGCTCGGAACTTCGAACGAAGAAAGTGCTCCTCCGTCAGTCCAGCCAACTTATTTACCGGACCCGCAATACACATCCCCGCGAAACGAAAACTTCTAAGACTTCGTCGAGATTTTCTCCGGCGTTTGACCGTACGAGACGCGGTCACGCCTCCGGTGGTCGCCGGCCTCAAGCCAAAACCGACGCGAACGAGTGCTCTCAAAACATTCGGATTCGCGCTTGCTTGCTCAAGAGTGATTTATGCCGGCCCTATCAGGGAAAACGCTCGGTTGCTGCAAAAGGACGAGTGGGTCCGCGCCACACCTCCGAGGTACAAGCAGAGCCTGCTCGCAGTGTTATCACCCTCAAGACCACCCTACTCACGCGAGTGGGCGAGTTTGGCAACAACAAAAAAATAGCCAGAATTCTGGAGTATCGCGCACCTGCGCAGTTATGCGGTGGTGGTGAGGTGACGTGTAAGGTGGGAAGCTTTCTTAATGGGGAGGTGTTGTTGGTGTAAGCACGGGTTATGCGGGCCATGTCGGTCATATGCGCGAGCCACCGCACAGCGGCGCCCGTATAATTGATCAACTTGCAGGGCCATCACGTAGCCCTCATCGCCGCCAGCCGACGCGCTCGAAGGAGTCGGGCGTCGTGTGTGCGTGCAGCGAAAACGCACGCGTCAGGCGTCTCGGGTTTACGGCCGTTTCCCCCTCAACGCGGGAGAAACGCGAGCGCAGAACGGAGTGGAACTCGGCGGTTTCCCACGTCCGTGAAAGCCTATCTAGTCGGCTGCGGTAAAAGTGGAGAAAGAAATTTTCGTGGACACGGACCCTTCGTTATGCTTGACACGAACGAATATTTTAACCATTTTTTTAATGATCTCATTAGTAACGGGACTGCATCCGAAATGCCGTGACACTGAAATATCGTAGCATATATTGTAACGTGGCGGCAGGACACAGATGAGACGAACGATGGGATGGGGTGAAGCGATCTATTTACAGAATGAGCATGGCGGCCATAAGATAGCTCGCGCAAGGACACAGCCGCTTCGTCGTCTTCGTCGTCTCCTGCCTGACCCACGCAGTATGGGACACTGCCCGCCCATATGTGTCCAGTGACAATATACACATATTACTGTGCCGATAAAAAAGACAGTTCAGTTTTCATAAAACGTTAAAACGTAAGCATACCGGAGTCTGTACCAGAAATATCAAGGAAATCCTTTTTTATGCCGGTTCTTTGTAGGAACAGTTAGTACAAAGCCATTCTATTCTCTATCAATATTATACGAAAACTGTTAGCCATGCATTTTAATGTGTGTGCAAAAGGGACAACGTTCAATTTTTTGCTATCTCGGTATTGATATCGCTAAAACAAGTGAGCGAGAGACAGAGACAGAGAAAAAAAAAAAGAAGAAAAAGAGAAAGTTTTAGTGCAAAGTCAGGATAGCTTATCTTCAAGTGGAAACATATTACAGCAACTATAATCCATAAACCAGTACGATTCCTTAAATATGACTACTCGCTTGGCAACCAAACGCTATCCTTTACGGTTTCCTTGCACATTATCCCCCTCAGCATCATCAATCTAAGGCCTAAAACCATGACTAAAACCGTTCGTCGACGCTTCGTGACCATGGCGTCATAGCGATCAACGCATACATGGTATTCACTGAAAAGTTTAGCTGTCAATTTCTTCCCTTGGCAACACTGGATTTGCCATGGACATGGCGCAGCTTGTGTCCTTGCGCCCGCACGCTCGCAGAAAAAAAAAACACCGGCGCGCGTCGTCTGCTCCGTTTCAACCCGATTCTCAACGGTGGTGTCGACAGAGATGTTATTAATCGCACTGACATTGGACTCGACGCATTACTTTGCATTCGGTGGGGTAGAGTTTGCAACGTCCAACACACGTCATGTGCTTAGCACGGACAAGTACCGCCATCCCACGGAGCCCAACGTAATCAGTGACGGCGCGCTCACATGATTGCCGGCATGCGTGCCTCGCCAGTGAATACAACCTATACGATCCCTCAACGTACTTACTACTCATTACTTCGGCTCGCCCCTTCAAGTTGCGCTGACGTCTCACTTATCCAAAGTGGAATCCATGCATCTCCGCTCCAGACTACAGATAACAATAGCAGCTTTCGCGTGGAGGTCGGCATCGGGCAACGAGTTAAATGCAGCGAGCCGTCGACGACGAAAGCAGCGCTTGCACGCACGCATCTCGCATGCGTGACACTAGTAAAAACGCCGGTCGTCTAGCCTTCGCGTTGAACGACGCCGGAACACTGCGCGCTCCTTCGGCGCCCGCCACGCCGGGCCATACATTACGCCCATATCGCACACTGGCCTGTCGCCGTGTAACGGGTCTTACACGCCGCTTTGACCCGTGCGTGCCCGGTCTTCTGTACCGCTGCTGCTGCTGCTGCTGCTGCTGCAAAGAGACTCGGCCGATACAATCTCACCCTGCGGTCTCACGCTCGGTGCTAAAGTAGTCCGCGCCCGAGGCTTCTTTGTTTCCTTTTTTTCTTTTTTTGGTTCCGCGCCTTCTTGGGCGTTTATTTCTCTCGTCACGACTCGGCCGTCGCGATAAGCGGAGGCGGTGCCGAATAATAAGGCGGCTGAAATACGGCGCTCTTTAGTGTTAACACGGTGCAATATTTCTTCGACCCCCAGTACACCCTCCAGGCTGGTCTTAAAGGCTTACTCGAACAGAGATACAAGCGCTGCGTCTGTTCACCCAGGACTGCTATTTTATATGCGGTCCGTTCGAGAAATTGTTAACGAGAAAGGCGAGCAATGGCGAATAGCGTAGTTTCGCCCACAGAGGGAGTTTTTAGTGCGAAAGCGCATCATCATCATCATTATCAGCAGCAGAAGAAGAGGAATCGTCGTCATCATCATCATCCTTCGAGAAATTGATAACGACGGAGACAAGCAATGATGATGATGATTACTTTATTTTATACAAACTGAGTGAAAGGAGCAAGGGGAAGTGGGAGCCTTCCTGAATTCCTCCCCCTCAAATGGCGGCCCGTACATTAGGGAATGCTTTTGCCTGCAGCTGACACCAGACGAGCAACGCCTGAGAGGGTGTATTCGCCCAGAGAGCGACTTCTAGCGCGAAATAACATCATCATGAGCATTTTCATCTAATAATCATCATTACCATCCCTTCTAACCTACTAAATTGTACTTCGCTCTTCTCTCTGTGAATCCTCTGCTGAGCTAGTTAAAAAAATGATGTCGGAGCCGGTGCCTGGTTCTTCTCTATGATCAAAGTATTACATTCAATGTCCTAGCCTGTACGCAACGACACCCTGCAGCGTATGTGCGGAATAAATACAGGAAGTGAATAGGGATCGGCATCTGAAATGTCTAAAAAAGAACGAGCGACAAGTGGGGCAGTCGGTAGGGGTTCTTGAACCCGTTGAAGTAGTGCAAACTCGACATGGCCACAAGAAGAAGGAACTAGACAGACAACAGCGCTGAGAAGGATTCGTCGCACCATAACCGTATGACCGCACACATGAGACATGCCCACATACATAAAGGATTGGCTCGAAATAGGGCTAGCGCGACTATATGTGCAGGATATTTGCGTTAGTTAGGCACATCTCACATGGCAAATGGATAGGCAATGTCCTAAGATTGTCCAAATAACTCGCAACTCGACAGCATTGAAGTAATACCCGGTATAAAGATCCAGGGCTTCTAAGATATATTAGATTTGGTATGGAAATGCCTTCATTACACATTGCCTCATTTCTGTTCTTAGAACGCTAGCCATCACTTGGTGAATGTTCCTTTTTTTAACTACTGGCAACTGTATAGGCAGATTAACGCCGTTAGAGTCCTCTCTAGCTGTTCAATTTCATAAGCAATGCCCTACGTTCATCTTCTGAAACGACAGTCCTCATTTTCTTATTTTTCGATGGCAATCTAGTGACACCTTTCCCTTGGCGCTTTCTCCTGCTCGTTCACGTCTTCCAGTCTTCTCTCCTCTCGTCTCCCTCTTTCTTCCTCCTCTCTCTCTCTCTCTCTCTCTCTCTCTCTCTCTCTCTCTCTCTCTCTCTCTCTCTCTCTCCTCTCTCTCTCTCTCTCTCCTCTCTCCTCTCTCTCTCCCCTCTCTCTCTCCTCTCTCTCTCTCTCTCTCTCTCTCTCTCTCTCTCTTCATGTTGAGCAGTGTCAGCTCACCGTATTATGTTAGCCTAACATGATAACCCAGAGTGTACTGTTGTTCCGCACCCACTAACTGTGCGCCGGTTCCCAGCTGCCTTCAGGGACGAAGACCTCTAGTTCCCGCTTCATCAGTATGGCTTCAGCGACGCAACGTCCTGCCTCACAAGCGTCCCACACACGGCGCACTCGGAAAGGGTTGGAGCGAGAGACCCGGAGGCGCTCTTGTACCGACCGTTCTTGAAGGCAAGACCTTCACACCGCGCAGAGCACCGTGAGAGGCCTGAAGTGTTCTCAGGCAGGTTCAACCACCACCCGGTCAACTTCCGGTTGCTTAGCTTAGCCTACAGCCCTCGACCAGCTTCAGCCTGTCGCCACACCAGTCGCCGATTGTGCCACCGAGCGCCCCTGTGTACCATATGCAGCCCTGGATGCAGTGATGGAGAAGATAATGCAGAACGTGCCGCTGCTTCAGCTCCGCGACAAGGGGATGTGCACGACTGCTTCTATAAAGACATATCCCATTGCCGGGGTCTGCGGTTCAGATGGAAGTCTGGAAGGCTGAGGTTAGCCCTCCCGGATCCTCAATGAGGAGTGCCAGCGACGGTGCGGCTAATGACGGGTAAGGCGGAACAAGCCACTTAAACCCAGAACTGGCTTAAGACATTAGAAACTTTATTGGTCACAAAATAATCTTAATCATTAAATTTTTTGTCGAAGCGCGTTTTCACGCTTGCGCAGTATTGTATTTAACTAAGAGTATTCTGTGTGTGCGTTTGTGTAAATTGTTAGTATTCAGTTCGATGTTAGGTTTCTGTGAAAAAAATTAATAGATTAATTAAATTTTCTTATGAAAGAAAAAGTCTGCAGCCTCATGACTGGAGAAGTATGGCTGGGGAAGAATCTAGACGCTGTTGTGCCACGATAAACACAAAACTTGTGCTACCCGACGTTCAGGCGTACGTTATTCCCGCAGATAGACGTTCGAGGGGGCTCTGCCGAAGAAGGAAGCCAGTGTTTGCTAGTGGCCCAGCCAATTGGAGCAGGAAAGATGCGGTAGGTGGGTTGAATCAACTGCAGTGTCACCTCACATATATGTACAGTACTGGTTGTGGAAACATAGGATATCTTTACCTGGCATCTGAGATTAACTGTTCGAGCATTCACTAAGAATATATGTCAAAGCCACAACGCAGATTGCCGCATACCAAATAAGCAATGTCATCGGCGCCATAGGTACGTACATCTCAAAGCAGAGCACAGCATAGTAATTTGCAGAACAACTTTCATGTGGGAAGATCGCGAGAACGCAGGGGCGAGACGCAAGTATGCGTAGCACGAGCACAGTTATTGCTAAGCACTAAATAGCACTATCATAAACATCGCCACCATCATCCCAGTCTACGTCCACTGCAGAATGAACCCCTCTCGCATTGACTTCCAACCGCTCCTATCCTGCACTTCCCAAATTCAGTTTTTGGCATCAAACTTTCTTATCTCGCACCTCTGTCGAGTTATCGGTCCTCCGTTATTCTAGTTCCGCCTCTTCCGTGGCAGCCACTCCGTTGACCCATTGCATCAAAAGAACGTTTATCTGGGCATAGTCCGTATCTCGCATACCGCAACAACGCAGCATGGTACAATGGCTTGCTTTGACGGTGTGTTCTGGCTCGTTTGCTGTTGTAGAAAAAATGTTGAGCCTCATGGGAGTGGCTCCTCATTCCAAGAGACCATGTGCCGACTGTGCTGTCTCAGGCCCTGGAAACCAGGAGTGGCTCTCACACTTCGAAGTACGGAAAAAGAAATGCGCCGCCCAAGCTTGAAGCATTCTATGCAATCCCCTTCAGCATACAAGAAAGCCGCGCTTGCCCACAGAGCCACACTCGACACCCAGAAGAGAGTCCTTTTCGCTCTTCTGCAGCTACAAAGTACAAGCGCATGCGGCTCCCACCAACTCCAGGCAATTGGCGGCGAGTAGGGAGATTGCCGTGTCCTATAGCCTCTCGCCTCAAGTCCCTCTGGGACTTCTCAACGCCGTCCGGGTGGTCACGGCAGCCGCGTCAACCCCAGCGGTGTCGATCGGGCGAAAACGAATCCCGCACTCGGAGCGCGCTGGGACCCATCTCATCGGCCAGAAAGGAGACTCCCCGAGCGGCGCAATTACTCTCGGCGACAGGCCGCAGAACGACCGAATCGCCCCGGCGCGACCCAACTGCCCGAAGTCCTCGGGGTCGACACTGGCCCGGCTACTCTCTCTCTCTCTCTCTCTCTCTCTCTCTCTCTCTCTCTCTAGCGAAGAGCTGGCTTCTCGCGATCGGATGGTCGGATCCGCCGAACATTCCGTGGAGACCAACACCGATTAGATAGCAGGAATGCCTCAGGGGCGATCCATCTCCTGAAGGTCACTGCGCTTACGTGAACGAGCAAGTTCGGAAAACCGCCGTCGGCGTGCCTGTGACGTCACGCGACGTGTCCATCGAATCTCCGAGCGATCATAAGTGGTCTGAATACAGTTACGTGGCGTTTTATTCTTTCTCGGCCCAATCGGCGTTGCCCGGAAGCTAACGCGTTTTCGATAGCCGCCGCCCCACATAACCCGCCTCCAGAGCACCCCCTCCTCCTATTTCTTCTCTCTCCTTCTCTTTCAAACAAACGGGGAATAAGTTTCCTCTGCGAAGTTATTTGTTTTGTGCCGATTACTCGGTCGTAGCGGGCGAGTCCGGAGCTTCCGTTCGGCCCCCGGATACTATTGACCCGCAAATGGCATTGGTCGGCGTAATTCCTCCACGAAGTGCAACCTCGTCCGATGCGCCGCTCTTCCGGAGAGCCGGGGAGCACGTCCGCTGGGCGGCCGACAATCTTCCCCAACTTCGATCCTTCCTTCATTTGCTTGTCTATAAAAGTCGTCGCTTCCGAACGGCTGCCCCGATGCAAGCGGAAGGAGACGAGCAGCGGTGTGCATTTACGAGTCGTCGTTCCTCCTTGCTCGCGGAGAGGCGGGCTTTCTTTCCAAATGACACTCTGCTTAAAGCAGGGAGCTGTTTTTCAGGCGCCGGCCCAATCGGGAGTTCCTCTGCCTGCCTCTGTCCTTTTCTCCTTTTCATTCTTTTTTTCTGTTTCAATACGTTTTGTTTTTATTTCGCCTCAAATGGGCCGAGTTTCGGGCCATTCTAACAACCCCCTTACGCCGTCTCCGCTACACTGTCTTCCCGCGGAGGCCGGCGACGTGGTGGTGGTTCGAAGCGAGCTCATTTGACATTCGCTAACGGTCGTTCTTGTTTTTATGTGGATATTTCTTTCCTTTAAACCAGGAAAAGTTCGGCCGGTATCATTCGCTACTCTTTCAGTTATGTTGCCCTTTCCCTTGTTTGCGCACGTTGCGACAGTTTTTTTTTGTTTTGTAAACATTAACGCTGAGCAGCTCAATTTTTCTCTATGGGTATTTTTTCTTATCTTTCTACAGCTACATGCAAATAATACGTCAATAAGGACAATTTTAGGGGCGAAGCATCTTAGGACCTCGCTTCGTCGGTGGCTTGTCCCTTGGCGTCCGTCTACACAGTGTTGCGTATGCGCGAGAAGCATGCGACTTGGATTGGATTAGATTTGCATTAGGATTTGGATTGAATTGTGTTGGATTGAATTAAAGTGAATTGTATTGGATTGTATTCTATTGGAAATGTATATACTGTACACAAGCGTTGTCACTCGTTGTCACTCATGCTGCAGTGTGTACATGTGTGCAGTGACAGTTTGTTATTTCTTTGTTCTCTAATTGCTTCTTGGAAAATGACACCCATGTAGCTAGAACCCATGTTTATTTATTGTTTTTGTGTTTGTCTGTTTGTCCTTGTCCTTTCTGTTTGTCTTGTTTTTTTGCTCCCTCTTATTTTGTCTTCTCTTTGTTTTTCTTTTTTTCTTTGCTCGTCTTTTTTACCTCCCTATTCAATTACCTTTTTCCATGAGTGCTTCAGAAGTGAAGGCCATTGCTGGCGGGCGACGTCGCACAAGCCCACCTGTATGCTTTGGCGGGCCCGATTTTACCTCTGTATGTACTCCTTGATAATGAACTAAAGTAGTATTATTATTATGTACATGCGCGAGTTGGCAACGCCACGGGTGATTTACGGTAAGAACGATCCCCAGTGCTTCGCCCACTCGTCATGATTCACTTTGTGGAGATGCGTGAATTTTTCTAAATAAATATGCGATGTCCTACTCTACGCCAGTAAATCCATATTACTTAGCCATGTTCTTCTACACACAGCAGTGTTTTATGTGTTCAGTCTGAATAGTTAAGCAATGTCTTCGCGTTACCAGACTACGTCAGAACTCAGAAACGGCAATGCCTTTATAATATAGAAAAAATTAACCATTTTTAGAAACTCTCGATTCAATTACTGTGGTTGCCGTCTCAAGCGGTTCACCACAGCTCGCGAGAAGCGGAGAAACGACTTTTGAGTTGAGTTAAGACGACTTCGGACAAGCCGTCAACTTGAACGTCGACTCTTTAAGACTTCAGTAATAATTTCGCCATTTAATCCGTACTGATCGTTTTGAACCATGTCTGCCTTTACCAAGCTAGACATGCGGACAACGCCAATAGCGTCTGTCAATCTTATCTGACCGTTTCATCAAACAGCGACCAAAACTTCTCCCTTCTCCCGAAACCTGTAAGTCTAGCTCTGTCGCATAGCATTTACTGAGGCGGTGCAGTTTTACAGTGAAGTATGCATTTCAGCTCATGAGGATATGAGGGTATCCATCTAAATCTACATGAAGGGAATATTGGGCTTCTCAGAAGCCCTAGGATTTAAGGGTATCAGAGAGGAAGTTAACTTCAAGGCTGTCGAGGGGGTGAAAAGAAGATTAGAATGCTGGTGGGCGAAAAGCAGAGAGGGGAATATTGCCTAGGACAGTTACCACCTGTAACAGGGAAAAGAAAGTATTTCGGGCCTAATAAACTTTAGTGCCTGCCCTAAGCAGCGCTAGTATTAAACCAAGAGTGTAAAACATGGTTATATTAGTCCTTTTTGGTAAGATGACAAGTCATCACCCCGCTTCAAAGGGGAAACCAATAGCAATCACCATCATCATCATCGTCATCATCATCAGGACGTCATCGCAAGACTTGTTCCTAAGTGTTTAGCTCGAAATTCCAGCTTCCTAGAAGCTTGAAAATGTTAATTACAGTGCACGAAAAGAACGCCGTTCCAAATTGGAACGGCTTCAAAGCACACGCTTTAGTATAAAAAATAGAGCAGCCGTTGTGAACAGGCGGCAAGAAATGATAGCGGAAGCGCCAGCAACAAACGCGGTCTTTTTATGGAGGTTTGCAGCACTGCAAGTATAAGCGCTACTAAATTACGAAGAGACATGCAACTTGAAGAGACGGCTCTGATGGAGACAAGGCACGTTAGCTCCTCTCCGCGCGTTGCTCCCAAAAGTCTGCTGTCTTCGTAATTTGGTCAGGCGAGTAATTTCGAGAGAAGAAACGTCCGACAAGATGAAAAACGGGAGAAATAAAAGTCAGAACAAGAGGAAGTGGCAGCAAGAGTAACCTGCTCATGACAGCTAAAAAAAAATTCGGAGGAAACTAAGCCCTTGTGAGTTTTGAATGCAAAAGCCTTACCGCCCGCTTGGAGGCCGCTGAATGCTCTTTCGGGCCTTCCGCTGCGGGTAACATTTTCGAGCTTTCCGATTAAAGTGGTGCGGGTCGTTTTTTAGAACTACTCCTTAGCATATCCTCTGTAATCTGAAATAATTTGGACAATTTCGCTGAAGATTCTGCTATGGCGTAGAGCGCCCTGGCTCTCAGGTGACTGTTGAGCCACTGGGCGCAGTCAGTGCCTTAAATTTCCGCATTAACAGTCAAGCCTATCACGTTAGTTGTAAAATAACCTAACATCCTTGCGACCTGCAATTGTCTACTATAAACGACGGTGCGAAGGGTCAGGAAGGGGGCAGCAGCGAATGCTGTTTTAGGGCTCAGCCCTTTGGCTGCCGTCTCTGGGCTGAGGCGCGTTGTCGGCGTAACCGAGTGAACGATGGCAAGACCGATGAGTCAAAGAAAAAGCGACTGATGAAAGAAAGCAAAGGAGGAGAGTATCGCGAAATTGGGAGGGGAGGGCGGTTCGCCGTGGTGCCGCGAGCCAGCGCTCTCCGAAAGTGTGTGGTGAGGAATAAAGGGGCAGTATGCTATGCCCGCACGTGGCGCTCGACGGCGCGACGCTTGGCGAAAACGTGAGGTGGATGTGCGCGTGACTATGATATGCGTTCGCTTAAGACGCTGTTCGCGGTCCCTTCCTGAGACGCACTCCGCGCCGCCCACGCAGAGGCTCATCATCACTGCCGTCGAGAGAACCCAGGAGTGAGTGCTACCTCAGCGCACTGCTGCTGCGCTCAAATATCGCGTTCGGGAGTATCGTAATCGCCCGCCAATTTTTTTCGGCCATCAGTCACCCGAATCTATCCCCCAAAAAAAAAAAAAACTTAACACAGCAGCCCCGGCATTTTCCTAACCCCCTCGGGGGGGAAATCCCCGGGACGCAAAGAAACACAAACATCCATATAATAGGTGGTAGCACGAGGCAACGTCCAGAACCTCCGATCCCCGGTGGCGAGTAATAAAATTATCCCCTCCACTCCCCGTAGCCGCCCACCTTAACTTTTGGCGCTTGAGCGTTGGTAGGGTCTCGGGTTTTTTGCGCGGATCTGTCCAACATGTTGAAAATAGTTATTCGAACAGCATAGCACTAAGGGACAGCCGTTGTTCGACGCACCGATTGTCTGCCAGAGTTCACTACTTTCGTAAAGGCACGCTTGTTTTTTTAGGGACCGAGGGGTTTCCGGGCTCACGAGTGAGCCCGGGAGATGAGTTGAAATCTCTTTAAGCATTGGTGGCTGTTTCAACAGGTTGCTTAAAGACCAAGGATTGGTTTTAAAAAACACAGCTCTTGGACTTGATAGCTGTGGCCTTGGAATATACGAACAAACAAAACATGCCTCACTTCTCACTTTTCCCGTCCCGGTTCCAGGCTTTTAGCCTGGAATTTTTTGGCTTCACTCTGTTCGTCAGGCGAAGAAGCTTAATCTTACGAAACTGCAGATGCCATCTAAAGAACCCAGGTATTCCCATTAACCCTTCTCCCACCTGGTACCAGTTTGTCTGTAAGCAAATTGATTTCATTAGTGGTTAACCTGTCATGCTGGATATCCTAAGTAAATAAATTCCTGGGTTAGGACTTCGACTTAGTTATCCTTGCCTCATAAGTTCAACTAACACCTCAATGCGCGACTCATGCTTTCACGAAAATGATGCTCAGATTATGCATTTGGGGTTAGTGTTCGACCTATCACGTAATCGTGTGAAATGCCATTGTTGATAAGTTTACGAATCCTGTCTTAGGCTTCTAACCTTCCACTGAATTTTAATGTCAGACCGATGACTTCACGGCTGGCCATTTCACTGGAACTCAAACCTTCGAGAAGCGAAAGTTGGAAAAGGTAAAACAATACGCGTTCCAAAACAATTTGCTCAAAGTGTTTCTGAATGACGCGAAGTATCAAATGGCGCTTCAAAGCCAGTCGCGTCTAACTCTGGCCAACAATGGGTTAGACAAGTTCTTCATTTTCCCCAACACCCCGCAGCACCAACAGAAAGCCTGCGCATCGCCTTTTCAACCCCACCCGCTTCTTGTCGATTGCGTGGCCAGGTTCGTCCAACCTCCATCACGTTATCTGTTCTCTCAGAGAAAAAATTCACGCATCTCCACGAAGTGAATGTGGGCGAAGCCCTGGGGATCGTTCTTACCGGCCCATTCGCGCATGTAAATGAGTGACAACGCGTGCGTACAGTATATACAGTTCCAATGCAATCCAATCTGATACAATTCAATTTATCCAATCCAATACAATCCATTCCATCTCAATCCAATCCAATCCAATCCAATCCAATCCAAATCCTATCCAAATACAATACAATTCATTCCATTTCAATCGAATCCAATCCAAATACAATACAACATAATCTATTTCAATCCAATCCAAACCAATCCAACGCTCCTGGCGCATGCGCAACACTCTGTACACGGACGCCAAGCCCCGGACAGAGCGAGGTCCTGAGGTGCTTCGCCCTTAAAACACACAGCCCGGTTTAGCTACGATGAGACCGCCCGCAGGCCTCCTAATCTAAAGCGCGTTGGTCCTGGGCCGGCAGCCGTGTCAGTCGCCGCTCGATGACGTCCTGCCGAGCGGAAGACTCGATGGCGCAAGCACGCACCGGCACAGCCCACTCTCAAGACGGACTCATCATCAGATCGGTGGCGGTTCCCGGAGAGGAAGAGGAGGATGCGCGGCCGCCCCGGTTCGCCCGCCTCCTTCCGACCAGGAGGCCCCGCATGCCTTCTTCTCGGTGCCTCTAGCCTCGTCTTTCATCTCCGGCAGGAACAATAAGAAAACAGCAGCGGCGGCATCTCCCGGTCGGCGCCAGAGACAAAAGGAGCAGCCTCGTGGAACTAATGACCCTAACTGCCGCCTCGGGGGGGAGCAACTCCCCGGCGGACGGCAAAGGAAAGCGGACGAAAGCGGAGTCCGAGTAGGTGAAGTAGGTGGTATGCGACGACGGCGAACCGTCCAGGGAAGCCTCCGGACGTGCCCCGGTGGCGGAGTAATAAAATTACTTCCCCTTCCAGCTGCCCCGGTAGGCCGCACCGACGCTTATCGAACGTCTTGTGTGCGTGCTTGAGCGTTGAGAGGGTGCGTGCGGGTGTTTGTCTGCGTGCGTGAGTCTGTACACGAACGATAGATTGAAAATAGTTACTTCGGAAGACAGGCGAGTGAGCACGTGACAGGGAACAGGCGCGTATCAGTGTGCGACGTGCACGCGAGTTGATGCGCGAGCAGCGAGGAGTTCGGGACGTCACTTTAGCGTGAAAGGCAAACGAACTTTGTTTGTTTTGAGGCGGTACCGAGGCGCGTTTCGCTGCGCGGCGTACGAACGAGTGCACGCCTCAGGGACGATGAGTTGAAATCATCATTTAAGCATCGTGGGTGGCTAGGAGGTTGTTACACGCACAAGGTGTACGCTTAAAGACTTAGCGAAGGGATTGGTTTTGAGAAAAACACACAAACAAAAGCTCTTAGGTCACGTTCAGATAGTGCGTGTGGCGCTGTGGAATATACGAACAAAGCAAAACGTGTAGCAGTCTTCGACTTCTCACTTTTCCCGTGCCACTGCGCTTGCCCAGGCTTTGTCGAGCAGCCAATGAGAATTTTTTGGCTTCATCTCTGGCTTGGCAGATTTCGAGGCCAGTAAGAAGCCAGTTAATGCTTGAGAACTGAAACGTGTCGAGATATTGGCGCATCTTAAAGAACCCCAGGTATTCCCAATTAACCCGCTGTGCGTCACTCCGGCACGCCTGGTAGCTCATGCGTTGCGTCGGTGCGTAAAGCGGAAATTTGATCTTTGATACGCTTAAACCATGTCAATGCTGGATATCCGTAAGACGTAAGATCGAAATTTCAGCGTGCGTGTTCACGCCGATCTTCCGTACGTGTTTAGTTATGATCCTTGCCGACTGCATAAATGTTAGAAAGGCATAACAACATCAATGTCGGCCGAGATACGATGCCTGGCTTGCTACGCAAGATGAATGATGGGACGGTGATGATTAAAATGCTGATGTTGTTGATGATGTTGCTGTGCACGCATGCGTTCAGTTATTTACAACGTGTGGTCAAGACCTCTGTTTTGTAGGTACGCCATCAGAGCTCACGGGCGCGCATGGGGCACGTTTTGGAGACATGGTCACGGACCTAATACGTCCCTCAGCTAAATATCCACGGAAAGTGGCTATAGCGAAGACGTTCCAAGAGACACTCTGCGCGCAGTGAATCGCGCACATTCGGAAATAAAGGGCTGCGGCTTTCACGTATACATCGCAATTTGGAAAGAGTGGCGAAATCGTCTGATCTAACTAGGAGCGGAAATTACCGATAGTCAAGGTTATGATGAAGACACCACCACTCATAGTTTCGTATTCCGCTGGTGAATAAGTGATTACGAGAAGGGGAAAATGCTCATATAATGGCACCCAGAACCCCCGGGGATTTAGAACCTCCTAGGTTCTTTTGGACTTCGAAAACGACAGTGTTGCCGGCTGAACAAGGTGGCCGCCAGCTAGATTTAGCCGTTGCCGCCGGTAAAAATACAAAACAAAAGAAAACAGCGCAGTCTTTACACCCTCCAATGCTCAAGCCAGCGGGGGACAAACTGGGCGCAACGCGTATGCACAGACTCCCGTCGGTCGTTTCGAGCCGTTCGTGGTCCCCGCCCAGCCCGGCTGCCCGAGCCGAGCGCATCCACGTCCTACGCGAGCCATACTCGAGCACCTCCGCCGTTTTCTCCGAACGGCTTTGCCGCGTCGCTCAACCTGGAAGCCATCACGGAGAAGCGAGGCGACGCTGAAGCCATGTGTTTCGCCGGAAAACGTGAAGATAATAGCTTCCCTCTCGCATTTTTCTCTAGGGGATTCCCTTTCCCGCATCTACTTTTCTTTCTTCGGTTATTTCACTCGCTTTAAAGGCTAGGAACAGAAGGGTGGCGCACAGATGGAGCGAACGGGTCCGGATGCTATGGAGAGTCTGTGTTTCTCTCTCTCTCCTTCCCCCCCCCCCCTTCGCTCTCTTACTTTTGTTTTACCACGACGAAAAGGTATACACGTGGAGGTAAATGTTCGCCTACTTCGCGTCGTGCGGCGGCAAAAAAGAAGAAAGCGCAGAGTTTTGCGTCAGTGCGTAGAATCTGGCTCCGGGTGGCTTGCAACATTCGCGGAACGCAGCGCCGAGAGAAAGTTCGCGCGACGCGTTACCGACTGCTGGTAGACTTTTCTAGACACTGTCATTCTGGGAACTCTGTAAATTGTGATTTAAAGTTATTTATTTCTTCTTATTTTTTAATCTTAATGAAGGTTAGTTGCGAAAACTTTTGCACACGGACAGCGATTCCTTCCAAGATGTGGTCCGTAAGGAAAGCATCAAAGGTTGCTATGTCAGCGAATACATTTTATTGGTCTGAATCAACTGCTCTTGCGAATCTCTATGACACTGACGCAGACTTTATTAAATCTGATACTCAAATAACGAGCGCAATCAAATATTAAGGGAGATCGAATACCAAGTTCGTGAACCGGACACGGATTGCGCAATTAACGAAAATGTTCGACTCGCATCCACATTTTCGAATATCCACGCGAATCCAACCTCAAATCCAGCGTTCACAAAAAATGTCGAGCACCGATACTCTTCCGCACAGGACACTTTTACGCGTCTCTTCGTACGCTCGTACGCTTGCAATCGACGGCAGGACGCATACGCTGTCGCACTAATCAACCATCCCAACACTCCTCCTCTTAACTCCCTAACAGTCCGCACCATCCGACCCGCTGAGGCGGAAGAGGCGGCAATCGCCCTAGCCCTTACACATAGGCCACCCCCTACCACTATCATCTCGGATTCAAAAACGGCTATTCGAAATTACGCCAGAGGCATGATCTCGCCCCTGGCGCTCGGAATTCTCCTCAAAAATTCTCCTACCACACCCATAGAGCTGATCTCGACTCCGGCCCACACGGGCGTGGGGGGAAATGAGGCAGCACATAGGGCCGCTCGAGAGCTCACTGTCCGAGCAGGCCCCAGCCTCCAACCCTTTCACGGAGCCCTATCAGCTCGGGACAGTCTCTTAAGCTTCTAAGACATTACGGCACATTTCCACCTCTCACGCCGCCAGCTCCATCCCGCGCATCCAGATTTATCCAACAGGGAAGAACGGCTATGGCGACTGATGCAAACCCATACCCTCCCCTGTCGCTACCACCTGCACCGTATTTATCCTTCCGTCTACCCCTCCCCCAACTGCCCGGCCTGCGGAGCAGTGGAAACCCTGGACCATCTCCTTTGGAATTGTCCCCACAACCCCTATCCCCCCTTACCAGACGGTGGGCTCTGGGCTGAGGCGCTGGGCAGCTCCGACCTGTCTACCCAACGGGTGATAACGGTGAGGGCTGCTGCGGTCACCGGTGCGCCGTCACCACGCCCCCCTAAGGGGCCTTTAAAGGCTCAATAAAATGTTGGTCCTCCTTGCATAAGCTAAATATGTCCGGGTCCATCCGTTATGTAGGCTTCCTTCTGTGTCGAGAAGGCAAGTTTCGCTGGAAAGCGTTGCAAATTCAAAGCCATTCACCTTTCACGTAAATCCAGTTCCACTTAAAGAGTCGTACTTACGTTATAATGTCGTGTCTCCACGGGTTGGGCTTAATTGTAAGAAGTTGTTGGAAAAGGCAAATGCCACGTTGTCATGCCGCTGTCTTTGCGCACTCCACGGCGCGGCAGTTGCAACTCTCAATATGGACGGACGGATCACAAAATTATCAGCCATTGTTCACAATTGATCCCGCCTGCACTTTCCGAATACCGTGTGGCCTGGGAAAGCGCGAAGAAGCAGTTCTTCACCACCTTCTCCTTAGACTATTCACTATACTTGCACAAGACGCGCCGAGTTTCCTCCCCTCGCTGTCACGTATGCAGTGTTCGTGAGAACATAGAGCATGCACTGTGTGTGTGTCCCCGTTATGACACCCTGCGGCTAACCTTGAAAAGAACTTTGGGACTGCGTGCCGATGCACCACTGAAGCTTTGCTACGCCATTGGTCCACGGTCTCAACTGCCGCGGCAACACGGAGCACACGGGCCTTGGTGTCATTTCTCCGTGACTCCGGCCTGAACGAAACCCTGTGAACGTTTGCCTTAACTTTACTTGTGTTTATGTGCTGAGTGCGTGATCCTGCGTCGGTCAGTTTGTGTGCTTATTTGCGTTTGTAGTGTCTGTATGAGTTTTAGAGGACGAAGCACCGTAAGGCCGAGGCTTGTGCGGCGTCCGGCGTCCATTCTCACGGCACAGCACCGTGTAAATCAAAACATCTGTGAACAAAAGGTTCACAAAAGGTTAACAAGAAAAAAAATAAAATGTTCACAAAAGGTTAGAGAGAGAGTGTGTGTGTGTGCTTCTGGAGAGCCGTGCTCCGCGTGCAAGAGGAGCATTGGATTAAATTGGATTGGATTGGACTGGATTTGATTGAATTGGATTTAGATTAGATTTCGATTGGATTGAAATGGATTGGATATGATTAGATTAGAATGAATTAAATTGAACTGTATTGGATTGGATTGGATTGGAAATCGTTTTAGCAGCAGTAAGCACTCTCACGGTTCATGTGAAGTAGCAAGTCAAGCTTGCTGCCAGGCTGACTTCTCCTCATCATTAAATGTATTCCTTCCCTCTTCCTCCTCTGCGTTCTCAGATAATTCCTTCGTACTCTCGTGTATATCCCCCGCCGTGATAAGAAGTAAGTGAATTTCCCTCAGCTGCCGTCAAACTGAGAAAAAAAAAGAACAAGCCCTGAGGCCTATAAAATACATGCCTTGATCGTGCAAGCGAGGATGACCTATTTGGTATTCAATCTACACGGCTTAACATCCCCCCTCCATTCTCCGCCACTCGGTACGCAAAGAGCTCATCTGAACCAACGCTTCCCACGACTTCGCCGGTTTAAGCGGCGCTTCGCGCGACGCTCCCACGCAATTTCTTTGACGCGAAAATAAGGGTACCGCCTCCACTCCCAATTCGTAGCGGAACCTCCGGGGCGTGCTAATATCCCCGTTTTAAATCGGCGGCGCGTCAAAGGACCGCACCGCCGGAGCAAGCCTTTCGATATCGATTCGTGCAGGGGAACGGCCTACGGCAGGCACAGGGTAACCTGGTGTAAAGGGTTGAGCTTCTTTGTCGACGCTTCTTTTATCGATAGTTTAAACTGCACGCGCAGTTTCTACCGACGTCTCCCAGTGCTATAATAAACCTTTATATAATGGGGCAGAAGCGAAAGTCAAAATTGCGGCGCTTGCGCGCGTGCCGAGAGCACTGAACATCAGTGGACTATGCAGCGCGTTGTGGTAGGAGGCGGGAATGGCTTTGATGTTGCGGAGTGGTTCGACATTTTCCTTGGGCTTACTAAGGCTCGAAGAGCTAAATGTACGGACTTCAGTTTTTACCACGAAAGTGTTTTATTCCGGGATTCACGAAGGTTTCACTTACGTCATATCCGTCACGGATATGACCTTGGGGATTTCCCCTAAATCTGGTCGATTAACAGCTGTCCTTCACTTCGAGTTGTTGATCAATTCGCTTTCGCGATACTAACGACTAGCCTCCTGGCTAGCTCAGTTGGTAGAGCGACTGCTCCGGTTAAGCAGTGGTCCCGGGTTCGAATCCTGGACCAGGACGAATTTTTCTTCAACTGCGAAGTTTCTGAGAAAGCTGTATAGCTTTCCTTTGTAGCCGTATGGCTGCATTTAGGTGGATGTCAAACTTTCCTTAACAGAAACTTACTCCACCTTGGGGATTTCCCCTAAATCTGGTCGATTAACATCCGTCATGGAAGTGACGCCAGTACAACCAAGCAAGCGGCCTGTAAAGGGTGCACCCCTGCAAAGAGGGCCTTCTTGCGGGGAAGCAACCTTTAGTACTAAAGTGTCCGTTACACTTCGGGTTGTTCCTTTTCGGGTTTTATATCTTAACACGGAAGTGTTTTACGCCCGGATACAACAAGATTTCACTGACGTCATATCCGTCACGAAAATGACGCCAGTACACCTTTGCCGAAGCGATCGCCAGCAGGACATCGTTCGCCAAGCACACCCACAAGACAGCCGCCGGTCCACAGATCATGCCCACCTGCCGATTTCGCTGCACATTTCACTTTCGTGTTTTACCGATTGCTATGACAGAGGAATCAACCACAGTTTTTTTTTTGTGCTTTGTTTGTTTCCGGGAGTGAAAATTGCGGGAATTGGAATAGTTCCTCGCAATAGGGCCACGCAATATGGGCAGATTTGCTTGGGCGTTTATCGGGAGAAAAATGTGGGCAATGACGTCACCAGGCGTAGAGGCACTACATATCGCTCTGCACTAACGCGAGGCGTACAAGGAGAGGCCTTTATCTTATGCGGGGGATGGTGTAAAAGAGCCCCATTATCTTCTTTCACAAGACAAGACACACAAACCCTTTCCCAAACTCTGCACACAACACATTCCACTCCACCCATCGTTGTTTTTGGGTGACGACGCCATGGTCCCAGTCAAATGCGTTGTTAAATATTTCTCTGATGTTAAGTTCTTAAACCTCATTTCCTATCATGCATAAATAAAACTGGCACTATACACCATCCATCCCCATTGCCCTTAACTGATTTTACTGCTATCCTGGCTTACACATTTTACCAACGTTTTTCTGTTACCTACTTTTGTTTGGTGCTCTTTGTCCCAGCTGACCTTGCGCCAAAAAAAAAAATCCAACCATCATCATCATAATCGATTATCTTCTTGAGAGAAGGGGGCAGTTCATTCCCTTTTACGATTTCAAAACAAGGCTTCGCCTTGTACCCGATCGTTTATTACCGTATCGCATCCTGCTTGAGATTTAGCTATAGTTGAAACTGGCTTTTCTATAGTTGAACCCCACTAAAAAGAGAACGGGAAACCCGGTCATTCAGTTCTATTACTGACTTATCAGGCGCGCGAAATTCGCCTGACGCCAGTGTGGGTGCCGAAAATGAGAAATTATGCATTAAAGACAGTGGCTGGGTACGGCCAAAGATAGCGCGCGCACGCCAACGAACGTTTCGGGGTTCGAAACTGCAAAGATGTAGAAATCGAACAACAACAAAAAAAGTCACCGTAGAATAGCCCAAGGATGGGAAAGTCGGGACGTCCGCAAACCACGGCCGCGACGCGAAATCCAGCAACCACGCGAGAGGCAGTTTCCAGGCAATTACTCCACCACAGAACTAATTATGCAGCTTCGAAACTGCTTCTGCCTCTGAGATTTCATTAGTGGGTTTCCGAAAGGGAAGTCAACTGCTGCGAGCTTATGAAATATTTTTTTTTTTGTAAAATAAGAACTGCGATGTCGGCCACGCAGAGAACTTCTTCCCGGCTTTTTCACAAAACGGGCATTTCTCTTTAGCTGTACACTCTTTCAAGGAATGCGAAAAAACTGGTAGCACTATAATTACCCGTCAACTGGTCCTTTCCCTCACCCTCACCCCAGACGCCACACAAGCATGGTTATATATATATATATAGTATATAGATATATAATAGCTATATATATATATAATATATATATTTAAATATATATATTATATATCTAGATATATATATAGCTTATATATATACTATATATCTATATATATATATATATCTAGTTATAGATATATCTATTTACATATATATATTACCTCATTTACAAGGGAGGTGGCGATTGTGTTAGTACGCCGCCTGTTGAATTACTAGGTAAGGAAATCCGCTATCCGGATTCATAAAAAAAACAAGCTTCACTGTCCAGGATTGCCTTTCCTTGCCTCACGCCTCTGGCCACGTCTTATATCGCTGCGCTGCATCAGCATTGCTAACTTTTCGGGTCAATGCGCGTGTATAGATCTTGTGTTTTGTGTGTATTGTTGGATCCACCTCCTTTTTGTCATGATTCCTTCTCCTCTTCCTTCCTTGATTAAATTTTGCAAGCCGCGGAATAAACCATCCAGTTGCTAATCAGCGCCGTGTGTCGTCGTTTCTTGTCCCGTCTTTTTGCGCTGTTTTGAATTTAAGCTAGTATGTACCAACTAGCCCAAACCACCGTTCTACCGAAGTTTACATCTTTGTTGCTTCCCCCATCGCGAATATCGTCAGCAAAGCAAAGTAATTCAAGCTATTCGGCCAAAATGACTGCGGCCTGATACTGCCTTCCAGATGAATGACATCTTGCATCAATTAAAGCGCTTAGAATTGATATGCTTTGTAAGACCCAAAACAATTCCCTCCAAACGTTCCGCCAGTGCCTTTCACTGGAAGCGGCCAGAACATGACACTTCCGAGGCACAGGGGTCCGCCCTGGCAAACGACCTGACCTTCATCGGTGGATATGGGAACCCCACCACCGCTTCCTCCTTGTGTTTCTTCGGGAAACGGGAGTTAGCCTATACTTGTAACATAGTATTTATGCCATCGGGTATACTATCGCAATAAAAAAAGCTACAACGGCCGTACCTACAGCAGTAGGTACTGCAGTAATTATAACAGATAAACCAAGTGGCACTCTCCCACGGCGGGAAGGAACTGTCTATTCGTTTACTTGCTCTCCAACCCAAAGCAAAGACCGGAAACAAGCACGTACGTGTTTCTCTTAACTGTCTGCCTTTCTTCTCGTGCGGCTGATAAGACACCTTGGCAAACAGTCTTGCAGGGAAAACGTCCACACGCCCGGTGGCCTTTCCGGGCAACGAAAGAAACAGTATAGCTCACGCAGGCGAATAGACAAAGAGCGCGCGACCGGCCAGCCGGGCACCCGATAACGCCGTGCTCCCACAGCCCAATGAGATGGCCGCCGAATAGGGTATTCGCCGAACTGCGGTAATGAACGATCAATGCTCGCGACCGTATACCCGAGGGGCACGCACGGAGGCTTCGGCATGCAGATAGATAGTTGCGTTATGAGGAAGGGGAAGCCCGAGACAGCGACGAGTGCACGGACTAACGAAGGGACATGGGTGTCTAAGGGGAAGTGGTACACGGCCTAATTGGATTCACTTTGCGTAGCTTCCATGGCTGAGTAATCTTTGCGCATTGTTTGTTTGGTTTCCATTTTCAGACGCACGCTTTCGCTGTCCTTCGGCAAGCAGTATTTGGTGGAAAAGGGGAAAAAAGAAAGACACTCTAACAATATAAAAAAACTGTGGTTGATTCATCCTCTGTCATAGAAATCAGTAAAACACGAAAGTGAAATGTGCAGCGAAACCTGCAGCTGAGCATGATTTGCGGGTCGGCGGCTGTCTTGTGGGTGTGTTTGGCGAGCGACGTTCTGCTGGCGGGTCGCTTCGGCAAAGGTGTACTGGCGTCATTTTCGTGACTAATATAACGTTAGTGAAATCTTGGAGTATTGCGGCATAAAACACTTCTGTGTTATAATATAAAACCTGAAAATGAACAACCTCAAGTATAACGTACTCTTTGGTACTGAAGGTAGCTTCCCCGCGAGAAGATTCCGTCTGCAGGGGTGCACCCTTTACAGGCCACTTGCTTCGTTGTACTAGCGTCACTTCCGTGACGGATACCACGTCAGCGAAAATCTTCGTGTATCCGGGAATAAAACACTTTCGCGTTAAAATCTAACTGTATCGGTGCATGTGAACGTGGGTGCGTACGTGTGTGTGTGTGTGCGTGCGTACCCGTATGCGCGTGTGTGCACGTGTTCATGTGAGCGCACGTGCGCGTGTGCGTGTACGTGTGTAAGTATGCCCACCCTCCCAAATGTTTAATATCCTGCGAGCGACGACCGATCGGCTTGTCAGCGCCTTATCACGCCATCCTGCGGTCACACAGGCGAGAGTACGCGCACGCGCACAAAACCATCTGTTGTGTGAGTGTCTTCTGCTACGCTGTTCTCGTCAGACCAACACACCCCCTGCTTTCGCAGGTAAGAACCTGCGAAAGCACTTTACCTAGCCACCAAAAGTAGCCACGCAGCGTAAACATTCCTGACGAACGTGCAGGGCAAGCGGAACGAGTGAAAAACCGAACGCACCTTGGAGATGTGCATGTGCTCCACACAAGCCCGGTTTCTTGTGAACAAAGTCATTGGAGATACCGTGGGAGGAGGTACATTGCTCTCAAGAAAACAGCTTAGCAGACGATGTTCACTCAGGAACGTGCTTTATGCGGGTGCGCGTACTCTTGTCCATTTCGCCACTGGACACCGCGATGAGGCTCTGACATGGCAATTTGTCATCGCTACCATGATGTTATTAAACATTTGCGAGGTTGTACATGTGTGCGCGTGGGTGTTTGGGTACATGCGTGGGTGCGTATCAGAGCGGGATATGGAGAGGCACAAACGCAGACGGATGGAGAGACAGACGTCAGATTGGTCAGTCGGACGTTATGTGAAATATCTGACGTTGAGACTAGCAGCCCCCTCTTGGGTCGTGGCTCAGTTATTTTTAATATTCAATTAGATTCATTTACCTAACAGCGTACTCCTATTAACTGTGCAATACCTGCAATGAGATCCACTGGCCGGAAAGCTTGGGCACCCTTGACTAACATTAAAGATTCCCCTGCACCGAACCGGGATATTTTTAAACTTGTACAGCCAAGCTCTGCACCGGTATCCCAATGACTGAATCGTGTTCGGCGCCCACGGACGTAATATGCTTTGCAGCAAAGTTAACTTTCTCGTGAATGCTCCGTACATCCCTCAATATAATGTATGTATCTCGAAAAAAAAATATTATCAAATTGGCTTCTAGGGCGAGTCTGCCATTACGCCGAGTTTTATTTGCTTGCAATAACTAGTCAGATCACGGAGGAGTTACAAGCCATTCGTAATTTCTGTTTGCTGCGAATACATGGTCTTACTTCGGAAGTAGTATGGTTGCAGAAAACGGCTGTAAACCGTGTTTTGTAGGAACCATCACGAAACGAGTTATATGGCATTGGACTTCTCAAATGACAGAGCAGTGATAAATGTTGTTCTCAGCCGCTATCACGGACAACTATCAGTTCCAGAACTAATACAAATAACATGAAGCCGCCGCTACTAATGCATTCCAGCAGCATTACAAAGCCGCCATGAGAAACGGACTGTCCTCACGGTTGACTGCTAGGATAAAGCTGTAGTTGACCCCAGCATCATTAACCTAATAAACCGAGAAATGTGCCAAAATCACGAGTTGCGAAGAATGCTGTTTTGTTTAGTGCGAACGTGTTTTCTGTCGCGCGCTCATTCGGCTTCGCTGTTACGCAATGTGGATTGGAGGCACTTTTGTTCGGTTTTTTTGTTGTTGTTGTTCAGTGGACGTAAAGCGGAAGGTTTGGCAGGGCACGATGGCGAACATCAACCTTTTTTTTTTTGTACGTGGGAACCAGTGTAAAGACGCTTATACAGGGGTAGGAGACAGGCATGGACCGCAATGGATGCGGATGGCACTGGACGACGCGGACGGCACTGTCTTTCCCCCTGTGTAGCGTATTGACACTGGTTCCCACTTCGAAAACTGTAAACCAACTGGCCCCGCTTTCCACCTTAGTGAACATCAATCGTTAAGCAGCACCGGTTTTGTGAACTAGGTTCTACTATAGATGCTGAAACAGCCCACAGGCTGCCCTTTTCTTCGCAAACTTAAAAAGATAACTACCGACAGCGAAATGGCACCGCTAACCATTCTTTTTACGCTCTAAGCAATCGCTCTTCACACATTGCACATGCATTTTGTAAGTGCGGCCCTTATCGCCAGATCCCCGGTCACCATGCTTCGTGTTCAGACAATACACCATATGCGATAAGAATAACACAGCGTCAAGGATTCCTCTAGAAAGCAACATCGAAGTCTGATCCCAAAAAATAATGTTCTTGTCACGTGCAAGCATAAATTCAGACTAATATAACTAGCACGAAGTTTCGACGACTAGTGTAGGTCTGCAACGCTGCAAAAGAGACCGTAGAATAGACAAAGAACGACTTGGTTTTCATCTTGCATTTTTTAACAGCTGAGCAGTTTCAACTTTTAGTTCCGCCGCATAGCGTTACCAGAGAAAAATGCCAAAAAAAGGAATCCCGAGCGTGCGCCCCGTGAGGAGCTCCTGGCGTTGGCTATCTCGACCTTCGAGAACACACTGCCCAGCGTTCGTGGTATGATCTCCCGCATGCTCTTTTACTTTCCAGTTCACGTGCGTTCGCGCCTGCAATGGGGACCACAGACGTCGAGTTCGCGAAGCCCGTTGCCGCAGGTTCTAGCGCTTGCTAACGCGCTCCACTTTGTGAGAGATGTGAAAGTCTGCGGGCAAAACGATCCTGGCCTGCCAGTCAAGAAGAAATTTTAGCGTTAAGTTCGGAAATACGTGGGAGGTGCAACAGCCAGCTCTCCGATGAAGGGAGAGGGGCCGCCAGCTCTACTGTATCTCCAGCCTTGCACCACATGTGCAAGCTGCGTCAATTTTTCTTTTTTTGCCTCTGACCCAGCTCTAGACGCAAAACATACTTTCTGTCGTCGAATAAGTCGCTACTCACCCAGTTTTCTTCACAGCGCGGACATCCTTTCTTCGGACGCCGTCCCGCGCTTCCCCCGCACGCCACCCGTACGGGGACGCGCCGCAGCGTCCTTGGGCGAACGCCGCAGACCGCGCGTGTACCGCACGCGCTCCCGCACGGGAAAAACGCACGTGTGAACCCCGGAGCACAGCACGAAGCACCACGGACGGCAGAGAGAACCTCTCAACGGGAACCGCGCGGAACACAGCACGCTCTCCAATTCAGAACCAAACAGCCGCTGTTCACACTTGCTTTCGGAACCTCGGAGTGGGAACACTTCGCCGCGGGACGACAGCGAAGATAAAGGCACCCCCAACGGCGGCTTTGTCGCGGGCTTTCCTCTCGCACACGTTCACATGTACAGCGGAGCTGTCAGCGGCGCACTCTGGAAATACTTCGCGCGTCGGTAGATCGCACACTGGAATATCAGCGCCGAGCGAGCGGCGGCGGTGGCTGGATGGTGCGGAGAGTTGGCCCGCCGGTGTCGGCGTTCCTCAGTGCGTGTCCGCTCTTTCCGTCTAGTCTGCAGTGGACGAAACGGGGGGTGGCCTCCGCGAAATTTTTTTTCAGGTGCTCGTATCTCTCGGCGAAGAAACCGGCTGGGCTGGCGGCACCAGCGAGAGAGACGCCGCACGCGGCGAGGAGGAAGAGCGCCGAAGAAAACAACTCTGCGTTCCTTTTCCTCTCGGATGCTGGGCCGGCGCGCGTCGCTGCCCTCGGCGCTGGAGGGCTGTCTTGGCACTGGATCCGCGCGGGCAGTGTGACTGCTTCTGGGGGCAGCGCCCAGGCGGCAGCACCTGCCGGACGGTCGATGTTCTTCGGCGGGGAGCGCGAGCGCCAGCGGCGGGGGAGCGCTCCCGATCTCGTCCTGGATGATGGCCCGACTGGACTGGGAGGATGTGGATAAAGGAACCGAGCTCGGCGCGCGTCGACAACTCGTTTAAACCGGGAAAAAAGTCACCCTACGACTTCGTACCCGTTTCACAGGGAGCGATAGAGCATTTGAGCGACACGTTTTGTGTTTGGCGTTGATGTAAGATACCGGCCAATTAGTGTAACTGCTATCGCGACGCCGTAGGATGCGGGAGAGGGAGATGTGGATAATGACAGTGGAGTTGTACATGTTAACAGACGCCACAGTAAGGACGTCAACTATAAATGAATCTCTTGAAATCGTCAAAGGCACATACGTTCACGCTAAATGACCTGGCAAAAAGGGAACAATGTCATAACCTATGTTTGTATCGCATGTTATTGTTGTATCGCATGTTATTGTTGCCTTCATGTTGCATTTCCCAACAGTATACTGTGTCTGCACATCCGGAAATGTACTTCCTTTTTTTTCTCTGTAACCAAAATGTATTGTACCCTTCCACTACTGTAATAGCTAAGCAATGGGCTGACAGAATAAATAAATAAATAAATAAATGAATAAATAAATAAATAAATAAATAAATAAATTGTGCCGATTGGCACACGTCACCAGTTTCGGGATTTTCCTACCCGGAATGTTGGGTAGGGGGTACGTTTGGCGAGTGTAAGGGTGGTGGGGTAGGGTGTCGGTTAAGTAGGGGGTAGAGGATGAAAAGTAGTGGCCATCGGAGAAGCCGAGCCGCTGAGAACTGTAGGCAACGGTCGGAAACGAAGATCGCGTGCCGCAGCACGCGCTGCTTTGTTCCCAGTATTTGAGTCATGTGCTGCTGCCTATACGATTGCAACCATGGGTAGGTCAGTAATGACTTGGAGGACCTTAAACCCTGCCAGTTTCCCCTTTCCCTGGAGGTAATGTGTGAGTGGTGTATGTGAGTAGTGTGCGTGAGTAGTGGAAGGCACGATGAGGGCAATGGCCGTAGCATTGATTGGGGTTGGAAAGTTCATCATTTGTAGCTGAGTTGAAAATTATGCCCTCGGTGTTGACAACTGCGAATGTTGATCGGGCCTACTGTTGGCTTTGGGCGATGTCGGTTTAGCGAGTGCTTGGTGCCGAGGAGTATTCCAGTTAGAGGTGACGTACTCTGGCTTTGCGTCGATCAGGGTTCACTAGGAATGGATGTGGCGTGGAATCACTTTGACTTTGGTTCGTACCGTGGTCCGCATTACATTTGGCGAGAATGTGTGGAGCGCATTAATGGAGTCGGGCCTGGAGCAGTCTAATGTCCTGGGCACAGTTCGCCCGGTAGCACTGAGTGACAGGCCTGCCAGCTTACCAGTGCGTTGCGTCTCGGCGAGCTCGGCGATGGTGCTGCGGAGCCCCAAAGAAAACAATTTCGGTGCGGCCGTGAAAGCTGGGAGGTCCAGTGGGATCTGTACGCGAAACGGATAAGTGCTGCTAGCTTAGACTGTCTTTGAGGTTCGAGTTGGACACAAGGGGTGCTGTATCCTCTTGAAATAATCCTTTGAGATTTTTTTTTTAATTTTATGTGTTATATTTCCGACATTTTATAAGTTTTTAAGTGGCGTGAACTCATATCCCGCTTTTCGGATGACCGATCCATTTTTTTTTTTATAATATAGACGACGCTTTTTTTATTCTGTTCTGCTTCGCACCAGTAGGTATTACTTTACAAATGGCCTTGGTTCTTCAGA
This sequence comes from Haemaphysalis longicornis, assembly GCA_013339765.2. Taxonomy (NCBI): domain Eukaryota; kingdom Metazoa; phylum Arthropoda; class Arachnida; order Ixodida; family Ixodidae; genus Haemaphysalis; species Haemaphysalis longicornis. Next base: position 29,690,520 of record CM023449.1, read on the forward strand.
GAAGGGTCGCTCCATAACGTCGTAAGCGTGGTCACACGTCATTTTGCGCCTCGAAATTAGGTTCGCTAATTGTTTAAAGCATGCGTTATGAATGCGACACTATATGCTTCTTGCTGCGAGCCCGATACCTTTTTACACCGCTCGCTTAACCTCAAAGCAAGATCGCAATGGGAAGGTATTGTTGTGAATACGTGTGAGCAGTGGCGTACGAAGGATTTCATTTGGGAATAGAAGAGGAAATAAGGGGGGAGGTGGGGTGGACTTTATCGGGAAAAAAGGGGGAACATCAAAAAAGGGAAAACATCAAAAACAAAACAAAAGCCAAAAACAATTTAAAACGAAGAACCAATATTTTGGATTTATTTGACGTTATCAACTTAACATCCCCATTGGCTTATTCATCTTGGTATGTATTAGGAGACATTGCAGAGTGGGTGAATGTTGTGGAGAGGGAACGAGACGAACCCGTGACAGCGTAACTGTTGAATCATTAGCGACAGAAGAATGACACCTGCAGCCGTTACTGGATGATGGCAGAGATAGCGTCCCCCTCCGACTAGAGTCTGAACACTTCAGCGTGAGCCCTTCACATCCCCCTTCTCGTTGCGTAAGCCACTGCACGTGAGTACGGAGAGTGTTAGGTAGGAATTCGTGGGGATATTCCGAGTAGGTGAGAATAATATCGGGCTTAGGCTGAAGAGGGACAAAACAAAGTTGTTCGCAGCCTCTCCAATACCCGCCCTACATCTGGGCACTTTAAGAATACGTGTAGCCCAATACGGGTTATATCTATTTGTCTATCCTGATTCAAGTGGACCCTTATTTGCAGAGGTTCCAGTAGTGTGTCGATTGAACTTGTTTTCCACAGTGCAAACACAAAATCTGGCATACATACAGAATGACCACAATACGTAACTATGGTCTAGCCCCTTCGATCTACAGGTCGCACCGCCGTATCCTACTCACAACAATGACCGAAATACGCGGCCAATTATTGGTCCCAGAAAAAAGGAAGGAAGCTCACACTAACGCGTAAGACTTGAAGGTAGCGAAGCTGTACGCGACCTTTACGAGTATCACGAAGGTTTACGTCCAAGTTTTCAGCCGATTTGCTTATTTTTCGCTGCCGCAACGACCTTTAGGACTCCATAATTGTTGCGATAAGTGTGAGCTTCCTTCATTTTTTTGGAAGTGATAATCATTGGACAGCTCCTTGAAGGGCCGTACGGTATGACGTGTCTTTCTCGTTCAGAGCTAGTGTTGCCATTATTACGGTGAACGCTAAAAATGTTTTTTGGCCAATCTTGGCCAATCTTTTTAAGTGGGTATGCTTGGCTTGACAAACGTGCGCAGGGGACGCTGGGCGGTCATCGCGAAGCACGCACACACGAGCGCTAGGAATTTTATTGGTTTTATTAACTGTCGGGTGGTCGCCACGATGCCCGCGCTCACGTGCGCGCGTTCGTCAATCTCTTGGTATTGTCAAATGCGAACAAACACACACAAAAAAAAAACGATTTGCTAAGCAGCTTCTCTGTTAAAAATTCTATCAGCCCATCTCTGTCACTATTAAAGGCGTGCACATTCCTCTGAATGGGTGTGGAAACACACAAGGTGTGTGTATATTGGCGAAAGTGTCTGTGTCGCATCGTGGATATTTTGCATTGTTTGTATAAAGATGTATATAGGTTATTTTTACTATATTCCGCTGCTGTAATAAATCATGTATATATTTAAATATATATATATATATATATATGTGTGTGTGTGTGTGTGTGTGTGTGTGTGTGTGTGTGTGTGTGTGTGCGTGCGCGCGCGCGCTTATGTACTATAGGGACCGGAACCTGGAGTTTGCCGCGCGACACTAGCGCCATTTTTTTCCCGTAGTGGCGGAAAACGGAAGTTATGGACTAAAAAAAAAAAAAAAGAACGTGCCGCAGCTGTGAGCGCGATGCCCACAGCTGCGGCACGTTATTATTTTTTTTTTAAGCGTCAGCTCTTTTTTTGCTTGCCGCGAGTGTTTCCCGAGGCAGTAGGGCTCGAACGTTAATTACCTAATTTAGGTTAATTAGTTAATTATTGATTAGTCAGATTCGGTTAAAAGTCAAAGTGATGCCAATAGGGGTTGTGAGGTATCAAATTAAAGGTCTCGATTAGTGGAATCACGTGGTACTAGTCATGAGGTAATCACGTGAGTCATAGATTGGGTTAAAAGTAAAAGTGATGCGACTAGGGCTTGTGAGGTATCAAATTAAAGGTCTCGATTAGGGGAATCACGAGGGAGAAATTAAAAACTGCTTACTGGTTATGGTCCGGAGAAAGTCACGTGAGTCACGAATTGGGTTAAAAGTCAAAGTGGTGCCACTAGGGCGTGTGGGGTATCAAATTAAAGGTCTCGATGAGGGGAATCACGGGGGACAAATTACAAATTGCGTCCTGGTCATAGTCATGAGACAGTCATGTGAGTCATGGATTGGGTTAACAGTCAATGTGAGGCCACTAGGGCTTCTGAGGTATCAAATTAAAGGTCTTAATGAGTGGAATCGCGTGGGATTAGTTAAAAATTGCTTTCCTTGTCATAGTCATGAGACAGTCATGTGAGTCATGGATTGGGTTTAAAAGTCAAAGTGATGCACCAGGGCTTTGTGAGGTATCAAATTAAAGGCCTCGATTAGGGGAATCGCGTGGGACAAGTTAAAAATTGCTTCCTGGTCATAGTCATGAGACAGTATGTGAGTCATGGATTGGGATAAAAGTAAAAGTGGTGCCACTAGGGCTTGTGAGGTATCAAATTAAAGGTCTCGATGAGTGGAATCGCATGGGACAAGTTAAAATTGCTTCCTGGTTCATAGTCATGAGACAGTCCATGTGAGTCATGGATTGGGTTATAAAAGTCAAAGTGGTGCCACTAGGGCTTGTGAGGTATCAGAATTAAAGGTCTTAATGAGTGGAATCGCGTGGGACAAGTTAAAATTGCTTCCTGGTCATAGTCATGAGACAGTCATGTGAGTCATGGATTAGGTTAAAAGTCAAAGTGGTGCCACTAGGGCTTTGAGGTATCAAATTAAAGGTCTCGATGAGTGTAATCGCATGGGACAAGTTAAAAATTGCTTCCTGGTCATAGTCATGAGACAGTCATGTGAGTCATGGATTGGGTTAAAAGTCAAAGTGAGGCCAACTAGGGCTTGTGGAGGTATCAGAATAAAGGTCTCGATGAGGGGAATTCGCGCGGGACAATTAAAAATTGCTTCCTGGTCATAGTCATGAGACAGTCATGTGAGTCGTGTATGGGGTTAAAAGTCAAAGTGGTGCCACTAGGGGCTTGTGAGGTATCAAATTAAAAGCCTCGATAGGGGAATCACGTGGGAGAAATTAAATAAATTGCTTTCTTGTTATAGTCATGAGATAGTCACGTGAGTCACAAATTGGGGTAAAAGTCAAAGTGGTGCCACTAGGGCTCGTGGGGTATCAAATAAAGGTCTCGATGAGGGGAATCATGGACAAATTAGAAATTGCATCCTGGTTATAGTCACGAGCTAGTCACGTGAGTTATAGATTGGGTTAAAAGTGAAAGTGGTGCCACTAGGGCTTCTGAGGTATCAAATTAAAGGTGCCGATTAGGAGAATTACGTGGGACAAATTAATATTGCTTCCTGCTTATATTCATGGGATAGTGACGTGAGTCATAGATTGGGGTAAAAGTCAAAGTGATGCCCTAGAGCTTGTTATCGCCCTCCCGAATGTAAAAAGCAAGTTGCACATTCGAGATGGGGGCTGATGGGGTGTTGAAAAGTGTGCTAGGAATGTGTGTTCGCGCTGGTAGTGAAAGCGACAATAGCATATCTGCACAAGATCCCGGCATCCCAAAGTCCAAAGTCGGCCATGAGTCGTTCGGGGAAAATTCGTTTTTTAAGCTCGCCGCGAGCAGACTTGTTCAGTTTGTGCTTCCTTCAAGCTCCCCTATTCTAAGGGAAGATTTTGTGCGTCTTCAATATTACTGGGGACTTTCTGACCCGTTTCGGAATGAGAACAGAATGAGCTCTGCATGCTGAGTGGTCGACGCAGCTCCGGTGCTTCTGAATAGGACGTTATCTACCGGGGCCCGATCGCGAAAGGAAGCCACATCTCTTACCGCACATTGGGCAGGGGTCGTTTGCTTTCGCGAAAAAAAAAGGCTGTTTGGGTGTATTTTCACAAGCAATAAACACCTTTTCCTGATTTAGCGTCAAGAAAACTATAAAGGAATGCTACCAACAAATGTTTTGAAAAGCTCTTCAGCAGCCCTTTAAAAGCATGTCGAGCTTTTAATATGTTTGGAATCGTGTTTTTTCTATTTCCGATATTTTTCTTAAAAAAACATGAAAAGAAATTTTTTTCACGCCCTTGCACTATTTGATGGAAATTACAACTCTAATGTGGTGGCATCTCCTTGCAATTCGAAATGAAGCTTTTGTCTTATATATAAAAAATAAATATATTCATTTGTTTTGTTTGTTTATTGCTACTTTGTTACTTGTGGCTGATATGCCATGTGAAGCAACGTACGTAGCACCAACACAATAATGTACCAGGATGATAAACATATCTATGGTGCTTTACGTTTTTATGGTCGTAAACAAATATACACATGACGAACCAGCGCGCTTCGGAAGCTTTTTACATCCCCTGGCAGTCTTACAGCAGTAACTGAAAATAGCACCCGCTGCAGAGGCTCAGTTATGCTGCTGAGCCCAAGGGACGCGGGTTTGATCCCGTTCGCGATCTCTGCTTTTCTTATGGAGGAGAAAAAAAGGGCGATCGGTATGTCGAGATTTCGTCGCGCGTTAAAGGTGCGCAGGTGCTCAAAAGTAATCCAGAGCCCTCGTGGCCCAGGTGCACAGCCGCGGCGTGTAAACTCTCATAACTTGAATTTAAAAAGGCCCTATATCTCCGTCCTTTGCTGCAAATGCCATCGAAAGACAGTAGTCGTCTGCCATCCGAGCCTGTAAAACCCCCTTATGTCCCCCCCACCCTGGTCTCTTCTGCTCCCCCTCAACCACCATAGATGCAGTCGAAGTTTGCTCAATTTGATCCGACTCTCCTGCGTTCGCTGCATCTGTTGAGAGCTCTTTTTTCTATGGCTCTTTGGCGCGAATTAACAGCCCCCCAAAAAAGCAACACGCAGCGCCTCAAGAAAGCAAGCAGTGCTTGCTCCAAAGTAGTGGATAGGAGCGTCGTGCTGCTAAGGGGGAAAAGAAACTCGAGCCACCGTCGGGAAAAGAGTTGTCAATCATGAAGCTGAGGAATTTGAAAGGCCGGTGAAGTAAAATATAATATTTTCCAGCAGTCGCATGACGGCACCTGATTGCAGCGCCAGACTTTCCTGTAGTGAAATTTGTTATAAACGACTTCATGCTCTAGAGAGTATGTTGCAAGCCACGACAGAACGAGTAACTGCCAGTCACGTGATGCGCCGTCCAGAATGACTGTCCCCAAGAATACTCGTGGCGACGTCACCCACTTCTTAGGGAATGCGCGGCGCAACAAGCGCCATGATGCGCCCTGCAAGACGTTTCGAAGGGTTACTCTTTTAACGTGACAGCACTATACTGTCTTTTCTGCTCTTAAAAGTGTAATGAATAAATCGACATGCATGTATTCCATATACAGATTACCTGTTTGTGTCGTCTTGGTACAACTATTCACAACTATCTGAACACTGGCACCACGATTTGTAAACTATTCCACCATAAAATAAGGAAAGTTTTAGGAGAGGCTGTGACCACCTCTTTCGTGCAACCGGTAACGCCATCTTAGGAGTGTTCACTTGTTCTTGTATTTTGAGCCCATTCTCCCTTTGGTTCTCCTTAAGTCGCTTCTTCGCTTCGTCTTCTCTCCAACTGTGTGCCTCTGAACGTGTGGAAGCAATTTTGTAGCTTCGGCAGCAACGAAAATTGATCACTTGGATTGTTTCAGCTTGTCCCGCAAAACGACATATTGCCGCACTAGCGACGGCCCGCAGCTGCGAATTCGTTGTCAATTCGCACCATATAGAGCGGGCTTATGGCACCCTACTTGCATTTACGCTTAGGGCAATAGATCCATTTTTGCCACAAGTGTGGTTCCAGAACATGAATACTCATCCGCCCACTTTCATTCCAATACCGTATCAATTCGAGGCGCAGACAAAGAAGTGGCTATGATTATCATTGTAACGATCGTCCTTCTGCAGCTCCGCTAGACATCTTGTACCTCATCACATAGCTTAGCTTTGAGGCTCACTTCATTCGACTGTTACAGTATATATGCCCCAAATCCGAGTACGGTTTTTGCAGTGGCTCAGAAAATCAGCCCCGCATTTAGAAAGATCCCCGTAAAAATATTTTCCGGGGTGGGCTGACAGCAACACATGTGAAGTTCCCACTGCAGTTCCCTCCTCACCCTTGTGTTACTTCACCATCGCGCCCCGCTTGGGCCAACTACATTATGCAACCGGCCAGCGCGGACGGTGTGCAAGCCGTGTATTGGCACGGAGTGTTCTGCGAAGGCCGCATTACCTTGGTTACACAAGCGGCTGCCATAGAAATGCTGCACCTTATCAATATTATTTTATTTTATGAGCAATAATATGGATTACGATCGAAACTGTGTAGCATATTGTTATACAACTCCCAGACGGCAGATCAAATTATCTTTCGAGCGAATGACATTTGCTTTATGTCAATGTTTCAGCGCTACACGACAACACCGAAGGACGTTTGAGATGAATGATATTTAGCGGCGAACCGTTGTTCGGGAGCTCATTCAGCGGCGAATAGAGTGGCCTCGACAGCAGTGCCGCATCAACAGTGAAGAAAGTTCACTAATACACCAAAAATACGGTTTCTAAAAAGTGTCAGCAAACATATTTCCCCTTCATATTGTGTTTAAAATAAAGAAAGGCAAAACAAGTACTATGTAAAGATAAAATCGCGCCCACAATGTGCGCTGTACCCTAATACGGATTCTTCGCGGACTTGTGTCGGCTTGTAATATCAACTGATGTCACTTAAACTGGGGATCTTTCTAACTTTATTTAAAGATATTCCTTCGTTATCTTTTAAAAAAAATAGATTGTATGAAAACATTCTAGATGGAGACCTTTCATTTGATCTCCCCCAAGCCCCAGTAGCGTCACACTCACGGTTAACCCAACCTATGACTCACGTGACTATCTCATGAGTATAACTAGGAAGCAATTTTTAATTTGTCACATGTGATTCCCCTCATCGAGACCTTTAATTTGATACCTCACAAGCCCTACTGGCACCACTTTGACTTTTAAACCAATTTGTGACTCACGTTACCATCTCATGACTATAACCAGTAAGCGACTTTTACTTTGTCCATGATTCCCGTCATCGAGGCCTTTGTTTTGATACCTCACGAGCCCTAGTGGAACCACTTTGACTTTTACCCAATTTGTGACTCACGTGACTATGTCATGACTATAACAAGAAAGCAATTTTTAATTTGTCCCACGTGATTCCCCTCATCGAGACCTTTAATTGATACCTCACAAGCCCTAGTGGCACCACTTTGACTTTTAACCCAATCTATGACTCACATGACTGTCTCATGACTATGACCAGGAAGCAATTTTTAACTTGTCCCATGCGATTCCACTCATCGAGACCTTTAATTTGATACCTCACAAGCCCTAGTGGCACCACTTTGACTTTTAACCTAATCCATGACTCACATGACTGTCTCATGACTATGACCAGGAAGCAATTTTTAACTTGTCCCACGCGATTCCACTCATTAAGACCTTTAATTTGATACCTCACAAGCCCTAGTGGCCTCACATTGACTGTTAACCCAATCAATGACTCACATGACTGTCTCATGACCATGACCACGAAGCGAATTTTACTTTGTGCCCCATGATTCCGCTAATCGAGACCTTTAATTCGATACCCCAGATGCCCTAGTGGCACCAATTTGACTTTTAACCCAATCTATGACTCATATGACTGTCTCATGACTATGACCAGGAAGCAATTTTTAACTTGTCCCACGTGATTCCACTCATTAAGACCTTTAATTTGATACCTCACAAGCCCTAGTGGCCTCACATTGACTGTTAACCCAATCAATGACTCACATGACTGTCTCATGACTATGACCAGGAAGCGAATTTTACTTTGTGCCCCATGATTCCCCTAATCGAGACCTTTAATTCGATACCCCACAAGCCCTAGTGGCACCACTTTGACTTTTAACCCAATGTATGACTCACATGACTGTCTCATGACTATGACCAGGAAGCAATTTTTGACTTGTCCCCCGTGATTCCACTCATTAAGACCTTTAATTTGATACCTCACAACCCCTAGTGGCCTCATATTGACTTTTAACCTAATCCATGACTCACATGACTGTCTCATGACTATGACCAGGAAGCAATTTTTAACTTGTCCCACGCGATTCCACTCATCGAGACCTTTAATTTGATACCCCACAAGCCCTAGTGGCACCACTTTGACTTTTAACCCAATCTATGACTCACATGACTGTCTCATGACTATGACCAGGAAGCAATTTTTTAACTTTGTCCCACGTGACTTCCACTCATTTAAGACCTTTAATTTGATACCTCACAAGCCCTAGTGGCTCACATTGACTTTTAACCCAATCAATGACTCACAATGACTGTCTCATGACTATGACCAGGAAGCGAATTTTTACTTTGTGCCCCCATATTCCACTCATCGAGACCTTTAATTTGATACCTCACAAGCCCTAGTGGCACCACTTTGACTTTTAACCCAATCTATGACCTCATATGACTGTCTCATGACTCTGACCAGGAAGAATTTTTAACTTGTCCCACGCTGATTCCACTCATTAAGACCTTTAATTTGCTACCTCACAAGCCCCGTAGTGACCTCACATTGCCTTTTAACCTAATCATGACTCACATGACTGTCTATGACTATGACCAGGAAGCAATTTTTAACTTGTCCCACGCGATTCCACTCATCGAGACCTTTAATTTGATACCCCACAAGCCCTAGTGGCACCACTTTGACTTTTAACCCAATCTATGACTCACATGACTGTCTCATGACTATGACCAGGAAGCAATTTTTAACTTGTCCCACGCGATTCCACTCATTAAGACCTTTAATTTGATACCTCACAAGCCCTAGTGGCCTCACATTGACTGTTAACCCAATCAATGACTCACATGACTGTCTCATGACTATGACCAGGAAGCGAATTTTACTTGTGCCCCATGATTCCCCTAATCGAGACCTTTAATTCGATACCCCACAAGCCCTAGTGGCACCACTTTGACTTTTAACCCAATCTATGACTCACATGACTATCTCATGACTATGACCAGGAAGCAATTTTTAACTTGTCCCACGTGATTCCACTCATTAAGACCTTCAATTTGATACCTCACATGCCCTAATGACATCAATTTGACTTTACCCAGTCAATGACCACTAATTAATTAATTAACCTAAATTTTACGTAATTAAAATGAACGCGCGTAGCCCGGACCCTAGTTCTGGCAAAAATGTGCGTGTCACGTGACCAACATCATCACGGTAACGAGCGGTTGGCACTTTTAAACTGCACGTACACACGGTGCTCCCCATTCACACGCCAGGAAATACGCAGTTCAGTTTTGCGATTTTCTTCCGCTGGGGCGCTGTTGAACGGCGCCAGCAGCGCCACCTGTCCCACGTTCGGGCCCCTAGCAGTAGTTACTGAGTGAACGTGTGATCTTTTTCAGACGCTGCACTGCTGTCTCAGTGTACTTAATGTAACCTTGTTGGTTCCTTTAGGCAAGTATGTGGACCTTTGTGTACTCAAAACGCCATGAGTAGCCAGCTCAAGTTTGGCTTGGAGCTAAACTTCTCTCTCTCTCTCTCTCCTTCTCTCTCTCTCTCCTCTCTATCTCTCTCTCTCTCTATCAGTCTCTCTCTCGCTCTCTTCCTCCGCGACTTGCAGGATGGAAGCCAGCATTACCGGGTAGTACTGCCACGCTTCCCGCGAGTGCGGCCTGGGGCTATGGGAGCGCGTAATCGCAAAACTACGTCCCCAGTGCGGAACAATATGACGTAATAAAGTGTAAGCGGCCCTTGAGCGTCCTTGCCAATCTCTATTGCGTTGCATACGGAAAACCTCGATCGTTATAACAAACTGCCTTTGTTCGATATTTCGCTTCTTCGAATTGTTTCATCGTCTCCAGCGCAGTGCATTAGGACCAAATAATCCCCTTTTTTTAATGGTTTCGCTTATAACGAAGCTACTTTCCTGTCCCGAAGTCTTAGTTACAACGAGGGCCTACTGTACACGGAAAAAGAGGTTGTAACTGTAAAACGAATTGTACTATCTAGTAGGTAAGGGGAAGAACTAGAGATGCAAGTTTCTGATTGACTGTAGGGTTTAACGCGCCGACGCAACGCAGGCGATGAGGCGCGCCGTAGTGGAGGGCTCCGGATTAATTTTGACCACCTGGGGATCTTTAACGTGCGCCGAAATCTCGTACACACGGGCGTTTTTGCTTTTCGCCTCCATCAGGAAAGCGGCCGCCGCGGCCGGGAATCGAACCCGCGACCTCGTGCTAGATGCAAGTTTCTATAAAATTTTGTGGGGCGTAAAAACATTTTGTTGTGTTTTTTCTAAGAAAAATGTAAAAAATTCAAAAAAGACGATTACGCAGAAATCTATAAAACCCTCTACATAATTCTTAAAACGAAACCCTAAAATGTCTCATCAAACGCGAGAAGTGACCGTTGTTACTGGCGACTACACAAATAAAACCAAATTGCGGCCGCTGTGAAAAGAAAATAAGTAAATAAAATATCCATAGAAACTCATTCGGCTCGAATGGTATTTTAACCAACGTCGCCAGAGCTGCATCAAAGTGTGGTAACTAAAGCGCTAACCCGGTATCGTGCCAGAATTTAACAAGAATTGTGCGGATGCTTGCCACATGACAGGGGAACGACACGGTACCACAAGCACGATTCAGCAGTGAAGAAGCATTCGATATTTGCTGGCTTTCACTTTCAAATTACTGAAGAGACTGAAGCGCCCGATGAAATTTTCCGTTAACACTGAAAAGAACATAATTGTTACATGCTGCGTCCTAAAAGCCTCACCAGAACTTCCGCTCTCAAAATATCCGCACTTTCAAGTCAAGGCATTGATTTCAGAAAGCGTTTCCCTCACTGCAGATTACAGTCAAACCCAGTTATAGCGAATTGTTATATGCACCGCGATTAGTTCAGTATATCCAATAGTTCAATATAACCGAACCTGTTTATAACGAATTTTGTTATTACCAGTTCTCAATACGTGGTATCCCCCTCCCCCTGCCATTCCCACGTAGATAAACAAACGCATAAATTATGCCATTACCTTACACACAACAATCCATTTATTGCATGGAATAAACCTACTTTCTTTCTTAACTGCCCATTTCACAAAATAGCGGTGATTTTGTTTTCACTTTCGTTTTGGCGGAGACGTCGTTTGCGCCAGTTCAAGTTCGTGTCCTTCAATATCGAAGTAATATTTGCAGAGCGCACACCGACTAACGTAAGCGCTTCATTAACCTTCATCAAAGCACCGAAGAGACTAAGGATGTGCCTTGGGACATTTCCAATCCCTTCGGGGCTTTCAGCAGCACAAGCTGCCATAACATCAGTGACGCTGTCTGTGCCTGAGGGTGCTCACAGTGACGGCAAAGTCATCGTTGACACTCAGGAAACCCTCAAAGGACACTCCGTTCGGCAGAGCATCTGGAACGTTGGCGATCTGTTCCCGCAGTTCTCTGATGATGCCGTCTTGGTCCGGTCTGGCGGGCTGGATGGGCTCCGTCGCGAATACCGTGAGTCGGAAACACTTACAGAAGGTGTCAGGCGTCACGTCGCTCCATGCGAGGCTCAACATCTCAGTCGTGGCCAATCAGCATAACAATTGCCGCTTAGAGACCATGCATTTAGGTGGCAATTGTAGGCGCGCCGAGCTCAATATATACGACGTGAACTTCGTTATAGGAATATGCTTCCCATGCATTTTCGTAACAGATTTGCTTTCGTTCGATATATAGCGTAATTCGCTCTATCCGTATTTCTTATAATCGCGTTTCACTGCAGTCGCATCACAACAAATTTTCCCGGAGAACCACTTTTTTTTTTCATGTTATCTTGGTTGAAAAACAAAAAAAAAGGACTGTTTCTTTTTTTCAAAAATGTTTTTGTTTATTTCAACCGCTCACATCCCTAGGAAGAACCAGAGATCTGCCCATATGATTGGGGACGACGCTTGCACTAACAATATGGTGTTAAAGTTTGAAGAGAGGAATCTGACCGCTGGCAGTTGGCCTTGGTGAAAAAGATGCTACAAGACAGTTGGGAAAACTATTACGATGTACTGAGTCATTCATAAGAAGTGGACTCCGCTGGTTGGAACAGGCGACATCAGTGCAATGCAAATGGGAAAAAGCTGCGCGTACATGAAGGAGGCGGTCCACAACGTCCAAATGAAAGGAATTATACTGCGAAAAATACGGCATTTGCGTTGCTTTCAGATAACCATTCTAGTTCTTCCCGTGCACAGAAACTTATGGCGTTAAAATTTTGTCGTTCATAGCACTTGTGAATAGTAAGAATAGTGCCAGTTACTAACAAGAAGCTTGTGCTTGCGCCGTACGGAGCAAGTCCTAAAGCACGATAATCATAATCACATCTAGCGTTATGAAAAGCCCGAACTTGACTTGTTTTATGGTTTTTTTTTCTGCTGTCGAGAAGCCCCTTCACTTTAGCGTCTGACGCTAAGTGTAGCCGTAAATCGAAAAACAAGAATTTTCGCACGTCAAACATCACACAAAATATTGTCACGTGACATATAGATGGGCAATACTCTACAGCGCCATGACCAAGGACCAGTGACGACGACGACGAAGAGGAGTCTGGCGTACCTTGCGCTGGCTTTCTTATTGCTGCCATATAAATAATGTGAATATATTGTTCACCTTCTTTATGGTACACGTTCACGGTTCATCTCCTCTGCCACCACGTAAAAACATAATGAACTCGGTACATGAAGAACACCAGTAACCAAGTTTTTCTTCCGATGTATACATAAACTACAAGAAGACTAAATTTTCCTAATAACCGACTTTGAATGCGCCGAGCCCAACCGCTGTGTACAGAGAGTTTCTTTGCTTTCTTTCTTAAGTTCGAGGGAGTTACGGAAGTGTTAGGTATGTTCTCTAAAACACAAAACATGCCTTTGCGCACGCTTGCGTCCACTCACAGGCGCAGATGTCCGGCAAAACCTATTAGTGTGAGACGACACAGAATGTCGAAATAAACAAGCATATCAATTATTGTTTTTATGCTCTTGACCTTTTTACAGCGGTTGCTGGGCTGTCCCGCAGCGCACTTCCCCTCGCTGCGAAGCAAACTTGTATATCGACTCGCGCTGCTGGCTGGTTAGTTCATAATGCTAATAAAAATATTTATTGCGGAAAGCTGTCGACGGACAAAAACATGACAAGAACAAGTGACTCCCTTCGTGGGCAAGTAAAATACAGAAATAACAGCCACTGCCTTTAGAGGTATTCATCAATTAAACTTTTCCGCGTCAACTATCCCAGCACAGTTTCTCGTTGCGCAAGTTAGCTGCACCGCACGGCGCAGTGCGCTGCGGGTAAGCCGACCCACCCACGTCAGAAAATGAGAAAAAGAGTGTAAGGAAAGTCGACAATGAGGTCGCCTCAGTTTACAGACAGCATACCTGAGCCCACCAAAGAGAAAGAGAAGGTAATACTAAATCAAAGTACATATAAAGCAAGTTGGCGGGCTGAGGACAATTTCAGGAAAAGAAAAGCGTAACATGAGCACCAGCAATATACTCGCACTTCGGAAAACCATTAAGGTGACCACAGACCCTCGTGAAACACAAAAGAATAAAACCAACTACCGTAACGTGCACAAGTCTTTGCGGAACATAAACTTGGATGATAAGAAGATTCCGAGACACCTACCTTTTCGCCGCTTATAATATAGGAAAGGCTTATTCAAGCAAACAGTCCTTCAACATTTAATTTCAGGGTCGTACATCTTAATAAAAAAAAAGAAATTCGTAGTTCCTGGGGACATTCCCAGCAAGTATGTATTAGTGATAAAGCTTGGACCTTTTCCCAAGACCTTATAGGGGCGAAGCCCATTAGAGGCTGGGGCTGTTGGCGTCTCCTGTCGTCGTCGTCGTCATCGACGTAATAGTCGTAATCGTCTCATGAGGTCACGGCACTAAAACACCTGGAACCTCTTTTTTACGCCTCGCGCTAGAACATAACGCGTACTAAAAAAAAAACACCGGAACACTCGTTTACGCCTCGCGTTAGGGAGCTTCGTACTTCAAAGACACGAGACTTTTACAGCAAAGCTTTTTACCTCCACCCCCAAACGTTTTCATCTCCGTTGGCAAAAAATCCAAGGCGCCAAGAATACACTTAAACAGTGCATGCTTCACCCCTCACCAGGTTTCACGTTAGTGGAGATAGCCCGGGATTTCTTTATGCAATTGTCGTCTATCAGCGAAGCAAAGCTTATACATGCGACGGGATATATCAGCTAAGAAAACCTACCACCGTTTTAGTATGCCCCAGCACAGCAGCTACCATGTCTGGATTGTATTGACTCAGTTAAAAATTTTGAATAAGATGCGACCGAACATGTTAAAAGAGACAGTCGCAACAGGTCTCTGTCTAAGACGTGGCAAGTCGTTAGGAAACGTTTTTCATCCCTATATTCCACCACGTTCTTATACAACGCCGGTGACCAGTGCTTTCCTTACGACCCTCCCGCTTCCATTCTTTGATTTTTTACTCCTTCAGCGCAGAAAACGTTCAGTTCTTTTTGCACAAGAACGTGCTATTTGTTGTTGCGTTTTATCACCACTTAAGTGTACTATTAAGTACCGATTATGTGGGCACGGGCGTGTACATGTACAGTAGACTCCCTTTAATACAATGTCCGATGAAATACAGACCCAAAAAATCCTTCGAATCAATTGAACTTTTAGTTAAGAAAAGAGCACAAGAACATAATCCTTATTCGTCCACGACACGCCTCCTTCCTGGATTTGTTCAGAATAACCACTTTAGTCGCCAAGTCGAGAGTACGACACAGGTTGCATGATCGTTGACACTTTTCCTCAAACTCAAATCCTGACGCGACTACCACAAAACTGCTCATATGGCTCTGTACCCAGCAAGAAGGGTGAGGGCCTCACAGAAAGCCTTCAGAGGCGCAAGCCTCGACTAAGCACATTGCATCAGTAGAGTGTACTGCTGCTTTAAATCTGTTGTACTGCATCAGTATAATACAGTGGTGATATCTCGCTTGAAAATTTGGAATTTTATTAAGGAATGACGATCACCTCATTGTTTTTTTATTAAGAAATACTTCCAATCAACCGATATAGGTGGGTGTGAACTTAAAAATATCAACTAATTTCTTCGATTGGATTGCAAGTAAAATTGACGGGGCCAGTACATCACTTCTACTTAGCCGAAAATTCCAAGTAAGCGACATCCAACTACCGAGAGTCCACAGCAAGGGCTGTTCTTATCTCCGAACTGTTTTTACTTTAGCCGAATTTCCAGTTTGTACATGCAGTTTTTTTAGGAGCCTGTCCGTGGGTTTCTTACGTCATTAGAGCATGAAAGCACTGGCAGTGCCAACCACAAGAAATGTGTGCGGGTACTCTGAATTTTGGCACAGAATTACCGCATATTCGCGCGTATAACCAGCACAGAAAACGCGAAGATTTCAGTTGCAAAGTACGGGTGCAAATAATACGCGGGTTTTTTCTTTAGTGCAGCTTAACGGCAATTCGTGTTGTGCCGTGAACCTCCTACGGAGTAACACCGACAGAGCCTTCCATGGCAGCGATTGCGGAAAACAAACAAGGACGAGAGCACCCTTAACAACTGAATGTTATTAGTGAATTGTCACTTTTGCCTTTCAGTCAGTGTATTCGTCTTGCTAAATATACGCTTTTTCTCTCGACATAGTATGTGATGAGCTGCTTTAGCGGTAGCTTTGGTGCAGCCTTTACTGTATCAAGTGTGCGGCAATACGCGAGGATTTTTCTCTTTCCCGGGGGGCTGAAAGTGAGGTGCGGATTATATGCAGGGGCCGGCTATACGCGCGAAAAGTACGGTATATACGCACAAAAATACGGTATACATGCGCATAGTAGCAGTACCGGGGAGCTATACTGGACAACAATTTATATTAGGGGTACGCGACTCATCGATCAACCGGCAGAATAATCGATTATTTGATATTGCATTATCCGCTGCCAAAATTTTTAACCAATTAATCGGTTCCGCTCACATTAGCCCAATAAGAAAATATTAAGCCTTCTAAATCCTGCGTGAGCTTATCCGAGGGCATTCGAGCGTTTGGCCTTGCATAGCAACAACCTGCTCATATAAAGGTTAGAACTGCAAGCCTGGAGTGACAACGAACAAAGGCACCGTGCTTGGTCCACCTAGAAATAGAGCCAGTTTGAAAAAAAAACTGTGGTTGATTCCTCTGTCATAGGAATCAGCAAAACACGAAAGTGAAATTGGCAGCGAAATCAGCACCTGAGCATAATTTGCGGGTCGACAGGATGTCTTGTGGGTGTGCTTGGCGAGCGACGTCGTGCTGGCGGGTCGCTTCGGCAAAAGTGTACCTGGCGTCATTTCCGTGACGGATATGACGTCAATGAAATCTTGGGGTATCGCGGCATAAAACACTTTCGTGTTAACACTTTCTTGTTAAAAACGGTTGTTCGAAAACGAACAACCCTAATTATAACGTACTCTTTAGCACTAAAGGTTGCTTCCTCAGCAAGAAGTCCTATGTGCAGGGGTGCACCCTTTACAGGGCGCTTGCTTCGTCGTACTGACGTCACTTCTGTGATGAATATGACGTCAGCGAAATCTTTGTGTATCCGGAATAAAATACTTTTGTGCTAAAAAAATGGTTATAAGCATTCCAGCCACATCTGCGCAGCGCGAGGTGCGTGAAGACCAGCTAAAATGAATAAACAATCAGGAATAGCTGACACTGGCCTGAAATGGGACGAAACTTTTTTGGCTGAGCAACGGGAGTAGCTGTTCGTAAAGGTTTAACCTGATTTCAACTTCATCATGTTGATGACGTGATAACAAAACGAAAAAAAAATCCCGGGCTACCTCCACTAACGTGAAACCTAGAGAGGGGCGAAGCATGCAGTGTTTCAGTGTATTCTTGGCGCCTTGGTGTTTTTGCCAACGGAGATGAAACCGTTGGGAGGTAGACGTATGCAGGTTTGCTGTAAAAGTCTTGCGTCTTTGAAGCACGAAGCGTTCCAACACGAGGCGTCAACGAGGGTCGGGGGGTTTTTTTGGTACGCGCTAGCGCGAGGCGTAAATGGGTGTCCCTATGTTTTAGCATCGTGACTACATGAGACGACGATTAAGACGACGACGACATGAGACGCCGACAGCCCAAGCCCCTAAGGGGCTTCGCCCCTAAAATGACGTTAAACTAAATGCGATGTCATTCCTTTTTATTCACTAAAGACCAGACCGCCCGATTAATTATTGTCCGCTGATAATAGGGTTTAAATGTTTGTGCAACGCGCAGTCCTGCTTTACATAACAAAAAATCTACTTGTGAGCTCGACCGTATATGAAACGCTGTGGGCTCTCTAGAAAACACGAATTTGCCACGAGCAACAAACCGGGAACAGTCCCGCGCACTATCGCGGTGTACCGAGCAAAACCATTTACGGCATCGTCGGGTGCTTAAATTAATGAATAAGAATAACGTGGCTGAAGTTAAAGCAAGGCATCAGCAGGATACAACACAATTTATCCGAACAAAGCCCAAAGACGGCAGGAACGAATGGTCAAAGAGCAACGACGACGACGCAACGAGATCTACGAGCAACACAAGAATGAATGAAATATATCAAACTTCTCCACAGATCATAAAATTATACTGTTCTTCATCAAGGATGAGCTACCAGAAAACGCAGAATCCAGCACACGAAATCTGCAAGGAGGTGTGTGGTTAAAATAATGGACGATGTGAATGAAGTTCGCAAGTGCTGGGAGCTTGTAGCAATAAACGTAAAAGACACGTTGAGGCGTAATCGCCGGTATCGCCGCGAAACGGGAAAAATCTACGCATCATATTCAGATGCCACACGTTCAACGCGGAAAAATGCACACCGCAATTACGTAGCGCCAGCAACCACTCGAAAGAAAAGTCAACGATTGCCATTTCGAGCAACGCTATCATCTCAGCTAAAGTGTACAAGAACACTGCCGCATGCACAGTCGCAAGTAATTATGCAAGTCCTCTCCTTCATTCTAAGCAGTGAAAATAACCGAGAGTTATCTTCCCCATCCAGCGCAATCTTCCTTAACGACGCACTCGCTAGATAAATCACTTACCTTCCTTGGGCGTCGGGAGACCCTTGCTTGCCCTACATCACGTAGCAAAACTCTGCGCTCACTTCCCTCTAAGTTGTAGCTTTTATGACCTCTCAGCATCGAGTAAAAAAAAGAAATCACTCATGAGCGTCCATCTCGCGATGTTGAGAGCAAGCACCTTAACCACTGCGCACTGAGCCTGGTACCGCTAGCTTTCCTGCCGCTCCGGCACTGGGAACGTTATCCGGGCGCACACGCTCCTCTCATTTCATCGTCCTTCAGCAGCGGCGAGCGGGCCAATTTTGCTCAACCAAGACACGTCGCAGCGGGCTTCCGCGATGACCGCCGAAAGCAGGGCGGGACGACGACGATGACGGCGACGCAGGTCGCCTCCCCCCGACTCGCATAGCAATGCGGAACGCACAGACAGACGCGCGGCAGCGTTGAACCGCATAGCGATGTTTTCCCTCGCCGAGACGTCATAACGCATTCTCAGCGGTCGCATAACCGGACCTTTCTAACGGTTCCTTCACGCTCCGGGGAGCAGCACTTGACGGGCGCCGCATCTCCCCGGAGTACCGCAGGGACAGCTACTGGGTCCGCTGCTGTTCAGACCGTACGTGTCGGCGCGCCCATTTTTCCGCCGACGTGTTAACCCGTCGTCGCTGGCTGGGGGCAAGAAATGTGAGTCGAATATGTTAAGGAAAAGGGGAGCGAACCGGCGTGCAAGGCCACGTGTTCTTTTTCTTCCTTCCTTCGGCAAGCGGCACATACCTTGCAGCTTCTATACATAACCATGCGAACTCGGCCGGTGTGAACTCGCAGCTATCGCGCCGCGTTGTGATGCGCGTAGCAGTAGGGGAGCGGCGAACTCGCTGCGACGTTCGCGCAGCAACCGAGCGCCCTGCTGCTTGCCTCGGCTTGGCTTGTGAAGTGATGGTAACGCGGGTAGTAACGCGGGAAGATTGAAACGGGGAACCAAAGGAAAGAAACTTAATCAGTTATGCCACGCCCGCTTCGTGGAAGAGACAGGCCGCAGCTCGGAAGCGTCGACAAGGTACATTATGAAGAGCTAAAGTAAATGTACTTGCGAGCGGGGCACCCGCAAGCGAAAATTGAAATTGACTTAGGCCTCCGGGTGTTTTTTTCCTGACGCGCCACGCCTTCTTCCTCATCGGCCGGCAGACATGAAAGTATACGTTTAAATAGATGCTTTAGGAGCGGAAGGGCGCGACCGGCATTCACCTTCTCAGAACACCGAAAAGATGAAGGCCCGGAGACATGCCACCGTAAATGAAGCGAACATCGGCGCCCGTCATAACTCCGCTCCTTTCTCCTGCAGACCTCCGTTCTTTCTCTCTCCCATCATGCTCTCCGCATAACGGAGACGGGACACCATTTTCCTACTCCGTGTTGAACTACAAAGCAAGAACCCTACGTTTCTGTGCTTAGACACACGGGCCCTCGGACTACGAGCAGGTAACCTCCTTCCGCAAACAGACTCTGATTCTTGGTTTTTGACCTGGTAACGAAAGCACGAACCCTCTTCTCCCATGGTTTATCTTCCCTTCTCTCTACCGACGTATATCCCCCTCTTTCGCCATTGGCGCGTCAATTTTTTTTTTACAACACCTCCCGACATCTCGTTTACCAAGTCCTGGCGCTGAGTATACGGCAATATTCTCATCGTTGACGAGAAGGCGCGCCTTCTGCGATGATCGTCGTCCGTCGCTGACGACGCCAGGAAATAGCGGTCGGAATTGTTTGCCCGTGAACGGCAGACTGTAACAAGAACAGAAAAGGCAACGCCTGTCAGGCTAGACGTGAGCGCTCCCACAAGTGCTGCATCCCGATGACGCCTTGCTCCAATCTCGGCGAACACAGCGCTCCCACAAGTACGGCGATTTAGCCTCTCCGCCCCTTCACCTTGGAAGAAGCGCTCGGAGCGGGAGCATTGTTGCACCGTGGCTTTCGGCAGAGCCCGTGACCTGACACTAATGGAGGAAGTGATGGGTTTATTCAATGCCGCTCGGCAGCGCCGCAGGAGAGAGGGTTCACGTGAAATGGACAACCGCGGAATGACCGCAAGGGCTGCACGGGACTAATAAATCTCAGATAAAAATGAACTGCGGGGCTCTTAGCTACCCTCGGAAGAAAGGTATCTTTCGGGCGGACTAGACGTGTTCGGACGTGTACGGAGTAGACGTGTCTGCGGAGTAGACGTGTTCAACTGTTGGGTTTTACGTTGCGCGGGCTGTCTTAAAAGGAAAACCATACTTTGATTGCTGTTTTCATTGTCGCCCATTTTACTTCTGCCAGGACTAGGGTGGTTATCAGTGTCACGGTATCGGTATCCTTGAACGGTTTTCCAATCATCCCTTCATAAATGTTGGTTCGTACTGCGGACGCTCGAAGGAAACGCATAATCGGCGGCCTGCCGAGTCGCTCTTGTCTTTGTGTGCGCGGTGACCGCAGTAGTGACTCTATGGCCACCGCGCGTGAGCTGTAACCAAGCGCGATTAAGGTCTCTAAAAAAGTTTTAAGATTTAACATTAAAACCTGAGGATCACACACCAAGTGCGGGCTGTATTAAGGAAATTACGCTAGTTATAATTCCGGTCCTGCTTTCCAATAAAGTTGAGGTGCCGCTGCTGTCGTGGTGACAGAGTTGCTACAAGGCATCTTAACATCCCGGCGATCCAAAGAGGTATGGTTGCTCCTATAGGGGTAGCTTCGCGCTACAAATTGGCTGGCGATTGCGATACTCCCTAATGCGATATTTGGACGCATGCGCTGAGGCAGCACTCACTCGTGGATTCTCTCGACGGCAGCGATGATGAGCCTCTGCGGCGGCGCCGCGAAGTAAGCCTCAGGAAGGGACCGCGAACTTCGTCTTAAGCGAACGCGCATCATAGTTACGCGCACGCCTCCCTCCCGTTTTCGCCAAGGGTCGCGCCGTCGAGCGCCTCGCGCGGGCACAGCATACTGCCCCCTCCCTTCCCCCACCGCACACTTTCGGACTGCGCTGGCTCGCGCCGCCGCCGCCGCGGTGAACCGCCCTTCCCTCCCAATTTAGCGACACTCTCCTCCTTTGCTTTCTTTCATCTTTCGCTTTTTCTTTTACTTGCCATGGTTCACGGGGTTACGCCGAAAACGTATCCCTGCCCAGAGACGGCCGCCAAAGGGCTCCGCCCTAAAAAGAAACGGCCACGGCCTGTTAACAAACTCACGGCCTCAGGCTCAGTTGCGCAATGCCTTAGCCACTGCGCCACCGTGGAGGGCGGCCGTGCAAGCAAAGTGCTTCGTAACTTTAGCGAAGGTAGCCCCGCAGCCGGTCGGTGAAAGACACGTGGGCTCTCATACAGTGGCCATGCATCACTATTAATTAAAAAAAAAGGTCGTAAAATGTAGTAACGGCCGTATTTACTAACTCCTTACGAACCGTACTACTCCGCGGTGCGGTACGTAGGCTCTGCCACTAGCAACTGCATAGTTAGGAAATTAACTTGGTGTAGGAAGTAGTATACACTAGATTAAGGTCGTGCTTATGAATAGGTTATGCATAGTCAGTTAGCATACGCATGTAGCTCAGAACGGTTTTATCGCTAGGACTTTACTAGTGAAGGTAGTGGTGCTTACTGCCTGCTTCAGTTAGTAATCCTGACTAGTGCTGCATTTACTACCTGTAGGTACTAAGTACCTAGTCTATACTGGGACAAGTAACATTTTAACGTTCCGTTAGTAAATGATACAACCTTGTTTTAAGAGTGTGGTAGCGCAGTGTGCCGTATTTTTGTTGTAAAATTGCCCCTGCCATCACAGCTTTAGTGTAAAGTCTACTCGTGGTTTGCAACCTTTAAAATACAACAGACAACAGAAATAACGCAACAGAGTCAATTGAATTGCTGGTGTCGGCCCCAAACGGGCTTCAGGCAAGCGGAAAGCGACCCATTATAGACACCTAAACATCTTTGAGCTACGTAGAATTCCGGCGATGTTGTTAGAAATTTCCATGTCTTCCCTTTTTTCTTTCGCTTTGCGACTAAGGAGTTCAGGGCTCGTGAGCTCGAACAAATAAGAATTTGTTCATAGCTAGTGACGGCGACGTATAGCTTTAAGTCTCACTGTGCGTTCGCAGCTGGTACGTACTTTAATTGGATTCGTCCACCAGGGATGGCGCAAATGGCGCATACTAAATGTCGACAAAAGACGATAGCCTTTGTCGACATTTGCCAAGTAAATGCCTCCCTTCGCTTTCCCGATCACATTTCATGCTGTTTCTCTTGCGTCGAGCTCCTCCCAATGTAAACACGCTAAATGTTTGCTTAAGTCAATTTAAATTTACCGCGTTCTGCTTCCCCAGGCCGGGTGCCTCCATGCCAGCGCTGCCGTACGGCGGAGAAGCGCGTGAATCGAGGCGCCCTATTTCAACGTTTATAGAACCGCGTTGCCCTAGTCTATGTGCGTTCGAAGCAGAACGTGGAACGTATATAGTTAAACCTTTCATAACAGTTGCCGCTTGATTTTTCAAAATGCCGCCAGGAGCTATAGTGGCGCGGGGGAAAGCAAACGGCAGTGTGTTGAGCAGCTTCGCGGGGACCCTTAAGGGCCGTGCTGCGCAAGCGCGAAGAGCATCGGATTGGATTGGATTAGATTGGATTGGATCAAATTGGATTGGATTGGATCAAATTAGATTGGATCCAATCCAATTTGTGTACGGCTGTGCAGAGAATTCGGGCCCCTATTCGATCCAATCCAATTTGTGTACGGGTGTGCAGAGAATTCGGGCCCCTATTCTCGACTGTACAATTCCCGGGAAATCTGGGAATTTGCCGGAAGTCATTTCTGATTGGCTTTCAATTTTGGGCACGTGCTTCCGGTTGACAAAGCGGTTGTGTGGGCTGTCGTAATTTTGGCGTTTTATGATCTTTAAGGACCCCAGTTCTGAAGTTTGCCTTATTTCTCTTAACTGAAAGCACATAATTCTTGGCCAGCAATGAAAAACCATACTAAAAGCACCAGACATGACAACGTAGGCCTGTCTTTGCTATTCGATAACAAGAATGCCTGTAATACACGCCCTCTTTATGATTGGGTGAGAAGGCATGACGTAATTTAAACAGTTGGCGGGAACGATCACGTCATGCATTGGCAACCTCTGCCTGAGTAAAAGTGACGTAATGTTACGTAACAGCTTGAAAGAGAGAGAGAGAATAGCTTTATTGAGGTAAGGAGGCCAGATGCCCTGGGGGGAGAGAGGTCAAAAGGTAGGGGAAAGAGCAGTTCAGCGGTGCTCCCTGTTCAAACAGTTCTCTTTCTCTGCATATTAATGCGCATGCTCGCTGTTCATATGCGGTTCACAGTTCACTAGCTTGTTTTATTCTCAATTTTCGCACAGAGACCGGGCAGATGGAGCGGGCTTGGTGCACTCTAGGGGAGTCGTACAAGCTGCTACACCATTTTAAAGAGACGATTCTCGAGAGCGCATTCAGTAATCAATTCAAGGGTTGGTGGATCTTCCCGCACCCGGCGTATGTGTTCGGATTCGGATGTAGGTACCGGGCCAATGGCTAAAAGCTGCTCACGGCCTCTGTCAAAGGCGGGACATAGCCAGATTAAATGAAATAAATTTGGTGTGCCATCACAACCACAGTGTGGGCAGCGGTGGAGCTCGGACCCTGGAGGGGCTGTCCATTTGTAAATGACGTGAGGGGTGTAGGCCGCATTGGCGTAGACTTTGTTTGCGAATATTTCCCCCGAGCGTGGAAGAGGCTTTAGAAGGTCGAGGACTCCGTCCGGTGTCGCATCTTGCAAGCGTTGTCTGCTTAGTTTCTTTAGATACCGAAGCCGAAGTTGCCAATCCGACTGGAGGGAGGAAGTAGGTGCGTTGGGAACCGCGGGAAGTGCTTGAAGTCGCTCCCTGGCAGCAGCGTGTGCAGAAAGGTTGCCATGTGCACTCATGGTGTGTCCCGGTGTCCAGGCGATGCGAACCGTGAAGCCTTCTTCTTGTAGGTCGCGTACCAAAGTCAGAATTCGGGTCGCCGTGCTATTAGGCGCGAACGCACGGTTCAGCTCTCGAAGTGCGACGTGGGAGTCCGTGATTATTCTGAACTTCTTAATGGAGAGGGTGGAGGAATGTTCGCCAATGTGCCGGATTGCTCCCAAAATTCCCAGGAGTTCCACTTCTTCCACAAGCCCGTATGTATTGGAGACGTGACGGGATCCATTTATTTGGGGGATATCTGTAGAGGTCCAGGCTATGGCCGCCGTTCTTCCGTCAACCGCAGCGTCCGTGTAAATGTCTGCCTCATCATCGGCCTTGTCGTTGACGAGGGTTTGAACATACTGCTCTCGGGCAGTTTGATGAGTTCTCCTAATTGGTCTGCGACGCGGGATGCCGATCGAAGGTCGCTCCCACGAA
Organism: Haemaphysalis longicornis; assembly: GCA_013339765.2. Classification (NCBI taxonomy): domain Eukaryota; kingdom Metazoa; phylum Arthropoda; class Arachnida; order Ixodida; family Ixodidae; genus Haemaphysalis; species Haemaphysalis longicornis. The sequence goes on from CM023449.1 coordinate 29,715,413, forward strand.
GGAATGGGCGGCGGAAAGTTCACATTTGGTTAAAATTACTTTTTAGTTGATCCCATTCGGTAAGCACTCGTCCCTGAGGAGAATAATCCACATGATTCTGGAATCAGAGCTTTGTTTCCTCTCTAAGGGTATGAAGGGGTGGAAGGGGGACCACTTGATGCAGAATATCGACTCGCGTGAAGTTAGGAAGGCCACTAACCGCACGGAGAAGATGGCGATTTAGCTTGTGAAGGTCATTAACATGGGACGGACGTAGATCATACACTGGGAAGCCGTAGCATAATCGTCCAAGTGCCACTGCGCGAGCGAGCATAGTACAAGCGTGTTGGTGTGCCCCACCATATTTACTGGACAACCGGGTGACCAGGTGTAAAGTAGGGCGCCAGGTCTTCCTAAGTTGGGCTACCCATTGTTTCGGGCTGTTGCAACTGCTAACGGGAAGGCCCAGTAGACGAATAGTGCCATTCTGAGACTCTATTAGTGTCTCCTACTTGAAGAGAGATGGTCTGGTCCTTATTCGTTGCACGTTTACCGTCGACACTGAGCAGTTGTGTTTTGGCAGGGGATAACTTGAGCTGGAAGCGGGACAAGCTGTTCTCCAGGCTGAAGATCGCAGCTTGCAGTTCACTCTGCATGGGCTCTTTGGAAGGGAAATCGCTGGCCTCGGTCCATGCCACGACATCGTCCGCGTAGAAAGCAAACCGGGCGGCAGTGTCTTGCTCCAGAGTACGAGCTACGCAATTCATCGCAAGATTAAAAAGTAGGGGCCCCAAGATTGATCCTTGAGGGACACCCCTATCAAGATAGTAAGTGGTCAGCTGATGTGTCTGGGGGTTCAGACGAATCGGGCGGTGCTGCAGGAAGTTCCGAATCCAGGCTTGAGCCTTCTGACTCGGAAAGGCAAGTGCGGGTTCTTGTAGAATTCCTGGTTGACTAACGTTGTCAAAGGCTTTATGGATATGTATAGTGCAAGGACATAGTCAGGCAATTCCTTGCGGGATGTCCTATTAATCACACGTCTAAGCAGCCACAAGTAATCATGAGTGCCAATGTGAGGACGAAAACCTGTGAGTGCAGGATGAAACCAGCCTGTACGCTCGAGATGATAAACAAGCCTATTATTGATAAGTCGTTCAATAACCTTACAGATGACGGGTGTTAGTGAAATAGGACGGAGGTTTTGGGGATTGCGAGAATCCTTGCCGGGTTTGGGAATAGGGTGGATGATGGTGACCCGGAGGGAGTCAGGGACCTCCCCTGAGTCCCATAGCTTGTTCACCAAAATGGCGGCTGCTTTTGTCGCAAAATAGGGCAAAAAATTGCCCCGGCTTTCGGCGCCGCGAAATGTCCGCGAATTTGCAGCAGGCGCAGTTTCGCATGCATGTGGTTTAAAGCATGTTTTCTACCGAAACAAATTATAGTTTCAACTGTTTTCAAGTCAGTGATCACGGAGCATACAAATAACATGCAGTATTTTGCTTTTATGTTTGGCAATAACATAAAAATTATTTGCTTGGCGTAACCGCAACATAAGAGGGCAGTACAAGCCTCTCCACGACAAAGAAACCCAGTTCATGGCATTTGTCCACACACCTCCAAGTAAGCTGCTGGGTCACATGATCGAACTCAAGAGAAATATAACAAAGAAAAGTGACTCTTTGGGTTATTACAGCGCTGATTGAAGTCGAGATGACGAATGAGTGAATCGGCGACATCAGTGCGCTCCGCGGTTATCAGGCGTAGCGCTTCGCTGCTCTTATGTGTCATGCAAGCGATGGTCGCGGCCGTCTTTTTCTGTGATGACGCCATAAACTTGTAACATAGCAGCAGACGATGGCGTGGCGGCGGTGGCGGCAGGGAAGGGGATAACGGAGCAAAGCTTGAATTTAAGCAGAGAGCCCAGCTATATTACTAAAAACAATTGAAAGAAATAAATAGATACGACAAAAAAAAATTTGTGATGTTCTTTAGTTCGACATCCGTCTTTCGCTCGCTTTTGGATCAACGTTACTCGATTGCCGTGTGCTGTTGACGACAATTTTGACCTGCAGAAATGTGTTTCTCTTGGCAGCCTCAGCTACCGTCTTAATTTTTATAGTACATGCCAAGTGTTTTTATATCTTTTATGCACAATATTTGATACCTTGGCTGTGATCTTTATGAGTGAAGCGTCAGATTACACTGCATGTCGTCATAGCTATACGGGCAACACGTCACTGTTTGCTTACGTTGTGCTTACGGGAAAAAAAAAAAACACGGCGAATTACCCAGGAATTTGTGCAGTCGAGAATAGGGCCCTCGGTCTGCACATTAGTCGGCCTGGAGCATTCCAGAGAAGTGACGTCATAGCCGCGGCAGACGCACTGGCGCCGTCGCGTGCCCAGCTGTGCGCCTCAGTTGCGTCTGACGCTGCGCCGGAGCCGCTTGATATCCGTTTCGCGTGGCTCCTGGAGAGCCGTGCTGCGCATGCGCGAGGAGCAGTGACTTGATTGTACTGGACCGGACGGGACCAGGACTGGACTGTACTGGACTGTACTGGACTGGATTGGGTTGGATTGGATTGGATTGGATTGGATTGGACTAGACTGGACTGGACTAGACTGGACTAGATTGGGTTGGGTTGGATTGGATTGGATGGGATTGCTGAACCTTAACTCATGTTACGTATATCCTGGCATAGCCGAGCTAAGCCACTGCTAATTTTTTTTCTTCAGTGGATGTAGTATTTCATTTCGCGAAGATCAAGCATGTATGAATTTTTTATAAAGGAACAGTGTAAATATCTCTGGTGTATTAATTTTCTTCCTTATAGTAACGTAACATTTTGTTCTTGTTTAACAATGTTGACAAGTATGAACATATATACCGGACTTAGACGTTTAGATTTGGCTGTGAATATGCAACACTATTCCGCAGACTTCGTTTCACTTTGACCGGCTGGCTGAATGGAGTCACAGACAGACAGGCAGACAGACAGCCAGCCAGCCAGACACACAGACAGAGAGTCAGACAGGCAGACAGACAGACCAAAATTTCCGGGTTTAAGTAGCCCAAGAAAGGTTATTGTCTATAATAAATGAGTTCAGTAATGTCTTTCTCTGCATGTACATACATCGGACGTCTCATTAAATAAATTACTTACTCCAGCTGGAGAAGAGGGGGAGGAGAAAACAGGGCGCACAGTTTAGCGTCGATGCGGAGCAAAGCGACTTCGCTTTGAACTACACATGACGCACGAGGGCGTAAAATTATGCCTCTCCGACGCCGCCCATTACGCATGCGCCAGGGCTGAAAGTGAGAGCATGCCGAAAATTTGGCTCGCCGGGTCTCCCGATATCTGGCGGCTGGGCGCAATTATACTGAGCGCGAATCGCCGACTCTGAACGAAACAGCGGTGTGTTTCGGCACGGCGGGCAGCGGTTCTATCTCACCGTAATTACCTAAAACGGCCTTGAAGTCGCACTTTCGCGCCAACATGGTGAACACGTGCCCCACGGTACGTTTGAGAGCCAGGAAATTATAGGAGCAGCGGCGGATTGAAGGGAGTAGGAAGACGAGGCGGATGACGTCGTTTACTCTCACAACTTCTGGAATTCCTTCGTATTTACCGTATTTTTGCGCGTATAACCCGTACCAAAAATGCGAAAATTTCAGTGGCAAAGTAGGGGTGCTGATGATATGCGGAGTTTTTCCTCTAGTGCAGCTTCACGGCAATGCGCGTTGTGCCGTGAAGCTTCTTCGGAGTAACACTGACTGAACCTTCCATGGCAGCGATTGGGCAAAGCATACAAGGACAAGGAAGAAAAAACAAGGACCAGCGCACTCTAACAACTGAATTTTATTTGTGAATTCTGACTTTCGCCTTGGAGTCAGGATATTCTACTTGCTAGATATACGCTTTTGCTGTCCGCATAGTATGGGATGCGTGGCTTGAGCAGTAGCCTCGGTGCAGCCATTCCTGTATCAAATTTGAGGGCAATACGCGAGGATCTTTTTTCTTTTCCAGCGGGCTGAAAGTAGAGGTGCAGATTTTATGGAGGGGCGGATTATACGTGCAAGAATACGGTACTCAATTATTCGCAGTTGTTTCTTACTCTTGATATTTCATTTTGCACGCAAAATGCTTCCCAACAACTCTTAGTTACCTTTGCACAGTGCACTATTGTTAGATAGAATTTCCAGCCACTGGTGACAGTTTGGAACAGAGCAACATCATCATCGCCACCACCACCATCATCGTTCATCATCATTTTTGTCGAATCACCATTGTCATCATCATTATCTTTGTCATCTCCGAAACGCCTCCGTAAGTACCATAGCTAAGCCTGTCATAGGAACCCCCCCCCCCCCCCTCCCACTCTACACACATCACAACGTCCGTCCAGATTCCGCTGTAAGATGCTGTGTGCATACACCTCGCGGTATAGCGAATTTTATTGACTTTGTGTGAGCCTAGTTTTTTTGTTGTTTTTTATTAATCCAGCTGGTTAAGCTGCTTCTGTTCTGCTGACTGCATGAACAGTCAGAAAGCCGTGCTTCATAACCTTATCATTAGAAAATACATAATTTGTGGCAGTAGGCGGGAGAGTGTTTAGTAAAATAAGGCAGTAATAAGCAATCTGTACGCAGCAAAAATAAATTTAAGCAACTATAAAAAAGGGACATAACTAGGACACTCAAACGTTTTTGTGACTCGAGTTGTTATAGCAATTCGTGCAGGCAAATATTTATTTACCATTCTCGAAAAAATATATAGAAGACATTGGTATGAATGCTTCTAGTATGTTAACAAATCAGTCAGCAAGCTTTTGCACAGGCAAATTTTTACAAGTATACCTTTATTGGTCAAAATTCTTCATGCAAAAGATTTATACACTTATGTAAAGCGACCGTGATTCGGTAAAACAAAATAAACACAACGGTACTACCACAGCAAACTGACTCATGCCGGAAGTATTAACAACACAAGAACAAAACATTTAGTTAGGCGAAAACATGCACCTCGCGCACACAAACACACGCATGCACACAGGCGAAAATAAAATAGATGAAGAAAATACACCTTGGAGTACACCGGAGATTGCTAGTATGATCGCTCGTACAGAAACATGCGTTCAGAATCACAAGGCAGGTCTGATATACCTTACGGTGGGCTGTCTGTTGTAGCAAGATTTCCCCACAATCATTTGGAACTATTTGTGATTCTAACACCCGCCTTATAGCTCAATTCAGCTGCCGGATGCAAAAATTCCCGGATTCACAATAAACGGTGAAGCCAGAGGCGCCATCAGTTTTCTGCTGTTTTTCTGATCGTTTTTCGAATTGATTTGTGTTATTGTGAAACATAGTTCAGTAGCGCAAAATGCAATTAAGCTTCCCTTCAAACGGGCCGTGCGAAAAAAAGCTAAGCAAGCATGGGACTGTAAATATGTGCGCCCCATAATGTGCGTTTTCCCTTAGCTTCATTTGTTCTTTAAATTATTTTCTATCCCAACTGCTCCCGCCATTTTTTCCGATAGGCAAGTGTTAGTGCGAGCAGACACGTGCGTTATTAAGATCACCACACCTGCGGCTATCGCGAATAATCACGCCAAAGAGTTTCTTAAAGCGACCCTGCAAAACTTTTTTCAACTTTTTTTAGAAATCCTAAATGCTTGCAGAACGTATTCAGTCAACACATCTAATACTGAAATCAGGGGGTCGCAAAGTACTTAACCCAAATATTACTGCTCCATGGCCATCAAGTAACTTAGAAACATGCTCAAAATAATTTTCCCTCTTTCCCGGCCTTGGCGTTATTGTACCGCTGGAATTACGTCATTACAGTGTTGTCGCGGCTGTTGGCCGGCTTTACTTCAGTTGCAGCAATGAGCAGCATTCGACAGTCACTTTACAAAGAAAGCCACAAAAGCAAAGCAGGAAAGGATGGCGTATCTGCTGCGACGAGTAAATCACGCAGTGCCGTTCCGTGCTGGCGATAACTACAGCTTTCGCAGTGCTTCCAGACGCGAAGGAAAGAGGGAAAGCGTTAATTAGAAGTGCTGCTGAATCAATTTAAACTTCTTTCATCATCATCATCATCATCATCATCATCCTCATCATCACCATCACCAGCCTATCTACGCCCACTGCAGGGCAAAGGCCTCTCCCATTATTCTCCATTTGCCCCTGGTGTAGTAACGGCCACAGCCTCCCATAAATATGCCAATTTAAACTTAGTGTGCCTCAAATACAAAGCCACATTCTGAGGCAAATCCTTGGCTAGAGCTTTACCACAACGTACTTCAGGGAAGAATCCGTGTCACCACCAACAACGCGAATTCTACGAATGAGAGTAACGTGCCCACCATTTTACTCATAAAAGTGAGCATCACTGGAGGGAATGCGCAGTGAAGAATGACACGTTTGCATCGTGTGAATCCACAGCGCAGACACAACTTTTCAGTCAAATCGTAAGCTCGACGTCGTCATTCACCGAAATTGCATTGTTGGCTGCATCGATTGGTCGGTGGAGGGCAGTGTGGTGAAGCTGCACCGAAATATTGCCTCCCAGTGCAGAGAATGGCTTTGAATGTCTGGTGAGCGACAATCACAACAACCGCGAAACAGGAATTCGCGACTACTCATTCTCTCAGTTACAAACCCTAGACAAAAATATAATTTTAATAATGCCTGAGTGGGGAAGAGTTAAGCTCGAGCAGGAGTTCATCAGCTTGCAGCCACACAAAAACGCCCGTGTAGAACCCCTTACAACATTTCCCCCCGTCTTAGCCATATACTACACATATGATAGATGTATAATAGACGTACAATAGACGTATAATAGACGTTCAAAGCACTGGGTTCCACCGAAACAAAGGTATCAGTGTTTACAGCGCCTCTATATACAACGTCGTCCAACGTTCAACATACCTTCTTGGAGAGCACGACGTGTTTTAGCCGCCTATCAGGGAAAGGGAAGCCCAAGAGTGGCCCGAAATGTGACTTAAAGCAGGGGCCCTACGAACTCGACGAACTTCTATCCTGCTTCATAAAGCAAGTGCGCAAAAACTTGGGGCCCATCGACAACTGCACCAGCGCTCACTTCCTCCTGCCAAAAAAATCCAAAATCATACTGGGAAGCTTATTTAATTGAATAGGAAATGTTTAGGAAAATAAGCAACAAGACATTAATGGGAGCCGTAGACTCAAATACTGTGATACAAACAACCCAGATTTTATTCCCCGTCAACAAATACTTTGTTTTCCCTTTAGTGATGCCTCAACCGAGTTGCCGACATCAAATTAGATTTTCGCTGAATAGGGATTGTTTTTTTTATTTCTACCTTGTCTACCCCTGCCACTTCTGTAACGAAGGCAAAAGGTAGGCTTTCGTCCTTATTTTGTTGCACTACGCAAGCATCCTACACCTATAGACACAGAATGAAACAGAAAAACAGCAATGAACCTTAAGGGCAAGTAAAACTATTTTTTGTTATTCATGGACAAATGTAACAAAATTAGGTGCATTAGGTAGCTCCCTATCCCAATACCAAAAGTGAAATCATTTTAAAAATATCTTCTATAATTTTTGGGCTACATGACTAATTACCTTCACAAAGTTGCCGGAAAGTTAATTAACAAATAGGACGAGAACTAGGCAAGATTTTTATGTCAGTATGATCAGGAAGATACATTTTGTGTCGAGAAGGTAGATTATTGCTTTATTTTCTTTAGGTATCCAGAAATAAAGACACAAGTTTATTTTGTTATGACATGACAGTATTTTTTTCTGGTCTTGAAATGATTGATTTGAGTGATTGTAGGGTTTAACAAGCCGACGCCACGCAGACGATGAGGCAGCCATAGTGGAGGGCGCCGGATTAATTTTGCCCGCTTGGGGATCTTTAACGTGCGCCGAAATCTCGTACAAACGGGCGTTTTTGCTTTTCGCCTCCTTTCGCCCACAAACGGGAATCGAACTTGCGTCCTCGTGCTCAGCAGCGCAATGGTTTTGAAAGGAAGGTGAAACTTTTCTTGTTATTTCTTATACCTGAAGGATAGAAAACAATACTGCTATAGCTTCTAGGCATAAAAAAGATCTTTTTGGTCCCACTGACATAAAATCTTGTTAAGTATTGCCTAACTAATTATGCTTAATGCAGCTTTCAGGTAATTAGTCTTGTAACTCAAAAAGTATAAAAGATATACTAAAATCGATTTCAGATTTGTTATTAGGGTAGTGAACTACATAAAGTCGCCTAATTTAACTAGATTTGATCCATAAATAAAAAAAAGCCGCTTTACTTGCCATGTCACCTCTTCACTAAAGCAAGCGAATATCAAGATTGCGTTCGGGGAAGCGACATAACAGTGATGAATGGACACAATTATGTTTTTTTCTTACCTCGTGGTCTCATTAAGACACCCATTGTACTTTTAAGATACTCCAAAGTTTGGAGTAGCCAGCTTTTGTTTAGGTTAGAGCTAAACTCTCAACTAAATATTTATCTCTCTCTATGCAGTGTCACGACCTAAACCGGTTGGTATGGTAAGTCACGCCCCGAATTCACATTCCTCAACGAAAGTGCCGAAATTCTCGCGCTATAAGGTGCTCGCGTTTCGTTTCATTCCAATACAATAGACCCTCGTTATGACGAAATCGCTTTATCTGGAATCTCCCGTTGTTGCGAGTGCATCATTTTTCCAACTGCGCATGCAAAGCGCACGTCATACCCGCTTTTAACGAAATATCGCTTATAACGAAATCAGTTTCCTATGCCGAGAAATTCGCTTTAACGCGGGTTTACTTTAGTAAACAAGTGTGCTCCTTGCAACTTCTAGCTGCAGCTCCCAGTCACATTGCAACCTACCCGATACGGCCGCTGCCCCCTCTCAGGGCGGCGTCTCGAAGTCGCTGTACATCTGTCGAAAAGAGGTGTCTGCTTTGCCGTACACCATGGGACTACCCGACACCCTGGCGGACGACGATGCGTGGTGGTGGTGGCTGCGACCCGGACCGCCCGCCGCCACCATGGGTGGAGGCAGCGGTGGCGGGACGACGGAAGTGACGCCGGCCGACGGAAACCGGAAGTCTCCCATGACGGACGCGATGAGCTGCTTGCGCTTCATGGAGCGCCGTTGCCAGCGAAAGCAAAAGAAGCCGCCGAACATCAGGCCCACGTGGATGGCCGACACGACGAGGGCCGTGATGATGATAGTGTTCTGCGGGTCGCAGCCCACCTCTTCCTCCACTTGGCGAGGAGTCACAGGGGGCTCTGTACACGAAACAGGAAAAAAAAGGAATAAAAATTTACCATCTCTTTCTAAAGAAAGTTCAGAACTCAAGTGCGAAGGCTTTCTAACATCAAAAACTCCGTCAAACGTGCGTCAAAACCTCCGCTGAAGGTGCGTCCAACTTTCACTGAAAGTTCGTCCAGTCGATCGTCAAACTTTCAAAGACCCAAGTCACAAACGAAGAACGAATCCGTGCGACGATTTTTCGCGCACTAAGTAAACGCATCTACAAACGATTTAAATGTATAGGGACCGGGCAGCTGGTCTGGTGGCGCCACCATTCGGCGCTCCCCTCGTTAGTGGAATGAGCCGGTGGATTGCACTGCGCAGCCTTCTGTTGTTTTTGCCGTGTTTGCTTCGGTGCCTTGAATGTTTCGGTGGAGTTGTGAGGGGATATGTGCGGTGAAACGAAGTCTAGACCGATGTGTTGGGTTCTTAGATGCAGTAACGGCTGCGTAAACTTGTCGGATGCTTCTAAAGTTGGGTATGGGCTACAATGACATGAGCGCTTTTGCAGCGATCTACGCTTCGCTCCACCTGATCTGAGTAAGAATAAAACTGATATTATTAGTGTTCATTTCTTCTTAAATGCACCAGCGGGTGCGTAAACTTTGTGGACGCTTCTAAGGTTGGGAATGGGCTACATTGACATGAGCGCTTTTTGCCATGCTCTGCGCCTGTCGCCGCGCTATCTGAGTAAGAATAAAATATAATTAGTAGTATTCATCTCAAACACTTTAAATTATGTTCAGTGGTTGCAATGACAACGGTTTCCACGCCAGCCTTAACAGCGTGATACCTCGATGCGTGTGCCTTGAAGAGAAAGGCACTTACGTACGAAATCGATTACTGTATAGCCCTGCAAACGTCGCGGCAGTTGACACTTTCTTTTTGTAACCATGAGCTTTGTGCCTTCGGTTTTCGTGAGTGACAGCATGCGAGCCTGAGAGCCGAAGCGGAACTCCCACGTTTGTAGTGGTCATTTAATCAAGAGCCAAAGTTATTCAACCACCCAACAGCCCAAGCTACAAACCATGCACCCTCCCCTTCCCATTTCACACCCTGTGTGGAATAAAGTTTAGCACTGATAGTTAAAAATTTGGCAGTGTTAACTTCATCCCGTGTTTTTTAATGCTGAAGTATTCTTGGCCAAGTACCTAAAAAATTGTGTAATGCGTTGTGAAGACTCCAAAAACGCGCGACTAGATGCCTCAAATAGAGGCGCATCATCCCGAGTCCTCCAGCACAGACGCATTTCCGACACGCTGTAAGCAGTTCGGATATGGAGAAGGGTGCTAAAGTGCCAAATTAAAAGCAGCATCATGCACTTTTCTGCCTAACGATGACAATGGTTGAACGCGAAGCTTTAAGTGCGAAATAGGACATAGATACTTTATCTGTTAAACAAGTGTTTGAGCTATACCTTCATGATTAATTATTTTGAACTTTCTAATATTTTCTTGTGTCATACGCCTGATTTTATTAAATAAATTGTGTGTTTACTGGAAGATCGATGCCGACGTATAAGTATGAAAAAATTGTATTGGTATTTCTTGCATTCGTATGTAGGTGTAAACACTTGTTACACTTCTGACTTCCAATCATTCGGGTTACATCGGAATTTTGGCATGCATGTCAAGTTGATTTTACATTTGCGTATGTATGTATGTACTGTATTTGTGCGTAACTATGTATTTATACAATGTTGAAAAATTGACAACATATTCTTTTGTCTATGGTTGACAACAACATGCTCTTGTATGTACTGTGCTCAATGTTGTCCATGTTACAGGAGGCAGGGGCCTCGTCAAGCTACCGTTGGGTGGCTTTTTCTCCCGCCTCCTTGTGTACCAAAAAGCGTGAAATAAATGCAGACTTGATTGATTGATTGATTGATTGATTGATTGATTGATTGAGTGATTGGAAAGGGTCAGAGTCAAAGACACTGCGATAAAAAGACCAAACTGCGTGCTAGTCAAATTGAAAGCTCAACTAGTCACAGTTTAAATCCACAAGGCCACCAAGGAAACCCAGACGAGCAAGCTTTGCGATAAACCATCACCGTTCATAGACGGAGGAGTGCATAATTTTTCAAGGGTAGGTGACAACTTGTAAAACTCGACCGCAGCATTCAGTTGTGAAACTGAGGGCAGGTTTTTTCAAGCCCTCCTGTCTCTTGTCCCTCAACCAGGCAGGTATTTGTTTTTTGAAAAACCATTAACCAACTAGCCAGCAACCATTGCTAGTCTTCTAAAGCAATGCTTTCCCACGACAAGCAATAACCTTCTACTACCAAGAGGTATTCAGTCTGCAGTGTAAACGATTCCCGGTGGCTCTAGTAAACGTATTTCTGCGAAATTAAACACGTTTCTGCCATAGTTAATTAAGTTACGGAGCGTCGTCTATCATAATTTCTGTTTTGGGGTAAATCTTAGAGGCACCCCCAACTTTTTCATTCGCTTGTGCACGACGCCGTTTCGTCATCAACTGCCAAAGGCCAGGGCTGTAGCATTCATGAATCGTCTGCACACACCAGCTTTGTAGGAGTATTTAGCCGCAATATATTCCTCGATACGCCAAACTGCATGCAGGCATGAAACGTTTGCACGAACGAACGGACTTGCACTTCCCGCTTGACTTTCAGCTTGGCGCATTGATCACCGTCTCCTATTGGTAATTACTGAGTATGGGCGTAAATCACACACATGGCATGCCTCCTAAAGGTCGCCTCTACATTCAAGATTTACCGATCTGAAAAAGTCCTTGCAGTTATTTACGCTTTGAATACCGCGCCGCAGCAGAACGACAGAAAGCCACGCACAACTACGCTGCGCTGACCACCACCGGCATTCCACTGACGAGTGGTTCGCCACGGGCGGCGCTGTTGCCTGTAGCGACGGTGGTGCCATACAACGGCCGCCCGTCCCTATACGGATGCGTAGTTTATGAGATAAGGGTATACTATTGTACTCATTCGTCATGATTGGTGCGTGTATTGTCTTGTCTAGAACCGTTCCTGTTGCGAGATTTTCAAGTAACCGTTTGAAACAATGGAAGTCCGGTTTCACGCATGCGCGGTGTGTCCAGACATCCTATCAGAGCTTTTCGGTAGATCAACCGGTCTACAGGGAAATGCATTAGACCCGCAGCGTTGGCTCAGTGGCTAAGGCATTGCGCTGCTGAGCACGAGGTGGCGGGTTCAATTTCCGGCCCCGGCGGCCGCTTTTCTGATGGAGGCGAAAAGCGAAAACGCCTGTGTGATTAATCCGGAGCCCTCCACTACGGCGCACCTCATCGCCTGCGTTGCGTCGGCGCATTAATCCCTACAATCAATCAATAAATCAATCAATCAATCAATAAAATGCATTAGTTTTTTTAGAGGACGCCATCGGTGCCACAGATCTCTAGGGAATTACAAAAAGGTTTACTGTAACCGTTCCTTCCATTATACTTGACATAGACCCAGGTTCAGACTTTTCCGCGGTAACGATGGAAGAGATGGCTGATGTCATCATGCGTCTCGCGGACTCCTCTCCAGGGCCCTATGGTATCTCTACCACTTGCATAAAGCTTCTCTTTCAGGAATCACCTCAGGATCTGTTAAAAGTTTTCGCTTTAACATACTAAAGGTTAATTCCTTTGCGCATGAATTAGTAGTACTAGTAGACACTTTGCCCAAACTGTGCAGTTCTCGAAGACATCCAACATGGATTCTACCTCGTGTCCTTGTTTTGAATGGGAAAGAAACACCGTGAAGGCTTCTCTGGGACTGCCTCTATCCGCCCAATCTCCTTACAGGAACTTCTTGGCCCGTGGTCAACCTCAGTAATGGCACGTAGCGCAACAAAAGCCCTGTTAGAATTCCTTCATGACACTGGACTCGGTAGAACATAGTAAATTCTTGATCATACAAGTGTATCGCCTGATTGCAAGTGTACGTCTCGCGTGTGTTTCTGCTTGTGTACCTCTTCGTGTGTAAACGAATTTTTCATGTCACTTTCACCCCGTCTGGCGTAGCAAGACGGGCTACTGGTCTGGCTAACCTCGCCAGTTCAGTAAAGATTTCCCTTCTCCTCCTCCTCCTCCTCCTCCTCCTCCTCCTCCTCCTCCTCCTTCTCTTACTCCACCTCCTAGGAGAAACCCTTCTAGATAAGGAAGGCAATCAGCTATTCAGGAGGAGGTGGGAGAGTGGTAGAAATTTATAATGCGATGACGATTGTATTCATTAACAAATACACGAACACTCCCCTTAACCTACGCGAATGTTAGTGAAGAGTCATTTGGGTGTCATTCTGTCTTTCATTCTAAGGAGTGAAATTACACCCCACCCAACATTCCTTTCCCGCGTCAGCGAGGATACGGGTGGGAAGCCATTGCCTGACGTTAAAGAGGGTGGGCGCGAGATGACCGCCATCTTCACGATGTGTGGAGCTGGTCTTGTGGACGTGCCGTGAAAATCTCATACGTGCGGAGGAGTTTCCCATTCTAGACAGCGATACATTCTGCGAAAAAAAAAAAAGGTCAGAACAAGTAGGATCGTGATAAGTCTAATTTGTTAGCAGAAGAGCGGCGATGGTTGGTTTCGCCTACAGATGCAGTGGGTCGAAAATTTGCATAGCTACGACCACGTGGCCTCGTTAGTCCGGTCACGACTGGCCCTGGCCCGTATGGTTAAGTCTAACTTTCGCAACGTCCCGGCAAAGCCGCCCACAGCTAGTTAGCCGTAGAATATGAAGCAATACATCCGTGTGAGCAACCCTGAACGGAGGGATTTCGCAATCTTCAAGTTTCGCCGATGGAGTGGTCCATTCCTCTCGACGTGCGAAAATTTAGAAACGGGTTTTCTCAGGGGCTTCATACAGAGGCTACAGTAAAGATGACGAGGCTCTCAAAAACAAAAATCGCTTCTAGCGCAAAATATATGTTTCAATGCGTTTTCTTTCGTATAATCTAATGAAATCTTTGCTTCCATAAAGTATATTCGTATTTTTTTTTACTTTCATGAAACTATAAAGTTACAATCCAGTATATCTCTAGAAACTCTTTGTTTAGCACTGCATTGGATGAAGAGAACGCCCTTTCACAATACCGTCGGGTATTCTAAACGCCAGCATTGACGGCAGAATGGGCAGTAACTCGGGCGGGCAGTTTTTTTTTTCTCTAGAATTGCAACTTTTTAAAAACACTGATTGGCTTCAAACTAGAATTTGCGGCTTCAATTTGAGATCCTAGTCAAGGACAACTATTAACGCCCTTTTAATCCTTCCAAAAGTATGCCGGCAGTTTTGTACCGAGTAATTTTAATCACCCAGTTATCATCCCTAACACGAAATTCAGTTTACTTTTGCCTAATATCGGCTTCAGCCGAAACGTATTACGTAAATGCTTGCTTCACAGGATCTCCTGCTATCATATACTTAACGTTCTCTTTTGACATGTCTACAGCTGTCCGTCTGGATCATGATCATAAAATCCCATAAATTGATTAAAACACCAACCGCATACTATCGTTTCCTTGTGCCTCGTACATCTATGATCGTAACCGTATTAGCCGCCTAACCGTGCGTTTTGTGATAGCAATGCGCTCTCGTATATTGTGTATATTTCGTATTGCTGATTGTTTCCTACGCTTGGGGATCTGCGCTTTCTGAGTTGCAAATTATTGTAACCCACTCTTTTTTTTAGCGCACTACCCGGGCGTTGAGGGAAATGCAAATGAATGAACGAATGAATGAATAGTTTGTTATATATCTAATTACCCAATTAATTCATTATTAACCATCCAAACTCATCGGTATTTCACCTCCTACCCAAATAAATGTTATCTACTACTACTACTAAATGTAAATAAATAAATAAATATAAATATAAGTAAGTCAGTAAATAAATAAATAAAAATAAATAAATAAATAAATAGTGGTCTCACCCTTCATTTCGATCAATTCGATGAAAACAAGAGTTGTTTAGAATTTGCTATTTTTCTGGATAAACAAAAACAACCAGCAATTTTAGGGCGTACGCATACTTATCTGCAAATAAATGCGACCGCCACGTAAACTTTACATAACAAATTGCTACTTTGCTCACTGGACAGCATGCTGCTGAAAAGAGCTCGATAAAGTCCGCTCAAACTTCCTACAGGTAAAACTTTGTTTAAACATGATTGCGCAAGACGGCAGAACATTAGATGCTTCAGGGCAATGCGAGCCTCCATCCAGTTTAAGTTGTTCACTGTGCCACGGATGCCTCCACGTACAAAAAATTAGAACGCACGGGGCTTAAGTTGTAAAGGATAGAAATCACAGCACGAAAAGGGAGATAACGGGTACTAAAACGCGTGAGTAATGCTATCCGCTATGCCTTACCACATTGGAGCTGTTCCAAAAGTTCAAGGACAAACCAGTCGTTCATTCACGACCAAAAGATAAAAAGCCAACCGAACCCAGGAATCTCCAACCTACATAAAACAAAGCGGGCTTACATTTGTTCGCAATACGATGCCGAACAATTTATACGTGAGAGGCATTATGAGGAAACGCCTTGACGTCTATTTCTTTCTCTTTTTTCGAGAGAGGATGAAATCCGCGGACTGAAAGGAATAGAGCCGCGTTGGTCAACGACACCGGCACGGAATCGCAGAAAATTCGACCTCGAAACATACCACACATCGTACTTTACGACGGCTGCGATAAGATAAGGCCTTCACAAAGCGGATACCGCGTAATATGGTCGTAACTTTAGTTCGCTTGCGCGTTGTGAAGGTGTAGCAGTCGTGTGAGCCCTCTTAAGCGCACACATTTCAAATACTTGTGCACATCTCCAGTGGTTTAGATGAGCAGTATACATCATGGTTTCTGTGGCGATATTTAGGATTGGCTTATCATCGTGTTTATCACCATCCATATCCCATGTATATCGTGATGTATTACTCCTACTCCCCCCTTCCTACGGTTCTCCTTTTTTCGCTCTTTCGTCTCAGTTCGTTCATGTGGGGTAGCAAGCTCCACCGTTAGTGGGGCTGACCTCGTCAGTTTTCATTAGATCTCTCTCTCTCTCTCTCTCTCTCTCTCTCTCTCTCTGTTCACAAACACACACACGCATGCACAGACAGGCACGCACGCACGCACACACGCACACACGCACACCTGCTCCGCCACACACCGACTATCCTGGTGTTGCCTGAAATTTTAATGATGATGACGACGACGACGACGACGACGATGATGATGGTTTGGGTGTTTATGGCGCAAGGCCAACTAGGGTAAAGAGTGCCATAACAGTGTTTATGTATAACGGATGAAGAGGTGAACTCTAAAATCGTTCAACAAAAACAAAATTGACTGATTGATTGTAGGGTTTAACGCGCCGACGCAACGCAGGCGATGAGGCGCGCCGTAGTGGAGGGCTCCGGATTAATTTTGACCACCTAGAGATCTTTAGCGTGCGCCGAAATATCGAACACACGGGCGTTTTCGCTTTTCGCCTCCAACAGAAAAGCGGCCGCCGCGGCAGGGAATCGAACCCGCGTCCTCGTGCTCAGAACAAAAACAAAATTAAAATCAGTAGAAGGCAATGAGGATGGCTGGTGTAAAAGGCCAGGTTGTGATTGCGCGTGGCATGAAATTGGTCTAAAAAACTACGCGTTATAGGAAATGAGGTGTGTAAACTTGATTTCGCTAAGAAACTTAAACGCGTGTTCTTGCTCGCCCGTCATTATTTCCATCCATTACCTTGATTGGGAGGCTTCCCGCTCCGACAGAGGGCCTCTGCCTAGGAACGCTCTTGGCTTTTTACCGCGCAGCACCACTGAACTAAGCGAACTTCATACACACGCGACGCAATTTTCGAGGTGAGGGCATATACGTCTGCGCAACAAAAATTAACAACCTAGGCCACCGCGCAGCCTTAAAAAACCCTGCACTTCAATGCATAGAGGATACTTATAAAAACAGCGCCAGCGAAAGCATGCGGCAAACGGTGCAACCGAGCACCGACACCACCTTCCGTTTTCGTTTTCGCTCATCTACGTTACAAGATAAGAAATCTTACTCGCAACCGAAGCTTTAGTTGAGGCAGTCGAAACTCCTTCCCTGGCTGACACGAAACATCCTAGAGCATTTGCGTCACTTACAATTACCAGAGCTTTAAAAAGATGCAGCGCATGCCGTCGGGACACAATAGCCCAGCAAACTCTCTTTTAACCGGAATGAAGACGCATCTGGCCTAGCTCGCAGACATCCTCGCGACATACTCCTGTAACGCAGAGCCATGCTCTCTATCTAATAGCCAGGAGTGTCTCTCGGCAGTGGCGCGCGCGTATCTAGGAGACCGAAAGCTCTCCCGGAATTCGTCTTCATTAGTCCCCCCTGACAACCGGGGGTGCATAATGCAGACACGACTTCCTCACCTCGTTTTCGGCTCCGGGGCGGCTGGTAGCCACTGCCGCCACCGGCGGCGTTCCTCGCCCAGCCGTTGTCGGGCTTCACGCCGTTGTCTTCGCCGACCATAATGGCCAGCGAGAGCGGAACTTCCTCCGGGTACGGCTTCTCGGTCGTTGCGACAATCTCCTCCCGCAGTCCGTACCCTCCCCCTCCTCCCCTCTCGTGCACGAACTGGCCGCTGGAATTCGTCCGACCCGGCATGCCGTTGTTGTTGTCCACGCCGCCGTCGACTTGCACTCTCGTTCCGTTCTCGGCGAAATCCAATGCGTTGTTCCCTCCTCCCCCGTCCCTCGGGTACGGCTGCCAGTTCGTGTCGACGGGGTGTCTGTCGCGGTGGTGTCCCCCGCCGTGGTCCATTCCGAACGAAGTGCTGCCGGGAACGCTTTCGCGAACGACTGGCAGAGTTGGAGGAGCTTTTAGTTGCTGCTCTTTGTCAACGGACACTTCATCTTGGCGCATTCGCGTCACCGACTCGTTTTTGTGGGTAACCGGACGGTTGACCTCATGATCGCCGTTTTTGTAACGGGGTTCTTGTTTTATGTCAGGCTGTTGCTGCCGGTTCCTAGGGTCGTTGTAGTCAAACCTGGCACCGTAGTAAGGGTGATGAACCGGGTTGATGACCGGTCTTGGCGGCACCCCGTACGGCCCTGCGCCCCACGCACCGCCATGGCGGTAACTCTCACTTGGCTGAGCTACTTTACCATGGCTGACGCCTGGCGGGAACATCCGTTGCGGCTGTTGAGCTACTTTACCATGGCTGACGTCTGGCGGGAACATCCGTTGCGGCTGTTGGTCGTAGCTACGCCCGTACGGTCGCTGACCACCGTACGGCGGTGGCCCGTAGTGGCGACCGTAGCCCAATCCGTAGCCACCGTAAGGCTGGGAAGTGAGATCGAAAGGAACAGCAGTGGCTTGCTGCAATGACATTGGAGGGGCGTGGATGGTTAGGGACACTGGGAGGATCTGAGTTGCGGAAAACGACGGCTGATGAGACTTGTTCGATCGTTTCGGCATTCTTGGACGGCTGTTCAGGACTGCTGACGTTGCCTTCGTCGGGCAGGTACATTTCCTGCTTTCGAAACATCAGATGTGGTTCGGCATCGTCTTCCTCAGCCTCCTCCGAATCCAAATGAGCTGTTTCGTTTGTATCGGGAAAAGGAGTCAGTGTCGGGGTGACGCTCTGCTCTGTTACTCCTTCCGTCACAGTGGAGTTCTCGGGCGTTTCGTTGACGCTCTCCTCGCTGGTGTCGTTTGTTGAGATCTCAACCGGAGTCGTCGATGACTCCACTGTAGTCTCGACGTTGGTTGTCGTAAGTGGCTCTGTGGTCGCGCTCGTTTCGGTGACAGTTTCCGTGTTCCCTTCCGTGGTCTCCGGCACACTGTCCGTCGAAAGCACCGTCACAGTTGTCGGGGGTTCAGTCGCGGTCGTCGGCGGCTCTGCCGTCGTCGTTGTCCGCACGATATACGGCCTTATCACGATCGTAGGCTTGTGTGCTGTCAGAAAGAGTGGCCTACTTCTGTTGCTTCTAAACGCAAACCTCGGCTGAAGCAGCGACAGGTCACGCCTTCTTCGACCGAATGACTCCGTGCCGCCTTGACAGCGAACCTACGGGAAAAGTAAAGAAAATCGATGTCGGACACTTTAGAATAACGCGTCATAATCTATTCACGGAATAATAAAGGTGCCTGCTGATCATCTAGAATGTGCATGCTAAGATAAGACGGAGAAAAAATGACGAAGGGCTCCATAAAGATTGGGTGCTTACCGGATCGCATCTCTCTTGGCAGAACCTTATTTGCACTTCAAAGTTGACCATGCCCGATGATGGGAAGCGAAATGCCTTGAAAGTGGCGAAAAGGGCACCCGGTTGCCTGTAGTCTGTTCGGAGCGGCGGGAATATGCTGGGATCAACCGGACACCTGCGCATGGAGTTCAACATACCACGAGCACATACCGTAAGATCACTGAATCTTGAAAGAAATTGCTAAAGTTTGTGTCTGAGTGCTGTCATACGTGTTCTCAGAGTTAAGTATACAGTGAACACATGCCTGAAGTATAAAAATATTTTGTACATTAAAATTCAGCGCCCTACAAAGACGTTTTGAACTAACCTAATTGACAGGGAGACCGACACATTTTTAAAAGACTCTGATGGCTGGGGCTGTCACATCTGTGTGTAAGAAAGAATGAAGATGCCTATACACATAGGGTGGTAGCATAAACTTTATAGATTTTGTCTGACCATCCCATGATATAGTTTAAGCGCGTTAGATAAATTTTTGCGGCTGATTTCGTATCATGTATAATCAAAAGCGTACCAGCAGACATCTTCATTGTCTTTAAATGATTTTACTGTTTTTCTTGTTTACCGGTTTTAGTATTTCCCGTTTCATCTCTGTTTGTTAACCAATTCTTGTTTGGCGCTCTCTGCCCCAGTTGGCATTGCAACATAATAGCCCTACCATCACCATTAAACTTATATTGTGCTGCGTTTGGCTTTGTTCGATTAACATTCCCTGGCTAAAAGAAAATAGCTTACATGTTCAGTCTTATTAGCCGACTATCCAAATATACCTTCAATGCAAGAGCACTGCAAGAGCGCGTAGGAGCGTGCACGCGTCCTACGTGCACGGGGGACTCTTGCCTTAATAGTTTAGTTGACGTCCTCCCTCCCGCACAGCAAAGAAGGCGCCAAATTTAAATATCAGATGTGTCTCAACTACGCCCAAGCTGCTTTCGTGGATTCTGTGGCTATTAAATGGCCGGGAACCTCAAATGAATTCAGGGCACGGAGCTCCCAACGTCTTAGGGGTGCTCTGGATGCCGATTTATTAACCTATTCGCTATTTGCCTTATCTATTAACGAATTCTCTTTGGCCGATTTCGCACTTAGACCTACATGACCTGTGAGGTACCAGACCACCCGTAGTCCATCATGGTCAGGTTTTACGCACACCGAATGCATTGTGTATTTGAGCCAAGATTAGATAATTACCGTATTCTCGCGGCGTTTCACCCGCCCCTGCATATAATCACACCCCCACTTTCAGCCGGCCAGAAAAGAAAAAAGATCCTCGCGTATTTCCCGCACATTTGATACAGGAAAGGCTGCACCAAAGCTACTGCTCAAGCAACACTTCACGTACTACGTAGACAGGAAAAGCGTATATATAGCATGTAAAATACACTGACTGCAAGGCGATAGTCACAATTCAATAATAAAATTCAGCTGTTAGCGTACGCTCGTCCTTGTTTTTCTTCCTTGTCCTTGTATGTTTCGCGCAATCGCTGCCATTGAAGGCTTAGTCAATGTAACTGCGTAGGAGCTTCACGGCACGACGTGCATTGCCGTGAAGCTGCACTTAAAGAAAAACCCCGCGTATTATCCGCCCCCTACAATGCCACTGAAATTTCCGTATTGTTGCTGCGGGTTATACGCGCGAAAATGCGGTAAGCAGGTTCAGTATTGGAGCAAGGACTGCATTCTAGGTTCAACTTGTTTGGAAATGCTCCAGACTTCTCTAACGTTATACTGTTCAGTGACTGGCTTAGTTATTAGTTAACCAGAGAAGAAAGTTAGGCTAGTGTATAAATGCAATGGTACTGTCAAGCATAGGAAAAAAGGCGGAACACCAACAGGAAGGATGGACTGCCATGCCTTATTGTCCCTGTTCCATGCATTCGGCGCTAGTAGGAACCATAGAAGCATTGTGCGTCAGATACGAACCCCTACGAACGATAGGGTTTCTTTTTCATTTTGGTTCCGCCACAGTTAGCCGATCTTATCTGCAGTACGACACTCATTAAAACGAAGCGTCCGAGACAATAGGATCAATTCGTTATATTCCGAATTTCGTTGAAATCGGGTATGATTAGCTCTTATTCAGTCGTCTGGTAGCCATGAAAAAACCTTGAATAAAGCGAAAATTCGCATAACGCGATTTCAATATAACGATGGTTTACTGTAAGTAGTTTCCCAATACTATTACAAGCCCCTTTTAAACGAACTCCACCCCAAACACCCACCCGTCGCGCTCAGATTTCGCTGAGAGATCTAATTTTATAATCCGTTTCGTTAACACCAGGATCGGCGACTGCACTTGCCCGCTTATTTCGAAATCGGATACTAACATCTTTCGCCTATGAAGGCAGCTTTTGAACAACCATTTCTGACGTCTCTAACCCCTTATTTAGAAAGAAAATTCAACTTATGCCGTAAGGTAGGTTTTCGTAAGGATCGGAAATAAACCAAATTAAGAAAAGGCCACCGCGTACTTCTTCAAGGCGCCCTTATTAAAAGCACCCTTTTCGTATCAAGGTAGTTTCGTAACGTTTGTAGGCACCGAAACGAAACACTTTTACCTATAGGCGCGGCGCACTTTCTTTGACGCCAAAACAAAGCACCGCTGTTACCGGGGCTCCCAAAAATAACCCTCAAAAGTTGTCCACATAGGCGCAAATCGTTTTTATTCGATTTCGCAATAAGCAGTAAGTGCCGTCGCAGATGTTTCTTCTAAAAAAAAAGACCATAAAATGTGAACAGAATTGGAGCTGCAAAGAGAGATCAATTTAGAAACAATCGATTTTTATAGGGTTCAGAATAACGTTACAGCGCCAGGTAGATTTCACCTAAGTGTGTTTATCTTACGCCTTTCGTCGGCGACTGACCGCGCACCTTTATAACTTATTTCGAAGCCAGCGTTTAGGCTTCTTATTGTCGCCTCCGCTCGCAGGGAAGTCATGCATTAACGCTATCCGTAAATTAAATTTCACAGCCATTCAGACTATCAATGTTTAAAAGACGCTGCGGCCTTTCCTGCGCCAACACTCACCGCGCGTGATAAATGGTTTCACTGATTCTTCGCCACATGCCATTTTTTAACTGCATTAATTAAGCACAAATTCGCTCGAGTAAATTTTGCTTTTACATTCAAATAAGCCGCCGTCTGCTTTTATGACAATGACCGCCCTAACAGATCCCGCGCATTTAAACACACACGATTTTGCGAATGTTTTGTCCGACCTCCACGAGCCAGTCAATTTCATGCGCGAAAAGTTTTGTAATATCCGGGAACCTGCTCAGGATATACCAGCGTTGGGTGCAGCTGTGGCCAAGGGGCCTAATAGCACCGTGCACATCGACAAACCACGTTCTTACGCAGCGCTATCAATTCTCTCCCGTGCCTAGCTCTTGCGAGAATAGGCATGGAAAATAGGCATGGTGATCCTTCATTGAAAGAGAAGCTTTAAATGGCAGGGCAACATATATATAAAAAAAAAACGTCCGTGTGTCGATATTTCCGCGCATGTTGAAGATCCCCAGGTGGTCAAAATTACTCCGTAGCCGTCCACTGCGGCGCGCCTCACCGTCTGCGTTGCGTCGCCGCGTTAAACCGTACAATCAACCAATCAAATCAATCGATTTACTGACTGTGGGGTTTAACGTGCCACAGCTACACCTGGGTTCTGAGGCGCGCCGTAGTGGAGGGCTCTGGATTAATTTTGACCACCTGGGGATCTTCAACAAGCGCGGAAATATCGAACACACGGACGTTTTCGCTTTTCGTCTCCATCAGAAAAGCAGGCCGCTGCAGCCTGGAATCGAACCCGCGTACTTGGGCTGAGTAGCGCAACGCCTCAGGACTGAGCCACCGCGGCGGGTTATATGGCTAGACGAAAGAAAAATCTGGTGGTCCTGTGTACGCACTAAATTCCTCCGGCCCAGCCCAATGCGCATGCGCGATAAAACCAGGCTGGAGAGAAAGTAAGAGGGGGTGGGGAGGATGGTGTACCTTGTTGTATCGGTTGCCGAAAAAGTGCTCAAAGAGGCTAAGCTGTCAGCGCGAGGTTTGGCGAGCCCGTCGGGTGCGGTGAATTCCACTCGCAACCAAAAAGTTGCAGTGATCTCGTACATTGACCGGCTCAGCCACAACTTGAAACGCATCGCCAAGCGAGCAGGGGCCGATGTTGCATTCTCCGCGCCTAATAAACTGTCCGCGCTCTGTCGGCAGGTCAACGGCGCACAAAAAGAACGAAGTGGGTGCAAAACAAAACACCAGAACAGGTTTGTTGCCTGTACAGAAGGAGTGGTTTATAAGATTCCTTTGAAGTGCAAAAAAGTGTACATCGGCCAAACCGGCCGATGTATTAACGATGTGTCCTTAATTCTTCCAGGCATCTTGGCATACATTGCCGTGATTGCGGATGTTTCCTGTTTTTAAAGAAAACGGAGGTGCTTGCTAGGAGCCATGACCTCCTCACCCGGGAAATAATAGGGGCAAGGGAAATTGCACGTGCGGGTGACGAGTGCATTAGAATGCATCGATATCTTTATCTATTAAGAAATCACATTTCTGGATGACAATTGACCGGTCTGTGGCTGCTTGCGTGTAAAGTGGATATGTGTTTTATCTGTTTTAGCTACTTTGTTGTCTTTCTTTTTCTTTCTCTGTTTGTTCCCACGTGCCGATGGATGGAGTATATATGCGCGCGGAAATAAACCCCGTTTGTTAGCATGCGCTGTGTGTTGTCTCCCTTCGCTTGTACCGTCTTTACATGTTTACATGCGCATTTTTATTACATCATTCAGGAACTGACTATTCCTCTCCAGCATTTTCAAGTGAACATCACCTTCTGATTGTCTCTCCCTTCCTCTTTTCCCCCTCTCCCCTTTCGGTCCCTTGGCCCTGTTAATAAAAGACTTTCACTCACTCACTCCCGCTGTGTTCTTTAGTACGCGTGACGTTCTAGCGCGAGGTGTTGGAAAACGAGTGTCCCGGTGTTTTAGCACCGTGACCACATGAGACGTCGATAGCCAGAGCCCCTAAGATGCTTCGCCATAATAGGGGACCAATAAATTGTCGTATTGTATATTACACGCCGTCAACATTAACATAGTGCCAGTTGCATTGCACTCGAGTGTAAGGAAAATAAAAGTTCCGTACATACCCTAGGCTGTCGATGAGAAAAAGCGACTCGCCGTTGGAGCTCCGGGCGTAAAGGTTTCTTGCGAAAATCGCAAAAGCACCTGGAAAGTAAAAAAAAACGTGAACGTATAAATCGTATATGCCAGGCTCGAGGGAGGCGATATGACGTGGATATCACTAATCATTCTCACGTTAAATGTATGTAATGGTTCGAAATGAAGAACGTCTGTAGTACGTAGGCTTTTTCAAGCAAACAAGCGCCAAAGCGGATTTACGTTCACCTTATCGCGTCCGGAATGGTGGGGTAATTCTTCTGCGAAGTCAGTGCACGGCCGGTAGATTTTAACCTTTACGTAAATATATGTTGAAGTTTTATATAGCATTTTGCATGGTTTGCTGAAAACTAAACATAAAGAAACAAAGCACGTGTGACGTATCCTTGCTCACACTCGCCACACCTCTCTCACACTCATACTCGAGAGGTCTTGCTTGACACCATCACACTCCTTTGTTCACAAATGACTTTTCGCCGCATTCACCTGGTGTCGTGTACCAACGGTTCCGACTAAATGCGATTACAAGTAGCTCTCTCATGGGCATTTACACCAATTTTGGAGTTCAACGCATTTAGCAACACCATCCATAAACGGTAAACGAGATACGGAAATGCGCTTGGATGGGGAAACAGCGGCTGAATGAAAAAGACTCTGCGAGCGGGAAATCTTACTTCCAGGCTCCTGTATCTCGATCTTCAGCGTGAGTTCGTCGCCGAGACCGACAACTCCGGCGTCCCGTCCACTCGGGTCCAATATTCTCATGACGACGTTTGGCGGAGGCGCCGTGTTGGTCACGACTGACGTGATGGTCGGCTGGTGACGCGTGCTACGAACAAAGAAAAAAAATGTGACATCAAAGTAAGATTCACGACCAAGCCTAGCCACTAGATCAAGTTTCAGAGTATCGGCACTCTTTTTTTCACTGTTCTATGCCGCCGACAGCGGCCATTGGTCGAACTGCGTCACGTGACCTCGGAAAACCCATAGGCGCTGCCATTTTGGTGCCTCTGTGTTGCCGCGCGCGCGCTCTTCGATAAGTCGTGATTTTCGGAGCACAGTGCGGCTGTATGACAGGTCGAGAGTGAGTTTTTAGGCCCTAAGACAGAGTAGCGATGCCGTGCTGCTCTGTACTTGGCTGTTTCAACCGGCGGGAAGGTGGGAAAACGCCTGCATCGCTTACCCGCTTGGAAAGAACGACAGCCTCACGTAACCTATAACTACTTAAACAGCGTAGTTTAGTTAGCGGCTTTAGAGTAACCTAGAGCTACTAAATAAGCTACGCTAGCGTAACCGAGCCTGACCTTATCGCACTGGTACGCTCTGTCTCTAAATCTTCGAAAAGTAAACACAGCTGTCATGGTTGCCAAACGGCGCCCGGACCTATTCCGCCCGTCAATGTCAGCCGCAATAGGGCGCAGTAAAGCTGGCCACCCGGGCGTCAGGCACCAAAATGGCTGCCGACGTGCGTCAGTGTCGTTACTCTTAAGCGTAGCTTATTTAGTGGCTCTAACCAAGCCTATAGCGCTGGTGCGCAAAAACTCCAATGTTAACCTCGTTTTTTTTTAACGTTAAAGCGCGGTTGTACGAGCAATGGTGCCGCCTCGAGAGCAACAAGACGGAACTTACGTGACGTCTAGGCCGCCGCTGTAGGCGCCATTTCGCGCGAACGTTGACCCAAGC
The DNA here is from genome assembly GCA_013339765.2 of Haemaphysalis longicornis. NCBI lineage: Eukaryota > Metazoa > Arthropoda > Arachnida > Ixodida > Ixodidae > Haemaphysalis > Haemaphysalis longicornis. Next base: position 29,741,793 of record CM023449.1, read on the forward strand.
GTGACTGTCCTGTCGCCGGCCTCGAAGGAGCAGATGACGCGGATGTTTCGATCGGTGTCTGTCATGATGATCGGATGCTGCTGCACGACCACCTCGTTGGCGTAACGACCGTCACCCTGTGAAAGAGAGAGATGAAATTTTGTTCCTCTCCAAACGACCCTTCCCATTCTTCCACATAAACAACTGTGCAGCTCCTTCGTCTTGGGAGCAGTCATTTTATCATTATAAATACTGTGCTAGCGCTGATTTATTTGGTGCAGTCCACAGGATGCTCTAACTGTGCATGCGCAGCGCGTCCTAGAACAAGCTTAGATATAATCAATGCTTAAGAAATGAAAAGGTCTTTATGGCGCAGAGACGAAGACGCAAGCGGTTAGTACCACCACAAAGCATTGGATGACTCTGGTCTAACCTAGTGTGGCTTATCACACGTGATCAATTTCATTTTTCCATCACTCATCCACAGTGACGTGTCGTAAAGGTCACATTTGCACGCGTGACCAACCATCGGCGAGTCACTCCGACCCACCTCTTGGAGCGTCCCGCAGCGGGTGCCGAGGGAGACGGCGAACTGCAGCGTATTCTGGCCGTTCCCCACGACGAAGCACTGGGCCGGGTTCCCCTTGGCGTACACGCGCCCGTGGAAAGGAGTGTCGAAGTTCATGGCCAGCAACATGTCCTGCTGGTTGCACTGCACGCTCACTGCAAAAAAAAAAATAAAAAAAAAGGAGGCTGTTCAGTATTTGGTCTTGTGAAATAAGGCGCTACCAAAACTGTGTGAGTAGAAGGCTGGGTCGAAAGCGACTCGCACATGACGAAATACAGCCAACTTCTTACCTTAAAGGAGACACTCTATAGCAGTGGTTCTCAAATGGGGCCGTGCGGACCGCAGAAGGTCAGCGAAGCCCTTTCAAGGTTCCGCGAAGCCTTCCTCAAACCCTCCCCCCAATTCATCTCAACTTTTCGCTAAACCTTGCTGCCAATGCAAAAAAAAAAAAAATCGCGCAGCTTGCACTAGTCGTGCGAGGCTGGAGAAGCAGCAGAGCTGGCGGCCCCTCTACCTTCGTCGGAGGACCAGTTGTTGCACCTCACACGGATTTCCGAACTTGCCGCCGAAAGGACTCCATGACTCCAGGCCCGGATCGTTTTGTCGGCACGCTTTCACATCTCTCCCAAAGTAGACCGCGTTCGCACGCGCTAGAACCCGCGGCAACCGGCTTTGCGAACTCAGCGTCTGTAACGCGAAACTCGGGGTCTGTGCACCCCACTTCAGGCGCGAACGCACGTGAACTGGCGAGAAGAAAATTACGTCCGAGATCACGCCCCGAACGCTGGGTAGTGTCGTCGAAGGTCGAGGCGGCCGATGCCGAGCGCTCCTAACGATGCGCTTCCTCAAGCGCGCTCGGTATTTTTTTCTTTGTATTTTTTGCGAGCTCCTCCCGTGGCGCAAGTCCACACGCAAGCTTAGACGACTCCGAGGACGCTCCTCACGAGGCGCACGCTCACGTGCGCACGGCTTGGCTGAGTTTTGTGGGGACGTCGATGCAGAACTAAACGCTTAAACAGCTCTCATGTTAAAATGTGGCTTCGTTGCATGCCGTGTATGTTTATTTTTTCTCCGCCTTGCGCATCATTTAGTGTCGGCTATTTGCACAACACGGCAGCCATGCAAAAAAGCAAGACACACGAAGCAACATGTGAGTGCTCGGACGACTCCTAGCTGGAAGAACAACTCTGTCGACAATAAGACATGCAGCAACATAAAATCCAGACTCAAAAGGTGGACGTTGAATATGTGGGCCACTTTAGCTGCATGCTCAAATTGTCTCGCCATTATGACACAAATCAATAGAGGCCGTCGTAGGGTCCTCTATCACTTTTGCAAGACCAAAAGGATTCTCTCGCAAACACACGTTTGAGAACGACACCTATGTAGGCAAAAAAGAACAATTCCTCATCATCATAATCGTCACCGTTGTTGTCGCCGCCGCATTGTGTTCATTGTCATCAGCGTGATGATATTGACTGAAGGACGAAGACCTCTTTTATAGACTTCTGAAAGGTACTTACCTCACAGAAAAGGTAGAAAAATTACCTCACAGAAAAGGTAAATCGCTGCGTCACTCATTGCCGGAAAGCGAATTTAAATGACTCACTGTTCTGCAGTTCTGTTTTCAATATAGACAAGAGTAGCTTAAAGATTATTTGCGTTTTCTCCTGTCGTACCTTAATTAGTGATTCATCTCTCTACTAAATAAACGCGTCACTCAAAAACAATGTCACGTCAATTACTATGACCTCTAAAAGGGGCTAATAATTTCGTTGTGGTAACAACAATAGTGTAATGACGCTCCTGGATTGGGACAGTCCAAAGTCTATCGAAGAGGTCTTCGCCCTGCAAAAATGTGTTGACGACGACGATTCCGACGATGATGACGACGACGACGATGACGACGATGATGATGAAGGAGAAAAGGGAGAAGAAGAACAAGAGGAGATAAAGAACAAGAAGAGCAAAAAGAGCAAGAAGGGAAAGAAGGCTTCACCCTGCTGAAATGTGTTGACGACGACGATGACGACGATGATGATGACGACGACGACGATAATTATGGAGAAAAAGGAGAAGAAGAATAAGAGGAGAGAAAGAACTGAAGAGCAAGAAGAACAAGAAGAGCAAGAAGGCTTCGCCGCGCTAAAATGTGTTGACGACGACGATGATTATGACGACGACAACGATAATGATGGAAAAAAAGGAGAAGAAGAACAAGAGGAGAGAAAGAACTGAAGAGCAAGAAGAACAAGAAGAGCAAGAAGGTTTCACCCTGCTGAAATGTGTTGACGATGACGATGACGATGATGATGAAGGAGAAAAAGGAGAAGAAGAACAAGAAGAAGAAGGAGAAGGAGAAGAAGAACAAGAAGAATAACAAGAAGAAGAACAAGAAGAAGAACAACGAGAGCAAGATGAAGAATAAGAACAACAAAACAACAAGAATAAGAACAACAACAAGATGGTGATGGTGATTATGATAATGATGATGACGAACTCTACTGTTATGCGTGACGAACCTTGCTCGCAGGTCCCCTTCTCGCTGTAGACGGAGTAGCGGCGGTGGACGAGCGCGGCCGCCCCCAACGGCGTGCTCTGGGCGTCCTCACTACTTAGTGCGCAGTCGCGGTGCACCGTCTCGAAGTTGACGGCGCGGCAGCTGAAAAGGCGCTCGAGGTCACACTGCCGCTGGCACTCGACCAGGCTGAACGCGTGGCCCAGTCGGTCAATGATTGGCAGGAAGCGGTCCACATGCTCGCGGTATTGGCACGTCGAAGGCTCTGCAAAATGCCACGGTATACGCACATGCGCGATGGTGAACACCGTGATTAACACCGTCGGGCTAGTAAGTATTCTTAGTTTAGGAGTAGCTTTGGCGCGAGGTTGAAATGATTTTCTTCGGAAACAACAAGCATATACGACTGGCGAACAAGAAAAGCAGCCACAGATTACAAAACTACGATCAAAACAACACTTCGGAACTATGTTACAATCTGACTGCCCCCGCGTTTTCGACCAGAGATTTATAGCTCTTTTTTGGACGGGCCCGGGAATCTAGAGCTCGTGCAGGGGATAGACGTGAGAGCGTCTTCACTGCACAAGGCTTTGCACCCTTAAAAGTGAGTTTTTGCTATAACTAACCACGCGAAGCTCTACGAAAAAAAAAAACTTTTAAAGGGTGCTATAAGCGACATAACACCGTTCAATAGTTTTGTGCGTTCTTGCTAGGGGAAGGGGTGTTAGTTAAGTTATACACCCCTTAAGGGTGTTTTATTGTATTTTTGGTAAGGTGAGAGGGTGGTGTAGAGTGCGGAAATTCCCTTAAAGGGTGTAAATTATTTTGTAGTGTTGCCTGCCTTTTTTTTTCCTTTTTATAACACTGTATCCGCCATGCAAGCGTTTGTAACCGAAATGTATACAATGAATGGATGGTTGGTTTCCCAGCCCTCGTCAGGTCCCCTATCAATGCGATCAACGTCTGCAAACCATGAAGCTACGGTCAAGTTGCAATAACCCAGTAATACAATAGGCAGGTTGATACCCACTTGACTCCACCCAGTATTGGTACTTGACATGCATAATGAGGTGGAAGAAAATATGCTTGCCAGGGACATCATCACTACACCGACTGTTCTTCCTGAAACCCTTTCCACAAACTCTAGATTTGCGTATGTATTTTGTGAGTTCTACTTCCCCAGAGCTACCGCACTCTACAAACAGCCAGCTGAATGGCGAATGACATGGCTGGAAACCAGGTTGCATATGTTTCGCTGACCGTTTGGAACCAGGAAGGAATTTCGCCGGCCCTCGAGGCACTTCAGTGCTCGCACGCACTTTAGGGGCGCTTCTGATATTTTTAGCTATAATAAAGCGGAATACTGAAGAACGTCTGGCGTTTTTGTTTGTTTATTTCTCTCTCTCTCTCTCTCTCTCTCTCTCTGTGTGTGTGTGTGTGTGTGTGTGTAGGTACGTCCGTACGTACGTATACGAGAACGAACGAACGAACGAACGAACGAACGAACGAACGAACGAACGTACGTACGTACGTACGTACGTACGTACGTATGTATGTATGTATGTATGTATGTATGTATGTATGTATGTATGTATGTATGTATGTATGTATGTATGTATGTATGTATGTATGTATGTATGTATGTATGTATGTATGTATGTATGTATGTATGTATGTATGTATGTATGTGTATGTATGTTCACAAAAAAGCGTTAGTTTGTGGTGCCGACCTGGGGCGCACATGTTCTCGAGGTAGTCGACGTCGTCGGCGCTGCGTCCGTACAGGGCGGGCCGCGTCCGTCGGTTCTCGGCGTGCAGCCGGCACAGCAGCCGCGACTGCTGGTACGTGGCCGCGCGGCACACGAAGCCACGCTCGCGCAGGCACAGGTCCTCGCACTGGGCGCGCCGGTGGACACCCGGCACCTCGCGGTCCGCGTCGCCGTTCATCGTGTGTCCGATCGTCCGCTCGAAAGACCACATCTTGCCGCACGTTCGTTCTGGCCCCCAGGAAAGGAGTAAAAAGAATATGGAATGAAAAAGGAGTACAACCGGAATATTTTACTTCTAAAGTGGACTAAAAACGGAGTAAAAACAGTTTACACTTCTTTAATAGGGAGAAGAAAAAAAACAAGTAGATTAGGACTAAATTTTCTTTTCAATGAGTTGGAGAAAATTCCGAGCGTCGCTTTAATAAAATATTGTAGAAAAAACAAGTTTTCGTTTTCAAATACAAGATACATTTAAATGCATGCCCTCAAGAATACATTCACGTTCTTTCTAGGCGTACACAGCGGGCACAACAGATAGTGTATATTGTGTGGTAACACATTCCTTATTTAAGCATTGCTGAAATCCCGCTACATTTCCCGTTGTCTGTCATTGTTCGATACTGCATTCAGCCAGATGTAAAACAATGAACTAGGCCCTAATAATAGCTGAAACTTCCTTTAACTATCGAAACGTATTTATACTAAGCCCTCGTTATAACTAAATCGCATTATTCGAATTTTACTTTATTCGAATTTCTTCCTGCTCCTTATCAAGCAGCCCTTTTAAAAAACGAAGTATTGTTTATCACGAAGGCAGTTTCCTATCCCAAGAACTTGGGTATAACTCGGGCGCACTGCTTTTTTTTCTGAGAAGTAGACGCTTAAACTTTTGCTCATTTCTATGTAAAATGAACTACCGTGAACCAATCAACGTTATGTAGCCCAAACTAAGCAGCGCAAGCAGCTCGAGCATTGTAAGGTACGATGAGAAGACAGCGAGGCGCGGCCCAACAACAAAAAGTGGCCCCGCAGAGAAAAACTCATTACTGGCGCAAATACACGCCCCCCTCCCCCCCCCCCCCACTCCCCCCCCCCCTTTCATCTCTCCTTTCCCTCCAGCGTTTTCTACTCGCCGTAAGCTGCTTATTTATTTGTAATATGAGATGGCACTGGGGAAGTATCACGTATATTTTTGTAAGAGCATCTCAAGCCGCAGTATCATTTCTGTTAGAACAGCTACTCGCTCCCGTTTAATAATAATTTCAAGTGTTCTCATCCGTTTCTCTACGTGTGAAAGGGAGCAACGGGTACTGGTGCGCGCAAAACGCTGCACACGGACGTTCGCGAGCAAAGCCATGGTTACCCGCATCAGCGCTGAAATAGGTTTCCGCCAGACGAGAACTAACCCGCTGAGAAACGCAACCCGGAACGAATTTGGTTTCCGCAGGCAACCAAGTAACAGAGGAAGAAACGGAGGGGGGACGAGAACGAGTTCTTCAATTATAGAGTAGTTAAAGATTTCATCATTCCCCCTTAACCCACGAAAACGAAGTACTATTGGACGGCGCGTTAGCGCAGAAAATTACCAGTTTCAACAGAATCGCCTCCGTGGCGGAACCTCCCAACAGTAATTAACCTTTTCTTACGTATTTTTTAAAACAGCTTCGCTGAGCGACGAACTGCTTGGCAGACCTTCACGTCCTCCGAGCAAGCAGCCTGTTTGCTTTCAGAAAGCGAGGAGAGAGACAGAGAATGCAGTTTAATGATGCTGACGAGGTCTGTCCAGCAGATAGCCTAACGTGCTACATCAGGTGAAAGCGGAAAACCGGAAAACCCCCGGAAAGCCTAAAAGCAAGTAAACCCCAGACAAAAAAAAATTCTCGCATCTCCACGAAGTGAATCATGACGAGTGGGCGAAGACTGGTGATCGTTCTTAGCGCAAATCACCCGTGAGAGCGCTTACTGCTGCTAAAACGATTTCCAATCCAATCCAAACCAATCTAATCCAATTTAATTCAATCCAATTCAATCCCATCCAATCCAATCCATTTCAATTCAATCCAATCCAATCAAAATCCAATTCAATTCAATCCAATCCAATCGATGCTCTCGCGCATGCCCAGCACGGCTCTCCAGGTCTTTCTCTCTCTAACCTTTCGTGAACCTTTTATTTTGTTCTTGTTAACCTTTTGTGAACCTTTTGTTCACAGATGTTGCGATTTACACGGTGCTGTGCCGTGAGCACGGACGCCGGACGCCGGAATGGCTTCGGCCTTAGCTGCTTCGCCCCTAAAACAAGCACCTCCAAAGAAATCCGCCCAGAAAAGGAATGGACGCGCAAAGAGCCACGAATATTGTTGCGGGGGCGGGCAGTCAGTTCACCACCGCACGCTTTTGCACCCAGAGCTCCGCTCGGCATACGGACGCGACCACCGTTTCTGCCGCGTCAGCGGCCCATGCATCTGCGATTCACGTGGTCCAGTGCGTCCGCCCGACAGCTGCGCCGATCTTTCATCCTTTAGTGCTTTCTTTTACATAGACATTTGTTTCCTAGAGGCCAGCATCCGCAAAACCAGACTTCGTTTCACTTCGTCGATCTTCAAACTATTTTTCGCCACCCCTCGCCCTTCACTCTCTCTCTCTCTCTCTTATTGCTATTTTCGCTTACTCCGAAGCCTTTTAAAACGCGCAGAGCTCGCTTCCTGCTGCAACCAAGCCTTCTGTGCCTCCCCCGTGGTGGCCGAGGAAGCGCGCATCTCTGGTCATTATTATGCGCCGGTTTAACGAACCTGCCTCTCTTACTCTCTCCGGGCCCGCTCTTTTCAGCCCGCGCACAAACGCCTCTCGCCTTTGTCTACGCCCGCACCCGCAGACGTTTGTAAAGCTTTCGTTAAACCCACGCCGAACCCTCACCTTTATTTTTTCTTTTGTACTTCTCTGATTGGCTTCAGTCCCGGTGCATCCGAGGTAGACAGATGCGCACGTCTAGAACGCGTTAACCACGACAAGGGACCCGTGGTCAGCGCGACTTGCAATGCGTTGCGGCAAAGTTCCCTTCTTCGGCATGGTAAAAAAATTTAAGCCGTTCCACTCAATGTGAAAGCTGTCGGAAGTGCAGAGCAGTGATTCGCCTTAATGGGCTGTAGCGCCATTATCAGCTCACTGCTGCCACCCAACGCAATTAAAATTTCCCGCCTTCGCAGTGCTCGCGCGTCCCTTGCCTGAAACTGCGCCAGCGGAAGTTCTGTTCTTTTTGTGCTTGCTTTTACTCCCGCACGTGCCGGCATTTCACTGCCACTTTTTTTCGCTTACTGTCGTAAAACCCAACCCAACGAGCGTTCCTAACTAAGTGAACGCGGGCGCTGCCCCTTAATTAAGTATATTTTGTTTCAAATGTACCTGCAGTTTTCTTTGTGCTAAACAACGGGGAGATGTATGACAAGCGCCAGCGGTTCACGAGTTTCGAACGGTTGTGACTGCTTTCGAAGCCTCTGAATTACGCCGCAACGACAGCGGCTACGACGGAACGCCGTGTGTGGCTCTATTTGGGTCCAGCGAGCGAGCTACGACGACAAAGGCGAGCCCCCAAAGTGTTCTTCACTTAAAGACAGACGCAGCACTCAGGCTACGTCACTTAGGCGTAGACTCAGGGCGCAAGTGGAGCTTAAAATGAGAAGAATCTGAAGCTTGACGCTCGAACTTCGATGTCCTTGTTAATAAAGTTACTTAAAAAGTTGCATCTGAAGTGGTCCTTGTTTATGAAGTCCTTGCTTATGAGTGACCGGGTATGTTTCTGAGGGGCGACTACTCGGAACGCCGAAAAAAAAAATGGTAATCTGTCAATGCTGCTCAGGTACACTGACAATGACACGACGATCCCTTTTCTACAGGCGTACATTTTAAATCTACGTGGCTCGATGTCAAGGACACAGTCGCAAAATGTCTCTGACCTGGGGCGGTATTCTCGCATTTGTCCGTTTTGTAAACGTCCGTTTCGCGTCCGTTTTATTGCGCTGTAATTCCAGTTGTAGGCGGTCTTTTGGTTGAGTTTTGCACAACTTTTCTTGCAAACACATTTGAAACAACTAAACCTACTTTAAGCCATTTTTATGTCTTTATTGTTCCGCCAGCGGACTAACAACAAGGCGACGAGAAATAGTCTGCTCCAAATCGTCTGCTCCGAGAAGCCACGGCTCATAGCTCCGTCGTGCTTGCATGGCGTCGCATCCTGATGTTGGTTTTCTAGCCAGTCAGGGCTTGCTCAAAACGGACGCTTTTGAAACAGACACAAAACGGACAAAACACGAGAATACCGCCCCTGGTGGTGTTCTTTGCATCGTCCATCAGGAAAGTTGAGCAGGACTTAAAGTTAGTGCATTCCTGTGAAGTTAGCGAAAAATCTACCTTGCTGCACGCGTGCGCTAAGCCCGTGCCAACGGTGGTGTACCGGGTGAGCGCTTACGTTACCGATAATACTGGCTTTTTCTTTTCTGAAAAAGCTAGGAAGGTGGAGATTCCTAGCAAAGAACAGCAGAAAAACTTCTTGCGCTAAAAACGTCTTGCGCTAAAACCGAGTGTCTTACCTCTAAGCCACTTAAAGAGGGCGTTTCGTTCCTGCGTAAAATACACAATGACACTAGCAGATAACACTGTGAACGCCATGCTTTGTATGGACCAGAATTCCATCATAAAGCAAAAATACACGATCAATACATTACAGGAGGAGGTCCCAAAGTCAGCGACTGTCGGGGTGACCTCCTATATCTATTAGGTGGTGTAACGGTGTTTTAAAGGGTTCAGTGGTTTAGTCTAGTACAAAACGAGGGAAAACAACGCAAGTATAAAAACAAGCAATCTGAAACATCGTAAGTATTGTCATGTGAACATAAGAGGTTACAGAACATACATGTGGGTTTCCAGACATGGTGACAATATGCACAATAAAGAAAAACGAAAGCATGTATAGAATAAACAGAAAAAATGTATATATTTACAGAATATATATGTGGGTTTTCAAGATATGGTGACAAACTGCACAATAAAGTAAAATAATTACGCGTACAATAAATAAACAGAAAAGAAGAAAGAAAAAATGAATAATACAGGGGCTACGGAAAAGGACACGATCAAGTCAAGGAAAGTAGTAGGCAGGTAATTGGTTTAAAACATTGAACAAAATAGTTTATAGCACGGCGATGGAATATTCATGCATGGACTAGGGGATGTAATATGCGTTGACCAGTGGTTGTAGTAGCGTGCCCCGGAAATCCCCGGCCTTAACTATGGCAACTAGTAGCTCGCTTGTCGAGCTAACCGACAACCCAATTCATCGACTTGCGTGAGACTTGCAGGAACACTATTTTGCGGCAAAGAACCGGCCACCGTAATTCATGGCATGCAGATAGCGCATTGGAAGGTTTAAAGCGCGCTCGAAGAACTGGAAACGCGCAGAGGGAGCACGTATAAGCGCTTGTTTGTATTCCTCCTGTACGTGGTATACGTTCCTTATGCGCTTTTAAAGCGAAGCTTTATACGGCCGAGCGAGAGGGAAATCCGGCGGTCCCGTGTGCGCGGAGAATTCCTCCGACACAACCACACGCGCAAGCGCGAAAAAAAGCAGGTTGAGGAAGTGTTACAACTATAGATGGTATTCAGTGTAAAGTTTAGCTGCCAGTTTCTTCGCTTGGCAACACTAGAAACGGCAACGGACGTAGCGCGGCTTGTGCCACTGAGCCCGCACGCCACAGCAAACACCAGCGTGCATCGTCTGCTCCGTTTGAACCCGATTCTCAACTGTGGTGTCAACAGAGAGGTTATTAACCGCACTCGCAATCGACCGGCTCTTTGCCTAGGGTTATTTGTTTTTATCTTAAAATTGAATTATAATTTTGATGGTTTATGTTACTTTTGGTGTTCTAAATGATTTCTTTCCGGGCGTCAGGTCATTTTATGTTGTTATCCTGTTATGTTTAGGTTTGATTGATTGATTGATTGATGATTGATTGATTGATTGATTGATATTGATTGATTGATTTATGATTGATTGATTGATGATTTATTGATTGATTGGGTTTGATTGATTGATTGATTGATTGATTGATTGATTGATTGATTGGGTTGAGTTGATTGATTGATTGATTTGATTGATGTTGATTGATTGATTGATTGATTGATGATTGATGATTTGATTGATTGATTGATTGATTGATTGATTGATTGATTGCTTGATTGATTGTTGATTGTGATGTGATTGATTGCTTGATTGATTGATTGATTGTTGATGTTGTTTCATTGATGTGATTGATTGATTGATTGATTTTGTGTGATTGATTGATTGTGTGATTGATTGTGATGCTGATTTATTGATTGATTGCATTGATTGCTTGGATTGCTTGATTGTTGCTTGTTGCTGATTGATTGCTTGCTTGCTTGCTTGTTGTTGATTGATTGTTGATTGTTGATTGCTTGCTTGATTGCTTGCTTGATTGCTGATTGATTTGATTGCTTGATTGATTGATTGCTTGATTGTGCATTGCTTGCTTGATTGATTGCATTGTTGCATTGTTGTGATTGATTGCTTGATGATGATGATTGATTGATTGATTGATTGATTGCATTGATTGATGTTGATTGATTGATTGATGTGATTTGATTGATTGACTTGATTGATTGTGATGATTGATTGATGATGCTTGATGATCGATGATTGATTGATTGATTGATTGATTGATTGATTGATGATTGATGATCGATCGATGATCGATCGATATGACTTGATTGATTGATTGATTGATTGATTGATTGATGATTGATTGATTGATTGATTGATTGATTGATTGATTGATTGATTGATTGATTGATTGATTGATTGTAGGGTTTAACGCGCCGACGCAACGCAGGCGATGAGGCGCGCCGTAGTGGAGGGCTCCGGATTAGTTTTGACCCCCTGGGGATCTTTAACGTGCGCCGAAATCTGGTACACACGGGCGTTTTTGCTTTTCGCCTCCATCGGAAAAGCGGCCGCCGCGGCCGGGAATCGAACCCGCGTCCTCGTGCTCAGCAGCGCAACGCCTTAGCCACTAAGCCACAAGGTCGGGTTATGTTCAGGTTAGGTTGCCTAGCTTTACGTTATCTAGAGGGATGTAGTGCCGGAAGCGGCAATTTTGTTACAAAACGCCGGTGGACGTCGATATAGTGGGGTGCTCACAGTACCGTCGGGAGGCACTCTAGACACGGTCGTAATTAAAACTTTCCAGTATGTACCAACTTTCGCGGTTGCTTCAGACAGTGCATTTACCTTGCAGGCAGATCTTCTCAAAGTACGCCGTGACCGGGTTGGGTGCCAGCAGCTGCCGGTTGTCCTCGGCGGCGGCCGAGAGCCACGACGCCGTCTGGAAGTTGCCGTACTCGATGGTGAAGGCCCGGCAGCGGTCGCCCAGCCGCTGGCACTCGCTGTACGCGTCGCGAACCACGCCCACCGCTGAGCGAGCAGGGATCCGCTCGCGTGGCGCGTACCTGCGGGACATTTTTATTTTACTACGACGAAGCTGTCTATGGGTGCGTTCCTATTTACCCTCCAGACAGCTTTGTGGCCGTCTTCGCGGACAGTCCGCCATGTTAAGCCCCGTTCCAATTCGAACGAAGCCGTCAACGAAGACTGCTTCGAAGAGACAGCGTGAAAGTCAGCAACGATGCAGGCTACCTTCCTGTCTAAACCACTAAGCGACGGCAGCGCCACCTTTTTATGTACTAATGTTGTGACAAATTAACTGGTTATTTTATTGAACTATTTAGTATAGTTCACTACGGAGTAAGACACCTTTGTTTAGTGTTTAAATTACATAATATTTGTAATGATAGCGGTTATAATATTTACAAAACCTGAGGCTTGCGTTACTCAACATGTCTGCTACAAAGTTGTCGTCTGCGTTGGTGACCGCTGCGCCGCTCCAATTTTGCTTTCTTAACACGCCTAAGTCTACTAATTCGTAACCTGTCTACCAAGCTGTCCGCGAATTGGAAAGCAGCCTGTGGCTGTAATCCAGCAGATCGTCTTCGGCGACAAACCAAGCCTCGACGAACAATATTCAGCGCAATAGAAAATTCATAAAAAAAATGAAAAATGTTCTAGGGCCTCTATATCTTGATATAAGGCGGCTTATATTGCCCTTGGGAGGATGTCTTTCTAGCTATGCACTTGTGTTCAAACAAGAAGCCACCTTAAGGGGTCGGCGTAAGCTTGGTTTCGGCAAGCTGGCTTTTCCACATTGTGACGAGTTCAGCATGACCGTCTACGGAGGGAGTAAGGTTACATCCCCACGTTACACTCCTTTCCACTGCCACCGCCTCTTTCCTGACTCGTATACCGTATTTACTCGGTTCTAAGCACCCCCCTTCTTTTCCACGACGCTCGCGATGCCGAAAGTGAGAGGGGGCTTAGATTCGAAAAACATAAATAACCTCACCTCATCGCCACTTTTTTTAGCGGCCGTATCTCTACGAGGCGGGTGCAAAGAGTAATGTTTTATGCGGCAAACATTCAAAAGAAAAATAGGTAAAGACAGTGAATCCACTGCTTACGTATGATAATCAGTCAACCTCACTACCACTCAAGTCCCTTGTGCCGCTTTGGCCTCCACTGTCAGTATAACCAGCAGGTCATCTTCTGTTCCGTTGAAATGGTTTGTAATTTAAAACTTCATAAATGACTTGGCCACAACGTCAACCCGGGCCAGTTTCCACACGTCTCAAATCCACCTTGGGATGGTTGCCTAAAAAATGGAGGTGCATGCAAACTTTTTTTTAAAGACGATAGTCTTTCTTGGGCTACTTAAACGCAGAAATTTTGGTCTGTCTGTATGTCTGTTTTTCTGTCTGTCTGTCTGTCTCTCTGTTTGTCCGTCTGTCTGTGACTCGATTCAGACACCCGGCCAAAGTGAAACATAATCTGCGCAATAGTCTTATATACTCACAACCAAATCTAAACGTCTAAGTCCGGTTTATACGTTCATACTTGTCAACATTGTTGAACAAAAACAAAACATTACGCAAATATAAGAAAGAAAATTTATACATAAGTGATATTTACACTGTTCCTTTATAAAAAAAATCATGGATGCTTGATTTCTGTTAAATTAATTACTACATCCACTGCAGAAAAAAAAAATTCACCCCGTCGCCTGCTGTCGCCCGCGCCTCTATAGTTTCTGGCGGTATTTCAAGAAATCAAGTGGCTACAGCTACGAAAGGTTCCACTTGATAGGTTTTACGTTCTGATAGAAACGCACGTGGACTAGGGCAACGCGTCTCTATAAACGTTGAAGTAGGGCGCCTCAATTCATGCGCGTCTCCGCCGTACGTCAGCGCTGGCATCGAGACGCTCGGCCTGTACCAGTGAAACGAGGTAAATTTAAATTGACTTGAGCAAACCTTTAGCGTGCTTACCTTGGGAGGAGCGCGACGGAAAAGGAAGAGTATAAGAGGTGAGCGGGAAAGCGAAGAGAGGCATTTACCCGGCAAATTTCAACAACGACTATCGTCTTTCGTCGACATTTGCAACGAAAGGAGCAGATACGAGGCCAATTTTTGCTTCCATTTTTGTTACGATAGTAGGGTAGGGTGCTTAGAATCGCAAAAATACGGATTTTCGCTTTGCTCAAAATTGTTTACGGTCCCCATTGTATACTGCACAGAGAGTGAATCATTCCCGTTTGAACGGAAGTTTTTGCCCAGATGTCTTCAATATAACGAATTCACTGTATTAATGCGTAGCATTCATACAGTGAATTCGTTATATTGAAGACATCTGGGCAAAAGCATTCAGTCAGCAAACCCATATGCTGGTAATCCCAATCCCGAAATGGACAGGCCTATTACCAAAGCTGAAATCTGTGAAGCCATTACTAAAACTGAACACTCGCTCTGCGCCAGGGCCTGATGGCATCACTAACAAGGTACTTACCAATCTGGACGACTCATCCATAGAAGACCTCACAGCTTACATGAACAAAGTATGGGACAACGGCCGTCTTCCTCCTACGTGGAAAAGCGCCCTCATTACGTTTATTCCCCAAACCCGGAAGCAACTGAAGCTTGAGAACCTTAGGCCCATTTCTTTGACCTCGTGTTTGGGAAAACTGCTCGAACACGTAGTGTTGAACCGCCTGCATCGGTACATGGAAGAACAACCAACTCTTCCCCCATACCATGGTGGGCTTCCGGCCATCACTATCAACGCAAGGACGTCATGCTCCAGTTACAGCATCAAATCATCGATAACTCCGCTGTATCCCCACTAGACACTCGAGCAATCTTGGCCTAGATCTGACCAAAGCTTTTGACTCCGTGCAACATAGCGCTATTCTCCACAACCTGAGCGACCTCCACGTGGGCAAAGAAGGCCTATAACTATATCGCGGATTTCTTAGCGCAACGAACCGCACAACTAACCGTACCAGGCCTCCAGTCGGATCCCATACGCTTGGGGCAGCCGCGGAACACCACAGGGCTCGGGTCTTATCGCCCTTTCTTTTCAATGTGGCAATGATTAAGCTACCTGTTTTACTACGACAAATTCCGGATGTAAGTCACAGCATTTATGCTGATGACATCACGATTTGGACCGTAGGAGGAAGCGATGGGGACATACAAGAACGCCTGCAAGCAGCCGCTGACACGGTTCAAGAATACGTAACCCAAGAGGCCTCGAATGTTCACCACAAAAAATCGGAAGTCCTCTTCTACAACCCAGCTAGGCCCGGCCGGAGACAAAGACATGACCCCCAACATAGAAATCCTGCTGCAGGGCAGCCCAGTACCCAGAACTGAATGCATACGAATTCTAAGGCTTAGAATACATGAGAAAGGAACCAACACGGTTACCATACAGGCCCTGCACAATGCAGCCGTACAAATTGGCAGACTCATCGCCCGGATAGCCAATAAACACCATGGCCTCAAGGAACATAATCTCCTTCGGTTAGTTCAAGCCTTTATCATCAGCAAAATAACTTACGTTACTCCGTACCTGAAACTCAAGAAAGCAGAAAAAGAGAAAATAGACCGAATAATTCGCAAAGCCACCAAGGCGGCTGTAGGCATTCCAATGGCTGCCTCCACAGAAAAATTACTGGAGATGGGCATTCACAACACGTTGGATGAACTTATAGAAGCACAACGCATTGCCCAATACAACAGGCTGGCGGGGACCCCAACTGGGCGGGCCATTCTGGAGTCGCTGCATATACTTTTCGCGGACCAGAATGGAACCAAAGGCGTCATTGAAGCGGACCTACGAGACAAAATAAGTGTGGCCCCACTGCCTAGAAATATGCATCCGGAGTACCATCAAGACCGACGGCTTGCCCGTGCGAAGGCGCTCCACAAGCAGTACAGTGCCAACCCAGCGGTAATGCTATGTCGACACGGCGAGCTACCCTGTCCAACGTGCGGTAGTGGCCGTGGTGGTAGATCAGCAGGGAAATGCAACCTCATCTTGTTCAATCCCTACGTCCAACCCAGAAACGGGGTGAAGAGGTGGCCATAGCTCTTGCAATTGCGGGCACGCAGGCTACTACCATCATCTCGGACTCGAAGGCCGCCCTGCGCAACTATGGCGCGCGGTAGGATCTCCACCACAGCCGCCAAATCCTTACGAACAGCGCGACCCCAGTTTCAAGGCACATCCGCCTGGTATGGACGCCAGCTCACTCGTCTCTTCCGGGGAACGAGATGGCACATGAAGCAGCCCGAGGATACACGAACCAGGCTGACTTCGAATCCGACAACGTGGCGTCCTGTGACGGGGGGGAGGGAGAGACTGGAAACTTACCGAGAGATTACTCAACACTATAGGCTGAGCCGACTGAAATTTCCGGCTGCCCACACTGCTCTAAACAAATGGCAGACAGTTGCTTGGCGCAGGTTACAATCAAATACGTTCCCTCACCCCGCCCTGTGTCACCGCAGCTATCCGGATAGGTACACGGACAGATGCAAGTGGTGCAACATTGCAGCAGCCACACTACAACATATGGTCTGGCAATGTCCCAATAAACCACGGGCCTTTGAACAAGTAATACATATAAGAAGTAGTGAGCAGTGGGAGGCCGCTCTGCTCAGCTCTCTTCCCGGGATACAAGCTGCTGTCATCCAACTGGCAGAGGACGCCGCCAGGGACCACGGGTTCCTGACCGCCGTCTAATGGGACGAAGATACCGGACTTTTCCGCTTAAAAGGGATGACAATAAAGTCTGTTCTCTCTCTCTCTGCGTAGCATTCTTTGCAGAGTACTCCCACAGCCAGGACGGTGTAACGCCCTGCATTTACACAAAAAATGCAAACACCGTGGAAGTTCCACCTGTAATCATTATAATAGCGAAAACGAAGATAATTGGTAGAACGGAATTCTGAAAATCTACAAAACTATGAAAAATATAAAAAAATCACGGAAAATGGCAAAACCGCGTAACACCCTGGATTTCCGAAATAACGCAGATTTCGCGGAAGTTACATCTGTAATCAGTATAATAGCGTAAATGTAAATAATTAGTCAAACAAAATTAAAAAACTAAAACCATAAGAAAAATGGAAACAATGGAAACAAGCGAACAGTGTAACGCCCTGCATTTTCACAATAATGCAGATTTCGCGAAAATTCTTCTCGTAATCGCTGTAATAACTGAAATGGAGATGATTGGATAAACAGGATTTATAAGAACAAAAAAATTGCGTGTAAAGAACTCCCACTCAAGACAAGTGGCATAAGAATGCGGCGTATCAGTAGACAGTTCTCTAAATTTCTGCAGAATTTTTTTCCCATTTTTTCGCTGCATATTTTATAAGCAACCTCAGCTACGAGTAAGCGTTCCACTTGTCGCTACTTATCACTGGTCCTTTTCCCTTCGTAATGTTAAAGGAGTAGTGACACTAAATTTCAGAGCTGAGATAACTATGCAAAATGCTTCCTTTTTATCAGGAGATATCTCCCAGCAAATTTCTACAGTAGCCGTTCAGTATAACATATTTCAAATCAATTTTAATCTCTGCCCGTGCGAGAAAGCCCAGAGGGGGCCAGCATGACATCATCTGCTACTTGACCAAAACTGGCGACGTCGAGCTCCCGTGACGTAGCCGACGCGCTGGCTGCGGTTGGCGCGCGCTGCTATACCGTGTGTACACGTCATGGTTTTGGGACTGACGTCATGCTTCCCAACCTCCGCCGGTCAGGGCGAGCGCGTGCGCTCGCTCGCGCGCGCGGCCAGACCGGCAGCGGTGCAACGACAATGGTGACGTCACGTGCTACCTCCTGTCACGGCTGCCACTCGGCGTTTGTCTTGTCGAAACCGGAACTGACCCGAATAAACGAAGCCGTAAATGATTGTTTACGCTGCCATCGACCGCGTAATGTGCCATTCTATGATAAGTGGCTAATAGGCACCCATAGCAGCGAAAAAATTTAGCAGTGGCGTAGCTCGGCTATGCCAGGATATACGTAGCGTGAGCTAAGGTTCAGCTGGTTATCTAAGTTTCCTGGTTGTCTCTAGGATTAGCTGATTGTCATGCTTACTGCTGCTAAAACGATTTGCAATCCAATACAATCCAATTTAATCCCCTCCAATCCTATTCAATCCAATTCAATCCATTCCAATGCAGTCGCGGCGGCGGCGGCTCCAGTGCGCCGTGAGACGTCACTGCTCCTCGCGCATGCGCAGCACGGCTCTCCAGGAGCCACGCGAAACTGCTCACCCCCGGCCAGTGTAGCTCACACTTCAAAACACGTAACACGAAACTTTCGTGTCAGTACTCCTTTAAGAATGAATGGACAGACCGCAGCTCTCCCACCAAAACTCCCCGTTCACACCCCGTACCGCACCTCATGTCGTGGCCGATCGTCTTCTCGTAAGTGTACTGCTCGTACGAACAGAACCTCGGTGGCGGGTAGGGGCTGTAGTCGGGTGGCCTCGGCGGGTACTGCGGCGTCTGCACTCCGCCACCGGCTCCTCCCGGTGTTGGCTGGTGCGGCGAAGACGGCGGCGGTGGCGGCGGCGGCGGGTAGGGCCTTTGAGGCGGACGATGTGGCGGGTACGGCGGCGGGTGCGACGTGCCGCCAACGACTCCGTTGTCTCGGCCGTCGTCGCCTCCGCCTCCGAGGTGGCAGTCCTTCTCTGCGTACAGTGCCCGGCTGCGGTACTCGAGCACGATGGGCGACACGCCCGGTCGGCTGTCTGCCGACAGCAGGCACTGCGGAGGACCCAGGGTGCCGTGCTCGACGTAGGTGTACGAGCGGCAGTTGAAGTCCGGCTCGCGGTTGCACTCCATCTCGCACTGGAAGGTGGAGCTGACGCCGTGGACCACCCGCGTGATGTGCGTCATGTACACGTCGCGCTGGATCGGCGCGTACGGGCACGACGCGGTACCTGCGAGCAAAGAAAGGGAATTTGAAAACAGGGGAGAAGAGGACGCATTTCTCTGGTCATTTGGTTCGAGCTTCTTAGTGCAGAGCACTTTAGGGGGCTCTCCTTGTCGTTGCTCGCTGTAACGCGCAACGCATAACGCTCGACTGTCGGAATCAGGTGGCGCCGCGAGATAACAGACCCAAGTACAGCCTTGCGCAGCGTCGTTGCGGCGTCCCATATAGGCTTCGAAAAACACGCGGTTTATATAGCCATAACCGTTCGAAACTCATGAACCGCTGGCGCTTGTCATACGTCTCGCCGTTGTTTAGCGCAAAGAAAACTGCAGGTACATTTGAGGCGAAATGTACGTAATAAACCGGCAGCGCCCGCGTTCATTTAGTTAGGAACGCTCGTTGGGTTCGGTTTTGCGATAGTTAGCGAAAAAAAGAGGCTATGCAACGCCGGCACGTGCGGGAGGAAAAGCAAGCACAAAAAGAACAGAACTCCAGCTGGCGCAGTTTGGACAAACCTCTGTTGAACTCATCAGAAGAAGGGTTAGACAGAGCGGCGAATTACGGTGTGGGTGGTAAAAGCGAGGGTATAACAGTGCCATAGCCCATTATGGCGAATCACTGCTCTTCCCTTCCGGCAGCTTTCACATTGAGTGGAACGGCTTTAATTTTTTTTAATTAGGCTGTCACCTGCATGGTCATGCCGCGGCCAACATTTTTTCCTTCTGCGACTGACCGTTATCGGTAGCAACAGTTGACGGCTTGATATCGCACAAATATTTTGGTACTGACGTTATACGGCCGAATGTGGCATCCCCAGCCTTACGATAGAAGCCTTGGCGGACAAAGTTATCCCGGTTTATTCCGTTGAAACTGAGCATGCGTACCTGTACCACGCAGTGACCTACGTCCGCAATGAGGTACGCTCAGTTCATGCGAGCGACGTTCGTTGCTAATGATTTTTGTACACAACGGCGCGCCTTATCTTCTGCGTTGCGTCAGCGCGCTAAACCCTGCTATCAATCAACCCAATCGGGACCCTCTGACAAGTTGGTCCCTGTGTACATTATATATGTATATTTATTTGTTTAAATAAATAATCTTCAAACTTCCAACTCCAGGAAGCCGTCAACTTAGCTAAACCTCCCAATAGTCGCTACGATCGCTTCCCTTCACCTCCCATCTTTCAATAAAATAGCATCTCTTTGGGTCTCCCCCACAAGAAGACGAGGAAGCTTGGATAGAGGATAGAGGGGCGGGACCACGGCCTGTACTCACTGACTGCGCACTGGTTCTCGAGGTAGTAGACGCCGCGTCCGTAGATGAGCCGTGCGAAGCGCGAGTTGCGATCGTCGGCGTAGAGACGGCACTCCTGCAGGTTGACGTCGTAGCTGGCCGACTTGCAGGAGAAGCGGCGCTCCTCGAAGCAGCGCCGCTCGCAGTCGTGCAGCGTGATGAAGCGCGTCACCTCGCGGGGACTCACCCCGCGGAGCTCCTGGTCCACCATGCGCTCGAAGGTCCACAGCCGCTGGCAGGCCACGGACGCTGTCGGGTGCGCAGACGTGAAATCAAATCGATGCGAGAAGAAGTTGGTAATTTAGTAAAGTCCCCAAGACTGGATTTAAATGATGCCACTCTTTATTAACGACCCCAACAAGAACAGGATGACGATCCTGTGACCACGGAGTAGGAAACAAGGCAGGAAGCGATAATTTGCCTCAAGGGGCGGCAAGATGACGTCACAAGTACTCGGCGCAGGTTAAAGGGGCACTGAAGTAAATTTGTCAAGCTCCCGCTTTTGCTTGCACTGCGTAGACTGGCTCAAATTAACATACTTTTCATCGCTTATCTGGTTGACAAATCGGTAATTATTTTATAAAGCTCGAAAGAAGAAAAACTACCATGCGCGGTCTGCGCCGGCCGCGCCAACTAAACGCTGTGATGACGGGAGGAGGTGCACCGTGATTGGACGATGCTCACGATTAGCATTCAAACAAGTTTCGGTTTCGGTTCTGGAAAACAACATGCTTGACATCCGACGGCATCGTTGGATGGGCATTCTCGATATCTCAGTCATCGTCATACCGCGCTTCTGCCATGTTCTCGGCTGTAAAATGCCTAAGATAAGCCTCCCAGGTCGGCTTGGAATCGTCTAGCAATCGCATTTCTTAGACGGAAAAGTGTTCGCAGATGCGTAGTCGTGCTGCTGACCGCTGTGCTTGTTCACCCAGCGCAAAAAAGTGCTTCCTGCTCCCTAGTTTTACGCTGCACGGTAAAAGCAGTTGGTTTTATTTCTTTAGTAACTATATTGGCTTCGCTGACTTCTCCCGCCTTCAAGTGGCCTTAGATTTTACTATTAGCGTACCATTCAGCGAAGCGTCGCATGTGCGCTTGTGCAGCGCTTGTGTGGAGCGACCTGGACTTGGAACTTGATACAGTGAAAAAACTAAAAAAACACACATTCTTCCATTCCCAAACGTGTCGTGGCTTAGTTTCAACTGAGCGAACGAATTGCGGCGACCCGTTGGCGGCCGGCGGACTAAACGCTGGGCAGACCGACTCTGTCGGAAGATCGGCGAGCCGTGCAGTAGCGCAGTCAAGCCAAGTCATCTCCTCCTGACGTCACACGAAAACACCACAGAAATGGGCGAGGATGCAGAGAGGAGGACAGCATTTTCGGATTGATTTTTCTACTAAATAAATGCGCGTAAACGCACTCAGAGTGGTCGACATATGGCTTGTGGACTCCGGACTACAATTTGCGCTAGTGACCCCGCAATGTTTACAAATCACTTCAGTGTCCGTTTAAGCTAGCAGCACCTGTTGCGGGAGAATTGTGAACTCTGTGACGCAATCTACATGAACAGAATTGTGATCTACATAAAGGAAGGTAGCGCTGGTAGACTTATGTTTGGTATGACCTTAATTAAGGTATAGAAAGCTTGGGTTGAAGCGGCAGCAAAACTTTCGCTTCAACAACTCACACCACAACAGCACAAATATTAAGTAAAAAATTCACGTATTCCGTTTTCCTTACCAATTCCATTCGCAGAGAGGTTTCGTGTAATTTTTTTTTTCCTGGCGGGAACGCCGGAGGCGGTCAAGGTCTCACGGAGACATTTTTCCTCACGTTATTCTCCACTTAAGAAACCTTGTCACAGCTTTGTAGACACAGAAAGCGCTGTTGATAGACCTGGCTTTCCCACTCCGTGAGCAATACTGCGAACTAAGACGAATGCATTTCTGTTTCCTCTGTGTGAATGCCACGAAACGCGACCTTTAACCCCGAACAAACCCTATTTATTCTAGGAGCAGATGTCACAGCTGATTAGCTCCGACTTCGCCTCCTAAACCAAACTTAGTTGAAAGGGCACGAGCCGCCAGCGAAGCCCACAGACTAGAGAAAGCACCATGCGCTTGCCCCGTTAAACATTTATACAGCAAAAGGGAGAGAGAGAGAAAGGTTTTAAAAGGAAATTAGGTCGGCCCGAGACACTAATCTCTTGTTTAATACTTGCCACTGGAGCCAAGGGAACGGGGGTCAAAGACAAAACCGACGAATACAGAAGACATGAGAGATTACAGTGAAAGCAATCGATCAACTGCATACGCTCAAGAAGCGTCTAACGCACAACAGGGCACAGAAACTGACAACCACAGTCAAGTTCGCACTACATGAGTGTCGTTCATATTATAGAAATGAACTATAAAAAAATAATAATCCGCAGAATATTCAATTCCCCGTCCTAGATAGAGCATGCAATCCGGACAGGTTTAGCTAAGTTACACTAGCGGTGTGTTTGCAGCGCAATTTTGTTTCGCAGCGTTAACCCACGTAAAGCTGTAGACTGGGCTAGTTGGTAATTCATAGTGATCAAATGTAGCGCAGCAGAAACACACGGGACGGAAAGAATACACACGGGCGAGCGCTCACTTCCAACTGATTCTTTATTCACATGACGGCAAATATATGTGCTTAGCCTTAGCAGGAACAATAAAAAAGAGGAAAAAAACAAAACAAAAAAAACTAAAAATAAAAAATACCTACAAAGAAACAGCGAGTACACCCAACACGCGCCAAACATTTTGACAATCACAGTGGCCTGTCGCGTGTGGCATCCCATTGCAAGAAATGGAATTCGCGGTCAGATAACGCGACCGACGGTTTGCTAACACAGTCGTTCCTTTCACGCGCCATCTGATTCGTCCCGTGTGTTTCCGCTGCGCTACATTTGATCATTAACCCACGTGTCCCAAATCCTTTGTTCAAACAGATCGCAGTGTTCAAGCGTAGCAATGCAGCATCAAGGTCACTTCGCACACTACTGCGCTTTGGTCAAGCTCTTAGCAAGTAATCTATCGTTTCTGTACAAGTAATTTGTTCAATCAATCCATCCCCTGCGCCCACTGCTGACCGGATGTCGTCTTTTCATCCCCGGCCTCGCGCGAAGCGAACACAGTATTTCTAGTTCGCGCGACCATCAATGTTCAAGCAATGGTGGTTGAGAAGATAAAAAGTTTAAAATAATCAAAACTGGGGTTTCGTGAACCCCGCTGTCTCTTTACCACAGCTCACTTGACGAGGCAGAAAAAGCATCGATACCTGCTGCGCACATTCCCTACTGGCGCGCCTTTTCAAGATTGCCGAGGAAGAGCAGGACGAAAATGCTGACGCCTGTAACTGTGCCTGTATCGTACCGGAAGTGCCGGCACTTCCGGTACGATACAGGTACAAAATTAGGCATTGCTGCGGCTGGAACCTCGGATATTCGCTCAAACACCAGCTGTTTCTATCGCTAGGCTACTGAGGACGAACAGCGGCTTCCTTCAGCTGTCACAAATAATTGTGGTACCTTCCAGGTCGGTTTAGGATCGAGGCGTGACATATCAACACGTTTAACTAGCGTTCTGCATCGCTCTGGAAGTGCATGGCTTGTGGCTATCTCGAAAAGGAATTTCGCAGCAGCGGTACCTGCCGCGGTGGCTCAGTGGCTAAGGCGATGGCTGCTGAGCACAAGGACGCGAGTTCGATTCGCGGTCGCGGCGGCCGCCTTTCCGATGGAGGCGAAAAGCAAAAAACGCACGTGTGTACGATATTTAGGCGTACGTTAAAGATTACCAGGTGGTCAAAGTTAGTCCTCAGCCCTCCACGGCGCGCCTCATCGCCTGCGTAGCGTCGGCGCGTTACACCCTACGATCAATCAATCAATCAATCAATCAATCAATCAATCAATCAATCAATCAATCAATCAATCAATCAATCAATCAATCAATCAATCAATCAATCAATTTCGCTGCATCGCTGTCGACGCTTCAGCCCTGGTCAATCTCCCTTGGTCGTATGCTACTAAAACCTTCATGACAACATCATCATCATCATCGTCGTCGTCGTCATCATCATAATCGTCGTCGTCGTCGTCGTCGTCGTCAAAACAGCAACATCAACAGCAGCAGCAACAACAGCTACAATTCAGGTGCTCCAGCGGTCTCCGCTCGTCTAATCTCACCCGGCACGCAGATTCCCTCGAAGTAGGTCTTTCCGGGGCTGGGCCTGAGGTGTGCCGGCAGCGAGCCCGCGTAGTAGCCGGCGATGTAGCACTCGTGCCGGCGGTAGTCGATGCTGAACGAGTGGCAGTCGTCGCGCTGCTCGCAGCGCAGGATGCACTCCTTGGTCATGCCATCGGCCGGCGCCGTCAGCAGGATCGGGCCGGGTCTCGAAGCGGACTCGTGGCCCGACACCCGGGCGAAGGTCAGCTTCTCGCCCGCGCTGCACTGCCGGACTGGTGCCGTGGAAGGAACAGACGGATACATAGTAAAACTCTCCTCTTAACGGAATACTCTTTAACCATGAGCGTTAACGGCCTTAAAAACTGCTTTTGGACATCCAGGTCTGTTCTATGTCCCAATTCAGAAGCTGCCATTGCCACGTCCACTTGTAGTTTACCATCCATACCGGAGGACAGCTCTCCTAAATAAAAAAGTAGATTGTGTCTATTGCCACGGCAACCGTGAGAATTACGTCAGAAATTTCTCACGGCAGTCGCCTCTCATTGGCTAAGAACGCTATCCGGAGATTTAATGGGATAAATGTTCCCTAAAAAGCCGTGTTTGCAGCTGCCCCTGTAGCGCTGTGGTATAGTGCTTGGTTTTAAACTAGAAGACTCAGCAGGTTCTAGTCCGGCATTGCGGATTTTTTTTTTTTGCGGGGGGTGGAAGGGGGGGGGGGGGGGGGGGGGGGGCTTTAGCGGGAATTCTTCGGGCGGTCATCGTGATTGTTTTAGCGTTTTTATTACTCTGGTTTTACCATATCAAGAGATCGACGCACAGGGCTTCTAGAAATGGGTTGAATTAGGTTTAACATAGGTTGTGTGCGGTGTCCGTTAAGCTGGGTTAGATCATGTTTGTGGCAGTTTTGGCTGGATTTTAGTAGGGTATGACGCGTTCGATTAGGTTACGTTTAGGTTCGGTGAAGGTTATGGTTAGCGTTAGGTTACGTTGGGACGTAATATTATTCAGCAAATTTTAGGCCAGCCAGCGTTTATGGAAACCGCCGTGAGATTAAACGCAGCCAAGAAAGTATACTAAAGTAGTGAACTCAATGCACAGGATTCGTCTTCTGTCGAACTTCAGCGGACGACGATGCATCAAGATGGCACCACCTATTTTCCTTGTGCATGCGGTACCTGACCTACTTAATTGGTCACTGTGTAGCCAACCGATGCGTCAAACTTAGGTTAAGCTTATACGCCATACGTGCAAGTTTCAGTCCTTTCAATGCCACCCTGACCTTATCAATAAGCCTTAATACCTAGGGCTTCCATCCCTATAGAACTGCAGAAAAAATTAGAACAACCATGGCTTGCCTTGTATTGCACAACGGCTCTAACGTTTCCCAGTGGTCACCGGTAAGGATTCAACACTGTTGCATGCATAATGTTGGTCTTGAAAATTCAATAACAACCATTTCCATCACCTTCTCTGGCAAGTGTCTTATCCCAGCTTTAAGAGTGAATATTCGGACAATAACAGTTTGTTACCTCTCCAAACAACCAATGTCCACGTTTAATTCTGGCGTTTGCTAAGGCCCTGTCGTATCCACGAGGCCGTTGAGCTTGTCCCTTGCACATTTTTAAACGCCACGATGCAACACGATGCACCAACATCACAATTCCACAATGCGCCAGGCATGCATCTAGCCATTTTCTCTATAGACTCCCATCAATTGCATTCACAATTCCCCTATATTGAGACACCGCAGGCAACACACCCACACTGACCCTAATTTCGTACGTGCCAAGGTGTAAGTGCAAAAGAAGGAACACTGAAATTTCATACAGCGTCAGAGTATAAGATGGAATGGAGAAAAAAAAATTGTGTAGTTATAGCAGCCTAAATCACTAATTAAAATACGGGGACAGCTGTCGGAAAGCTCTGAGCGACTTATCCGAGCCTTCAATAATTTTGGGGACAATTTGTGCCGTACATAGCACTGGCTTGTTTTGGCTCGCGACGGCCCATGAAGCGTGCAAGTATAGAGCAAGTTGCCTTGCAGGGTCTGATCTTCCATCGGGAACTGTTTTAAAGACCGTTTCATTGTCTTGCAGTGTTTCGCTGTAAATTCTTTCGAGCTTGTTTTTACCTTTGCTTATTATAAAAGACTGTTAAAACTCTGATCAGCAGTCACGCTGTGCAGTGAGCACGTTTGCAGAAATAATAATCCCTCGTATTTGCGGCTAGAAGCCCGCTAGTACGACGGCCTAGAAGCCGTCGATTCCGAGGCACTACGCACTAAAAAAGCTGCAAAAGGCGCGAACAACACGTTCAATGAAAGCCACACAGGTTGATAATACGGCAGCGCGACAGATGCCACCTTGGTTGTAGTACTGCAACACGATTATGTAAAAATTATGTTTGCCCTCACAAGAACCCATTTTGAATAAGCGCCTGTTCACCACAAAACTTACCAGGCTTTTGGTACTGCTGTTCAAACTGCTGTTACAACAGGGTTAGTAACTAACGATTGGTAACAGAGTTGCTCCTATCTCCAGTGTCCCTTGTTTTCACAACTTACACCACGGCGTACGCCATCAGCGTAGCACTGACCGCGCGGGCCAAAATCCACCTCCAACACTGTCACCCAGCCAATCAGGCAGAAACCAGCACCCGCAGACGAGCAGGCGGCCGTTCACCCAGCGGCAGGCTGTGACAAAGGGGAGAGGCTTACACTGGTTCGCCTGGAGCTGTAACGAGGTTCGCGGCACGCTCTCGGCGTTACCTGTGGGCGGAAACAGGGTGGGCGTGTGCGGCGGCTGAGCCGTCGGGAAGGTGGGCGACGAGCTGGTGGGAGGGTGGCCGCTCCCGGTCGTCGAGCCGCCGGAGGACGTGGTGCCCGAGCCACCGTCGGTCACCCCGACGCCGTCCTTGCACGACCGCTCGTAGAACAGTATGCCGGGCCGAGAGTTGGTGCTTGCGGGGCCTTCAGGACACCCCAAGGCGACGAAAAAGAACAAGTGCCAGAAACTTTTGCAGGCGGAAGCGGAGAAACGATTAGCTTAGCCAGTTCATTGTAGCTCTCGTTAATCTGTGACTCGTTGAACTGAATTAGTTGATAAATAGTAGAGAGAGGATAAACATCTTTAAAATAGTAAGTGCGTTCGTCTGCCAACCCGTTCATCCATCCGTGCATATAACGTGCCGTTTGCAGCTCTATGGAGACTTTGCAGTGATAAATCTCATTTATATATCTTCATCGATGGTCAAATGTTTTTTATTAGCCATGAAGGTTAAGTCGAGTAGGGCCACAAGTAATTTATTAGCCATAAATTTGAGATCACACTTAGCCATGGGGAATTTATTAGTTTCGAGGTTCAAATCCATGTTTGTTGTTGCTAGCGTACAACTATACGACAACTTTCTGCCTCACAAGAGAGTCTGCACATGGCGCTTCTCTCCTCCATAGTCAATCCTTGCTGCATCTTCCGTGGATGACGACTGTAAACCCTAGATAAGCAAAGGCCTGTGCGAAATATGCCAAAAATGCGAGTAGGCAGGCTGTAATTGTGAACCTTCGTACACTGTCATGTATCACTGCTAGCTGAAGCACGTGTCTTTCAAAATTGCGCATGATTGGCAGACTGCTCCCGCACTCTTACTGCACTGTTAAATATTTTACACCCTTAAGGGTGGTTTTTATCTCCAACTAGATCCCTTACATTGTAGCAAAAACACAAAAAATGCGCTATAAAAGGGCGTTAGAAACGACAAAACTCCCTGTAAAATGATGTTTCCTTGTGTTTTTGATAGGGTCCAAGGGTGTTACAATACTAAACACCCTTTATAAGGGCGTTGTCTTGTGTTTTGTCTTGGGTGTGGGGTGTTACTTATAGACAGGACAAATTCTCCTACAGGGTGTAAATCGTTCTGCAGTGTCGTCCGCAAAGCGTTCGTTCATGATGCGCGTAACAGCGCGAATCAACTTACCAGCGCTCACACGGTCTTCCCCGCTGATGAAACACTGGCCGTTGCTCGGGTAGTAGGCGAATGAACGGCAGTTGAAGTTCGGGTACGTGGTGCAGAACGATTCGCACGACTGTTCCGAAATGATGCCCGTCATCTGGACCACGTCAGTGTAGACGGGGTACGCGTCCGCTGTCTTCTCGTACGGGCACGTCGGGGACACTGCGAGCGCGAACAAACAAACAAACAGCTAAAGCTCGGAACTACAGGACAGCGGAGTTTATTAAGAAGAGTTAGCTGGTTTCTCGAATTGATCATCCGCCCGTAAGCACCAACCAACTGGTGGTGCTTGCGGACTTAACCTCGTAATGCGTAGCATTCTTTGCCGAGTACCCCCCCCCCCCCCCCTCCCAGCCCTCCCAATCCCCACCTTAGCCAGGACCGATAAACGACCTGCATTTCAACAAAAATGCAGATTTGGAGGAAGTCCCACCTTTTATCATTATAATAGCATAAATGAAGATAATTGGTCGTACAAAATTAAAAAAAGATAACGAAAATAAGAAAAAAATTCCAAAAAATGATCTCACAAAATCAAAAATATCGATCTTATACATCTCCGCAAAAACTGAAGACTAAAAAATAAAAGGTCTTCAAAAGAGCGTTGGAAATACGAATTAAAAAATCGCTTA
Organism: Haemaphysalis longicornis; assembly: GCA_013339765.2. Classification (NCBI taxonomy): domain Eukaryota; kingdom Metazoa; phylum Arthropoda; class Arachnida; order Ixodida; family Ixodidae; genus Haemaphysalis; species Haemaphysalis longicornis. Next base: position 29,771,182 of record CM023449.1, read on the forward strand.
AGCGGACCAGCTCCGCAGCACGCATGTGCGAAATTAAAAACATAATTAGCGAAGTGAAGGTACTTCATCGCTATAATGGTATAAATTTACAGCATTTCCGAAAACAAAACTACAGCAACATAAAAAAGAATAACAATTCTAACGTCTGTCGCTACCCATATTCATATTTAGCTCTATATCACTCACACTCTACACAAGCGGCATAAGAACGCTACGCATTAGTAGACAATTCTCTGAATTTCTGCAGATTTTTCTGTGCCCAATGTCTATCCCATGTGAAAGTACACGATTCTTTCACAGCGCGTTACCATGCCATTGGTAGTGCCATTTGATGAAACCACGGAGTAAGAACATTATAGGAGGGGAAACTAGGCTTTCTAACGCGGCCAGATAATGTCACAAGCGCTCGTCATACGTTAAGCTAGCGGCAACTGCCGCGGGTGACGAAACTGCGGGGCTGCCGCTTTCGGCATTGCACTGCACAGCCACGGAAAGAAGTGCGGCCGCTATCATTTCGTCCATCAGGTGCCGCTACCCTCTCCTTCATCGTCGCAACGACTAAGCTTTGCAGTCAGCCTTGGTTTTTGTTGTGACATTATCGGGTCGCTCGCCCGCGCTTATCGCGATGGGCCGTTTCGCCTCCTATATAATCTTGCTCCGTGGATGAAGCCAATGAGCTCATATACTTCTCGTGAAATACGCCCACCGCGACGTGCAGGCCTGAACTCCACGCGGTACCATTATTTAGCACGCGAAAAACGATTGGGGCTTAATTTATCTCTAGGGTGAATTGATGAAAACAAAGAATAGGATCCCAGCTTTATTAAAGGCAAATATTCACGCATGCGCATACCCTGCTTCAATTCTTTCACACTGACATTGGTGCCGAGCTAACGATGTGGCATTCACCCTGCTCAGTAAGCGAGGGATAAATATCTCTCTCCTCAACCTGCTGGGTAACAAGCCATTGTACGTCTTGAAGAGAGGGATTTCAACAGTGACAACGGCGCCTTCTTGCTCTCGTTTTTTTTTCTCCCTTATGACGCCCGTATCTTTTTTACATCTCTCTATACTCAACAGCCATCATCTTTAACTGAGAAGCGTGATGCTTATCCCACCCCTCACACTGATGAGGATCGAATCATGACAATCATGATGCGCTGTTGTATACATCGCATACACGACATACATCGTATACCGTATTTACTCGATTATAAGGCGAGAGTGCAGTTTGGAGAGTAAAACAAAATCGTCATAGTGATAATTCCTAAGTGATACTGAGCATGCAATATAAGGCGGGGTGTGACTTTTAGACTACGGATTATGAAAAAAAAAAAAAAACTCGCCTTATATTCGAATAAATACGGTACTCTAGGATTAAAAGCAGAAAACGTCAACGCACCTTCGAGGCACTGGTTCTCCAGGTAGTTGATCCTTGGGTTGGAGCTCTTGATCACGCCGTCCGGCTGCGTCCTGCGATCGTGGCGGCTCAGCCTGCACTCGGCGGTGTCGTCGAAGTAGACGGCGGAGCGGCAGTCGAACGTCTGCTCGTTGAGGCAGTACTCCTCGCAGTCGCGCCGGCTCTGGACGTGCGCGAAGGACTTGTCGTACAGCGTGGGCACCAGCTCCAGGCCCAGGACGCGTTCGAAGGCCCACGCCTTGCCCTGGCAGGCCGTGGCGAAGTTCCCTGCTCGGAGGGTGGTTAGACAAAGGACGGTAAGAAAAGAGCTGCTTAGCGCTTTGCACCTCGCGGTAAGTTTCCTAAATCCCATATTTACAACCAACAGTATGATATGGCCCCCTAATTCAGCTATCAGTATACACCGTCATTTTCTGCCATTGTCATAATCCGATTGGACCATCAACCATTCACAGTAGAGACTATTCTAGGGCATCGGCCGCTGCAATCGACTTCGCAGAAGGCAACAAAATCCCTTCTGCATTTCAACGTGCTAGTGGGACATCTTGAAGGCAGCGCACTTGAACACGGACACTAGCGAAAGAAACGACAAACCACAGCGCTACCTTCAAGATGTCCCATATGCATTACCAACTAGCCCAGTTGTCACTTCTTCAACGTGCTAAGTGAACGTTCACAGTGCAGTGAAAAGACTTCATATGACCCATCTTCCAATCCTCTTCTTCCCATGTCCCACAACAGGGCCTATTGGCGTCCTCCTAATGAAGTCATCCATTCCATTCCATGAAGGACACAGGCTTAGCCGAAAGACTACAGTGCCCACAAAGGGACTAAAGTGTGTGCGCGGCCCCGCTCCTATTCCCTCTTTTTGGCCTGCCCTCTCTTTCATCCACTGAACACCCCTTCCCCAGTGTCGAGTAGCAATACGGGCTCTAAGCCTCGATAACCTCTCGGCCTTTCCATTCGCTTTTCAACTCCTCCTCCACATAGGGTAAATTTCCGTCCGAGTACGTACGCGTCCGCGATTTCACCGTGCTCCTCACTGTGGTATTTGGCAAAACCTGGAACGGGTATTTTCGTTTATGACACTGAGAGTGAACCGGAATTGCCACCACTAGCCCTTGCACACCTTGCAATTCCCTTGCTGCACGAAGGACGCACTGACCGGAATCACACGTATCTCTGTATCCCAGCTCAAGCTTATGTATATCAGCTCGAGCAAGTCAGTTGACACTCCACCACCTCACCATGAAGACGGGGACATGTGCTACTCTTTGGGTACACTTCCCCAGAAAATATCAATCGAGCCAAACACCCAATTTTCTGCGAGCGTCAACCAGGCCAGACATTACGAACGAAGTAATTGCAGCAGCACTGACAGCGGACACTGCAATACTAGAGAGTTATAGCAGATCGGCATAGAGTTTCATACTAATATACACTAGAGGGAAATCTGGCGCCACTGTCTAGGGGAGCAGCGCTTCAGCGAGCATTCAGTCATGTACCGGGCAGGCACGTTCCACTTGTCCTTGGCATGGCTCATGAGCAGGCTGAAAAGTTGGCTCTGGCTGCAAAGAAGCAACAAAGAAGCAACAACAGAAGAAGCAAATAGAGGCTTCGTCAAATTTTTCTCGTATTATAATTTGTCAGTGATTATTTAGAAGCTTCAGGCACAATGAACAAAAAAAATGTTGCCCTTCTTCGTTGATTTTGGCTTCGAGACAAAAAAGAAGCCATATGACCAGCTAAGCCAAGTAGGCGAGGTACGTCGATAGCGACAGTGGCGCCGCCCACGGCGGTACGGCGGCCCGCTACTGCAGCGACAGATTTCCATTTAGTATATATTAGTATGAAACTCTATGCGGTACGGTACCCGGTAGGCGACCGGCGCTTCTGTGCGTGCGCAGAGGAGGAAAAACTGGTTGTGCGCATGCTCGGGTGTACCTGGTACCGTAACAGGACCAGTTCCCCGCTCTGCTGTAACTCTCTATTATTTGGTATTCTAACGTGTCCCGCCAATCTTAGGCTCCAAATGGAACTACTATAAATGAAGCGTTCGTGTTTAACCAATGTTTGGAAAGAGACTCGCAGAAGCGCCTGCAGCTGCGTATACACGTACCTCTGAGGCAGATCTTCTCGAAGTAGTTCTCGCCGGCCCTGGGGCTGAGCTCCTGGGTCCTGCCCTGCGAATTTCGGTCCAGCTTGTCGCAGCGCATGTTCTGGTAGTTGACGCTGAACGCCGGGCAGTCGAGCCCGGCCATCTGGCAGAACTGGCGGCACTCGAGCGTGTTGCCCAGGGCGCCCGGGCTCGACAGCGGGATGGCCGTGCGCGCCGCCGACCGCATCACGAAGCCCGTCATCTTCTCGTACGTGAACACGCCCAGGGTGCATTGCTCTGCGTCGCGACGAAAGGGTGTTTAATCTTGATCATTTCACACCAATAAAACATGGCATTTAATGGGAAATAAGGCCAATAACACGATGGAGGGATGAAATCAGAAATTTCTGGGGCAAGGAATGGACTCGAGCAGCGCAGGACGGCGGGAGCGGTCGGTAGTCAATGGGAGAGGCCTTCGTCCTGCAGTGAACATTAGTAGGCTGTTGATGACATGGGCTTAGGCAGGGGGGTAGAACCGGAACACTTACCCCCTAAACCATATCAGGACGATTAATATTTAATATTACTCATTTATTAATATTTCCTTCATTTTCCATCCTTGGAGATGGGGGAGGCAAGGAAAGAAAGCTGCACAATCAGCTTGACTTGCTCCCGCCCCCCCTTCCCCCCCAACGTGAAAATTGCCTTTCCCCTTCCCTTTCCCTCTCTCCCCAAAATGAAACGGGCTTGCCCCCTCAAGACAAAATCCTGGCGACGCTCATGGTTGTTGTTGTTGTTGATGATGATGATGATGGTGGTGGTGGTGGTGGGTATATGCGCACTACGGTTTTGTTGGGCGGTACATTTCGCGCCTTCACTGAGGAATTAGAGTTTCAAGAAGCTGTTTTTCGAGTTATAAACCTTTTCAATTATATTAATGGCACGTGAATTAGTTGCGCTGCAAGCACCAGTCACTGACAAAAGTTTCTAGGCCATTAGAAAAGTCAGGAGGCCACGTAGCATTGAAAATACTAGCTGACCTGTGTTATGCCAGAAAGCTGGCGAAAGCACCTTTCCGCCTTCTATCTAAACTATCTAGGCCTACAAAATTTTGGCAAAGACTTTGTAAGGGGGAAAGCAGCCAAAAGCGGGTGCTCGGCACGGCGTAGCTACTCTTTTTCTTCCATCTTCAGACGATGATACTAACCATAATTACGCGACTTGAGCCCATCTGAAGCCTCTGTGTTTTCCTAAGAAAAATAGGGGCAGAGTTACATTATCATTTTTTCGATACCAAGCGATGTCGGGCTGCTAAAGACGCCATTTAGAGCAGGCGCAATGCCACGACACTCTTAATAATCGCTTCAGAAAATGATGACGTCAGATACGTTCTTACCCCGTGGCTGTTCGCCACTCGTCAGAGCACCGCAAAGTAACATTATCTTTAACTCTAACCATGATATGTTTAAACTGCAAGTCCCATTACTATTTCATTTAACGGTTGCTTTAACCAGCATCAGCCAATGAGCACATTAGCCCTGTGATGCCACAAGTCAATCGTGGCGGTGCATCTATTTAATGCAGTCCAGGTCTTTTGAATATTTTCTTTATTTTGTAGCTTATGTTATCAAATTTTACGTTAAAATTGGTTTGAGTGTTATTGGGAAGAAGCAACCTTTCAAAAGAGGTGAAGCTGTGTGGCATTTTTATGACAACACCTTTCACAACAAGCTAGCTAAGTGATGGTTCCTCTGTTCGCACAAGAAACCCGCTTAATTTTCTATTAAGTCAATCATCACTAGAAGCAGTCTAACTAGAGCTAGGCTAAGTTAAGATGTAGAAATGATTTCCCATAATTTTTCTGAAGCCTTCATTTAGGGCTGGATTCGCATGCGAGTGTTCGTGGATTTCATTATGGTAAGCGCGCACATGTATCATGGAGTTGCTACCGCTCTAGGGACAGCGACTCCCAACACATCCAAGATAAAATATTATCCGAGCATTGTCTTCTTCACCCATTTGCTCTTCGTCACGTGAATGGTTACTTCAGTCCTATGCAAAGCGACCGATTTTTTTCTGTGATACGAGCTAATTAGTGGAACTCATGAGTTGGATTGCCGTAACTACACAACTTTAAACGCAAGCCTTTTACACAATATTCAAACAAGTTCATAAGCAGGAGGCGCTCGCATAGTGTGCACTGGGCGGGCATCTTTAAGATGCGGGGAAGCCAATGCTCGAGATAAGAACCATTGGCTTCAACTGTCGCGACAGGAGGTTCGACCAATGAGACCGTAACCGAGTTCCAGTGTTCCTGGCCTTGGCGTCAAGCGCTTCTGGCCAGATCCCAGCTCCGTGTGACCTTCAATATTTGAGTGCTTAGCGTCTCGAAACCAGAGTCCAACCCACTCTCTCCCCTCTTGAGCTTTAGAAGAGCTGAAATGAAAAGGCGAACAATGGACCTTTTTCCGTAGCGTCCCAGTCTAAAGACCCAACAGGAATACCGCAAAAACTTAACAAGAATTCCAGTCATACGACAAAAAAACTTTGTTGTGACAACAGAAGTCCTGTTACGGCAAAGCCATCTTGTTGTGACGACACACATTTCTGTCGTAACGACAACGTCTATTTCCTCAACGACGAACATTCCTGTAGTCACAACAGGCCAGCCTCTGTTCCTCTGTTACTCTTACTCTTACTCGTACTCTTACTCTTACTCTTACTCTTACTCTTACTCTTTTAATCTGTTACTCTGTTACTCTGTTACTCTTCACGCTGCTCTTCACAATGGGCAATAACATTCCAACCATGCGCAACTACTGATGGAACATCATGGTCACGACAAGACAGGAATTCCGCACGACGGAACATCGAAATCAGGGCAGGAATACGACACATGACAGAACATCAGAATCAAGACACGACAAGAATACGACAAGACGACAGTACAACACGTGAAATACGACAAAACCACAAATTCTCTTGCCGTCTTTTTCGACTGTGGTAGCCCTCTTACGGCGGCCGTCCGAACCATGGGGGATTATAGAAGAACAGGCACACTTTTTTTCCGCCTACCTTGCGCAGTCGAGGAAGCCGTCCCAGCCGTCATGCATGGTTTTGGCGGCAGAAAAATATTTCGACTGCAGCCGTAGCGCCAGCCTGTCAACCGCTTTCAGGGCTTAGAAAGCGGAGCAGCACTTAGCTGGCTTGGCGTTCACAACTGGCTAATCTAATATGGCGTCGTTTTAAAGCAAAGCTTTACTACTTTCGTACAGCGATTTCATGGAGGATGCGCAAATGACCTTTTGACCGGAGACACACCCCTGGTGACACACCCCTCGAAGCGCATTGCGTGATTCGCCGGGCCCGCTGTTGGCGCCTGCGGGCGCCGACAGCGGTCGCCACTGCCGCTGCGGCCGAGGTAGCCAACCACCCCCGCACCCTCCCATGCATGCGGCGCTGGGTTGTTTCGGGCAACGTGACTCGTCTAGCGCACGGTGAAGAGGAACGGCGCGTTCGCCATGAATGAACGCCGCTTTCGCCCGGCTACCTCCTGTGAGCGTTGCACGGAACCGAACGGCTTTGAGACGTGGTCGGCAATACAGCAAAATCAAAGGTTAACAAAACGAAACCAGACTAAGCCAAGCTTTTGCTTTGCGTATCCAAGGTCAGCGGAGCTAAGCCGCAGCCATTTTCTTTTGTTCAGTATAAGTATATGCATCTTCTGTAAATATCCATGTATTCATTTCTCCGCCATCTTCATCTCTCTCGCTCCCTATCAACGTTCTTTCCTCCCCTTTCCCTTCCCACACACAGGATATCTGGCCAGATATACTACCATCAGGCCGACCTTTCTGTTTTTTTTTTTTTTTCATTTCAATAAAATTCCTCTCCCTCTCTTGTTTAGGTTTTGCCCCCCCCCCCCCCCCCCCCCACAACAATGGCGGATCGGTCGCTGGTAGCGAGAGTAGCACATGCGCTGAGCGCTACTGAAAAAAAAATGTGCATTGAGTCCAACCATAGCGACTCCCAACCGGGGAATCCCAAACTGGGTTCATTACTGGCGTGCGTACCCGTGATGCACTTCTTTTCTCCGTAGGCAGCGTTGGTCATGGGCGGCAGGCCGCTGGGCCCCAGACTGACGGTGTCGTCGCCGCTCAGGTAGCACCGGTTTTCCATATACGAGTAGGCGCGGCAGTTGAAGGTCGTCTCGCGGTCGCACTGGGTCTGGCAGTCGTCCACTGCCGTGGCGAACTGCAGGAGGTCCATCGACACCACGCCCACGCCGACCCGCGTCTCGTAGCGGCAAGACGTCGGCGCTGGTGGTGGTGCGTAGGGAAAAAAATTGCGAGTCGATACACTCTGTGGAGGTGGGTGACCAGCGAAGCTTTTAAGACGATAGTCTTTCTTGAGCTACTTAAACCCAGAAATTTTGGTCTGTCTGTCTGTCTGTCTGTCTGTCTGTCTGTCTGTCTGTCTGTCTGTCTGTCTGTCTGTCTGTCTGTCTGTCTGTCTGTCCATCTGTCCGTCTGTCTGTCTGTGACTCGATTCGGCCACCCAGCAAAGTGAAACTGAATCAGCTCAATACTCTTATATACTCAGAGCGAAATCTAAGCGTGTAAGCGCGCTTTGTGTTCATACTTGTCAACATTGTTGAGCAAGAACAAGACATTACGCAAACATAAGACAGAAAAACAATACGTAAGCTATATTAGCAGTGTTCCCTTATAAAAAAGTTCATAGGTGCTTGATTTTGGCGAAATGAAATACTACATCCACTGCAGAAAAAAAAATTCACTCCGTCGCCTGCTGTTGCCCGCGCCACTACAGCTTCTGGCGGCATTTAAGAAATCAAGCGGCAACAGTTACGAAATTTCTACTAGATATGTTCCACGTTCTGCTTGAAACGCACGTGGAGTAAGGCAACGTGCTATGATAAACGTTGAAGTAGGGCACCTCGATTCACGCGCGTCTCCTCCGTACGGCAAGGCTGGCATTGAGGCACCCGGCCTGGTGCAGTGGAACGCGGTAAATTTAAATGGACTTGAGCAAACCTCTAGCGTGTTTACCTTGGGAGGAGCGCGACGGAAAAGGAAGAGCATGAGAGGTGAGCCGGAAAGCGAAGAGAGGCATTTACTTGGCAAATGTCGACGAAAGACTATCGTCTTTTGTCGACATTTGCAACGAAAGGAGCCGATACGCGGCCAATTTTTAGCTCTCGACATACAGGTGACACAGAGTTTAGGTGTAAACTTCACAAGTTTAAACGCGGTTTAACCACGCTTGCCGAGCGTGAGCTCGGATTTCGTGCCGAGAGCGCGCAGTGAGCGCGCACACATTTGCAGCTCAAGAACGAACAGAGACGCTGCTCGGCGCAGGGAACTTGGATGCAGTGAGCGCCACCTTGTACATTTTCTGGTGGCACGCGCCCTTACTCCTTTCCCCCTTCCCCTTCTTCGCACCCTCCACGTGAAACGAACCATCGGGTAGACGATTTCGTTGCGCAGCCGCACCAGCAGCTGGTTCGACCTTGGCTGAACTTGAAGGTCGGAGGGACGCTACGAAGCACGAGACATTTTCTAGGTTTGCCCTGAAGTAATAAGGCTCGCTTAAAATGCAAGCTACAAATGGCTGTTGATACATGTACTGGAATATACCATTAAGCACATAAACATCTACGTGTACAGCATTTGTCAAAATTTTCTAGGGCAAGCCAAGACTTCCTGGTCACAAAGAAAGCGAAGCACAACTTAACGTTTAACTGTGACCAAATTATTTTATAACAGTAAGAAAAAAAGGTGTATTCTGAAGATTTCTTTTTGGCGTAAAATGTGTCGGCCGCACTTTGAGGGTAACCTTGTAGTTTGATGTATTCGGAGCCTTTGCACTTTTAGCATGGCCTAGAAAATTTTGACAAAGACTGTACAAATGACGGGTAATTTAATGCTCACAGAAAGGACGGTCAGCAGTCTAGCACGCTAAATAAAGCGTAAGCGTAAGGGACGGTCACTTAAATTTGGGTCTGGATGGGGTTCAAACCAGGAACCTCCAGAATGCGGGGCCGGCGCGCATCCTCAAGACCACCATAGCTCGGCGAGTATAGCTGACTTGATTGATTGCAGGGTTTAACGCGCCGACGCAACACCGGCGATGAGGCGCGCAGTAATGGAGAGCTCCGGATTAATTTTGACCACCTGGCGATCTTTAACGTGCGCCGAAATATCGTACAGACGGGCGTTTTTGCTTTTAGACTGGATCAGAAAAGCGGGCGCCGCGGCCGGGAATCGAACCCGCATCCTCGTGTGCAGCAGTGCAACGCCTTAGCCACTGAGCCCCCGCGGCGGGTGAGTCTAGCTGATTTTAAGTGGAACTAGTGGTAGGGTTTCAAAATGTGTATTAGAGAATGCATTGAGGCGTACGTGAGTAATTTGAGCATGATAATAACAGAAGTGGCAAATAGGCGAGCTGCAACGTAGGTGTCCGCTAAACGTCCTCTTCGCAACGCCAACGCGGGTATGTGCGGAGTTACGCAGTCAGAAAAAAGAAGCAACCAGACGCTACCCGCGACTAAAGCCAATGTCGACAGTCACATATAAACGCAGTCCGTATTGTAAATATAAAACCCCACGGGAACTCTTCTTGCTACAATGATATCACGTCCCTCAATCCACTACGCGGCCACAACCCCTACACAGTCTTCCCAGAGTATATGGTTGAGCCTTGCCTTATCTGCGCCGACCGGACGCCAGGGCGTGGGACACTACACGTGACGCGCCATAACCTTCCACCAGAACTGTGTCCTCTCCGGAGCCTTAAGGCACGTCCTCGGCGGAAGCAGGAAACGAATAGAAACGCGTAGGGAAGGGAACGGGAAAACAACCGGATGTCTATGATGCCGTCCTCTATAGTGTCGCACATTGAAAGCCACGTCGGTTTGTGTGTCGCGGCACCGTTACCCCGTTTTGTTTCTAACCATAATGAAGGGCCGGCAGAAATCCTTGAGCTCAAAGAGGGCGTCGCTTGGCCATGTGGGAGACCTTACGGCAAGGCTGGCTGGCCTCTCCACGCTATACAGCGTAGACAGCCACATTTTTCTGCGTGTGAACTTCCCAATTGAGGATGGTGATGATGCCAGGTTTCTCTGGAACATGTTCGATGGAGCTGAAAAGCGTCAAAGCATCAAAACGTTGCTGCGTGAGTTTGTTACGGAGCCGTAATGGCACGGTCATTTAAAATTCACCATTACGATTGCAGCTACAAACATCGGATCTATCGCAATGAACTCAGAGCGTCACGCGTCCACTTGTACATGAACAGGAGTATACGACTAGGCTTAACTGCAGACCATGGTAGCTATTGTTGACAAACATTTTCTCTGAATTCCGATTCTCCCGCCAATTCCGACCTTTAGTTCCAAGCGCCAATTTCGTGATACGAGTAAAAATCTTAATTTCTGGTTACAGTAAAAGCTCGTTAATTCGGATCTCACGGGACCGGGAAAAATGTCCGAATTATCCGAATGCCGAATTAATGAATAAATAGGAAAAGCAACATTAAAATCACGTTGGAAAAGGATACCTTTATTTGCTGAAGTATTCTGTAATAGCTGTCTGCTTTTTCGCGCAGATTCCGGCTGACATTACAATTTTTCTTAACTCTTCCAAGTGGCCAACAGCACACAAACTGTCGGAACTGCTCAGACAAACGTCCTCCAATATCAAAAGCGCCTCAGAGACTTCTCGTGAGGCGCGATGAGGTCGTGGCTGCACCTCCTCGAATGACTCTTCTTCAGAATCGTGGTTGATGACGATGGCGATGCCTCTCAGGTTTCTGTTTCACTCCAGTGGTTCCAGCGCTGCTAATTTACCACACTTTTGTGAAGCGGCAGCCGTCAGCATTTGTCCGAATTAAGCGGGGCGGGGCCGAATTCTGACGAAATAACGAAGGTTTGGTCCCATAGACTAGCATGTGCTTCGGCCGGGACCAATAGAGCCGTCCGAATTATCCGAATTTCCGAATTAACGGGTGTCGAATTAACGAGCGTTTACTGTATCTGCTTTTATCTTAAGGCACAATCGTAAACACGATGAGATATGCCCTTCCACGGTCGCGACTTGTGCGCGTCTATTGGACGCGCTTGCACGTCCCGACTTGCTGACGTCCATTTTCACGGGTCACGCACTTTTTGTCGTCATGTGCTGTCTCGGGACACCTCTATGGTCGTATTTTATTGCGCTATTCATACGGAATAACATAACCAACCATCACAACAAAGACGTTCCACTAGGTCATGGAGGCTCTGACCACGCAGGAAGAATATTAGGAGGTAAAACGTCCACTGCAGCGGGAACGAGAGAGCTAACAGATGACGTCACAACCAATACTAGTGCGGTCTACGAAGCTTCGCAGTTGCGGCAGTGAACGTGGCCATAGCGACAGCTTTTCAACGAGATGGTCGAGGACACGCCCACTCCCTGGCTGCGCCATTTCGACGGCCCGGCAGAACGCCAATCACGACGTCCGCGCAATTCGTTCTTCCGCCACTAGATGCCGCCAGACAAGCGCTTATGATGTTATCTAGCCGCCCAGGCAAGCAATTTAAAGCTTTCCTCCTCCTTTTTTTGTCGTAAACTCCATGGCTCTGACACAACAAAAAGACGGTTAATCAACGCTTATCAATCATTCAGGCAACTTCAGTTGGAAATTTAATTGGTTTTTATATGGCACTCCTTTAATATAGTACTAGTCTTCTGTGGCACTTTTATATAACAATTTATGCTACTCGTTTTATACCTTACCCGTCTTTTATAAGGTACTTTTATAGCAGTTCATGTTCAAACATATAGTACTGCCTTTTATGAACTACTACAGTTTTATATGGTACTTTTATATAGCGTGGTGGTATATTTACACACCCTTTATGCATAGTATACGCCTTCTCTCTCTCTGTGTAGACATCGTCTTGTCTCGGGGGCGTCTACCTATATATCCACTGCAGCGTGGTACCGGTACAGCGCGTACGTACCGGTGGCGGAGCACTGGTTCTCGAGGTAGTCCCTGGTGCTCCCGGGCACCTGTCGGAAGGCCTGCGGCTGCGAGCGTCGGTCCTCGCGGCTCATGCGGCACGTCTTGGCCAGCTCGTCGTAGTCGGCCGAGCGGCACGGGAAGGTCTCCTCGAGCAGGCACATCTTGGCGCACTCCTCCTTGTCCTTGACGTTGTGCTCCTCGCGGTCCACGAAGCCCTCCAGGTGGCCCTCCTTGGCGCTCTCGAACGCCCACAGCCGGTCGCCGCAAAGTGCGTCGAACGAGCTCTTCTGCACTGCGGACGAGCAATGGCAGCAACGGCCTCCTCACTTGAAAGGGCCACGAAGACAAAATACGACCTTGCTCAACTTGAAAAAATAATTAGCCTGTAATATGTAGTGTAGTCATCTCCATTCCAACCACGAAAGATATTTTTTCAACCAAAAGAACGCAATATTTAATGCCTTTCAAATTTGGCGCTACACGACGCCAGCAGTGACGAAATAGAGAGAACATTGCACGTTACCATTCGAATGATATGATTAGACGGATGTTGGGACCCAGCTACATTCGCACAGTCCTATTTCTTAGCGGTGGTTTTGGTTGGCGGACTCCAATCTCAGAAACAAGGTCACGTGTCGTCATAGAGACCTGGCAGGGAAGTAGCTAGTGAGTCGCCAATGCTTCCTGTTTTCCTTAATAAATATCGATTATTAGCACGTGATTTTCGATAAAATTGGTATCATTTTTATTCCTACAAAGCAATCTCTTTCACGAGCGAAAATTGCATTTTCTCTTCATGGCTTATTAAAGTACTGTGTGATGATATTCCGGTGGGACTGTTAAGGCATTCGTTTAGCGATAAGGGTACGTGGATACTAAGTAACATACACCTGAGGGGTATGGTAGTCAGCTACGTAGAGCGGCAAGCATGCAGTCTCATAGAGTTGCATTTTTACATCGCACAATCTCTTAGTACAGTGACATGATTTAAGTTCCCTACACTTTGCTTCAAAACTAGGGTTTTATACTTTACGTAACGGGTAACAAGCACGTAACCGTGTTCTTCCTAAAAAATAGGCGTTGAAAGTTCTGGTCCATTTTCTCAGAACACACACTACAGACAACCACCAAGTAAGCATTACGTAGTCTTTGTCAAAATTTTCTAGGCCAAGCCGGAAGCGCACAGGCCGTAAAAAATTCAATTTACACGCTTACGTCCCGAGCCAGGCTGAAACGTTATATCCCGGAAAGCTCGAGAAAACACCTTTGTTTCATAATGTCATTAAATATTTTTGTCGCATTCAAAGGTAAACCTTATTAAATGAATTCTTCGTGGTCGAGAAGGCTTAGGATTGGCCTAGAAAATTTTGACAAAGGGTGTCGTTAACATTGCTTTCGTGCATTAGCATCTTCGAGAGTATCCCACACTTAGTATCCCACACTTGTTATACATCTCCCCGTTGTTTAGCGCAAAGAAAACTGTAGGCACATTTGAGGCAAAATACAGGGTGATCAAAATTAAGTCGACACGTTTTTTTTTTTTAATAGACGCTTTGATTTACGTGAAGGCCATCTCTACAGGGATGTTACACGCCCCGGGGGACACAGAATTAGCTGGTAATCATTGATGTGGGTGGCGTAATTACGTAAAATTTAATAATAAACTTTTTAGTGACTGCAGTAAGCAGGCATTTTTGTACTGAAAAGTTGGACGCAATCGTGTTTCCACGCAGTTTCATTTGGCAGAACTCTTCTAGCGCATCCGTGCTCCGAGATATCGAACTGCGAAGTTTAATTGCCGATCGCATGATTACGCATGCTAGACCGTGAAGACGGGCGCAAAGCACACACCCCCCCCCCCCCCTTTCCCTTTGTTCTGTGTTTCGAGAGCGGTTCCGAGAACTGCAGATTCCGATAACGCCAGCCAAGACGGAAAGGGTGCCAATTATCACTTTTGGCTATGCCTCGTCCTCGTTGTCAAACTAAAGACCGCATACAGCAGGCCCGTCACAAAAGGGAGGAGCTTAGCGCACGACCTCACTGTCGTGCGTGCGTAATCATTCGAACGGCAATTAACCTTCGCAGTTTAATATCTCGGAGCACGGATGCGCTAGAAGAATTCTACCAATGAAACTGCATAGAAACACGATTGCGTCTAACTTTTCAATACAAACATGCCTGCTTACGGCAGCCACTGAACGTTAATAATTCAGTTTTAGTTAATTAAGCCACCGACATCAATGATTACCACCCAATTCTGTGTCCCCCCTCAGTGCATACCCGCGCTTAATTTTTAAAAAACCTGTCGGCTTAACTTTGATCACCCTGTATACGTAACTAACCGGCAGCGCCCACGTTCATTTAGTTGGGAACGGTCGCTGGGTTGGTTTTTACTTAAGTGAAAAAAAAAAAAGCGGCAGTGCGACGCCAGCACGCGCGGGAGGAAAAGCAAGCACAAAAAGAACAGAACTCCAGCTGGAGCAGTTTCAGGCAGGGGGCGCGCGAGTCCTGCGGAGGCGGGAAATTTGGAATGCGTTGGGTGGTAGCAGTGAGCGGATAACGGCGCTACAGCCCATTATGGCCAATCACTGCTCCGCTCTTCCGACAGCTTTCACATTGAGTGGAACGGCTTTAATTTCTTTTTTACTCTCTCTCTCTCTCTCTCTCTCTCTCTCTCTCTCTCTCTCTCTCTCTCTCTCTCTCTCCTCGCTCTCTATCTATCTATCTATCCATCTATCCATCTATCTATCTATCTATCTATCTATCTATCTATCTATCTATCTATCTATCTATCTATCTATCTATCTATCTATCTATCTATCTATCTATCTATCTATCTATCTATCTATCTATCTATCTATCTATCTATCTATCTCCCTCTCTCTCTCGACGCTGCGCTAGCTCGTTCCAATGCCCTCTATCTATCTATCTATCTATCTATCTATCTATCTATCTATCTATCTATCATCATCTATCTATCTATCTATCTATCTATCTATCTATCTATCTATCTATCTTCCTCTCCTCTCGACGCTGCGCTAGCTCGTTCCAATGCCCTTCCGTCACAGTCATGTACACGCAGCCATCTATTGATCGGCGCAGTGATTGTAACACTCCACAGAGGAGAGCAGTGCGAGATGGGCGGTATTATAAGATGCGCGCATACCTCCCCTGAAGCAGATCTTCTCGAAGTAGTTGGTGCTGGGCGTGGGCACGAGCAGGTCCCGGCGGCCGGCCGAGTTGAGGTTGAAGGAGGCGCAGCGGAATCCCACGTAGTTGAGCGAGAAGGCGAGGCACTGCGCCTGCTGCTTGCACAGGTTGATGCAGTCTCGGGTAAGCGCCTGGTCCGGCTGCTGCAGCAACGTCTGACCGCTCACCGAGCCCGAGAAGGACAGGCCCGTGGTCTTCTCGAAGCTCTCGATGCCGCCGAAGCAGTTCTGGCCTGCGCACGAGACACACAGCGGGGCAGAGGAAATAGTTTTTAGGCCTCAATAGACGATTCGAATCGGTTTCGAAGATCATTGTTCGCCTTCTAATGCGTAGCATTCTTTGCCGAGTAGCATTCTTTGCGTAGCATTCTTAGCCAGGACTGTGTAACGCCCTGCATTTCCACAAAAAGGCAGATATCGCGGAAGTTCCACTGTAAGCGCTATATTAGCGTGAGATAATTGGTCGAAAGAAATTTTGAAACACTAAATAAATAAGAAAAATATAAAAAATACGGAAAATGACGGTCTGCGTAACGCCCTGCATTTCGACAATAATGCAGGTTTCGCGGAAGTTCCACCTGTAATCGTTATAATAGCGAAAACGGACATAATTGGTTGGACAGGATTTAGAAAAACCACAAAAAAATTGGCTGTAAAGAAGTCGCACTCAAGACTAGTGGCGTAAGAATGCTACGCATTAGTAGACAATTTTCTAAATTTTTGCAGAACATTTTTGGGTATAGGATGTCTACATTAATTTCTTTTCTGCTGTTTCTTTTCATTTACATTAAAAAACTCTTTTGAGCGCATGTCTTTCATGTGTTTTGCGTAGTATTATGTAACTGTGGTATTTCTGTAACCGGCGAATGCTTTCCGCCTGTTTTTTTCAGCTGGAATATTTCCAGAAATCTCTTTGCAACATTCATTAAAGTATTTTCCTTGTACGTTTGTGTATCGCTACTACCAGCATAAGTATCTTGCGTTACTTTTCTTGCCGCTTTCTTATTTGCAATTTGTTTTTCAAAAGCTCCCGCCCCTCTTCGACGCTCGTGTGATTGGGGGAACCTGAAATAAATAATAGTTTCTAGGCCACGTTAAAAATATGCGCAAGAAAGAATTCAATGCGAAGGTTGACCTTCAATTATGTCTGAATTATTTGACTTCAATAAGGAAGGAGGCTGCTTACGCCAGCTTTTTGCATGAAACAGTTCAGCCTCAGTTCAACAGTTCAGAATGCGCTCGTTATAACGATGTTTCGAGAGAAAAAAAAACGGCTTTGTTATAAGCGATACTTCGTTACGAGCGGGTACAATGTACTTTCTATGCACTGCCACAGGGACAATGAGATACTTCTATTTAAGTGATATTTTGAATAAAGCGATTTCGTTACAACGAAGATTTAACTTGTTTACTGTATGTTAAATTCTTTTTCGCCTGTTAACTTTTGACATAGCCTGGACGACAGCCATAAATAATCTGGAATACAGCCATCAATTCCGAAATCTTGTTACTTATCGGGTTTCGGAAGCCACATCTTCCCTCAACTTCTCAAGACCTCCGATTTTCATTACACGAGCATTGCCAACCAAAATTAAACTAAGAAGTTTAGAAGCAAAAATTATAGGGCGATCTGATGCAGGCTTCATTTGGGCCGCAAACAAGCTTCATTTAGTTCATTACTGTCATTAGGTGGGAAAGATTGAATCTTACTCCTTTTCTTTAATGTGCGCGCATCAGACAAACCGTAAACTCCTAGGAGTGCATAAAGCACTCTCCAACATAACTCCACGAACATGTTCTGCTGCGTGGGCATGTAACCTGTGTCAGGCTTCAGAGTACGCGCACAGATTTTTTGTGACTAAAAAATCTTCCTGACATTGAGGAGAAAGAGGAAGTCATCTAGTGCGGGATATGTGGGAGGTGAAATGTTAATCAGTCATAAACGGCAGTTGATAGAAACAGTGATTGAATACTGTGAATATGATTGATACACCGGATAATCATTAATACAACAAATGGAAGCGACAGTGCACCAAGGAAAAGGGGCGGGGATGGTATGCCACCTTGTCGATTGCAGCGTCCCACCTTGTGTGCCTCTCCAACATAACCTGTTGGGTATACAGGGTGATCAAAGTTAAGTTGACAGGGTTTTTTTTTTTTCAAATTAGGCCCTTAGATGTACGTGAAGAACAGCTCTACATTGAGGTTATGCGCTTAGGGGGACACAGAATGATGTGTCAATTATTGATGCCGGTGGCTCAATTAACTAAAATTTAGAGATTAACTTTTTAGTGGCTGCAGTACGTAGGCATGTTTGTATTGAAAAGTTGGACGTAACCGTCTTTCTTGCACAGTTTCATTTGGCAGAATCCTTTTAGCGCATCCGAGTACTCCGAGATATCGAACGGTCAAATTTAATTTCCGTTCGCATGATAACGCATGCAAGAAAAGTGAAGACCCGCGCAAAGCTCCTCCCTTTTGTGGCGTGCCTGCTGCGTACGGCATTTAGTTTCAGAAGTGAGAACTGGCACCTTTCCAGTCTTGACTCGCGTTATCGCAACCTGCAGTACTCGGAACCGCTTTCGAAATGCAAAACAAAACGGGAGGAGCTTTGCGCCGGTATTCAGTTTCTAGCATGCGTAATCATGCGAATGGCAATTAAACGTCGCAGTTCGATATCTCAGAGTAAACGGATACGCTGGAAAAATTCCTCCAAATGAAACTTCGTCGAAACGTGATTGCGTCCAACTTTTCACGTACAAACATTGCCTGCTTACTGTAGCCACTAAAAAGTGAATTATTCAATTTTAGTTAATTAAGCCACCGACACCTAAAATTACCACCTAATTCTGTGTCCCCCTGGGTGCGAAACCTCACTGTAGATGTTGTCTTCACGTAAATCTAAGCGCCTAACTTAAAAAAAAAGAACCTTAATTTTGATCACCCTGTATATAACGCGTGACATTTGTAATGGTCGAAATCGCAATCTCGGAAGAAGGCTTGTTGTAACGCAGTATGCTGTCCGCTTCACATATAAACAAGCATGTATATTTTGTTGTCCTTGTTGTATAGTTTCCTGCCTTTGTTGTATATTTTGGGTGTGTTTAGTTGCCTGTGTTGTTGTTGAAGACACGAAAGAACGAACAAACGAAGGCCCACACCGAACCTGTTGGGTGTTCCTCTATAAGCTTTTAACATTCTTTCGAGAAAAGAAAAGAATCGCGCTGTGCAAGGCGAGGTGGGCCAACACACAAAATACGCGAAAGCTCGTGGAGCAGTGAAAAAATAAGCAGTGAAAAAGCAGCTTACCTGGTTACCTTTGGAGAGTCATATAATAAAAACAATAAAAAAATTGTCTCCAATCCACGCTGGGAAGGTGGTTGGAAAGCATAGCTTTAAACGACACCCACAATTATTGCCCATGTGGCGTCATTTGAATTCACACACGTGGCTCTACAAAGAGTGAAACCAGGGATTCTTCCAGCCGTTACCTGGGATTCGCGCGAAGGAGCGCCCTCCCCCTCCCCTCCCCAACCGTTACCTGGGATTCGCGTTGGTGGCGTCCCGAACGAACGTGCGTCGACGGGAACGAAACGGAGAGGAACGTCTTTCAAAGAATGAGCAGGAGGGGGGCACGCTGCTAATGCGTCTGCTCTATCACTGTCTCCGTCACTCTTGTTTCATGTGTCGCCTTCAAAGCACCCTCCCCCTCCCCAGGCGCTGAATGAAAGCCAGGCCCAAAGCTATACCGTCGCTAAAGCAGACGACAAATTCGTCGCGCCTGCCGCTATGAGCAAGCACCTGTGCGGGGAACGCTGAGTAACCATTCGCGGCGCCATCTGTATACACTGTGCTCCGTGAGTGAACCCCCAATTCCCCCCCCCCCCCCCCCCCCCCCCCCCCCCCCCCCCACTCCGCCGCCGCGGTGGGAGTTCCTTGTCCCGCACGCCATGAAAGAACCGTTGGCTGGTAGTGCTAGAAAGCTTTGCTTTAAAAACACTGTTAACACTCGGCTTCATTTGGCTTTTATTCTACTCACAACGAATTAATTTGCCCATCTGTGCACATTTTTTTCGCGCGACAGGTAAATATTCTAAACAAAACTTTATTGATTCACCGGATTACTGAGAATGCCGGATGCTGCCTTTAAGATTATCGCATATGCGAAGCTGTGTAATAATCTCAGCACATTGAACGAGTGCGTAATTTCCTTTAAATACACGCTCATAAGATTGTTTAACTAATGCACCAGCTCAAAATCTAGAAAGTGTAGGCGATGTTCTGTTTCTGCGCTGCCAATTTAATGCATTTTTAGCAACACAAGTGCATTCAAAAGTGGTGTTCTCCTCACAATATGCTCCTCGTCGTTTTTGTGACGTCACCTGTGACGTCACGCACTTCTTGTCTGTGGTGTGGAGTGTGGTTGAATTGTGAGCCCGTTTGGTCCATGCAAATTTTGGGTGAACAAACCAACAATCGATATTGCATAATGTTGCTGATATTCGAAATTGATAACGCTGCGATAGCGTGAAACCACCTTACGAACCGTTGTGACGTCATTGCAGTGGTTTGCGCGAGGCCACGGGGGCGCATGGTGTTCTCACTTCTGCCAAGGCTAATTAGTTGCTAGTTACTACTACCAGTTAGTACTGCTAGTATTTAGTATTACTGGTTACTCCTATGGCATGCCTAAGAACAAAGACAAGGGGACCTACCCAAGCCAAAGCGAAACGAGAAACAAACAAACACCGGTCACTTTATGGCGGCCTGGTCACTCGTTGAGCAAAGTCACTCGTCGCTCTCGAGCAAACAACAGGTTCCCGACGCGACAATCGATTCTCGGAAAACAACGGGGAGCAACGGAAGGCGACTAATTTTCGCCCTCGCAAACATCGCACGCCACTTACACGGCGAACCCAATTTCGGCGCCCCCTTCAATTTGTTCGGCACCCCCGCACGGCAAGTGAGGAATGCGGCAAAGCCCCTTTTCGTGTCGTCGTTCGGGCGTGAGTCGCCCCCGTGCGGAGATGTTGGAATGGACGCGAAGCGTCTCCTCTTACATTAAACGAAAGCCTCTGCAATCACTTTCAAACTACATTCATCCTCGTCACATGATTGACTAAATCAACTTTACTTTTGCCACGTTTTGCGCCGTCCACCGAGAGGAACAGGTGGTAGCCTGTTCCTGTTTTACCCTTGAGGTGACCGCACGGAGGCCTTTCGCTCCTCTAGGGGGCGTTGCTCGACGCCGCATCGACCGAGTCAAGTGTCAGGATCGCCAGTATTGGCTGCTTCCGACGCAACGGAGGTGAGCCTAACGATTCTGCCGCGGGCAATAAGCTTCAATTACTGGAACAACCACGCCGCTCGTTCGCAAATTGACAGCGCCTGCCGCTCCCTTCACCCTTGGTCCCGCCAACCGACCGAAAGATAAAAAGAAAGGGCACGACCGACAAGCGTTTTAGCCCTCACAATCGCTTCACACTATTTTTTCTATTTTACGAACAGCGACCTCCACCCCAAGCCTTTTCGTGAAACCCTTTCCCTGAATTCGGGATGCCGCAGGCTGCCGCCTTTTCCGGCGTATAACGCGGGGGCGCTAGCTGCTGGAAACATTCACGTTGACATTCACGCGGTTGCAGTTGCTTAAAAACACTTCGGTCACCTGTGATTAACTCAGTATGCATAATTTAGGACTAAAATTAAACTTAGAAGCCTTCACTCTTGAAGTATAAGGCCACATCGAACCCGGACGGCTATGGAGGTATCCTTATTTTCTATAAACGTGTTCTTTGAGGCGGTTAACGAGGAGGTTTGCAAGAAAACTGACGAGCAGTTCTACAGTGTGCCCGGCGATGACTGCGACGTGGAGATGATGGAGCAATACGTAGAGTGACTGGAGTCACGAGCCGCGAGGCAGGAGTTCTGCGAGTCATGACAGGCGACTTGTAATCTGGACCAAAACTTCTCCGCAAGGGCTGACCCTATTTGTAAAGCTTTACTTCAGTAATTAGTTATTAACAGCAATACCTTTGGTTCTACGAACGTCGAATACACTTCCGCAAAGCGAAATTCAATGGGCGCAGCTTGTTACTAAGATAGAACGGGCAATTCACAGACTCGGTAAACTGTTCAGCTGTTCCCATTGCATACATTAAATGCTATATGCATATTACGACTGCTACGAGCCTTGCTCGGAACGAAGAAGTTTTTCAGCGCTGTAGCGTTCAGTATTCTTCTAACTGTAGCTCTTTTTTAGAAAGCAATCCGCATGCGAGCCAGTCCTGCGACCTAAAGCCACAAAAACTGCTAGTGCGGACCAAACAGTGTATTTAAACATGTTCAAATGCGGTGCAGGAACTTCACCATGCTCTAACACTTAAACAAGGCCACCCATGATATACGACGTCAAGGGAGATGCAGATCGAAAAAGTTGGAAGAATTCGTACCACAGCCTAACCCACGGATATAGAGGAAGTTTTCGGGGCAGAAAGTTGGATTCGTTGTAAGTGACACTTTGTCGAAAGAGGGTGTTATGTTTACTCTGTACACTGAAGTGTTCACAATGGTACACTTTGAATAAAGTGAAATTTCGTTCAGAGTGATGCCGTTATAACGAGCGTTTGTATCAAAATATGCGTACCACTGAACATTTGTCCCACTGACACTTAATTTTTGTGCTTCGGGTACTGTTAGTCAGTCACTCAGTCATGTTTAATAGGTGCCCAAAACACCACTAAGGCACACCACTAAGGCACCACTAAGCACACTAAGGCACATTGGCACACTTGTCGCGAATTTTCGTACATTTGTCGTTAGTTCACTTAGCGAAAACAGTGCATCAAAAGACGTCATGTTATAATTTCAGCGTACACACATCGTTATTTACGAGAAAATGCGGTAACGCGCGTTCAAAACAGGAGAGGGCGCGAAGCATCCAGCAACGCAAACGGGGAATACTCCCCTCCCTCCTCTCGTACTCTCCATTCCCCAGCCGCGCGACTTTAACCGGGCCGCTCTGGAATTCCGCAAGCGCCCTTAAATTTAATTACGGCCCGAGCGTGCGGCAGCCAGAGTCGCCGCCGACGCTGGCACTTCCATTGTCCAATTATTTTTAGCCCGGCGAGAGCGCTGAAACGTATTTCCACCCAGCGCGCCCGTCGGCAATCAAAGTGACGCATGTGTGTACCGCGAACCCTTTTGCGGGCGTACGGGGACGGGTACGGAGCGATGCGACGAACACTGAGCAAATGGCTATGAACTTGGGGAATTACGTCGAGCTAGGGAATCTCGGAAGTTGGGGAATTAGATTGAAAACGTTTTTAAAAGCTCGGCAACGACGTAACAAATTACGCTAGAGGCACTCTGCAGAAGCGCGCGTTACGATTGCAAAAAAACCCGAACAATCAAATTTGGATGGTTTAACGAAAGAAAAACACTCTGTTCACTTGTCGGAAGGACAAGAATTCGCCTGTGAAGTCCCGGATAAATGAAATTCGGACACGGAAAATTTCAAACCAGAGCGCACAAACAGCGCGATTCCTTTCTGTGCGATTGAAATTATCGCGTTGCTTTATTACGGTAGCAAGATTGGAAATTTGTCTTTCCAAATATACCACTGCCGAGCCATTATTTTATCTCCACTATCCATGCTCTTTAATTTTGTGTGTTCTGGTTCATATTTTAGTGTTCTCAATTAATTTGTCCATAACTGTACACATTTCATGCCGTACTCATCTCACTTTAAAGGGAAAAAAAAATCCGCCATCTCCACGAAGTGAATGATGATGAGAGGGGCGAAGCAAAAATGCTTATCGGTGAACACCGTGAAACATTCGCCCGCACATCATATAAAGACTCGACACGTCAAGCTTTCCACCGCTCCGTTGACAAGCCCGTCGACGACGTCGATGTTTGTGGTGGTTATGTAGGGGTTGTTTGGGACGATGAGAATCTCCATGGGTAAGTTGGCGAATTCGGTGTGTGACATTTTAGCCACCTTGGCCGTCGCCTTCTGCAGAGCGTCTTATGTCGCGTACAATCCCGGTACGTGTCTTGAGCTCGGAGGCGACGAATGACAACCTCTTCTTCTTCCTCTCCTCCTTGTTGGGTAGCAACGAACGCGTTGAACGTTTTGACCTCTTCGGCCAATCTTTGGTTGGCCAATTCCTAGGGGTATCCTGCCACAATCATCATTAATGCTGCCGTGCCGTATACAGCAGCAACGAGGGACGGGCAGGGCCCGAGCAAGAGGAGCTTCACCCCTAAAAAATCTTGAGCCATTCAACTCAGTGAAAATGAATGACCAGCGAAGCTGTTTAGATCACGACACAGATACAACACAGTATTTCGAACGAAGGTACGAATACTTATTACGAGCAGAAAAATAAACTCGGAGCAATGATGGAGTCGTCTTGTCGGCCAATTATAATATAATTTTTCTTCTAAATGTTCTTATAAAACAAGGGCCCGCCGCGGTGGCCCAGTGGCTAAGGCGTTGCGCTGCTGAGCCCGAGGTCGCGGGTTCGATTCCCGGCCGCGGCGGCCGCTCTTCTGATGGAGGCGAAAAGCAAAAATGCCCGTGTGTACGAGATTTCGGCGCACGCGAAAGATCCCCAGGTGGTCAAAATTCATCCGGAGCCCTCCACTACGGCGCGCCTGATCGCCTGCGTTGCGTCGGCACGTTAAACCGTACAATCAATCAATTTTATAAAACAAGGGTTACAACCATTTGCTTGTAATTATCCTCCTCCTGCTATTTTGTAACGATAACTAGACGATAATGTTGTAACGTATACAATTTCACTGTGACCTAATTCACACATAATTGATCTTGTTAAAGCCCTGACATTTGTATTGAGAACTTTACTACACTTGTGTTGTACTACGCGTATTTTGTGCTGGCGTACTAGTGTTTCACACCTGTTTTGTAACTATACTACACTTTTTTTGCAGTTCCTTTCGTCATGCTTTACTTGCTCGCTGTGTGTAAGTTGGCCAGGAACCTTCAATCGGTTTTAAACAGCTTTTTTTCTGGTATTCTTGTAACATAGCTGTAAAATAAACTTAATTCAAAACAACAGTTAAAACCACTCCCCGCTGTGCATCTCCGGTAAAGCGGGCTTTACCGCACGCTTGCCTACTCCCGCGAAAAGCGTATGGAATCCTAGTCATATACAGCTTTGCTTTAAACGATAGACTCGAACCATTCCTATGGAGGCGGATTATACCAGCGAAGCTGTTGCGGTTTCATCGGGTTTCTCGGTTTTTCCTGCTCTGCTCCTTTTATCTGCGATGTACTGGGGTGGACGACGACTCTGGCTGCGGCCACATTTAAGCTCGCGCTGTCGAACGTCTCGTGCCATGAAAGCTCATTGCTGCGTAAACAATGCGTGTAACTGAACTAGCATGACATTTAGCGGCAGAAAAATCACAGGACTTGGCAAAAGATCTGCAGAAATTCAGAGAATTGTCTCCTAATTCTTAGCATTCCTACGCCGTTTGTCTACACTGTAAGTTCTTTAGTCAGATCTGGGTATGACTAGCAGAATAGGCTGGGCGATTTTATTGTTTATAGGTTCTCTTTTGTTTCGTTTCACCGATTGTGTAAATTAACACCTTTATAGCGATTAAGCGCTTCCACTTCGCCGAATATGCATTTTTCCGCCGTTGCAAGGTGTACTTCGTTTCTCGACTTTTTGACTTAGCGTCGCTACTTTGTAGATGCCTAAGATGGATATTTCTGATTCCGTTAGTTCATTTCTTTAACTTTTTTTTTTAATTTTTAACCATGGAGCTGTTGTAGCTTGCCGTAATTTGTGGTGCGTAACGTTTTAGAAAAACCAAGAAAAGGCTGAGCGCTCGTGAGCGCAAGCCTCGCCGCGACCGCCGAGCGTACCCGGCACGCGCAGTGGGTTTAGCAAAAAAATAAATGGTGAAAACCCCGAGAAGCGAGAAAATGCCGAGGGCTCGTGCGCTGAGCATGGTCCTCGCGGCGACCGCTAAGTCTCCCAGCCTAGTGACTGGCATTAGCATAAAAAAGAGAAAAAGGCAGCATCTTCACTCCGTAGATGATGGGGAGGGTGCGGAGTACGGGGACTCGAAATGACATCCAAGTTGCGGCTCGAGTGACATCTGATTTGCGCCCCGACCGTCATTCCATTTGAGCCGTGAGAGTTGAGTTCTTAGATGGGTGGCTGATTCGTATTCAGGAAAGCTCGTTGTCTTCGTAGACGTTGAGCAGCAGCGTGACGCTCTTATGTTCGTTTCCGTCCATGGCGGGAAGAGGGGGTGTGATTTCCGGTAACGGCGTATATACGCGGTGCACCGCGGCGCCATCTCGTGTTTACACGTAGCGCCATCTAGCGTAGTTCGGTGCAGTCACTGTGTATTACAACTTGATCACAACTTGACTACACCGGTGTTTTTGCGCGTTTCCTAGTTGCTAGGTTATGTTTGTGCCTGTTTTCGAGTGTGTTGGAGTGTTGTACTCCGCGCCGTTACAGGCGAGGGAGTAAGCCGTAGCGCAGTGGGTAAGACGACTTACACTAACTCTGTCTGGTCTACCAGACACAGGCTGGAATCCTGCCGGTGTCTGTGTGATTTTTTTTTTTTTTTTTGCAATTGTAAATGCTATGCGCACGGACGCGGACGGACATTATGAGGTCCCAAGGTGCTCCGCACCTAAAAGAAAAAGAACGGGCGAAAACACTGAGGAGCGCTTCGCGTTTTCTAGCAACCAATGGTGCAACGCCTGCACCATGCACGGAACCTCGACGCGACTCCAGGAACGCCGCGCATGCGTCGTACACGTAGTACGCACTGCCGCTGCGCCCCAGCTGTCGTCAAGCGCTACCGCGCATGTAATGCTTGGCCGGAGGAACACGACGGCATTATCGATGCATATGACGATTACTACTACTAGCCCAGTGCAAAGCGACGACGGAACATGTAAATAATTTCGAACTTGTACGAATGCGTGGTGATGGGAACTTCAGTGCCCACGGAGAAAGATATCCTGCAGCTTCGCTATGGTTCAAGCCTTGCGCGACTTAGTGCAAGCTTCGCCAAGTTTTTTTCTCTTTGTTTTACTTTTGGGTTTTTCAAAACTCCATTCCGTGATGGTGGTGGAAATACGTTTTTATTTGAGCAGACAAAAATAAACAAAAGAAATGTCGGGTAACCTCTCAGTTTAGAAAGCCGCTAGCGACCGCTGCTGCTCTAGCCCGGGAGATCAGGTGTTCCTTAGTCCGAGCTGAGAGCTGGCCAGCCCGCACTCCAACTGCTCCCATGGGTGGTGGAAGGGAGATGGGTTGGGTGGTCGGTGCATTCCCATACAAGATCGTAAGCCGTAATGGGAGTATGGCAGGTACGGCAGTTGTAAGGGCATATAGTGGGGGGATATATGATAAAGGGTAGGGATGTAGAATGCGTATGGAGTGTGCACCATATTCGGGCATTGCAAGTGTTGAAGGAGGGACGAGGGGTTGGGCAATGGCGGCGGCTCTGACTGTAGTGGTGCAGTATATCGGTTTACTGACTGGGAATGTGAAGGTTGGAGGGGGCTGCAGCCAAGTCGGCCGCCCCCATGTGAATGATCGGAGTAGGATATCACGGGCAGCAGCGTGCGCCGCATCATTCCCTGGGAGTGAGGCATGACCTGGGGTTCACAGAAGTTGGATGTGGGGCAGGGTCTTGATTGTTTGGAGAAACTTGAGTGCGGGAGGTGAAATGCATCCGATCAGAAAGTTCCGGCAAGCTGGCTGTGAGTCGATAAGGATGGTTAAATGTCCAGTAGGGGCTCTGGTGGCGGAGAGGGCTATGGCTGTCTCTTCGGCGGCAGTGGTGTTGGTATCGGCGATGGTGGTGGATGTCAGGATAAAGCCTTGAGAATTTAGCGCAACCAGTGCATGTGTTCTTCGGTGCGAGTAGGTTGCGACCTTAGTGTATGGGGTGTCCGGGTTGTTCGAGTGTCGTTTCTCTAGGAGACGAACGCGTGCTTGTATGCGACCCATGCACGTTGTAGGCTGCATATGGTGAGGAATTGGTGAGGACCTCGATGTGTGTGCGTATTTGGGAGGACATGCGTTGTGGTACGTCCAATGAAGTAGGAACGGAACGACCCACGTGTGTCAAAACGGTGCGGCCCGTGGGGGTGAGGGATATTCGAGTAAGCTGGCCGACTGGCTGTGTTTCTAGGAGTTCAGACAGTGAATTGTGGAGGCCGAGTCAGAGTAGGTGCGTGGTAGGAGCGAATGCAGGAAGTCCAATAGCAATTTTGAATGTTTTGCGAATTAGTGCATCGAGTTTGGAGTGTTCTTTCGGTTTGAGTTGGACGTACGGTGCCCCATATATGATGCCATTTATCAGGAGCGCATGAATAAGTTGGCAGGTGTCTTTCTCTTGGACGCCGTGGTGTTGGGTGCAGACTCTTCGGATGAGGTGCGTAAGCTGCGTGACCGTAAGATGGAGCTGCGGTAGAAGAGCGGCTCCCGAACTGTCGGCTTGCAAGGAAACGCCGAGAATTCGAAGAGTGGTCACTTGCAGGACGGGTCTCTAGAGAGGCTATGGTGACGGACGGGCCAGGGGTTGGTGGTGGAGGTTGTGTTCTTTTGTCAGGAGGGTAAGACTTCGATCCAGGGTTTTCTGGGTGGATGGTGTGGCCCGCTATGCTGATCGAAGTCCATGTTACCCGCCGTGGGAGCCAGTGCTGGGAGTTGGAGTTGCGCACCTGTTGGCATGGTCGGTGGCTGCGATATGCGTTAGGCCTGATTTGTAGGCCTAGCGCTGGTGCGGGCGTTGAAAACTTGGGGTCCCGCTTTTTGATGTCCAGATGGTCCTGGTCGGTCGGCAAGGTGTTAAACGACGCGCCGCTAACTTTGTTACTTCTGCCAGTTATACATTTTTATGGAAACGCAGGGCTTTACACGGTTGGCTCGTTTTCGCTAGCTTTTTATGCGTATTTACACCCTCTTTTCTCGGGCTTGTCAATTTACCCTTCGTTTTTTTGGAGGAGGTGCATAAGATGCACTTTCTTTTTATTTCGTCAGTTCATTTTTGTAAAAGTTTTATCTTTTCTATTTTTTTTCTTTCTTTTGATTTCTCAAACTACCGTTCGATTAATGATCTCCATTTACGCTATGATAGCAGTTACATGCGTTATGTCCATCAATTGTGCATTATTGGGGAAAAGCAGGTCATTGCGCGGTCCTGGCTGCGGGAGCACTCGGCAAAGAATGCTGTCCTTTAAAACCATTAAGAAAGGCTGAAACTCGAACTCCATCTTCTCGAACTCGAATTCCATCTTCTAGCACCGAACCCTATTGAACTAGCATAGAACTAGCATCAACTCCAAACTCGAACTCCATCTTCTAGCATCAAAACCCGCGACTCCAGCGCTATGCTATGGAGGTCTAATGTGAATTTCCTTCAGCCGTTGCTTTCAAAAACGGGAATGCTCAAAGCAAACCGGACAGATCACGCCAGCATATAACATGGAACTCCGGGATCGTACTAACTACGGCATGGAATCCCTCTACTCCAAGTATATGCCTTTTCCTCACACCGCACGCGGTGGCGTACCCCCTAACGTCGAAAAGTACTGAAGACTGTCAAGGTGGTGTTTTGGTGCATAAGAAGTCGCAACTTTGAATCCGAGCCACGCAAGTCCCATTGTTGTGAATCTCACTTGTTCTTGAAGATGAGAATTTTTATCAGCTATTTTGAATGTTTCACTTTCAACTTGCAGTTAAATTTGCAATGAATTTAAATTAATTGGTTTGAATTAATTTAATGTTGCATTGAATTTAAAAATGTTCTAGGCGATGATGATATTCATGAAATGCTCATGGTTATAACTGCTGGTGCGCATTAAAAAGCTCCGGCTGGCCTGAAACTAATAGGGAGCCTGTCGACGATAGACCGCCTGACATGGGGCACTTAATATCCCCAGCTTTGAAAAAAAAAACATTATTGATTATACATGCAACAATGCTCTAAAAAAGTTAGGCTACCTAAACCGTACATTGCGGGAAGCTCCACTCGAAACGAAATTGCTAACATATAAAACGCTTATCCGACCCATCCTAGAATACGCCTGTACCATCTGGAACCCTTATAAAGTATCTGAAATTAACACACTTTAATCTGTTCAGAAAAAAAATGCATTCGTTTTATTTTCCGCCGTTTCGATTGGAGCTTTTCGCCGTCATCCCACCTTGCTACACTAGAATTACAACCCCTGTCCGAGCGCCGTGAAAGCGAATGTCTTAAACTTTTACATATTCTTACGAATACTCCGCGCTACTCACAACAGAATAGCTATTTGTCGCCCGATGAACCTAAATCTACCAGAATAGCCACAACTCAACCTTGCAACTTTTTCTCCACGAACTAATCTATTTAAGTACAGCTTCTTCCCGTGAACAATTGAAAAATGGAACCTACTACCAGGTGAAATTAGGTCATTGCCTTTGGAATATTTTTGGCAGAATTTAAATTGATTATGTTATGTCAGTTTTGCATAATTTCAAATTTCTTGCTGTACTTATTATCTATTATGTCTAACTTATGAATAGTGAAATTTAAATGTGTTGTGTTTTTATATGTGTTATTCTGTGCAGAAAGTGTTTGCATTCTATGTACCAACCCACTCCTGCGATAGCCCAATTGGGCTGCAGTAGTATAAATAAATAAATAATAAATAAATAAATAAATAAATAAATAAATAAATAAATAAATAAATAAATAAATAAATAAATAAATAAATAAATAAATTAGTATGCCCTTGCAGCAGATTCCGCCATAAAGTTACAATGCTATCTTGCACGGCTTCCTCTGCCTTTCACTAATTGCGAAAAAATGTCGGCTTAGTTTGCTGGTTTCGTCAGTGGCGTCTGCGCTATCATGAAAGCGGCTCAAGACGTTTTGCCATGCTCTGGTTCTGATTGTCTTTTATCAGATTCGACGTCCTGGAAGATTACATACCTTCGTCGCCTCACCAGCGCCGCAGTTTGAACGCACGCCAGACAATCATTCCCTTTCCAAACATTATTGCAGGCCTCCGAAGCGTCCAAATATTCAACCGCCCGAAGCGTTTGTATGCCCCGAAGAATCGCAAATTTACCCGTGGGCATCCCTTCGGGTTCCCTACTGCACACGTGTCTAAGAAACGAATGTCTGACATACTGTTCAGCACAGCCATTGTGATAGAAGCGTCGTCATCCTAATTTAGACTCGCGTGCACGTCTTTCCCAATTGCCAGAACTACGTCTGCATCCCAGAGCGCGCAGCCCATCTAAATTCCCGATCGCAACTTCGAAGCGCCTGGCGCACGAGCACTATCCCGGCCTGCTAAAAGCCGGGTACACGCTAGTCGGGAAGCGGGAAATAAATTATGCAAATTGACGGCGTCGTGCGCACCGCCATTTCCATAAGTCAGTATAATGTTCCGACGCATTATCGCTCATAGGAACCGCGGCGTTCCTGCCAAAGTTCCAAGGAAACCTTTCCCCGGATGAAACCATCACCTTCAGCAAGGCTCCTGAAAGAGGCGCTCTATTTGTTCTGTCATTGGCGGCCAGCACAGTGACGTCACAACTGGTAGTCCCTTTCAGCCAATAGCTTCGTCAAGAAAAGCAAGGGAAAGGAAGCAGTCGTCTTGGCATTGTTATCTGTCAGTGGTGCTCCAAGGCTCCCTTACTTTGGGTCGTTAACTGGAAGCATACTGACAGCCAGCGTGACTCTTCCTGACGTCTTGCTTGTTAAACCAAGATGGAAAGGCGTCAGAAGAGAAACGAAGAAAGAAAATCCCAAAAACAAGCATTGACAAAATGTAAGCACCGAAGGCAGGGATATCACTCTTAATAAAAAAAACTGCATATAAGATAAACACATCAGTTCCAAACATAGAAACACCCTCACGCGACGGGAGAAGCATGCAATTATTTAAATGATGTGTCCATAAAAACTGAAAATAAACCTAGTTCATTACAAAGTTTGTGCAGCCCTGCTTCCTGCCGGCCTACCCTTAAGTCTCTTCAGCAACTCGCAAAGAAGACCTCGTAGAACGTCATTTGAAAAACCTATACATCAATTAGGTCAGGCATAGATATCGTACACTTGCCGTGTTTCTACACCGTACGATATTATCAACTTAGAATAAACAGTGGTCAGTGCAATATCATTCTTTATTACGCGCGAAGCCCCTTAGAGGCTGGGGCTGTTGGTCGTCTCCTGTCGTCATCGTAAGCGTCCGTCTCATGTAGTCACGCTACAAAAACACCGGGAAACTTGTTTACGCCTCAGGTTAGAATGTAACGTGTACTAAAAAACACCGGCACACTCGTTTACACCTCGCGCTGGAGCGCTTCGTTCTTGAAAGACCCGACACTTTTACAGCAAAGCTGTAAACCTCTACCCCCATCGGTTTTATCTCCGTTGGCAAAAACGCCAAGGCTCCAAGAATACACTTATGCACTGTGTGCTTCGCCCCTCACCAGGCTTCATGTTAGTGGAGATTGCCCGGGATCAGTGTCTAGAGTGCCGTCCGACGGCACTCTAGCTGATCCCTGCAGGCACGGCTAGAGCGCCGTCCGATGCCTTTCGGATATTAAAGACTAAGCTAGCACCAGTT
Organism: Haemaphysalis longicornis; assembly: GCA_013339765.2. Lineage (NCBI taxonomy): Eukaryota > Metazoa > Arthropoda > Arachnida > Ixodida > Ixodidae > Haemaphysalis > Haemaphysalis longicornis. The sequence goes on from CM023449.1 coordinate 29,803,569, forward strand.
AAAGCGCCGGTCGCTGTAGTGTAGAGGACACGTCTTAGCTTCTTGATGCCAAAGACGGTGGTTCGAGACCGGTTATGACATTTTTGTTTTTTTTATTTCATCTCTAAATGGAAGTATAATTTTTATGTCTTAGGTTAGTTTTGGTCTTTTAAACGATTTCTTTGTGTGCGTTAGGTCATGTTATGTTATGTTTACGTTAGGTTGCTATTCTTTACGTTATCTAGAGCGATGTAGTGCCCGACGCGGCAATTTTCTTACAAAACGCTGGTGGACGTCGAAATAGTGGAGTGCTTATAATACCGTCGGACGGCACTCCAGACACGGCCTTTTCTTAACCGCAAAACCAGCTGAAAACTAAACACTGGAAGAAAAAAATATGCACCTGAAGTGGTGGGGCCAGTGAGCGAGCAATGAGCATTCAGTGTGCAAAACATCCAAGAATAGCCACTTACCATGTGCAGGGTGGACTAGAAGCGCTGCTAGAGGAACCAGCACCCATAACCGGACCGCAGTCCCTGCAACGAACATTGACGAGAACCGTCAGTAGCTTGTAGAAGCCGTTGCGTTTTTCCAAAGGAGTGCGCGCAGTTTCTGCTCATTTTTCGCCGTGAATAGGCAACGCTTTTAAAAAAATTACCATGCCTTCCTAAAGAAAGATTGGGAGAAGCGCAAAAGCTAAAAGTGCGTCCAACTTTCGCTGAAGGTGCGTCTAATCGAGCGGCAATACCTTCAAAGACCGAAACGAAACGAACTCAAGCGACGATTTTTCGCGCACTAAGCAAACACATCTACGAACGATCTAAATGTATACACCTATACGTGGTTTATGAGATGAAGGTATAGGCACGCTTCACTGATGTTTGCCTCGGAAGCAGCAGCGGCGTTTTCTATATCCTGGTTATTCGGGGGGTCGTTTCTATTGTGAAAGATGCCACGCTCATCACGGCCTTGGTTCTAGCACGTAAAACATGATTAAACAGCGCGGTATAGACGGGAGAACAAGAGAAAGACCACACAGGACTAGCGCTGGTCTCTTCTTTGTTGTCCCGTCTATACCGCGCTAGTTAACCATGCGTAACAGTTCCAACCAACTATCCTGCATTTATGCATTGTTTAGAACGCAAGTGTCGGCGGCCTGTCCGAGATGCCCACAGCCGGGATATCACGAGTCAAGCACGGTCCCCCACGCAAAGGAGGCATCCAGGGTAACGTCATGATCACAAAGGCCGAGACAAAACGAACAGTTCTATGTGGCGCACATGAAATGACGTCAGTCGTTGATATTGTAGCCGACCAATCATATTGTCGATAATAAAAGCGGCAAAGAGTTACCCATGCATTCATCACAGCCGTCTTATACACTCTTAATCTAGTTCCATGTAAGTTCCAGTTAAGAAGGGTGATCCACATCTTTTATGTGGATCCGAACGAAAAATAACTGGAACGAAATATATAAGTGAATCTTATCCTGGAACAGTCCACTTGTTTTCTTTATGTTTGTGGTTTTTATCCGGAACTAAATAAAGAGGGGGAGGCGCTGTCGGAGGATCCAGTTACTGTTCCATGTTCCAGTTAACATTTGGGGGGAGTTCATTTGTATATTTTTTGCTCGTGTCTTGTTCAGCGCAACTAGTGCGCTGCAGTGAAGTATACACTGTTTTGTGCATCAACTGGAACGATGAACCGCATCAATATTTGGTGCTCTTATTGCCGAAGATGGAGTTGCGCCTTTAAAATACACCCACACACCGCGTACGAAATATAATAAACCTCACTGACATCTATGAAAGCTGTCTTGCAGCAGGTACTTTTATAACACATATTTCAGTGATGTTTTTTCACAGAAAACAAAATCCCAATTCTATAACAACACTGTACAAATCATTAAAAGCGGGAGAGAAGGAAATGTTAGCTAGAATAAAAATTGCAGGAACCCCTTTCCAGGTTGTCTGCGGCGCTCGAAACGCTTTCGTGAGCATCATCATCATCAACCACCAGCCTATCTACGCCCACTGCAGGGCAAAGGCCTCTCCCATTAATCTCCAATTACCCAGGTCCTGCGCTAACTGCGACCAATTTATCCCCGCAAACTTCTTGATCTCATCTGCCCATCTAACTTTCAGTAGCCCTCTGTCCCGCTTGCCTTCTCTTAGGGATCCACTCTGTTACCCTTAATGACCACCGGTTATCTTGCCTTCGCATTACGTGCCCATGCCCGCGTCCATTTCTTCCTCTCAATTTCTACTACTAATGTGCCCTTAACACGCGTCGTGAGCATCGTTTTTAGCTAATTTGAGGCGTGAAGTACGAAATCACCAATGACTTGAATTCGAGAAGGGCTAAACGTCTTCCGTTTCCCCCTTTGCCGTTCGGGCGAAGCCATAACTGCTGTAGTGCTGGAAAATTCATGGTGCTTTTCTGAACCCCTTCACAACGAAATAGTTGTTTTAGGCTATTACATGTTGTGCATTCAGTTCACAAAACGTCACAGAAACGGCCGTTATTGTTCAACGCTCAGCTATCAGCTCGCTGTGTTGTAGTAGGTGCACAGTTTTAAATGCTTTATAGGAATGTATATGCCTACAGCCTGCCGTAAAATAGGTACTTAGTCCATGATATTTGAGTCGTGATTGCGCCGTATTTTACACTGATCACCGCATTCTACGCATGCAGGTATATGCTTGGAAGTTCGTTTGCATTTTTCGCCTCGTGCGGGCTATTAATTTCCACCAGCAAAAGCGAAAGCCTCTTTGCAGGAAACGGTTGCTGGGTGCAATTCAGAAGGAGAATCAACCACTAAATCAACCACGCGATATCTGCATTACCATCTATGTATTAATACTAAAATGGCATTCTTATTCCGAATTAGGCATTGCAGTGACGATAAAATCCGCAGTGCCAACTTTCTTTATGTTGTGCCCTGTAGTAGTAATTAAAGTTCACCGAATGACCCACCTTCTCCTGCTGCTCCGCGGTTGCTGTTTTCCTGCAGTATCGGCGTTCAGGAGTGAAAATCGCTGGGAAGAGGGCCGACGTATTACTACCCGCTAATTAGCTGCATCACACTTGGCCTTCGCATGCGAAAGTAGTTTTATATAGAGTGGGTATCAAAGAGCGTCGCAGTATATTTTATAGGCTATGGAAAGGCTTGTCAACAGAACGCAGTCAATGAAGCAGCGTCCTTTTGTGTACACTGTAAACAACGCAGAGAAGCTGTCATCATAAGTTATGCACAGATATCGCACATGCTCGCGGTCCGCGGCGAGAAACAACTTTTGACCAAACTAACGTGTTAAAGTGGCTAATATCTGAGCTCTTTGTTTCAGCCTCAGCTGCGCGTAGACGTCTGCTCTCAGGCATATTGATATTTTCCGAATCAAATACAAGCGACCAAGGGTTCCGAGTTTGTGTGAGCTCTTCCGCGGACTGACCAGTGGCCACGGTGCGCATTGCCCAAGGCGCGACGAAGAAAAAAGTTGCCCTAAACCATGACGAAAATGGCCGTCACTCCAGCAGCGCATGCCATGCGCTGGTGTCGGAATCCGCACGGCAGAGCTATTTGCGTTGATACACGGTAAAGTGGGACTGCAACTGGTACAAGGACGATGAGTGAAAAACGGGAATGCGTCAACACTTTATACGATAGCAGCGCCACTATCTTTCAGCGTTTACTCTGCTATTTTTACGCTCTTCCGCATGCAGCGACACCAGTGGCGTTTCCGCAGCGGTTTTCTACATTGCTCGCGTAATGCGCCTGAGGTTTACTAAAGAAATTGTCGGTCAGACATGGAGGGAATCGTTACCAGTTTGGACGCGGCGTGAAACTTCGTATTTCTCCATATCCTCGGGCAGTCTTTACTCTTGGACGAAGTGGAGTTTGCCAGAAGGCGCAAAAAAAAAAGGGTCAGTGCTGCTTATTTATGTGCGGTTAACGGCTGTTGTTGAGTAGTGTCATCATTATTCAATGCGCCCGATAAACATACCGCTTCGCTGCCCGTTGCTCGTGTGTCGTCCATGCTTATGGTCGCAGCGTGTAACATCTTTCTGTTTTGGAGAAACGTTTGCAGTCGTAATTCACCTAAACTTGCGTGTTCATGCCACAAATAGCGAGGAATGCAGCGCTGTTCCTTCAGCTTCAATTGTGCAAAGCCTCCAACCCAAAGTTACTACGGCACTGTTCGTAGGGCTGTAAGCCTTTTCGTTCGATCTTTGACTGTTAGATTGGTCGATGGCGGTTATCAAAATTGGGTAATGATCACTTCCTCTTGTTTCTACGTCAGTGATCCGTGTAAATCTCCCAGCAAACTGAGATGAGACGAATGACAGGTCAATGCAGCTGGTGACGTTCGGGGATTTGAGGTAGGTTACGCTGCCCTCATTCAATGACTCAAGAGCATGGCTAATTAACAGCCGGTTTTCTTCCCTCTTGCGTTTGTGTGCGTGCTCCCCCATAGCACATTATGTGCATTGAAGTCACCACAAATTATGTGGGGTGCGGAAGTAGTCCTAATACGATTGCTTAGCCGTGAAACGTCGAAAACAGCGACGCTTTGCAATCAACTTGCGCCTTGAGAAAGTGAACTGCCCGAACTGGAACACATTTACCAGCGCTACGAGTAGATGTGTGACAGCTCAGACTGGTGACGACGAACTCACCGGCGCGACTGCATGTTGTTTGCGGGAAACGACACGCAGGCTAAGCAAGCGCCGCGATATACCAAAAAGTGATCCCGAGTATCAAAGGCTATGCGCGATACGAAGACGAGCGGAACGAAACTCATTACGAACCAAAAGGATGAGGGACTTGCGAGCTTCCCGACAAGAGCAAAGGAATGTCAGGCGCCACCTAAACAAGCTACGTCAGCAACGTTGGAGGAGCTTCTGTGCTACCTTGAATGCCAGGCAACCTCTGACACGCATATGGCGTCTTTTTAATGGAATGCGCAAACGCAGCCAGCAGCTACATCCGTTCACTGCCCTCTCGCTGCACGAGCGCGTTCCCTTGAAAGAAGTCTCCGAGGAATATTGCAGACTTCTCTCAACGTCATCAACGCCTTCACCCCGACTTGTTGTGCGTGTGTCTCTACAAACTCGGGAGTGTCGGAACCAGCCCCTGACCTTTCTTTTACAATAGAAGAGCTTTCTTCGGCCATCTTCGATGCGGGCAAGCGCTCCACACCAGGCCATGAAGGCGTCAGCTATGAGGCCATAGATTATTTGTGCCGGCCTTCTCAGCTGCGTCTTTCAGGAATTCTATGATTCAATATGGCAAAGAGGGAAAGTGCCTCCGGAATAGAAGCTTGCAAAAAGTAGTGCCACTTTTAAAACCTGGGAGAGCGTCAACAAGCTACGCATCTTTCCGGCCTGTTGCTTTGTTCAGTTGTGTTGGAAAATTGATGGAAAAAATGATACATTCAAGGATGATCTGGTTTCTTGAGAGCAGGAAAACTTTACCCGAAGAAATGAATGGCTTCCGCCAAAACAGATCTTCGATAGATAACACCATCGCTCTAGTGTCCTCTATCTTAGAGTCACTCAATTCTGGCTGCACACCAAACGCCATTTTCCTGGACATCGTAGCTGCCTTCGACTCGGTCCTCTACGCAGCAATCCTTGCCGCTCTTGAAAACAATGGCCTCGGGGGCAGGATATACACATGGATAGCGGACTACCTTGATGGACGGTAGCTTTTTATGTCTACTCCAAGCGGCTCACATCTTACTACGCTGTAGAAAAGGGTGTACCACAAGGTGCTGTGCTAAGTCCACTGCTATTCAACCTGACCCTCATTTCACTCAAGCGAGTCCTGCCGCGTAGAGTGAAGATGACGCTATATGCAGATGAAATCTGTATCTGGTAGTGCCTCACTTTCTCGACGATCTACACAGCAGCGCCTACATAAAGCCCTCCATAACATCTCTAGCTACCTCGCAGCTTGTGGCCTTCAACAGTATCCAGATAAGAGCTTAGCTGTGGCCTTCACACGAAAAAACATGGATTGTTATCCACTGATTCTAGGCGGCCGCGCACTCTCATATGCAGGAGTTCAGAGGCTTCTTGGAATTTTAATAGATCGCAACTTGACCTAGTCACCCGAGGTTAAACGTTTACGGGCCCGCATTTCTTTCGGCCACTCAGGTTTTTAAATGTCTTTCGGATTTACTATGGGGCAGTGATTGCCATTCAATGGTTTTGCTGCACAACGGCTATGTGGATGGTCCTGCTGAAGTACAGCCTCCCTGTCCTTCAGCGAATATCAGATACAAGCAAGAAGAGTGTTGAGGACAGCAAGGAACAACAACTTACCGCATCTGTTTTGGGCTTCCGAAGGGATCTTCGAGTGTCGGAACCCTTGCAGAGGCACGTTGTTTGCCTTTTGACGTGATAGGAAACAGGAGACTCTCCGTGTGCACCTGAGTCATCGGTTTCACTCAAGAAATCCCTTTTTAAGTCGGGTAACCTCAAGCTGCTCGAGCTGTGGATTCGCCCAAGCAATTGGCAGTATACCCCTGTTAATTCCAAGCCAGCCCAAAAAATAATGCCTCCACATATTCCTCCTTGGAACGTTACTCCCTTACAAATTCAATGTCGAATCACTGGAATTGGCCCCAAGAAGACAATGCCCCATACTGAAATACTAGATATCGTGCTAGAATACATGTATAAAATGCATTCGGCTAGAACTTACCTATTTACGGATGGATCGTCGACCCCGCGAAGCTCTTCATATGGGATGTTCGTGCTACTCACGGGTGAAATATTTTCATTTCGTCTGGAGTGACCAACGTCATCTACAGCGGCTGAGCTCTATGCCCTTAAAGAAGCAATTGTTTACATCTTACGCACCAGCCGCATCATTGGAGCATCTTTACAGGACTCCAAGGCGGCTACTGCAAGTTTTGTCAAGGAGGACCAGGTCTTCCCCTTACCATACCGCAGCCTCCGATGTCTCCTACCTTCACCACCTCGCTTGAATTGCTAGACACAGTATAAAATGGCAATGGATACCTGGCTACTGTGGTATTATTGGAAATCAAAAAGCCCAAGAAGGGGCCCCGTATGGGCCTTAACTACAGGAAATACCATAAAGAGTTCTTTACAGAGGTTTCTACCTTGGCGCATCGCTTTGCAGTAACTGCAAGAAACCGGCTATGGTGTAACCAACCGAATAACGAAGTATTTTTGCACGCGATTGACCCTGAATTGAAATAAAGACGTCCAGGACAGCTCCCTCATAGGCTAGAGACATTATATCATTGCCTACGACTGAACTCGGCTTACACCAATAGTTACCTTTTTTGCCTCAGACTGACGACCAACCCGTACTGCGTCAACTGTTCTTCCTTAGAAACTGTTGAACATATTTTATTAGAATGTGTGGCCTACTTGGCACCAAAATCCCGTTTTTTTTTTTTAAGATGTTGAACGCCTAGATCAAGGGCCTGGTAACTTTGAAGACTGTCTTAGGAGCATGGCCTTTGCCCCTCAAAGCAGCTTCAGACTCTAAAAAGTTTTTTTTTTTTTCTTTTTTTGAGGACATTGGTCAAATTTTAAAATTGTGAATTCTGTGACACAATCTACAAAATAGCCCGTCAAGCACGTCAAGCCACGCCAGTGTTTTTTTTTTCTTTCTTTCTGCCCACCTCTTTCTAGGGCCTGCTTTCCCTACATCCCCGACCCCTAGCAGACAAGCATGTAGGCGATTGAAAACGCCGGCATAACTCTCTGCTTTTTTTTTCAATCGCGAGCCTTCTCTCTCTTACACGCAAAGTTAGATGGCTTCAAGACATCACAGCTAAGCCAGTTTCGCAACAGTTCATGCATCAGATATTCGGACGGAAAAGAGACTATGACCTCGCTGCATGAACTCACGCTTTCGTCGCTTCCGAGCTTATTAAGAGGGACTCACCTGATCACATTCCTATGGCACTTAACAAGCTTAGTCTTAACCCACGGGCTTAACAAGCATCATGTGTCGATAAGAAACATTTTACAAATTCATAGAAAAATTCCCAACTGCCTAGTTTGCTTCTCTTAGTAATATATATCACTTCCTTAGTGCGATAAAAATAAACAAGACACGCAGTTCTGATTTAACCAGTCTTCACTACGTGGCGCTAACTGTCTAGCAAGCAAGTTTTAGTTCTTCGTTTTGGTACAGCGGGGACATATCTCTGAAATAAGCAAACTAGGCCGTTTTGAGCATTGATGTGTAATTTTAAAGCTCTTCGGATTGGTGCACGGTGGTTTTTAAGTCCGTGGGTCATGAAGTAGTAATTTCTCTAGGAATTTTCCTTTAAACCATTTTTTACGCCAGATACAGTGGGCTTTGAACTCTAGGCACGTTGTTCATCTGCTCGTTTCTTCCTCGGCTTTTCAGTGCCCCTTTTGATGTATTTCCCTAACTCCGCGAACAAGCAGATGCGCTTTCGATGTGTCCACAGCCACTGCATGCGGTCACAAAAGCAGCTTAACTGCCCGTTTTGATTTCCTACTCCCTTAACCAGGCCCTCGTTTCCCGTCATGTAAAAGAAAGAAACATGGCCAACTAGATATACGGAGTTTCTTTTAGATGCGACTACATCTCATTCACTCGCCTTGTCCCTCCATACGGCGTTGTTGTTGTCCGTCCACACCCCTCCCCCATTCTCCTCGCCGCGCAAGCTGCGCTCTCCACCGCTCACCCCCTCTCCTCTCCGATAGCGAACACTCTCTCGCGAGGGGAATTGGATTGGATTCGATTGGCTTGGCTTGGCTTGGCTTGGCTTGGCTTGGCTTGGCTTGGCTCGGCTTGGATTGGATTGGATTGGATTAAAGTGGATTGTATTGGATTGTGTTGCGTCATAGCCGCGCCCCGTTGCGTCATAGCCGCGGTCGTTCCAGCTCCGGCGTTCCGATTTCGGGCACGTGCATAGACTTGATCTTCGCTGCAAATTGCACGGTGGTCCCGTTACTTCACCATCCACTACCCGTACACTTCAGCGACCACAAGGCCGTCATCGTTAACGTTACGCCGCGTGGTAAATAAAGAATACATCATACGCGTTCCTCACACGTTTCACGCAATTAGAGAATTAACCCAACGGAAACACCAAGTGAACCCCCAAGATGCGTCGCATCTCCACAGGGTTCCCCTCGCGGGAAGGTGGGGTAATTTTTTCCTTAGTTGTTAAGTCTGCAAACGAAACTAGCCGATTAATTGATCAGTTAATAGAATAAAACGTAAAAGTTAGGATGATCAATTATTTAAATGAACGACCAGCATTCATATTTATTTATTTTTAGTTTGTTTGTTCGTTTGTTGTTGTTGTTTGTTTTGTTTGTTGTTTGTTTGTTTGTTTGTTTGTTTGTTTTTGCTGCTTGCTTGTTTTTGTTTGTTTGTTTGTTTGTTTGTTTGTTTGTTTGTTTGTTTGTTTGTTTGTTTGTTTGCTTGTTTGCTTGTTTGGTTGTTGGAAAAAGCAGCTATAAGCATATCCAAACTACAGTGCAGCGACTCGACCCGTTTGTCACCTTCATAACAAACAGCTTCAAAACATGGTGCCCACCAGTAGCTTGAAAACACAGTAAACCCTCGGTATTAACAAAATCGCTTTATTCGATATATCTTTTTTTAGTCGTTTCATGCTCACCGCCGCAGCGTACGCAGAGAGCAAATCATCACCGCGTTTAACGAAGTGTCGCTTACAACCAATTTAGTTTCTTGCCCCGCGGAGTTCTTCACAACATTACGATTGAACAACAGCGCTTAAACGGGAATATCGTCAAGGCGGAATATATACCCTGGAAGAAAAAATATATAAGGGTATATATACCACCACGAGGACATAAACCTTGTTGTTGGTAGTCAGCCCTCTGTACTTGTCAATCTCTTGTCCCGTTTAAGCGCTGTTGTTCAACTTGTAAAGTATGTACCAACAAGCCTGCACCACCACGCTTCTTCACAACGACGCTTCACCAAGTGTCATCCAGCACGCATCATCGCCGGCTCACTCAGCACGTGTCCACCACCGACGGGACGGAAGAGGTCCCGCATAACGGAATCCCAGCGGGCTAGCCAGTCCCGCAGCACCAGCAACCGTGTCAGCGGCGGCATTTCACAAGCATGCGACACGACGGATGAACACATCGTTTCCCACCATTTTACGGCCCCTCTGGTCAGACGAACGAACTCCGTAACGGATCAGAGCGCTAACCCGATTCCAGTCCCGTATAGTGTATACACACGGCTCGCTTCATCGCCATCTATGCTTTCAACATCACTTTTGTGCTTCTTGTTTGCTTCGCGCATTACCCCCCAACACACGTGTCGGTTTCCTCCTTCTTTCTTTCTTTTTGCAGCTCCCCCCTACCCCGCTCGCAAACCGGCAGTTCCTGGATCGGATCTACGACTGACTGGATCTGGCGGTCATGTCCGCATGGCGAACAGTCGCCGGATGTAACGCCTACACTTCCGGGCGCTCGTGGTCGCGGCGCCGTAGCCGTGGAGCGGCGCTTTTATTGCATCGCGCGCTAACGGGGCGCCTGCTGTCGGCGTGGGGCCGTGCCCACCCGCTGACTGCGGCGACCGCCAAGCGTCTCCTGCCGGAAGCGATCCGTCGGCATCGTGCGCCCCTGCTCGCGTCCCCGGAGCCTCTCGTCAGGCTAGCGCTTCTTCTCGCTTCCTTCCGATAGGCGTGCGCGCCGATTCCTTTTCAAGGGTAGGGCGTTCGCGACGTGCCTAAAGAATCCGCCCCAGTCTACCCTCCTCCGAGAAGAGAAGGGCAGGATGAGGTAAGGAGGATTGAGAGGAGGTGCAAGAAAAAATTCGCGACGCCGCGTTCATGGTACAGTAACGTGCAGGTGCCTGAGAAGCTACACTTGTTGAAACAATCTGCGTGCGTGTACGTACGAAATTAGCAAAGTCAGCGTGGTATCATTTGGCCCTTCGCTCAGACGTATAACTACACGTCAATCACCACCTTCGTTGCCATGACGACCACCTGCTATCTATCAAAAATTAGCAGTGGCTTAGCTCGGCTATGCGAGGATATACGTAGCGTGAGCTAAGGTTCAGCTGGTTATTCTTAGCTTTCTTGGTTGTCTAGGATTAGCTTGATTATCATGCTTACTGCTGCTTCAATAACGCACGCACGGTATACGCATTATGTGACACATGTATATTTATCAAGCGGCTCCGGCGCAGTGTCACCAATCGCTCCAGAGCTAAGCTGGTTCCACAGGCGCACGCCGGTGTTGCTGCGACGCACGAGCCATCGGTTCCATACCCAGCCACCCCTCGCATGATCACCAAGTGGACCGGGCTACCACGTGCCGAACGGAGGTCGGCGAAGTCGCTGGGCGCGTGGGGTGTGTGAGAGACGCCGGGCAGCGAGCAACGTTCTGTGCGCCGTGTGACGTCACTGCTCCTCGCGTATTCTCAGCACGGCTCTCCAGGAGCCACGCGAAACTGCTCAACCTTGGCCAGTGTAGCTCACGCTATAAAAAAATTACCCAGGAGTGGTGTGTAGCGCCGTTGATACACGGATCCTCATGAAAGGCAGCCGTAGATCACGCGCTCCTGTCAAATTGGCATGCCCGACTCAAGTTTGTTCCCTCGTCTACGTACTACGTCAGTACGGGCGCTTGCGTATCACGGCGTACCCATCATTACTGTCGTCACCGCCGTGACCTCCTCCTGAATGTCTGCGCGACGACGTGACGATTACTAGGGTGACTGTTTTCCGGAATCGCCGTACCCTGGCAGTAATATATGAGCGTCTACGGGAGCAGCTTGGTTCCGGAAAATGGACTGTGAATTGTGCTCTGCAACAGGCATAATAAAACAAGTGGTGCAGTACTTGACTGCCATGGTCACTGCATGAACACCGGCAGTTATTTATACAACAATCGTCAGCGTTGCCGAATTAAAAGCAACTGACATGGTGCGCCGGAGCCGTTAACCAAGCTCGTTAAAGGGACAGACAACCAATTACTGTGGAGTGCATGTCCTCTAGCTCATATGAAAGCAAGCGTCTGACCCCGTGACTCGCCGGGTGCATGCGAGCTTGGCCATGAATGAGAGCGAGGCCGGGCCGTCTTGTCCGAGCGTTGCGCTGGAGCTGGAGGCTTTGAGTCGTCGTTGGCAAGGGGCGTCTACCACCCCGCGGATATCGTCCGGCGAGCTGCTTTACTGGGCAGGTACCAAAATGCCAAGCGGGCGAGGCTAGCTTCGGAGACTGAGGAAGAGGGAGCCGTTCGGCTCGGAAAACGCCAGGAGCGGAACCACAACCGTTGACAAAGGCAAGTCTTGGACGAATAGCATAATAATTACAGCTGAATCATAGGTTAACCAAGCAAAACCAACACTTAAACAGGCTGAGCCAAGCTTTCGCTCGGCATATCGAAAGTTAGCTGAGCCAATCCGCAGCCATTTTTAGCGGCGAAACCCCTTAGGGGCTGGTGCTGTTGGCGTCTCCTGTTGTCGTAATCGTCGTCTCATGTAGTCGCCTTACTAAAACACCGGGAAACTCCTTCTACGCCTCGCGCTAGAACGTAGCGCGTGCTAAAAAAACACCGGGACGCTCGTTTATGCCTCGCGCTGGAGCGCTTCGTAACTTCTACACCAAAGCTGTACACCTTCTTTCCTCTTTTTTTCTTTTCATTTGGATAAAGACATTTTCAGTCAATCAATCTACCCCCCAACGGTTTTATCTCCGTTTGTAAAAACGCCAAGGCGCCAATAATACACTAATACACATCCTGCCTTCCCCTCTCCCAAGGTATCATGTTAGTGGAGATGACCCGGCATTTGTTTTTTTTTTCCCTTTTTCCCTCTATCAGCACATCGGCCTCCCTGGCGGAGAATCGTAAATCGGCTCAGCAACACACGCCATGCAACTGAGCCACCGCGGTGGGCGTTCATAGTTAACATACAGAAGAGAGAAGGTTAGTGCTTAGCAAGGTTAAGTTTAATCAATCGGAACGAAATTATATATCTTAAAGCCAGTGTTTCGCATCGATTGCGTAAATGCGGTGCGAAAGGGTACTTTGTTTTCTAGCAAACCCACCCTGCATTCGAGTGGGGTTATCGATCTTCAGATAACTGCAATATTGCCCAAGAAACGTCAACCGGACGTGGTTCCCTAGCCGTCTACGGTTCGCACGGTCGAGAGAAAAAAGCAGCAGTCCTCAAGCAAGCAACGCGCGTGAAGATCATCGTCGCTATACACCATGGGTGCCAGCGTGATATTTAGTCATTCACTCTTACCAGAAATGTTAGTACAAAGGCAGTAACCGGTTGTATTTACTAACTGCTTACGAACTTTACTACCCCCAGAACGTTACATAGGTCATGCCACTATGTATGGAACCTAAATGCTATCGTTACAAATCTAGACCACGCACGTAGTAGCTGCTGCTTGTCTGATGCTAACATTTACTGATAGTAACCAAATTCTATGAATTATTGAGCATAATAGCTACGGCGCTTTTGCCACCCCAAATCACGATTAAGAGGTTTTTGCAAATACACATGCTGACTTGTATATGCTGACATTAAAATGCACAATTCTAATATTATCGTATCGCTAAAATATCCGATTTTTTAGCGAGAAGCCCACTGACACTATCCGAGGACATCCCGATGCTGGCTATAAAAGCAGGAAGAGCAGACGTATTTCTAAGGTAAGTGAGTTATACTCGCTCTCCGCGTGCATCCCGTTGATTTTCTTGTTCAATTTATTTGTTCTCTCAGTGTGGTATTTGCGTGTTGAATGTGTCTATGTCATGTTGCGCACTCAGCCAATCCACACTGGCACGCGTAGCTTTTTACTAGGTTATGCATGGTCTCAGCTAGTAAACGCACTAAGTACGAGTGGATACTCTAACAAGTAACTGGTTAGTGTTCTGTTAGTAAGTGCCACGACCTTTTTTAAAGAGTGTTGTGTAACCACCGAAGAGTGTTGTGTAACCATCGATAAGGTCATGTGCAGCATTGCAAGCACCAAATGAAGAACTATCTGGCGGATCGTCCGTTTCACGGAATGGAATGGTTACTGAGGTACGGTAAACGGAACGGGTAAGACAACACCAAAGATTATCTTGAGGTATGCTGGTGATTACAAGGATGATTTAGCCCCGTAAACCGCTTCAGGAAACAGCGTTGCGCTTCCTTTTGCGGCACGCTACGGTGAACAACGTCAGACGCATTGCACCGAACTACGAATACGACTGCGATCAAGCCCATAAGCTGGTAAACAAAAAGAGCGGTGATGCCTGACCCGGTGAGCCTTTGGCTTATGCTGATCCCGAGGAGGCACGTGCGTGCCTTTGACCGAGTTAAAGGGCGGCGGTGCGTCTAGACGGCGACCACACCGGAAGCACTGGACGTATCCCCTCCCCCACAGGACCTTATAGCATCGCAAACGAGAACCGGGTCACGTTTCAAGGGGAAAGAGCTGAACCCGTCAGTCTGTTTCGCATCACGCATGCCGGGAAGGGCCTTTCCTGGGCAGCTGGCTACTACGGTGCTGCTTTGGCATGACAGCGGTTGGGAATGGCCCTTTTGCTAACACGGCTGATCGTGGGGCACTGTGAGGTTAGGCGAGGTCGGCTAAATGGCTATTCGTATGGTTTATACCCGCCCGCTGAAGTTTTCAACCTGCGTGTCTTTGAAAAACCGCGGAATGCGGAGGACACGAGGTTGAATGATTCCGGCAGCGATTCCGCCCATAGGCGTCGCAACGACACGCGTTGTGCTGTGAAACAGAGCCTTTTGAAAAAAAGAAAACGCCCGTTATTTCCTTGGGCTGCCTAAACGTCTGTCAATTAATTCAACCGCCTGGACAAATATCAGTTAAAATAATAGTCTAACACGAAGTATATACAGGCAAGACAGTTTCAACCTTTGAATGCAGCTGGCTGGCATGAATGTCAACCACGTTCAACGAAGGAAACCTTTGCGACCACTTGAGGCATAACACATAAAACCGGGGGCACCGGCGTTCTTTTACTTACTTTAAAGGGACCATGCAGACAAAACACAAGTTTGGTCCATCCGAAAGATTGCCTCTGTAAAATCATACTGACACCACCTTTATGATAAACTTCGCTCAAATAAGCTGTATAATTAGGAAAAAAGGGAACGGCCTTGCGACCCACTGGCTCATTCCCTTCAACAGAACCTATGATGTCATACGTGACAGCTCTGCGAGTGGCTGAGGCCGGGAAAAGCAAACGCAAATTAGCAGCGCTTATAAGCTTGCCGAACGAGTTATGTCTACTTAAATTTAGGGCACATTCGTTTTACAACAGTGAGAACGGTGAGTAAACAGCGGAAGTTACGAAAACAGAGAAGTACCGATGCGTGCTGCTGTTGGTATACTGGGCGCACTATGCTTGTTTTAGCTGCACAGCATTGCGGAGCTTTGGGATTGTCTCAGACGACACTGGCCCATTGGAGTAAGCGACAGTGTCTTACGTAACCATATTTGACGAGCGAACACCATGTTTCACGGAACGATTATTTTCTACTTTAACAAAAACAATCTAGGTACAAATACAGTCCACAACAAAGGCAGAAAACAGCCGGCCGCGGTATGGGTGGCACCATGAAGGTTGACTAATGGCAAACAAAGCTCCACACCAGATATGACATCATCGCCGACGTTACAGTAACACACGATTTGGCGGCAGAATCAAAATTTTAACTTAAATTGGTTAATTTTTCAGTGAATAAAGCATCGTTTGCTTCCGGACAAGGGCTCGGGGCAAAACACGAAGTCTTTCGAATAACACAAACTTCTACCTTTTCTCCATAGCCCCTTTAAGAGAGAGAGAGAGAGAGAGAAAGCTCTTTATTAGAGGAGAAAGCCGAGAGTTTTGCCGCAATCGTACCACCGACATGCTACTGGGCGGGGGAATGGGTAGGGGAGAGTAGAAAAGGCCCTATAGATACAGGGCAGAAGAAAGAGAAGAGAAGAAGGAAAAAATGCAAAAAAAAACGGGCATCATGTAGTTTGTGTGAACAGTTCGACGAACGTCATGTTCTCAGTAGTTTAAATCAGTTCAGTGACGCCGATCTCGTCCAGGTATTCAAACAACGCCTTTAGTGCTTTGCGTTGTGCTGAAGGAGTGTGCCAGGGGCCAAGTACGCTTAAAATACACGTTCAATATATGTTGGATTGGTTTCTACAAGAGCAAGTAAAAAGGAAGAAAGAAAAACAAGGAGTTCCTCGGGAAACTTAAGCCTGCTCACATCCTATGAAGGTTGATGATAGCTAACTTTTTTTTGCTGCTACATCGTATTTGCGTCTCTTGTTTCACTTTCTTTTTTCGAGCAAATTACTTCGAACTTCCTCGTTTCTGCTTCACTATGTCTGCGTCTCTTTCTTTACTTTCGCCTGTTCCTCTTACAGCGCGAGGCACGCCCTACTCTACAACTTGTACGTATCGGATTCAGAGTTTCGTAAGTTTTGTTCAACGGGCACATTCACTCCCCAAAGCCACTAATTCCTTGCGAATCCCCTGAGTGGACATGTTCCCGGAAGGAGGGAAGAACAAAAACGACATTTTTTTTTTCGCTGGCAATAACGTGTAATATTATAGTCTGTAAATTTCACTGGTCTGCCGACCGAGGCCTTCAGTAGGGTACTTTTAGTGATGAAAGCCTCCAGCAGGCTGCACACCAATCAACTACCGCGCCCTCTTGGTCTACCGGCACCTTTTCTGCTACTCAGACATTCTTTAAAAATAAATTGTTGTTCTTATAGCTTTTCCTGACATTATTAATTCCTTGCCTCCTTTTCGTGTATGAATAAGGTTACATAGGAATTTTCAAACAATGAACAGTGCTGTTCACATTTATGATAGTCTGCTCACTGCAGAGCTGGCAGCGTGCTGATGACAACAGATAAACGAGGCGTGCAAACAGACGACGCTAATCTATCAGTTTTAGACGCAGGAAGCCCGAGCTTCGACAGCAACGCTGCCGACGTCTTGCCTCAACTAAACGACCGGGTGAAACTGACGTCTACACCGACGCTAGCCACATAAACCCACACGTCGGCACAGCATGGATCAGCCCGGACAATTTATCCATCATGGGAGTCCAATATCACCGTATACCCAATATTACTTCAACAGACGCGGAGCTCATCGCTATCCACGATTCTCTCGACTACTTTATGTACGATTACCATCTCCCCATTCCCCCCAACCGTCGCATCCTAACAGACTCATATGAAGCGCTCCAAGAACTTTGTCATCCCATGTCCACCCACCCTTCTGTCCATCACATAATTCATCAAATCACTGCGCTCCAAACATCAGGCTGCCAAGTCCGCATCGACTGGACCCCCGGTCATGAACCAGCCGCTCCTGGGAACCAAGCAGCTCATGTGGCTGCACAGGAGGCCCCTCTCACAATAGCCTCCGATGGACCCCCGGCGCCGCCCTTCTCGGACCACCCCTGGCCCAACTGCCCTGACGATGACCTCTCTCTCGCTCCCGCAATCAGGCTCCGTAGATTCAAGCAGCTGAAACAACAACGCCTCAAGTCACTCACCCCTTCAGGCCACCTCACCTCCTTCCCACCCTGACCCGAGCACAAGAGATCTTCTTGAACAAGTTCCTGACCAACACCTGTACGGCACCAGAGACCATTCGACAATGGTATTATCCCCAGCACGCCCCCCGATGTCCCTACTGCCACCACTCCATCGCAGCCGATCTCCACCACCTCATCTGGCACTGCCCCAAGTTTTCTCGATTTCGTACATTCACTCCCCCACACCACGACACCTCAACCTACATCGACCCAACATCCCTCTCCCACGACACACTCTTCGAAATCGCCATTTATGCCACAAAAAGCGGCCTAGTACGGGCAATTTAGCAGTGGTCTGCACGACTTCTGAAGGGAACCCTTGAGGCCGGCATCATAAGAACAGTGCTCCGTCCCCCCCACCTGGCCTTTGGCCTTCCTTTCTAATAAAGTTTACAACAACAACAACTTAGATCCGGGAAGAAATCCGGACAAAAAAAAGTAAGCGAATAAATAACTTTAGAATAGAAAGTTGCTAGAACAGCAGTTTTTTTTTTCTTTGTTATTATTGAATGTCTCAATGGCATACGCCACGAGTGCGCTGAGAGGGCGCTGTGGTCGACCGGCGTGCTGTTTTTCGTGCGCTTTCATCACTGTGACGAAAAACCGTTGTAATGCAAAACTGAACCCGAGGGAAGACTAGCCAAATTTCTAGGGGCTATAGCATGGTGATAGTTTAGTGCTGATGTGGACGCTCAACCTGCAAAAGTCTATTTAATTCAAAGTTTTATAGACGATAGTCCTTCTTGGGCTACTTAAACCCAGAAATTTTGGTCTGTTTGTGTGTCTGTCTGTCTATGACTCGATTCAGCCACAAGGCCAAAGTGAAACGACGTCTTCGGAATAGTCTTATATACCAACAGCCAAATCTAAGCGTCTAAGTCCGGTGTTAATGTTCATACTTGTCAACATTGTTGAACAAGAACAAGTCGCTGCGAAAATACAAAACAGAAAATTATACTCAAGGGATATTTACAGTGTTCCTTCATTGATTTTTGCGAAATGAAAGACTACATTCACTGCAGAAAAAAAATTCACACTGTCGCCTGCCGTCGCCCGCGCCACTAAAGCTTCTGGCAGCGTTGCTAAGGTGTCGGCACCCTTCGCCAGACAGTTTCGGGCCCTTTTCCTCCTGCCTCCCCCACCCCTTCAAAGCCTCATCGCATCGCATCGCAGCGTTTTAAGAAATCAAGCGGCAACAGTTCCGAAAGGTTCCACCATATAGGTTTCACGTTCTGCATGGAGCGCACGTGGACTAGTGCAACGTGGTTCTATAAACGTTGAAGTAGGTCGCCTCGATTCACGCGCGTCTACGCCGCACGGAGCGCTGGCATCGAGGCACCCGGGCTGGAGGAGTGGAACGCGGTAAATTTAAATCAACTTGATCAATCCCTAAGCGCGTTTACCGTGGGATGAGCGCGACGCAAGAGGAACAACAAAAGAGGGGAGCGGGAAAACGAACAGAGGCATTTACTTGGAAAATGTCGGCAACGACTATCTTCTTCTGTCGACATTTAAAACGAAAGGAGCAGATACGCGGCCAATTTTTTGTTCTGATCAGGGAAGGGTATAAGGCGCAGTGTGATCCACGCTATTGGCGACCTGTAGATGAATTGGTGACATTGAAACAATATTAACTAGGGGCCTCGATTCCAACGCCACGGTAGGGTACACGCGCGCATCGACGCACCCCAATTTTAACCAATTTGTGGCCTACAAACGGGGCAGGTTGTTTTTACTCACTTGTTATCTATTGTTTGTATGCCAAGCAGGCAAAAAAGAAAAAATTGGTGATACATCAGTGCTCCCCACATAAATGCTCCCCACATGTTCCTCCCCACATTTTCCTCCCCATAAATGCTCCCCACATAAATGCAAAAATAAATTTCAGAATTTTTGCTAGCAAACATGTGAAAAGTTGAGCGGGGTTTTTGAGATTGCACCCCTAAATGAAAATGGCTAAGGTGACACATGCTGAATATACGCATTTAAATTTCAATAGTACACTACTATTATGGCGAAGGAGCTTAATTTTGCTGTATTTTTTTACTATGGAAGGAAAACAATTGGCCATGTATGGGCTTGCCTCGCTGAAAAATATCCTCGAAAGATGACACCTCAGCCGTCCCTGCCACTTATGTAGTCGTTTGAAGCCACCAACATCGTGCAATTTGTTTTGGGATGTTTTCAATAAAACACAAGTTTGTGACGCTCCCTATAAACACGTGGCTCCGGCAGAAGTTCATGTATTGATAGTAGGCGAGTATTCCTAATTGTTTAGAGCTCTACGGTGGACTACTAATTATAACAAGCAACGTATGACTGAAAATGCGTTGCACCGATCCACCCGGACATCGCCGGGTACGACGGCGCTAGCAAAGCAATAAACCCAAGCCATAGCATATAGCCATAGGGAATCTAATACACAAGTGCTTAGTAGTGTTACAAATATTACGGGGAAGTTACAAAAAATTAGGCTTAGCGCCACAAACACGAATACGGTGACTATACAAGACTGCCAACGACGGTTAACATTCGGGCAGGCGCCGGCCCGTGTCGTTACCATGCTTGCTTTCACTGAACTCAGCCTTTTGTTGCCATGAGTCGACCCGCTAAACAACACCTTTTGTTTGTTTGTTTGTTTTGTAGAGGGTCGCTCCACGAACAGAACCCGCATCGGGTGAGCGTATACTTCCTCGCATTTCGATCCACATTGTTCATTGAACTCTTTTACTGCTTGTTAAGTATTATTTTCTACTTTATTTTTCTCTTGTTTCACTTATTGTTTTCTAGTTATTTGTATTGTTTTTAGCCCATCCCAGGAGAGCCCATTTGGTTCCTTATACCGCTTCGACAGCTGCTCTGCGAACCTCGATCTCTCCTCGGCGCTGCGTACACTAAATTCAATCACCCAGTTTCATACACCCGCCACTCGAATCTCCAAGGTAGGGCCCATACGTTCACGCGTACAGTTGAAGTGCGTTTTACTAAGGTGGATGTGTGCGGTAGCGCTCCAGGAGGCCGGGGGCGGGGGGGGGGGGAGAGAGAGAGAGAGAGAGAGAGAGAGAGAGAGAGAGAGAGAGAGAGAGAGAGAGAGAGAGAGAGAGAGAAGAGAGAGAGAGAGAGAGAGAGAGAGATCTGAAGAGTTTGTTTTTAGATTTGTGGGGTGGGTGGTTAATGCACGGTAGCAGACGACGTTCTTTGAACACTCCCGCCGACTGCAGCGCCACACTTTGACTATCCTGGGTACTGACTAGCAGCGCGTTTTCTTGTTTGCGTTGTATTCTTTCCCTCTACGACCTTGACTA
Organism: Haemaphysalis longicornis; assembly: GCA_013339765.2. Lineage (NCBI taxonomy): Eukaryota > Metazoa > Arthropoda > Arachnida > Ixodida > Ixodidae > Haemaphysalis > Haemaphysalis longicornis. The sequence goes on from CM023449.1 coordinate 29,824,458, forward strand.
ACAGGCTTCACACTCCGACAGAACGACGTTGCCTAGCAACGCTGGTGCTCGACAGCGGCCGACGCATGCCGATTGCTTGAAACACAGGCATACTCATTTGCCCATGACACGCCTCCGATTGCCAAATTTTACGCATAAAACCGCGACGAAGGCATTCTAAGTGGTACACGCTCACGCGTAGAACATGGCAGTAACTACAATAAGAATTATTTCGTTGAAATGGCATTCACCTAGCATCCTAAGCAGCAGCCCAAACGGGCTTTATGGCGCTATTGACTGAGTACTGCGCTACCGAATCGAGGCCGGCCGCTACACCTCTCAGTACCAAAAACCGCAGCTGTGACCCGAAGTTCACATGCCCTAAGTGGCGCTGAATGTGTAAAATTATCTCGACGTGGAAGCACCTGAGAAGGTTTTATACCCCGAAAAATGATTTACCCCCTTTTTGTCCAGAATTAACACCCTTACACAGTAGCCTATCAAAAAACAAAGAAAAACAGCCTTTGAAAGGGTGTAATTAACGATGAAACGCCCTCTAAAAGGATGCATTCTTGTGTTTTTGCAAGGCTGTAATAATAATCATCGTCGTCGTCGTCAGCCTACTCAGGTCCACTGCAGGACGAAGGCCTCCCCCACTGACCGTGAACCAGTCCTGTCCTGCGCTGCTCGAGGCCACAGTCTACCCCCGAATGTCTCTATTTCATCCCTCCATCGGGTTTATGGCCTTCCCCTTATACTTGACCCATCTCTGGGTATCCACTCTGTTACCCTAATTCTCCACCGGTTGTCGGCCCGTCTCACTACGTGGCCAGCGCAAGTCCATTTCTTTTTCTTTATTTGAGCTATGATGTCTTCTACTTTAGTTTGTTCTCTGATCCAGGAAGCTCGTTTCCTGTCCCTGGGTGTTACTCCTAACATTATTGGTTCCATGGCCTGTTGAGCCGGCCTAAGTTTGATGTTTAGTAAGGCGCCAAGTTTCAACTTCACCACTGATTGTATATTGTATGCACTGGTTGTATATTGTATATTTTCTTTTCAGTGAGAGAGGTAGCTTACTTTTGATTGCTTGGGATTGCTTGCCCAGTGCTCCCCAAACCGCTCATACCTATTCTGCGCCGGTTTTCTCTTTCGTGGTTGGGGTCAGCACTAACCATTTGTCGAAGGTAGTTATATCCCTTAACACCCTTGCTAGGCTTGTTTACTTTGCTAGGTATAGAGTAACTTGCTATGCTTATATTCTTTAGCACCCCTGCTTAACACCGTTGCTAGGCTGTAAGGGTGGTATCCTCGGTATTCAATGGCGTGGAATCCATGCAGGCAACCAAGTGTGCGCCGCCATATCTGTGGCCAAGCGTCTGTTGCTAGGCGACGTTTGTTGTGCGCACGGCCCGCAGGTCAGGCACCCCTCTTCTCCTCCATGCAACCTTGTGAGTGCGCCGTCACTCGTTACGTCGGGCTCCGCGGGACGGCGGCACTTGTCCATGCTAAGCACGACTGTGAAACACATGACTGTGTTCCACGTTACAAACTCTTCGCCGAACACAAAGTATTGCGTCGAGTCCACTGTGAGTGCGATTAATAACATCTCTGTTGGCGCCACAGTTTTGAATCGGATTGGAACGGAGCAGATGACGCACGCCGGTGTCTTTTTCGGCGTGCGGCCGCAGTGGCCCAGGCTGCGCCGTGTCCGTGGCGCATCGGCCATGTCTGTGGCCGTTTCCAGTGTTGCCAAGCGAAGAAATTGACCGCTGAACTTTTCAACGAATACCGTCTATAAACGGCAAAACACCACTAAAGGATGTCATACTTTGTTTGTTTGTTTTTTTGCTAGGGTGTACGGGTGTCAGTTGTAGAAAGTTATTTGCATCTTTGAGGGTGCAAATAATCTTACACTGTAGTGTCGGTAGGAAACAAGCAGGAGAGGCACACGGTGATGGGCTGTCCGAACGATAGTGCATTTAGTTGGGGAGTGACATACAGATCCTGAATTTTACCAAATACAGATCGCAGCAGCTAACCCTTTCAGTCACGAATTATTTTATTCACTGCAGAAAAATCCCATACTTGGAGGTTTAGCAGTGTCAAGCGTCTAGAGGTAAGAAAAAAAATTGCAATCTCTCTAGAATACTTATTACGCAAATGGCGTCGCGTCCTCATACGGAGACACCATTACTCAAACCTGCTTTTCCCTATAAAAAATAATAAATATCCTGAGGCAGTTTACAAACAAGAAGGTGAAATAATAATTTCTGCACATGGAAGAGGTGTTTTTAGCCTTTATAAATAATTTACGCCGCAGTAAAAGATAACTTAGGACGGCAACACACCGGAGCTCCAACAAAACTTGGTGGCGTCCATTTTGAAACGATGTTTCTGAGCGCGGTTCCGCCATTCCACATCACATGGTGCTACCTTTCACTTTCGTATGTTTCGAACATCAGCCGCACCGCTCTGCAGCATGAACTCTTTTCTTTTTCACGAGTAAAATGACTAAGAAAGTCGCGTCTCCATATGGATGCACGGTGACTGAAAGGGCTAAAACGCTTGGCACGCGGGGGAGCCTATTCCTGGACCCCTAGATATAGGGGCAAAGCCCTTAGTTTGGTGTTTGTGTGCGTTGTCGTGTCTTCGCTCCTTTCTCTCATTTTCCCCCTTCTCATGTCCACATGGAGCCAAGCCAAGCCAAGTCAAGCTCGCTTCCAGGCCGACTTCTCCCTATCATCAAAGGTATTCCTCCTACTCGGGCTTTCTTAGTTCAGAAAAACCCCCAAAACACCGACGTTTGTGCGCTTAAGTTGTCGCTTTACGTTATGCTGACTGCGCAACTTTGGTTGTCCCTTTTTTTCTGACTTATTTTGCAACGCTTTAGTTCACAGTCCACTAAAATACTTCGTTGCTGCACTTAGATAACACAGAGAAAAAATAGTGGTGTTTAAAGAGTTACGAGGGTTTAACGCGCTTAAGAATGTAGTAACACTGCGGATTGCCGTACTTCTGAGCTTAGGCGCGAGTCAGCTCCACGCCCCGCGTTGCGACGTACAGTTGCAACTTAAACGCTATCTCCTGAGGGTAATCTCCAACTATCCTATAGGTCGTCAGAAAACGTTCTCGTTACTGAAAAACGTCGCTCAACATTGGATATCCTGCGAGGAAAACGCACCGTGGCTGCCAGACCTTCCGCTAAAGTCCGTTAACCGTTTATCTACTTCAGCGTCAAGCAAGAACGTCAAACAAGCACGTCAATCCTGTCGACTTCTTATGGCTACCTTGAAGTCGCCAATACGAACTACCTCCCATCGTAAATCGTTCCAAGAAGAACTGAAACTAATGCTGAATCTAAAACTTCAAAATTCAACTGTCCAGTGCCGAAAGAAATCGGAAGGTGAAAAATATGTACGTGGTTATAACGCACGGACATGCACACGCAGACAAGTCTTACCGCTATTCATAAGAACACAGTTTCGAGTATAGTGCCCCCTGACTAAAATGTTAGAAGCTCAGCGTGACGCATTTGCAAAGTGGGTAGTAGGGTTTATATTCAAAACAGTTCATCAACAGCTTGCCCTCTAACTATCAGTGATATGAATATCCGTGCCAGTAAAGCGGCTAAATTCTCACCTTTTGCCATCAGATTAAGAGGTGTTGAGCAAGGTACACTGTGATTTCCCTTTAAATGCCTACGACACACAAAAGGATTGCTCAGTAAGCGTGAGCTCACGCAAGTAAATCGAAGCACGCATAAACGAACATTAATTCCTGCACAGGACTTTTGCGTCCTTTATTTTGGTACACATGCTATAACAAAAGTCTTCGATTTCTTTAAGGCGGACGAAGGCTTAGTTCCTGTAGAACCGCGAAAACGTGGTCTCACGCCTCACGGCGAAGTTTAACGAGCGATAGCTGAGGACGCGCGTCGCCAGTATTATCTTCGGTAAAAGTACTAATTCGTGAAAAGCTAAACAGCGGGGGCGCCGACCCCATGGGACAAAAATGGTAAACAGAAAAATACACGGAGTAAGGTAACACATACGGCTTGAAGGTAGCGAGGCTGCACGAAACCTTCCCGACCATCACGAGGGTTTAAGTCCACTATTGCAGCCGATTTGCTTCTTCGTCGCTGCCGCAACGACCTTCACTCCGTCATTGTTAGCTTCCTTCATTTTTTTTTTTTGGAAGTGATAATTATTGGACATCACCTTAGAGGGGCGCACGCTATGACGTGTCTTTCTCGTTCCGAGCAGATGTTGCCACGATTACGGCGAAGGCTGGAGTTTTTTTGGCCAATCTTGGAAAAATCTCCCGAAGTGGGTACGCGCTCACGTGCTTGCGCTTGGATTTTTTTTTTAACTGCGGGCACGAAAAATTACGATTTGCTAAACACCTTCGCTGTTAAAAATCTCCCCTTTTTTTCATGAATGATGCCTTCCAGACGGAGTGCCAAAATGTATTGGCTCCAAGTGATTATTTTGTTCTACCATATGTTGGAGAACGCTCAAATCCATTACAAATTCGAGATAGCTCGTACAATGTTCAACAAACTTGTCTGTAACGCTGGTTTTCTACTTCCGGCCTTCTGCTGCATTGAGGTAAAGCGACGTAGAAATAACTACCGCGCGGCTCTGCAGCCTAATCCAAGCGCTTCAGTGCCCAGCATTCACTTGATATAGTTTTTCAATGCGGTGAGCTGAAGTACGAATCGCTTTTACAGACAAGTGCGCCGACCACTGTGCGCTGTAAAATGGTTTACTTTTTTAAGGGTGCAAAGCGCTGTCTATAAGTATCCCCATTACACCCTAACAAAAAAAAATAAAACAAAGGAAGACATCCTTGAGGGTGTCTTGTCGTTTATAGCACCTTTACATCCTGGCAAAAACGCAAGTATACAACCTTCTAAAGGGTGTTTTATCCTTAAATACACCCCTTCAAAGGGTGTTAGTTATAGACAAAAATGGTGTAAATCATTTTAAACTACAGGAAGCAGATCACTTTTGTCGAGAATTGCAACCATTAGGCCTAAAGCACGTGCTACTACTGCGCACGCGCGCTAGCAACCAAATCGACGCCAGCTCACACGGGTCTAAAGAGACGAAATAAGCGGCGATACTTACGCCGGCCTCGAGTCGCCTTCATTTTCGCTTCTTGCTTCTCATCCAGCTCTGCAACAGTGTCCGCATGGGTATCGCTCCCGGTGCAATCCAGCTTCCGAAGACAACCACAGGCACCGCGCACTTCGCCGGCCAAGTCGCGGCGTCCGACAAGCACGCGATGACGACGCTCGTATCCCACTCGTGGTCAAGCGACGACGGAAGAAGCAGATGACGCAGCAGAAATTCAGCGTGCGTTGACGCGCCAGTTCTGCCGCCAAGCCACCTGGAACAGCGCACGGGACACCTTACTCGCCAACTGTACTACAGTCAATCCATACACGTTAGGCCTCACACGCTGGTCCAGCGGAACCCGAAAAAGCCTGACCACAGTCACGGAGGCGACGACGGCAACGCCACTGGGCGGGTCAGCGTACGCGATAACGGAAACGACAACGTCACGCCAATGAGGTGCCCAATGGTGGCCCGACCGGATGACAGGCCGTATTGTTCGGCGGGGGCTAGCGCGTGGTCTCTCGCCCACCTTTTTTGTTTGTTTGTTTTGTCGCCACACCATGTCCGGTGGTCCGCTTTATTCGTCCCACCCCTCCTCGCCTGGATCAGAATCGAAGCGCGACTTTTTTGGCAGTCGAGCGATTCCGATAGTGCTGTTGCGGCCGGAGCATTGTTGATGCGGCTTGCGTTGCGTGCGCGACCGGTAATGGGTCCTGGATGTCAAGGTGGCTTTACAAGCCTCCTTTTCCTGTCCACGGTGTTAGGATGGGACCCCGTGCCTTATAATGTAAATTCTCAGTGATAGATTACGTCACCGTTACCCCAGGAAGTGTTCGAGACGTCACAGTTCGCTGCGGCATTGCGAGTTAATTGATCGAACAGCTGTTTAAAGTTGAGAAAAGTTATCGATAAAGCGGAACTATTTCACAGAAGAACACAGTAGCGCATGCATGATCTTTGAAAGTCATTAGAAACATGGAGATACCATGAGAAAAGAAACAAGGAAATATTTTCGTGGTGCAAAAACTTCAAAGACACTCCGGTAATTTTTTCCCCTATTAATCCAAATGAGTATACCTTCTTGCACTTATGCCTTCTTGCAGCGAGTGATACAGAGATCGGCAGGCGAAAAATTCCGAGGAACGTTGTACTCACTTACAAGGCTTGAATGAAGCTGCTGGAGGTGAGCTAGTGGACACAATAGTGAAGTTTCAGTATCCTTGTTTATTTGCATAGTTGCGGTGCTAGTAATCGTCCTCGTTAGCATCGAAAAGGTCGTCGTCTTCCTCACGGCGAGTGGTGGATGCAAAGTCATCCTCAGCATTGCAGACATCCACCAGTGACCAGCTCAACTGGCGAAGCTCGCAGTATGTCGCGCAAGACTTAAACCATAGCGAAGCTGCAGGATTTCTTTACACGTAAGCACTGACGGACACATAATCGCGCATTTGTACAAGTTTGAAGTCGTTCATTCACATGTTCATCCATTGTTTTGCACTGTTCTAGCAATAATCATAGTCGTTTGCATCAATATCGTCGCGTTTCTCGTACCAAGCATTACATGCGCGGTAGCGCTTGAGGGCAGCGCTGGAGTGTTTTTTTTTTTTTTTTGCCCGAAAAAAAAAGGGGGGGGGAGAGCCACTGCGCGAGGCTCGCGCTCACGAGGGCTAGGCATTTTATCGCTCCTCCTGGTTTTTACCAGTTTTTTTTTTTTTTTGCTAAACCCACTAGGCGTGGCGGGAACACTCGGCAGTAGCCGCGAGGCACGCGCTCACGGGCGCTCCGCTTTTTCTTGGTATTTTTTTCCTGCAGCGATGAACTTACGGCTTGTACAACAGTCCCAGTGCTAAAATCCGGATCAGAAAGTATGTGGAAAGTGAACGTTGGCCTATCTACTTCAGGCAGTTAGTGTATACATGCAGGCCCAAGGGACACATCGACGGCAACCTGTTCGCAACACATGATTGCCTATCCTAACGTGCAAGGAAAACACCCACCAGTCTATACTCTTATACGCCGGGTACGCATAAGGCACAGTTAACTGCATTGCAAAAAGGAAATTAAGCTCACTGCACACTGCCCTGCCTCTCAGGAAAAGCTACGGTGGTTTCTAATATTAGCGACCTAAATATGAACTCCTCCATTAGCGACCCTACTTTCTACTTGCAACATACGTGCTGCGGCGGTATTCAATTCGGACTTCCACCTAACAAGCGGCGATTGGACGCGTTAGCGGAAAATACCTAGAACCGCGCTAGTTCGAATGTATGTTGTGGTTGGTATGAATTACGCTCCGCAAAAACTATACAACGGGAAAGTAACAAACGCGCATCTTTTTTTTATGTGTCCTGTTAAATAATATTCTCATCATAAGTATGAAAAAATACTGTTCTAATGCGATACAGTGCTCAATGTGAATGCGATACCAAGCTCGCACTGCCAGTAGAGAATGACGGCGGTTCCACGTGTTCTGTCGCGGCGAGGACGGAACTACTTTGAACTTCCAAACTAACAGTCAACGGAAGACCGTTAGGAAGTCTGAAAAAAAAAAAAAAAAAGGAACCTGTCGAAAGGTTCTGTGCCCGCTCGGGTTAGATCATTTCCTGCAATCTACATGCTAAGTCCAGTGGGGCAGGGGCACTTTGTACCAAAGAACTATAGAAATATTGCGGGTTCACAGCTTCGCATCAACGCTTTCGTCAATGCTTACGGACACGGAAAGTGAAAAACGGGATGTGCCCCAGATCTCGCAGATAACATTAGCCTCGGTCATCACAAAACCGCATCCGTCGGGGCAAACCGTATATTTTAATTGTTCGCGCCTCCGCTGGGTGTCGGAAAAAGAGAGAGACAGCGAGAGAGTGAGACGCGTTTCAAGCCACGGAAAAGACCGCACCGTTCGGGGCGGAAGTGGTCCCACCAACGCTCGCATTGTGGCGTGCCCCGGGGGGCGAACCGCCTAATGACGAACCGTCCCAAGAGCACAGCGGCAGCCTCGGAGAGTCAAATCCCTCAAAAAGTCATTTGCATGGGCCGGACATTTGCAATGCAGTCGGCGTCGTCCACGCGGGGTGAGAGTCCTTCAGCCATCGGAAGCGTTTTATGCGGGGGCCCCCCAAACCACACCGCGCCGCCCTCGGGCTCGGCTTTATTGCCCCTCTTTTCGGCGTTTTATAAAAGCGCGCGCTTTGCATACGGCGACACGTTTGCATTCGCTGCCGCTGCGCTGTGAAAACAGCCAATAAAGCTACGTGCCCGGCCGCGGCTGACCTTTCCGTCCGTCCGTTCGCGTATTAAAGTCGCGCCTGCCTCGCCGACGAACTAAATGCAAATGCGGAGAGGCGGCTTTGCTTTATCCGTTCAGTGCCTCAACGTTTGGCGCTGCGGGCGGCATTTCCAGTGTGCGCGTACACACGTCTAATGAGAGAAGCGCCTTCCAAGATTAAAGGGCGCGAGAAATAAATGTCAACCACGTGGCGCGAATAATTGTCAAAATATCATAGGAACATGGGATCCCCACGCAGTTACAAGCGACAAAGAGCTCACACACAAAGCCCAGTCGGAGTTTACCACTTTTTGGCGGGTATTTTGAGAGCAGAAAAGGCCCTAGAACCCCAACATGAGATTACTTTTAAGTAACGGATAGCAAAAGAAAAAAATGCGGGGGATGCTGAGAGAGAGAGAGAGAGAGAGAGAGAGAGAGAGAGAGAGAGAGAGAGAGAGAGAGAGAGAGAGAGAGAGAGAGAGAGAGAGAGAGAGAGAGGAGAGAGAGAGAGAGAGAGAGAGAGAGAGAGAGAGAGAGAGGGGGGGGGGGGGGGGGGGGGCAGCCATGCTATAGTTACACGGCTCGCTACGCCAGATAAGGGTTGGCTACAGTGATCAGGGATGAACGTTGGACATTACGGGTGGAACAGCGAGAAGTCAAACAAGAAGGAAATGCTGCTACGGCTTTCTATGAATGTGAAGGCGAATGCTCAGTTGTACCTGCTGTTGATCTGCTGTTGAACTTTGCGGCCGTGCTCAACCCCGTCTGACCAGCCCACTGAACAGCACATTCCGAAGCTCGCTCCGCTCTCTCGCCATCGCCGAGCCTCTCGTTCACCCCGTCGGTATTCGTCTCTCAAGGCTTGCAACCCTTTGTCAAAATCATCATCATCTCCAGCCTATCTACGCCCACTGCAGTGCAAAGGCCTCTCCCATTAATCCTCAATTATCCCGGTCCTGTGCTAACTGCGACCAATTTATCCCCGCAAACTGCCCATTTGACTTTCTGCCGCCCCCTGACACGCTTGCCTTCTCTAGGGATCCACTCTGTTACCATTAATGACCAGCGGTTATCTTGCCTTCGCATTACATGCCCTGACCACGTCCATTTCTTCTTCTTAATTTCTACTAATATTTCCTTAACCCCCGTTTGTTCCCTGACCCACTCCGCTCTCTTCTTGTCCTTTAATGTTACACCTATCATCTTCCGTTCCATTGCGCGCTGAGTCGTCCTCAATGTAAGTTGAACCCTCTTGGTGAGCCTCCAAGTTTCTGCCCCGTAGGTGAGTACCGGTAAGATGCAGCTGTCATACGTTTTCTTCTTCAGGGACAATGGTAGGCTGTCATTCATTATCTGAGAATGCCTGCCGAATGCACTCCACCCCATTCTTATCCTTCCAGTTATCTCTACCTCATGTTTGGGATCCGGGGTCACTACTTGGCCTAAGTAGATATATTCGCTTACCACTTCCACTGCCTCGCCTCCTATCTCAAACCTCAGTGCTCTCCGGAGGCCATTGAGAATTACTTTAGTTTTCGGCATATTAATTTTCAGGATCACGATTCTACTTATTTATTATTATTCACAAGCAAGTCTCATAAACTCATTTTTAACTCGTAAACAAACAAAAAATACCCTGGAAATTCTTTCTTTTATTTCGAGAAATATTCAAGTAGTTCAACACAAGTTCTCTAGAATTTAACGGGAGCAGTTCCATTCACAGTCGCACAGCGTGGGACTTCTGAATACGCAAGGGTTCGAAGTGCAGTCACAAGAATATTTTTCTTGTGCTGTGACGAATATTAGCCAATTCCCGGTAATGCGGGGCAGACGAAAGACGCGGGAACCAACCAAATTCTCTTCTGCTTTTCTTCGCCATTAATACATCTCCCTTCTGAACTCCAGTTCGACGGTGCCGTTTAATTGCATTCTCTAACTGACCACAACCAACCTTTCCTCGGCCAATCTTCCTGAGTCGGCACGCGCCATGTGATACGGGTCATCATAATCATCACCCGGAGGTGGACTTTCAACCGAGTTTAGTGCTGGGACGATCCGATTAAACACTCACACATTGCATGAAAAACCAAGACTACGTGACCGGAAACGGCCAAACGAGCGCCGACAGATTACCTACGAATCGACCTTAGACGGCGGGCCACATAAGTTTTAACAAAGGCATAACAAATAAAGCAGTAGAATGAAGTTTACCGCAGACTTTATACGGCACGTACAGCTCTGTGAGCTGCCACCGTAATTTTTTCTCTTGAGTAAGTCAATTTATTGCTTCGAAATGACACAACATTTGCACAACATCACCTCCCTATATGTTCGAGTCATCAACGATTCCGTGCCTGATTTTTTGGTGACTGTGCACTTGTTAAGGACGCGGGTTCGACCCCGGCCACGGTGGCTCTGCTTTTCAGGTGGAGGCCAAAAGCGAAGAAGCCCACCTGTCGAGAGTTCGGCGCACGTAGACGATCTCCAGGTGGTCAAAATTAACCCGGAGCCCTCCACTATCCGTAGAACGCCCCATAGCCAAGGTTAAACGCGCCCAAAATTTGGAAACTTTTTTTGTGCACTTGTCGAAGGGAGCCGTGAACGAGCGCTTGCGCAAAACGGCAAGTCGATGCTGCCTACAGCCCTCTCGATTGATTGTATACGGTTTAACACGCCGACGCAACGCAGGCGATGAGGCGCGCCGTAGTGGAGGGCTCCGGATTAATTTTGAACACCTGGGGATCTTTAACGTGCGCCGAAATCTCGTACACACGGGCGTTTTTGCTTTTCGCCTCCATCAGAAAAGCGGCCGCCGCGGCCGGAAATCGAACCCGCGACCTTGTGCTCAGCAGCGCGACGCCTTAGCCACTGAGCCACCGCGGCGGGTGCCTACAGCCCTCTACCCACTGCACTTCCTTTAAATCAAACCTACCGTATTTTTTCGTTTCTAAGCACCCCCCGATACTAAGCACCCTCCCCTACTTGGGGGAAAAACAGCGGGGAAAAAAGCTTGCATGCAAATCCAAGCATTCCACTTTTCTAAGAAACTATCGCAAGGTGGATTTGAGACGCGTGGAAGTGGGCCCGAGCTGACGTTCTGGACAAGGCATTTATGAAGTTTTCAAATACAAACCACTTCAGTTGAACAGAAGACGACCTGGCGGGGTTTTCCAGAGATCGGCGGTGCAAGTGGCACAACGGACTCTAATGGCAGTGAAGTTGACTGAGTATCCGCCTGAAGCGGTGGGTTCACTGTCTGCAGCTAATTTTCTTTTAAATGTTTGACAAACAAAACATTACCTTGCGCCCGACTCGTCGAGATACGACCGAAAAAAAAAATGTGGCGGGGGGGGGCGGCATAATTTAGGTTTTTCGAATCTAAGCACCCCCTCACTTGGGCATCACGATCGTGGAAAAAAAAGGGGTGCTTAGGATCGAGTAAATGCGGTCATTTCTTTGAATTAATCTCACCTGTTGAACCTTTTGCAGTGCGCCATCTGCTATTCACTAGAACAGGTGGTTCTTTCCAGTCAGACAGTGTCACCAACTTAATCGTAGCACCCTAGCACTAACACCCAGAATTGTGTGCTTGTGTGTGGTTCCCACATTTTTTCGTCCTAGTCAGTTTGCCCTGTGGGTCTTCGCGTACCCCGGACAACCGTCACAGTGCAAAAGGTGTCGTTGTAGACGTCACCTTATCGCGACTCAGTGAGCTAAAGCACACACGCGAGCTCCGAAGGCGGTCACGCATACGGAGAACTCATGTGGATCCTTCTCTAGCCAGAAGGACCACGGGACATTTGCCCAGGAAAGTTGAATGGGCTCCTGTGACTCGCCATTAGTGCAAGGATTCGTCTCTGCTTGTACAGTTTCTCTCGTCATCATATGCATGAAACTACCCTCGATTTGAAGCACGACTATACAACTCCCAGTAAAAAAAAATCGACCAAACAAACAAACAAACGGGACGGAGATTAAAAAGAAAAATCAAAGGGAGAAGGGGGGTTAGTTCAAAACTGAAAACAAATATACAGGCAGGTAGCGCAGTGAGACAACAATACAACCGCACCGCCCCGACACAGATTCCAACGTACGTTACGCGACGGCCGTCGAAGCCGGTGTCCGTCCACAGAGGCGACAGGATGCAAGCTTGGCCAGCTATCCAGGTTCCAGGCGCTATCAAAAGGATCATCACATCCCGGCGCCAGCTCCGGCGAGCGCTCTTCATTGTCCAGCCGCGGCCGAATCTAGGTCGCCGACGGCACCCGGTGGCGTTTGCCCAACCCCAGCTGGCCGCGCGACGGGGAGGTAACGGTGGCACATCTCCCGAGCAAGGCTTCCAATTTAACACAAAAATGTCGACGAGTAACCCCGTTGGAAAGTTGGGAGGCACGCTGAAAAGCGGGGCCGTTAACCTCTTGTACACGTTTTATAACCCGTTTTTACGGCGTTTTAATGATTAGGACGCGAGGTAGTTGGGAGGTCGTGAATCACTTTTAGTTTCCGCTGGTTGTGCGTTGGCACGCCGGCGTGCGCGTTTCTGTTTGCGACCATGTCGTTTTTGCGTTCCCCTCGAACACCACGATGTTCTCGCCCGGCAGTGTACATCAGTTTCAAATACCCCTGGTCACCATTCCCCCATAAAAAAAGAATATTATTATGACGAAATATTAGGCGGACAGAAGGACATGGATATATTTGGTGTGTCGACCTACTTTGTATGCATTCAGGCAACCAGTCGAAGCTTCGCTCGGGTTGAAAACGCTTCATTGCCACACCGCGTACCTGAACGCTTGTGAGGCGCTTGCACTCAATTCAGAAAATGTTGCGCGCAGTTTTGGCTAAAAGTATCCCGCGATGTTTGTTGTTAATGAAGTTGTTTGTAAGAAAACAATGGCGTACTTCGGTACGAGGGTCAGTAGCATTTCAACAACCTGCTCCTTCCAACGTTAACAACAAAACTGCGATAAGCACCCTGGTTTAACACTTCCGATATATATATATATATATATATATATATATATATATATATATATATATATATATATATATCTTATATATGCCATCACTACTTTGTTGACTCGAGCAGCTGGAAACTCGGGAAGCTTCAGTAAAATAGAAAGAGAGAAAGAGAGATGTCCACGCAGGGGACAACTCAATGTCACAACGTAACTATAACGTTGTTGCGTACCTCCAGTAGCGAAATTCTTCTACCCCCCTTTTTTTGCGAACTGTGCGAAGACAAGACAGTGCCAAAAATTTGCGCTTAATATGTTCCTGCGTCCCTGGCTTTCCTACTTTATTTTCTCATCTTTCTATGAGGCTCATTTCATATGCTTCACGGCAAGGTAGTGAACCAAGAGAAAATTCACTATAACTGGGATATCTGTACTAGTGCCAAAAATGTAAGCAGTGGCTTTGGATAACTACGGATGCGATTCACAGCTCAAAATTTAAAAGGACCATTCGACTTGCTATAATGTATTCAACCTCCCTCTCTAACCCTATCCTCTTTTCCTGTCGCATATTAACGTTGCCCTGGAAGTTAAAGTCATCGGAGGTTAGAATCTACCCAAAGAAAAACAGCACTGACTACACTACACACTCCTGGAGTAGTTCGCCTGCGATGGTGTTTAATTAATTCCGCGTGGCCATACTCCTACACCGATCACGTGCTCATGGTATGCAAATACGAACCCTGCTTCATAAAAAAAGCGCTCACTACTTGCACGAGCGCAGTCTGAGCGAAGTGTTCGTTACATTGTAGACAATTTTCAAAGCTTCAAAGTAGCTTGCGCGACACCTTAATTAACGCTAGCGGTACACGAACTGTCCACGCGGTATATTCAGAACTATTATCAAGCTCCTCTGTATATACATTGAGAGCAGCGTCACACCAACATGGCGTAAACCGTTTTACATGTTGTAAGGCTGGCCTGGCTTCGGATACCCGAGTGAGTTCGGATACCCGAGTGAGATTTGACACACTTTCCTTACATGAAACGCAACCCATTGCAGCAGCTCAAAGAAGGCACGCGGTCTTTGCCACGCCGCATTCCGATCGCCACGACGCTACTCCCTTTCGCTTGAAAAAGAAATGCCTTCGCAAGCGGCTTCTGAACAGAAAATTGCGCACATTGCAAAGTGCTAAACATTCGTACGTGTGTGCCGCATGGAAACCTCGGGAAAAGCATCAATCGAGACGTCAAACAAGCACTATAAAAAAGGCCACCATTTGAGTGCCGCGCCAAACAGCGCCGCCGCGCCATCTATCTTTCTTTCAATAAACTCGAGTTTTAGTACTGGTGCTGCCGTCTGCTCAGGACGGCGGAAGCTTCTGCGCTTTTGGCGGCACCTGTTGGCGTTTAAACCAACTATAACCCGCAACTGCTGTTTGTGTGAGAATGGACGCCGTACTTGCAAAGAATTTCAGTTGAAGGTTGATAAAAACGAAACTCTGGCGTAATCACGAGCACCAAGTTGTACAACTAGCGTATTTAGACACTGAAAATGCACGATGCTGAAGCAGAAAAGTGTGTGATGCGTATAAAAGCCGGCTAAAAGACGCTCGCAATCGCTGGGGGTTGTGGCGTGCCCCTGTAATCCAGCTACTTGGAGGCCGGCGCTAGAGGACGGGTTGAGGCTGGGAGTTCTGCCCCATGCTGACCTATGTCGATCGGGTGTCCGCGCTAAGCTGGGCGTCGATATGGTGACCCCAGGGGAACCCGGGATGGCCAGGTCGCCTAAGGAGGAGCGAACCGGCCCAGGGCGGAAACGCAGCAGGCAAAAGCTCCCGCGTCCTGCAGTAGCGGGATAGCACCTGTGAATGGGCGACATGGGGTAGCCCAGTCGACACATTCGGACCTAGTGCCACTTTTTTTTTTTTTTTTTCATCGTGGCTACTTTGTCTCAGTTTTTCTTTTTTTTTTTTTTACTTGAAACAGTTCCTTATTTCTTTGCGTAGTCAGTTACGGGGCAGACTCTTAGCTCCTCAGCACATGCGGATAACCCATTGTTGTACGGCTCGTGTTTTTCTTTTTTTTTTTTTCCTTCTTTTTTTTTTCCAGTTTTGTTTTTGCGTTTTCGAAGATTTCTTACCGTTCGCCGGGCTGCACTTGCAAGCACTGCACGTCTTTTGTAAGTTGGCCATATGATTTCTCTTGCCGACGCGACTGTACGTTGTCTACCGGCTACACCGGCGATTCATTTGAACCTGGTGCCGCCCTTATACCTTTTTTTTATTATAATTTTTGTAGTGTTGGTTCACCCCACCCTCTGCTTTTTTTTTTTTTTTTAATTTTTGCACGCAGCAAATGCGCATTTGTCGGTGATGTTAATTACGTTGCACGCTCTACGTACTCATCAAAACAAAGTGTTTTAAATTGCCTAATGCAAGTAGGTTTTTTATTGTTAGTTTCAGCGTTTATAACGAAGGTCTGTTCGCGATCACTGGAATACTCTTGAAAGGATTGTGGCCCTATTGCTGCGCGGTCAAGGGGCTTCTGTTACCGACAGGGATGTGCGTTCTTTCTTGGCAAAGCCGGCCGATATACTGTAGATTGCTTCGTGCACGAAACCAATGAGATCTGAGCCCGAGCAGTTGGCAGACAATACTCCAAACTGTCGCAGTATACGTGCCAGCCTAATTGGGTCTGTGCAGCAACGAATCGAATGTTGTTCAATCGTCGAGTGCAGTGAATGTTCACAAATCTGGCTTATGTAAAAGGAATAACAAAGCAGTTACCGATCACGAACACGGAAGTTTTGTAAAACTGAACTGCTAAAATTAAACAAAACCTAGAATGTCAATAACGTAAACACGACTGATACCCACGAATTGATACACCGCGGCCAACGAAACGTATTTCACGCTACCGTACATTTGAGAAAACCCAACCCAGCGTGATTTAGCTCAGTAACTGTCTTTTTGACCTCTTTTACGCTAATTTAACTAGCTGCAGTCACTCGAGTTGGAATGTTGTGTTCGGAAAAGCCCACGCAGTCAGGTACTTTCACTCTACTCAGGTGTCGACTGGTGTATCCGTTGGATGTCGAGAGACACAGTAAGCATATACTATTTACTGCAACCAGTTGTGGCGTGTACTCGGATCAGCTCATTCGCAATTAACTCAGCATAAGTGCACCATTCCTGAGCGACGGCGAGCAGTAAATATGATGCTCATACCACCACAAAACAGCATGGTAAGCCCCCCTCTGGAGAGCGAGCCTCGCTGTTGTCGATGCGCAACGACAGATGGCGCCACCAACCTTGCCTTTTGGATCCTCCAACAAATTGGGGAGATTCCCGCGTGATTCAAACTGTTCCGATGTCTGGTGAATGGTTACTGGAATAACTTTCTTTTTTACAAGTCACAAAAAATTATTGAAATTATGTTTGGAGTATTCTTTAAGCATAAAACTAAGCAGTCAAAAATGAATCTGCGCGAGCAGGGTCGGCTTTAAAAATGTGAGGCAGGGGCGACCGGCTGACGTTTTGTGTGCTGCAGTGCCGGCCACTCAGGGCTTTGTCCAAGCCTGTTTTCACTTCAAATTTCGCTCAGGGCACCATTGTATGTTCTATTTTACAGTGCAGGTATTCAAAACTAAAATTCTTTAGGAATTTCCGCCACTGAAAGACAGAATAAGAGAGCAAGTATGCCAGTATTTGCAGATGTAAGCTCCTTAGAGGCCAACTGCACTCAAATTTCACCTCGGCCAAATTTGTTTTTAATGCGTAGTAAGTACCCCCAAATAAGCTGAGACACAAGTGGTAGCCTTTAACTCAACGTCTGTGCTGGACTCCACCAGGTGTGCCGTTCTGCTACCCGTTTGGTGAGTGGACGTTTCCGACGTCTGGTGGATGGCCACTGCGATAACTTTTCTTTTTTTGTTCAAGTCACAGCGCGTTAAACTTTATTGAAATGCTGTTTGCAGTATTCTTTTCAGATTGCACTAAGCAGTCACGAGAGAGAGAGAGAGAGAGAGAGAGAGAGAGAGAGAGAGAGAGAGAGAGAGAGAGAGAGAGAGAGAGAGAGAGAGAGAGAGAGAGAGAGAGAGAGAGAAACATCTTTATTTGCCCTTCTACAAAGGCTTCTGCGTTGCTGGGGGAAGGAGCTGCTGTTACCAGTCGCCCGCAAGAACTAATGTGCGCGAGTACATGATTTTTACATGAACCTTTTACCGTAGCGCATTATAGCCAAATTTGGCTGCTGCGCCAATAAAATCCAAATTCAAATTCAGAGTCGGCATTACAAATGTGAGACCGGGGCGACCACCTGACGTATTGTGTGCTGTAGTGTCGTCACTCAGGACTTGTGGCTGAAACTGTAGCAAGCGATACCGAGATTATCTATTTCAACAATGAATGCTTCGAAAAGGCTGTTCGTTGCATAATGTGCATACCTGGAAGTAAGCTCACCGTTCTTCAGTCTGAGCTAACCACGGTAAAGTTGCACTTGCCCAAAACCCCGCATCGCGTAGAGCGACGGAGCTTATCCAGCCGATGGACACAGGGAGCAGCCGGACTTGGATTTGTTAAAGGGTCCATGTTAAAGATCTTATAAACAAACTGCCTCGTCAAAAGGCAGAAAAACGCTTGAAGAAACGTGCGTACCTTTCTTTCTATTCTTAAAAGATGCATAAAAGGAGAAAGCACGGAAATGCGCATACACGTCCTATTTCAAGGGTGGATTTCTACGAAGGACATAACCTATCTTTTACTGCAAAGCAGTATATGTCTAACCCCCCAGTTTTCATTCCGGTGTCATCGATTTACTCAGCGCCGCTCGTGGTCTTCTCCTCACCACCGGTGACACCTCCTTCAGAACTATTTTCCCCCTCGCCTCCAACGATGCCCGTTTACCAGGTTGCGTAGTCGCAGATGACGGCGGTATGCGGTTATCAGATGTTTGCGAAAAATAAACAGAAGCACGGATGACCGTAAAAAATTACTCCCACCTCCCCTCGCGGGAACCCCTGTGTAGATGCGACGCATATGGGGTTCCGTTGTTGTTTCCGTTAGGTTGATTCTCCCATCGCGTGAAACGGGCCGTGAACCCCCTGCCGCGGCTATGACGCAACGGGGCGCGGCTATGACGCAACACAATCCAACACAATCTATTTGTTTATTTGTTTATTTATTCAGGTACCCCTAAAGGCCCTCCGTAGGAGGGTATTACATAGGGGGGAGCACGCGCATACATCGAACATAACATGAATGGGTGCTAACAGAATGATAAATTACAAACGTAGCAAAAAAAAATACAAGCAATAAGAATTTTTAAAACACAAAACTACAAAAACAGATAACTACAAGGCAAGCACAGCAAAAAATAAAAAAAGGTCAATATATGCAAGCAAGAACAGAATTAGGTTACTTGATTTTTTAAAAAGTCTTGAAATTTTGTTAGGTTAGCTTCTGTGGCAATGTGCTGTGGTAGGTTATTTCAGTCTATTATTGTGCGCGGAATGAATGAGTTTGCGAACGTAAATGAATGGCAAGTGATGCGCTTAACTTTACAAGAATGATCGCGCCGTGGAAATGTAACAGTGGGTGAGTGAAAAAAATCGTCACGAAGGCGCTCATGATGATACAGTTTATGAAAAAGTGTTAAGCGAGCATGCCGGCGGCGAAGTGATAATGAAGCCAACTCGGCGCGATTCTTCAGCGCTGTGACGCTTGCGTATGGGGAATAATCGGAAAAAATAAAACGAACAGCACGGTTTTGCAGGGATTCAATATCACGCATAATGTATTCTTGACTTGGATCCCAGATGGCAGATGCGTATTCAATTTTAGGGCGAATGAGAGTGAGGTATGCAAGTTTTCTAATGTGTGATGGTGCCTGCTTTAGGTTATGTTTTATTACGCCTAGTGTACGATTGGCAGATGCGAGCGTTTGATTAATATGGTTATGCCATTTTAAATTTGATTGAAAATGCACTCCAAGGTATTTGTAAGTAGAAAGCAGTTCAAGTGTATTGTTATTCAGGAAATATGTAGTTGGAATTCTAGTTGAGGAACGGGTGAATGACATGCACTTTGTTTTAGAAAGGTTAAGAGTCATTAGCCAATCATAACACCATGCGTTTAATGTGTCAAGATCAGCCTGAAGAGCCTGGCGGTCAGTGTCACTTGAAATGTTACGATATATTACGCAGTCATCGGCAAAGAGCCTTACTCTAGATGTTAGGCCGTTAGGTAAGTCATTAATATAAACTAGAAAGAGCAAAGGGCCAAGAACACTGCCCTGGGGCACCCCAGACGTTACCTGTACGAAGGACGAATTTGAGCTGTTAACGGATGTAAACTGAGTTCGGGAGGATAGAAAATCTGTTATCCATGCAAGAACATTAGTATGAATATTAAGACGTCTTAGTTTGAGTAGAAGTCGGTCACTTTAATCCAATCCAAGCCAAGCCAAGCCAATCGAATCCAATCCAATGACCCTCGCTATATTTCTAGGGACCATACCCTCGCGATAGAGTGTTCGCTATCGGAGAGGAGAGGGGGTGAGCGGCGGAGAGCGCAGCTCGCACGGCGAGGAGAATGGGGGAGGGGTGTGGACGGACAACAACAACGCCGAATGGAGGGACAAGGCGAGTGAACGAGATGCAGTCGCATCTAAAATGCACTGACGATTACTACACAACCTAACATGAAATTTTTGCGCAGCGCAGTCTTCTCGGTCACGGCGCATTTCTGCTGCGTCTCAGGAAGTCTTCGCGTGATAAGCGGACGCAAGGCGGCATGCGCTATCTGCTGCTACCTCGCAGTGTGCCGCCGCCACCAGCCAGCATGTTGCAAATCGTGCCTAACCTCCCGCGCAAATGTCGCGTGGTTCGGATTAGCCTCGCACAAGGACGCAGCGAGCGTGTTGTTGCATATCGTGCTTGAACCTCCCGCGCAAACGTCCCGTGGTTTGGATTAACGGAGGATGGAACAGCGTCTGGGGAAAGTGTCGGGAGGGCGCTCCTTGGTGCCGACACGAAAAACATGTGTGAGGGAAAGGCAGTGACACAGAGGACACCCTTCCCTAGAGAGAGAGAGAGAAATGACCTTTATTGCGTTGTCCGGCGGGAGGTGCGGGTCAGGCCACGCAGGGCTTCGCCGTCACCCCTGTCTATCTACCTATTCTAGGTATCGGGCTGACCTCGAAGCAATGGGCCTGGCCTGCGGCTCGGGCTACTAGGGGTGCTCCTCCCCGTTTTCTTTCTTTCGTCGCTGCTGCGCTCGCTCACTCGGTTACGCGGACATAAGCAGGCCCGTACTGATGGATGGCACGTCCGTTGTGCTGGTGCGAGATTTAAACGCGGACGTGAACGGCCCAATGGGACCTGCTCCGAGTCCTTAGTGGTAGAGCGGATTGGGTTTGTGTGTTAGGCTATGTTCAGATTACCGACGCAAAGCCTGTATCGTGATCTACTGACGC
Organism: Haemaphysalis longicornis; assembly: GCA_013339765.2. NCBI lineage: Eukaryota > Metazoa > Arthropoda > Arachnida > Ixodida > Ixodidae > Haemaphysalis > Haemaphysalis longicornis. The sequence goes on from CM023449.1 coordinate 29,845,253, forward strand.
AAAAAAAAAAAAAAAAGCCATGTCACGCAGTTCGGTTATCTGCGACGTGAAATGACGTCATTCTTTAAAGTTATTACGACAGTTGCGGCAACAGTCTGAACTTGGCCTTACACAAACAGTGACATGCCTACGACGCGGGAGGGACGCAGGCAGTTTTATATTTATCTGCAAGAACAGAGATTCATGAGAGATTAATTCAGCTAATTGGCTGGGAAGTATGGTCCATCGCGAATTACGATAAACGTGCGTTGTTTCATGCACTCCGTGGACTGCGTGCAGCTTTGCAGATCATCCTTCTTCACAGAGTGGAAGGGCACTTTTTTAAGTGCGAATGCACTTCTTAAGCGAGCCTGAATCGTCCGCCGCCGTTGTCCGCATAGCAACAGCTGCGGGTGCGCGCGTTCCTCGTCTTCCTCCTCGTCTTCCCTAGCAACGGGGGGAGATGGGCGCGCGCTACTCTCCTCCTCCTCTCTCCGCTCAGTGACTGCGGGTGTTGGGCGCCTCCTCTCCACTTCGGGCGGGAGAGCTCTCGCTCGCGTAGCGGGCGCTCCGCATTCCGACGCGTGAGGGAGCTCGTGTAGCCCTCGCCGTAACGGCGGGCGCTACTCTCCTCCTCCTCTCTCCGCTCAGTGACTGCGGGTGTTGGGCGCCTCCTCTCCACTCCAAGATCACGATATCCACCGTAATCGCGCAATCAACAACCGTGCATTCGCACTTACACACTCTCCCCTCGGGGAAGTGCGAGGGAATTTTTTTTTTTTTTTGCATTGTGTTGAAGTAGAAAACTTTTGTAGAAATGTCAGTTTCTTCCGCAGTTGAATAGCAGAAAAGGCTTGTGCAATATGAATGTGTTTTCTGCTCTTATAAATGTGGATATTGCCTGCAAAAATGAAAATTTATTACGTGCTTAAAAGTGAACGATCTGTGCATGAATGAAAATATATGAATGATTGTTTGTCACAGTTATAAAAAAATTGTGAAAGTTCGGTATCGATCTCATTTTCCATTGGCGCTGCCTTTTTAAAAGATTTAGCTCCCCGCATGATGAAAGCATTTAAATTATAAATCATTTAAATTGTTTGTTTGGCTCAGTCCCCATATACAATATACATAATATCACTTGCATGGAAACGCTGCCTTAGAAGTACTTGAATTTGTGTTGCTGGACGAAATCGCAAAATAGCAACGCGGTTGGCAGCGTATTTACTGTGAGAATGAGAGAAACGCTTCTAAAAAATGGCAGCATCTCCACTCCGTGGATGATGGCGAGGGTGCGGAATACGGGGACTCGAAATGACATCCAAGTTGCGCCCCGAGTGACATCCGATTTGCGCCCCGACCATCATTCGATTTGAGCCGTGAGTTGCACCTTGATTATTTCCTAAATGAAACTGTATCTCACGGCCCAAATCGAAATTTCGCTGGATTTTCGCTTGACGGCGGTGTGCGCACGGACGGACGCGGACGGACATTGGGAGGTCCTAAGGTACTCCGCACCGTTACAGGCGAGGGAGTAAGCCGTTTGACTCTCGGCTACTAACTCGCGATCGTAGTCCAATGGGTAAGACGACTTACACTAACTCTGTCTGGTCTATCAGACACAGGCTCGAATCCTGCCGGTGCCTGTGTGATTTTTTGCGATTGTAAATGCTATGCGCGCGGAGGCGGACGGACATTGTGCGGTCCCAAGGTACTCCGCACCTAAAAGGCCAACCTGTCTACTTCGCCATTGCTCACCCGCAGGCGACCACAGCGTGCGCTGCCGAATTATTGTAGCAGATAGAAAATTTTCCAGGGAAGATGTTGTCTATTGCAACAAGGGTAGACTGCGCTAAAGGTTAAAACGAAAGAATAAAACACATACGACACTGACTGCACTTCTAAGTGTCGTATGTACATCTTCATTTTGTCTTAGCTTTATGCGCAGCTTACCTTTCTTTCAGTATGAACAACTAGCACGAGAGATAGAGAGAGAGAGAGAACTCTTTAATGTGAGCTGGAGAGGTCAGCTCTGCTAGCGACAGTGCTTGCTCCGCCAGATGGGGATGATTACAATGCAGTGAAGTGAATGTGAGAGACCGGGGAAGCAACAATAGAGAGGAAACAAAAATTAAATAAAAAATGGCACGCAATGAAATGCAAGAAAAAAACTCTAAATAAAGTTAAGGAAAAAAATGGAGCGAATGGAGCCCAGGAAGCGCAGAGCGCCTAACCAGAAAAAGGAGTCAAAGCGTACATGACGACGCAAACGCGTACAGAAGTAGCCATGCGCACAATCGAAGAATTACAAAGTTTTTTCTAGTCCAGAATCTCGCAAAAAGCGCAGAAGAATTTTTGTCCCTAAAGATGAGTCATTGTTGTTGGCCCAGGGTCCAAGAAAGTGACACAACTGAAGGCTTGCTCCACGTCGTATACACAAGACAAGCAGCTAGCCGCTGTTACTCGCGCAGCGGAAAATCGCGGGCATATACACAACAAGTGCTCGGTAGTCTCGCGCACAGCGCACGTGGGGCACAGTGGTGAATCCTCCCACCCTATTTTGAACTTGAAGCTTCGGGTGTAAGCCACGTTGAGACGCAAACGATGCAGTACACCTTCAGACGCTTTGGTTAGGTCGGGTGGAACACGGAATTTACAGAAAGGGTCAATTCCATGTAGAGGTGGATATCCGCTGCGAGGGTGCTGCCACTTCAACATTTGCTCACTCCAACCAATTCGATAGCCCGACAACTTTAATGCTGTCTATGTCTCTTCGTCTCCAGGTATGGTTCAATTCCGATAACAATCCTTGCACCTGCTCTGCGGGAAATTATACGCCCACGGAATGTTCATAAACACTCCGGAGATTCTTCTAGTAAATACGGCATGTGTCTTTTTAGCGTATGCTAAGAAGCGTACGTCTGCAAAAGGACAGGAGGGTACGGCAGAAAGGGGGATGGGGGCTTGTTTTATTGAACGGGCCGTTAGCACTGTTAATACGGCATTGCCTAGACGCGCCCTGCAAATCGCCATCTACTGGTTTGCTCGGAGCACTCCTATTCTCTTGAAGCAACGGCCAAAGAGGCTTCTCTGTTCGGCCTCGGTGTCCTAGGGGTACAGTCGTCGGCTTTTACGCTGACGGCCTGGGTTAGGGCCTTGGAGCCTCAGTGATTTTTTTTTTTTGTGTGTGTGCAACCGCCATTTTTTTTCTCTCTGAAACATGTTCCCTTATCAATTCTACGCATTCTTTTCAAAAATAAGAAGGTTTTAACATTCCTTAGGTCGGTTTAGCCTATCAACGCGCTTATCAGTTTTTTTATCATTCTGATACGACGCCGAGAAGTGGTGGATGTGGAGTGCGTCTAGGCGGCCATGTTTGTCAAATACGGGTCGAGGCGACCGATTGCCTGCCCTGCTAACCGGTATTTCTTCATTCCTTCTTTTTTTCCCTGACTCTTCTATTATATTCCAAGATTTTTCAGTTCTGCTGTTCCGGCAGTGTTTATTCCTTTATTTTTTGTCTAAAATGAACCAGGTCACCGCCTAATCTTCACAGGCCGCTTCTTGGCTTATCCCCCTCGTGGGTATGCGTCCCGAACCGACGTTACCAATGAACCAACCAACCGAACTCCGCCGTGCCCGATCCTCCCGAATGCAAACACGACCGCAGAAGAAGAGGAGGACGCCGACAGAAGGCCGGGTACCAGTTGAAAGTCCAAGACGAGGCGCATGCGACCACGTCCCGGACGCCGAATACGCCGTGCCGCAGGACGGAGGGCTCAAGTCTCGTCGCTCTGCGGTAGCCCGTACCTGGACGCCGAAGGACAGCGTCGAAGGGGATGACGCTACGTCGAACAGGAAGCAGCCTGATTCGGCCAACACTACTTTGACCACAGTCCTGGAGTCCGAAAACTGGTCTGTGCTTGGCCCCTCCGGCAACGAGAGAAATGCAAGTCGTAACCGTAAGAGGTACTGGTGATGTTTTTGCAATCAATCAATCAATCAATCAATCAATCAATCAATCAATCAATCAATCAATCAATCAATCAATCAATCAATCAATCAATCAATCAATCAATCAATCAATCAATCAATCAATCAATCAATCAATCAACGCCGAGCTGCGGGCTTCTAAAGCAGGAGCGAAACTTGCGCTTCGGGCCCAGCCTCAAGTTCGTTAGGGAGAAGGATGAGATGCTTACGCTTTGCTAAAGACGTACCGACACGTCTTCTATTGATTTTGTCTGTAGCAGTGTGGTAATCTTCAAAAACACAGCCGCCTGATTTGGCTAACTGTAATCAAGTGTTGTTGTTAGAGACACATCGAGAGGAGGGTTCAAGCTGACCTGTGGAGGAGGGTGTTGTCGATAAAAAAGGTAGCCCTTAAGGCATGGCGGGGACACAGGAATGAATTGCAATGTACGGGTTTGGGGCCGTCGCCTCTCGTGTTCCTTCTCTCTACCCCCCATGGAAGGAGCGGCTGAAGAGGGAGTGGCACTTTACTGCTTATCTACTTCGTACAGATGGATTCTCGGAGGAGAATAAACATGTTTGATTTTGAGCTTAATGGGAGTGCTCCTTCAACGCACAGAGAACTAACACAGAAGTGAGTACGTTGAATATGTTCTGAGTTTGTCCGCTGCACTCTAAAAGCGCTCTTCGCGCGAGTACTACGTGCTGATATAAGCAGCCCAACATTAAGCCTTACCCAACTTTATTCCGGCAGGGCTCTTCCACTGAACACTCAGAACGCGCCCCGAAAAAGTGAAGACCACCAGCTCCGCCGTTTCCTCAGTCTTCGCATATCGATTGCGATGGTGGCCTTTAATATATTTTTTTAAGCGAAGCTAAGTCCCAAGGCTCCACACGTCTTTGGAGCGCGAGGTGTTGTAAAACGAACGTGCAGGTCATACTGAGTAGCGCAAAAAGACAACACGCGAGAGAGCGAACACGGGCAGGCGCTACACTTCCAACTTCCAACTACCAAAGACTATCATCGTACATTTATACAAGCACCCAGACACGCGCAATAGACGTGCCAACCTGTGTCTATTTGCATTTGTTCGTGCCTCGCCCCTATCCGGTGTAATATATTGCTGGAACAGATAGATCAGGCCTTGGACTGTTTTTAGCCCTCATTTCGTTTTAAATTTGGCGTCGCTATTTTTTTAATTGTTTGTAGCATATAGAGTTCAGAGATGCACTATGATTTGGTTGAATATGTGATCCGAGGCTGATCCGAGCACTTCGAAGCTGACGCCACGGAAGCGTTTTTCTCTATTGGCGCAAAGGTCAAGTCCCGCCGATACGCCGCGTGCGGATTGGCGCATCGCGCGCTAGCCTCGTTCGCAGGAGCCTAGCGTGCCTCGAAAAGGGCGCATTTGATAAGTGCGTCTTTAGGAAGGTTTGTGAAGCGCAAGACGGCCTTTTCTCATTCTGGTCCTTTTCCAACACTTACGAAAGGATTGTGGCATAAGTTAAGTAAGCTTTCTGAATGCGGGGGTGAGATACGAAAAAAAAAATCGGAAGGCCAAGGAACTGTTGGAAGCACATCGCATAAGATTGAAGGGAAGCGATTGTGTTATTGAAACTCCGCTAATATTGTTCAACGCCGAGGTGCGGTTTCTAGACAAATTTCTTTGGTGACACATGTTGGCACGTCCATTGCGCAAGTCTGTTGGCACGTCCATTGCTTAAGTGTGCATGCTTGTATAAGTTTATAGTTCTTGCTAATAAGCGGTTAGAAGTGCTGCGCTTGTCCGTTTCCTCTTTCTACTGTTCTTTTTTTTTGCGCCACTCAGTATGTTCTTAGACCGCAACCAAAACACCCAACCACAAGTCCTCCTGAACGTACTGTCGGCCGCAAAAGTTTGCAGGACGTGCAGCGCGTGGCGGAGCGGCGTCAATAATCATTGCTGCGCTATCTACCGCCACACAGCACGGGGTCGATGTTCAAGAAATTTGCGGGCCAGGCGCTCTTTGTTAATGCCTGTCCTTCCATTATTATCAAGTATCTATGGTCATTCGCTTCCCCGTGATGTCCAATCGATATTCGCGGCAGCCGCTGTGGCGCCGCGTGACCAACGCGGCGGGGCTGCTTCCACTGGTGCAAGGAAAGACGTAGCTCGTGGCTACCTTTTGCGCGGGGATCAACTTTTGCCTCAAGATACGCAATCTACAAAGTCATGTGTCGGTCGAACAATAAATTACAGCCGAGCTATTAAATACTTCGCACTGCAGAAAACTGCGTGCGTCTACAATGTGCGTTGCGGCAAAGCCAACTTATTGTACTGTATTGTAATTATTGTTTCTTTCTGAAAACTAAAAGCTGATTTTATATCTAGATAATTCCGTACATTCCTCTGTTATTTTCTATAGTTACATAGGACGCACATTTTCCTGCAGAGTCGTGCCAAAACGGGGTTGGGGGGGAAGGGGACGTCACCTTGTCAGGCTTTTGTTGACTTTTTGACCGCTCCCATCGACAGCTGTATAGTCATTCCTGTACATGTAGTCGGAATTAAACTTCAACTTCTGGTCGATGCTCTGTGTGTGTCTAAGGGATGACCACCGCCAACGCTCGAGAGAAATAAACCTTGCTCATATCTTTTGTCCAAACTCTGCGTCTCCTCTATGTCATGTTCTTAAAGGCATATTTGGTCACCAACCTTCACAGAGTGCAACGATTCATGATTTCTTTTCCCTTTTTCCGCTTACTGGTCAGCAGGAAGGCGCTTCTCGGAGCCAGTCGGCAGAGGGTCTGGCATGCGCGTGCTGCTCGACCCCCGGAAGATCAAGAGTGAGCCAGCCGTCCTCGAAGAGAGTGGAGCACCGCTGGAGAAAAAGCGACGGCACAAGCAAGAAGCGCCCGCCGCCGCTCCGTATGTCGCAAGCACGCAACAACAACACCGTGAGTGTGACCCCACATGCTTCCACCCTGTACGCAGAGCAAAACTGAAGAGACATTTTACCGGGGTGATGTAAGCATAAAAGCCACTCATCCGCCGTCGTGGCTCAGGGGCTAAATCGTCCGTGATGCTGAGCCGAGGGACGTCGGGTTCGATTCCCGGCCACCGTGGCCTCTTTTCTGATGGACGCGAGAAGCAAAAACGCCCGTGTGTCGAGGTTTCGGCGCATGTGAAATACCCCTAGGGGGTCATAACTAATCCGGAGCCCTCCACAACGACGCGACTCATAGCTTGTGTAAATACAATCAATCAATCAATCAATCAATCAATCAATCAATCAATCAATCAATCAATCAATCAATCAATCAATCAATCAATCAATCAAGTCAAGCAATCCAATCAATCAATCAATCAATCAATCAATATAAACCAATCAATAAACCAATCAATCAATCAATCAATCAATCAATCAATCAATCATTCAATCGATTAAACAATAATTTAACAATTATACAAATAACCAATTAATTAACTAATCATTAAAATCGCGCTCAGCGTTGTGTATTCTATTAACTATACAATGCAACAAGTAGGCATTTGTGGGAGGCTGATAAATAGTGCAGCAATCTTGGAACATGCTTGCCTCTGCACACTCTCATAACTAAATGGTCTAATACAAAATAATCCATACCGCAGCCACCAACGTACAACGTATTCAGAAGAAACGAATATTAAAATTTTGATTTCCAAGCTTTTTAAAAGTAAAATATCACAGAAGATAATTATCAAAAATTCACTAATCTCTCTTCGTTTTCACGTTCATTTTGTGCGGCTGCTGCAGCCACTGCTGTAGCCACTCGCGATCTCAAGAGCCCGTTGCTATGACGACGACAAAGGCTATTTCGTCAGACTTAACAGCTGAAATATTGACCTTCTTTCTGAAAAACAAAAGCTGCTTTTCGAGTGAAACTTCCGGTGAGGTAAGGAAGGGGAAATTGAAGGCTAAATCAATGGCTTAGAACACGACAGCGCAACTAGAAATTAGCGATGAAGCTGTGATCGTTGCGAAGCCGGAGGGAAGGGCGCCACCATGTTGGTCAACCCTACGTTCCGAAGCAACGTAAGGCTATGTTATCACCCGCCGCGGTGGCTCAGTGGCTAAGGCGGTGCGCGTGAGAACGAGGTCGCGGTTCGTATCCCGGCCGCGGCGGCCCGCTTTTCTGATGGAGGCTAAAAGCATAAACGCCCGTGTGTACGAGATTTCGGCGCACGTTAAAGATCCCCAGGTGGTCGAAATTAATCCGGAGCCCTCCACTACGGCGCGCCTCATCGCCTGCGTTGCGTCGGCGCGTTAAACCCTACAATGAAGGCTATGTTATCACTACCGAAGCAAAAGCCATATCATTGTCTATTGACGTAAAAAAACGGCGTGTTACGCAGTTCGGTTGGCTGACACGTTAAATGAAGTCATTCTTTAAAGTTATTACGTACTGTTGCGGCAACAGTCTGAACCTGGCGTAAAGACCGCAACATAAAAATTCGAATCTCACGTACGTGCCTTGAGACGCACGGCGACCCTTTCCGTTCTGCGCATGCGCACTCGTCATCTTTGAAAGGTCTATACGTACAGTCTTTGTCAAAATTTTGTGGGCCACGGCGACCGTGGCCGGAGCAGGCGCATGGCCGAGTAGGGGCGTTGCGGTTGCCGCTGTACAGCTGGTTGCGGATAAAGAGAGCGAGGGGAACTTTTGCTCTTCCTTATGTAGTGTGTCCGGCGCGATAAGAGCTGCGCAAAGTGCCTGCGCTGAAGCGAAGTGCACCTGCTCTGAGAAACCGGCCTCGCTGCCACTTATCGCGCTACGAAAGGAAGCGAGAAAGTTCCCCTCACTCTCTTTAGCCGCGTAACCAGCCGGCAGTGGCAAGCGCAGCGCCCCTGCTCGGCTGCGCGCTTGCTCCGGCCACCGGTAGCCGTGGCCCACAAAATTTTGACAAAGGCTGTACGTGAAGCTTCTTCGTACGTGAAACTAAAACTGACTGTTATTGCGTCCTTTTTCACTTTACGCCATTAGTACCCAGAATGTCTTCCGATTAGATCATTCGGGATCTAATCGGAAGGCGTGGATTCTGTCCTCACTTCCGACGGGTGTTTTTGTTCACTTCCTTTCCTATATAAATTTAGAAATAATGCTAATTCTCCAATCGTTGTAAAAAATAAAGCCTAACCATTCCCCTATGCGTCCCTTGGCGTTGTAGCCTGCCAGCTGGCCGGGCTAAAGCGAAGGGGCTGACCCGCTCTAGCTCGGCCGTGGTAAAGCATGGCGTGCTTGTGACGTCTGCAGCTCTCAGTGACGTCAACACGTGGGCGAGGCTTTTCGGCGCTTTCAGCTGCCGAGCTCCTGATGCGCGCATCCTGAGGACTGAAGTCCTCAGGCCGTAGTTCTGAGGGCAATTGCATTTTTCGCAAATCTAACTGCGGATATCGGGTTGACTGATGATCCACCCACAATTTCCACATTACAATCACGCGGGAATATTAAAAAAAGTTAATTAACAAGTACTAGTTAATTGTTACCCTAAATAACAATTGGACCTCGTTTTATTGCGCCCGCCACGTCCCCTGATCACTTCGCGCAAGAAAAATACTTTACCTCCGAACGCTTATTTTTACAATTACTTAAATAATTCATACTACCATTACTTCAATTACTCATATTACCGGAATTCAGTCCATATATATGTATATGTAGACAGGGTGTTTACCTTGTATATATATTATATATATATATATATATATATATATATATATACAGAGACGTACGGGACGAGGGATTCCGTAAGGACACATATCAAAGTTGCAGTCCTTATTGCCAGTGCTGTTTGGCGTTTTAACAGTGTTTTATAGTGCCGAATGAGGCATGATTGCATTTTTTTTTTGCAGGAATAAATAATTGAAAATTCAAGTCGAGAAAAAATGCGCCGTTTTTTCCGGAAGCGGGAATCGAACCCACAACCTCCGCATAACGCGTGCGGTGCTCTACCATTGAGCTAGTTCCGCGGCGACTCCCTTCTCGACTATACGGCGGGGTTTTGTATTTACGACTGCTCAGAGCCAGGTCAACTAGCGCCGCCCCTCGACCACCGCGGGAAGACGTAGAACGTCTTTTCCCAGCGGCCGCACGTAAGACGTGGTCGGAAGTCGGGGATAGCCAAAGGCATTTCAGACTGCTGAAGCCAGAACCCTCGTAATGCATTTTGTAGAACAGAGACGTACGGGACGAGGGATTCCGTAAGGACACATATCAAAGTTGCAGTCCTTATTGCCAGTGCTGTTTGGCGTTTTTAACAGTGTTTTATAGTGCCGAATGAGGCATGATTGCATTTTTTTTTTGCAGGAATAAATAATTGAAAATTCAAGTCGAGAAAAAATGCGCCGTTTTTTCCGGAAGCGGGAATCGAACCCACAACCTCCGCATAACGCGTGCGGTGCTCTACCATTGAGCTAGTTCCGCGGCGACTCCCTTCTCGACTATACGGCGGGGTTTTGTATTTACGACTGCTCAGAGCCAGGTCAACTAGCGCCGCCCCTCGACCACCGCGGGAAGACGTAGAACGTCTTTTCCCAGCGGCCGCACGTAAGACGTGGTCGGAAGTCGGGGATAGCCAAAGGCATTTCAGACTGCTGAAGCCAGAACCCTCGTAATGCATTTTGTAGAACAGAGACGTACGGGACGAGGGATTCCGTAAGGACACATATCAAAGTTGCAGTCCCTTATTGCCAGTGCTGTTTGGCGTTTTTAACAGTGTTTTATAGTGCCGAATGAGGCATGATTGCATTTTTTTTTTGCAGGAATAAATAATTGAAAATTCAAGTCGAGAAAAAATGCGCCGTTTTTTCCGGAAGCGGGAATCGAACCCACAACCTCCGCATAACGCGTGCGGTGCTCTACCATTGAGCTAGTTCCGCGGCGACTCCCTTCTCGACTATACGGCGGGGTTTTGTATTTACGACTGCTCAGAGCCAGGTCAACTAGCGCCGCCCCTCGACCACCGCGGGAAGACGTAGAACGTCTTTTCCCAGCGGCCGCACGTAAGACGTGGTCGGAAGTCGGGGATAGCCAAAGGCATTTCAGACTGCTGAAGCCAGAACCCTCGTAATGCATTTTGTAGAACAGAGACGTACGGGACGAGGGATTCCGTAAGGACACATATCAAAGTTGCAGTCCTTATTGCCAGTGCTGTTTGGCGTTTTTAACAGTGTTTTATAGTGCCGAATGAGGCATGATTGCATTTTTTTTTGCAGGAATAAATAATTGAAAATTCAAGTCGAGAAAAAATGCGCCGTTTTTTCCGGAAGCGGGAATCGAACCCACAACCTCCGCATAACGCGTGCGGTGCTCTACCATTGAGCTAGTTCCGCGGCGACTCCCTTCTCGACTATACGGGGGGGTTTTGTATTTACGACTGCTCAGAGCCCGGTCAACTAGCGCCGCCCCTCGACCACCGCGGGAAGACGTAGAACGTCTTTTCCCAGCGGCCGCACGTAAGACGTGGTCGGAAGTCGGGGATAGCCAAAGGCATTTCAGACACTGTTAAAAACGCCACTGTTAAAACGCTGTTAAAAACGCCACTGTTAAAACGCTGTTAAAAACGCCAAACAGCACTGGCAATAAGGACTGCAACTTTGATATGTGTCCTTACGGAATCCCTCGTCCCGTACGTCTCTGTTCTACAAAATGCATTACGAGGGTTCTGGCTTCAGCATTTAAATGCCTTTGGCTATCCCGACTTCCGACCACGTCTTACGTGCGGCCGCGGGGAAAAGACGTTCTACGTCTTCCCGCGGTGGTCGAGGGGCGGCGCTAGTTGCCCGGGGCTCTGAGCAGTCGTAAATAAAAAACCCCCGCCGTATAGTCGAGAAGGGAGTCGCCGCGGAACTAGCTCAATGGTAGAGCACCGCACGCGTTATGCGGAGGTTGTGGGTTCGTTTCCCCGTTTCCCGGAAAAAACGGCGCATTTTTTCTCGACTTGAATTTTCAATTATTTATTCCTGCAAAAAAAAATGCAATCATGCCTCATTCGGACTATAAAACACTTTTAAAAAACGCCAAACAGCACTGGCAATAAGGACTGCAATTTTGATATGTGTCCTTACGGAATCCCTCGTCCCGTACGTCTCTGTTCTACAAAATGCATTACGAGGGTTCTGGCTTCAGCAGTCTGAAATGCCCCCCCGACTTCCGACCACGTCTTACGTGCGGCCGCGGGGAAAAGACGTTCTACGTCTTCCCGCGGTGGTCGAGGGGCGGCGCTAGTTGACCTGGCTCTGAGCAGTCGTAAATACAAAACCCCGCCGTATAGTCGAGAAGGGAGTCGCCGCGGAACTAGCTCAATGGTAGAGCACCGCACGCGTTATGCGGAGGTTGTGGGTTCGATTCCCGCTTCCGGAAAAAACGGCGCTTTTTTTCCCGATTTAAATTTTAAATTTATTCCTGAAAAAAAAAAAAATGCAATCATGCCTCATTCGGCACTATAAAACACTTTTAAAAAACGCCAAACAGCACTGGCAAAAAGGACTGCAACTTTGATATGTGTCCTTACGGAATCCCTCGTCCCGTACGTCTCTGTTCTACAAAATGCATTACGAGGGTTCTGGCTTCAGCAGTCTGAAATCCCTTTTGGCTATCCCCGACTTCCGACCACGTCTTACGTGCGGCCGCGGGAAAAAAGACGTTCTACGTCTTCCCGCGGTGGTCGAGGGGCGGCGCTAGTTGACCGGCTCTGAGCAGTCGTAAATAAAAAACCCCCCGTATAGTGAGAAGGGAGTCGCCGCGGAACTAGCTCAATGGTAGAGCACCCCCGGGTTATGCGGAGGTTGTGGGTTGATTCCCGTTTCCCGGGAAAAAACGGCGCTTTTTTTCTCGACTTGAATTTTCAATTATTTATTCCTGCAAAAAAAAAAGCAATCATACCTCATTCGGCACTATAAAACACTGTTAAAAACGCCAAACAGCACTGGCAATAAGGACTGCAACTTTGATATGTGTCCTTACGGAATCCCTCGTCCCGTACGTCTCTGTTCTACAAAATGCATTACGAGGGTTCTGGCTTCAGCAGTCTGAAATGCCTTTGGCTATCCCCGACTTCCGACCACGTCTTACGTGCGGCCGCTGGGAAAAGACGTTCTACGTCTTCCCGCGGTGGTCGAGGGGCGGCGCTAGTTGACCGGCTCTGAGCAGTCGTAAATACAAAACCCCGCCGTATAGTCGAGAAGGGAGTCGCCGCGGAACTAGCTCAATGGTAGAGCACCGCACGCGTTATGCGGAGGTTGTGGGTTCGATTCCCGCTTCCGGAAAAAACGGCGCATTTTTTCTCGACTTGAATTTTCAATTATTTATTCCTGCAAAAAAAAAAATGCAATCATGCCTCATTCGGCACTATAAAACACTGTTAAAAACGCCAAACAGCACTGGCAATAAGGACTGCAACTTTGATATGTGTCCTTACGGAATCCCTCGTCCCGTACGTCTCTGTTCTACAAAATGCATTAACGAGGGTTCTGGCTTCAGCAGTCTGAAATGCCTTTGGCTATCCCCGACTTCCGACCACGTCTTACGTGCGGCCGCTGGGAAAAGACGTTCTACGTCTTCCCGCGGTGGTCGAGGGGCGGCGCTAGTTGACCGGGCTCTGAGCAGTCGTAAATACAAAAACCCGCCGTATAGTCGAGAAGGGAGTCGCCGCGGAACTAGCTCAATGGTAGAGCACCGCACGCGTTATGCGGAGGTTGTGGGTTCGATTCCCGCTTCCGGAAAAAACGGCGCATTTTTCTCGACTTGAATTTTCAATTATTTATTCCTGCAAAAAAAAAAATGCAATCATACCTCATTCGGCACTATAAAACACTGTTAAAAAACGCCAAACAGCACTGGCAATAAGGACTGCAACTTTGATATGTGTCCTTACGGAATCCCTCGTCCCGTACGTCTCTGTTCTACAAAATGCATTACGAGGGTTCTGGCTTCAGCAGTCTGAAATGCCTTGGCTATCCCCGACTTCCGACCACGTCTTACGTGCGGCCGCTGGGAAAAGACGTTCTACGTCTTCCCGCGGTGGTCGAGGGGCGGCGCTAGTTGAACGGGCTCTGAGCAGTAACCCCGCCGTATAGTCGAGAAGGGAGTCGCCGCGGAACTAGCTCAATGGTAGAGCACCGCACGCGTTATGCGGAGGTTGTGGGTTCGATTCCCGCTTCCGGAAAAAACGGCGCATTTTTTCTCGACTTGAATTTTCAATTATTTATTCCTGCAAAAAAAAAAATGCAATCATACCTCATTCGGCACTATAAAACACTGTTAAAACGCCAAACAGCACTGGCAATAAGGACTGCAACTTTGATATGTGTCCTTACGGAATCCCTCGTCCCGTACGTCTCTGTTCTACAAAATGCATTACGAGGGTTCTGGCTTCAGCAGTCTGAAATGCCTTTGCTATCCCCGACTTCCGACCACGTCTTACGTGCGGCCGCTGGGAAAAGACGTTCTACGTCTTCCCGCGGTGGTCGAGGGGCGGCGCTAGTTGACCGGGCTCTGAGCAGTCGTAAATACAAAACCCCGCCGTATAGTCGAGAAGGGAGTCGCCGCGGAACTAGCTCAATGGTAGAGCACCGCACGCGTTATGCGGAGGTTGTGGGTTCGATTCCCGCTTCCGGAAAAAAACGGCGCATTTTTTCTCGACTTGAATTTTCAATTATTTATTCCTTGCAAAAAAAAAAATGCAATCATGACCTCATTCGGCACTATAAAACACTGTTAAAACGCCAAACAGCACTGGCAATAAGGACTGCAACTTTGATATGTGTCCTTACGGAATCCCTCGTCCCGTACGTCTCTGTTCTACAAAATGCATTACGAGGGTTCTGGCTTCAGCAGTCTGAAATGCCTTTGGCTATCCCCGACTTCCGACCACGTCTTACGTGCGGCCGCTGGGAAAGACGTTCTACGTCTTCCCGCGGTGGTCGAGGGGCGGCGCTAGTTGACCGGGCTCTGAGCAGTCGTAAATACAAAACCCCGCCGTATAGTGAGAAGGGGAGTCGCCGCGGAAACTAGCTCAATGGTAGAGCACCGCACGCGTTATGCGGAGGTTTGTGGGTTCGATTCCCGCTTCCGGAAAAAACGGCGCATTTTTTCTCGACTTGAATTTTCAATTATTTATTCCTGCAAAAAAAATGCAATCATACCTCATTCGGCACTATAAAACACTGTTAAAACGCCAAACAGCCACTGGAAATAAGACTGCAAACTTTGATATGTGTCCTTGACGGAATCCCTCGTCCCCGTACGTCTCTGTTTCTACAAAATGCATTACGATGGGTTCTGGCTTCAGCAGTCTGAAATGCCTTTGGCTATCCCCGACTTCGACCACGTCTTACGTGCTGGCCGCTGGAAAAGACGTTCTACGTCTTCCGCGGGTCGAGGGGCGGCGCTAGTTGACCGGCTCTACAGTCGTAAATACAAACCCCGCCGT